>OY997592.1:73336898-73964093 GCA_963921825.1 Erodium maritimum | reverse complement strand
TTCTTTTCAATTATTTTTTGTTTTCAAATCGATAAACGGAGTTAATTTTTGTTTGTATAAACAATTAAAAGTAAACATGTAAAATTATATACATTAGGGTTCTGAGTTATGGAACACGTATGTACGACGGTTACAAATCATGTAACACATATAACTTAAAGGGTAATATTTTCATTTTCGGTGAGAAATCACATGAAAAGTAGTCCACGGTAGCATTTGTAAAACGGGCACAACTCATGTTATTTTTTACTCATCTCTATACAATAATACATATATCATATTATTTTAGATCGGTTTTTAGATGTATCATAATATTAAAATCAAAGGATCAATCTGTTTTCTATATTTACGTTACAAATATAAAGAAGTATTTAACACGCCTCAAACTCATAACCTCGCCGTATTATACGTAACTCATTGTAATTTGTGAAAATGGCGTTACACAATACCTCTCACACGTTACACTAAAAGGTTGGTCGATTTTCAACCTCTAAACACTTTCGATACAATTTCGGTAAAATGTATTGTTTGCAAGTCGAGTGTGATCTTTACTATATAGAAAATAGGCAGAGGAATTAATATTGAAATTCAATCTTGTGTCTAGAAATGATTAGGTTTTAGTACCCTAATATTAAAATTTGAAAAATTAAGTAAGATCCTAATAGTGACATTCCAAAGTGAAGATGATAGTTCTTTGGTATTAATATATGGCGCAGCCATAACCCAACCCGATATATACCAATTAATATTTTCCCTGGTTTTTGGAAAGAAATATTGAGCACTTAATTAATTGGTATTAAGGTAATATTATCTATTGGTGTTACTTAAAAAGTTGTGGATATGAGAAGACATGTGTTTGGAGTTTGGGAAACCGAGGGAAAATTAGAAAAATATAATTTTTTCTCCTTCTGTTGACAAAACAAATATATTGTATATAACAGTCAATATATATATATATATATATATATATATATATATATATATATATATATATATATATATATATATATATATATTGTATATATGGGGATTCAAGCCATGCCATATGGTGAGCGTTTTATTGTATTATTAACGAGTATATTGTACAATATGATTGTACGTTTTTGGAACATTTTATTGTATTGTAGGTTTCGATTAGGGATCGATAAAATTATGGGCTAATTTATCTAGATTCTGTAATATTCATCGTTGTGTTTGTGCGATCACGGTTGTAAGTTGTGACACTACTGTTGGAACAGTCTTAAGCAACGGATCCAATATGTTGCCTAGGAATACATATCCGTCGGCCAAATACTTGGCCAACAGATACATACGTCGACCAAGATCCGTGTCCGTTGGGAAAGTAAAAATTTGTCTCATGGATACGATCCGTTGGTGAAGTTTACCACATGGGTCACAGATAGAATTCGTGGCCTAGCTTTCACACCTGGCCCACGAATGACATTCGTTGGTGCTTGTGCGATCAACGATTATAAATTGTGATGAGTATTTTGTATGTCTTTACTGAGTGATTTATAAAATCTCGCAATATTTTGAAGTATTTCACAACCAAATGGTTATTTAAACGAGTGTGGGTCGAACCAATTATAATATCCATAAATTTATTGTTTAAAACGAATCGTTTATATCGGGTTGGATATCTATTACTAAAAATCATTTTTGTTAATAAGGTATGACCCTAATCTTCATAAATATTTTTTTTGACATAGGTTCAACCTCAACGAGTATAACTGTATTCCAAACACGAAGACTTTAGGGTATATGTTTATATACAACATAAATACGTCTGAGTCAAGAAATCGAACCTATTCTTATGTGTAGAGAAGAAGATGGTGACTGAATTATAAATAAACATAATAATTACTTGTTCGTTACTTAATGATCAAGTCAATTGGATTAAAAAAATAAACGTTCTTGTTAAACGAGATTAAACTAATATATCTGGGAAGCAATCAACACCGTTGAGTCAATAACTCGATACAATTGGAGGGAAAAAAAGATATTTATATATAAATAAATGTGATTCAGAGAAGAAAAAAAAGGTGGCTCCTTCCATGTGAAAGGCACCTATGAGGTCTCCTTGAATCTGGCGAAAATGGTGTTTTAATTAATTGTATTAATACAATAATCTATCTGTTTTATTCTCTCCAGAGCCACAAGGAGAAGACCAAAACAAACAGTAGTAGCTGTATTCACATGTAGTGACTATGGAGCTTAATTAATTGCTATTTAATTAAGTTGTTGAGAATGGAATCACATTAGAGGCTAAGCAAAGACAAATTAGTTGAGCCCACCATGTGATCGATCGATGATGCTAATCCCATTTGGAATCTTGTTTAATCTCTAATCTCACCCTTCAATCGATTCTAGGTGTTTTTCCTTCTAAAACGACGCGGGTAAGGTTGATCCCCGAACGATTAATCAGATTTACAATTATTGATTTACATTGATGATATTAACGTAACGGTTATCGATTTTATTTTAGTTTTCTTACCTTCTAAAACAATGTGTATTAATAGGTTCAGGTAAGGCTGATTATTGATTGATTGATCGGTTTCAGAGGCTTTTTTCAACACTAGACCGGGTATTCCGGTCTTTCTTTTTTGAGTACCAACACCAAACTATTCAACTGACATTAGTGTCATCTTTCTAACTACTATCAATTTGATTTTAGTTTTTTTTTCTCTCTAAAATAATGTGTATTAATTAATGGGTTCATGTCGGTTTTAGAGGCAACACCAGTTTTTCATTGGTCAGCACGGAAATAGTTTGGTTGATATGAATGATATTTTTAAACTGTAACTCCACTTTCAGATTGATTTTTGAATGTGAACGATAAAATCTATATATAATCGGATTAAATATTAAAAAAAAATCAAACTATAAATACTAGTGAAACAAAAGAAAAAAATTCATAAATTATTTTTAAGTATATGTGGATGGATGGGACAAAATGAGGGTTGAAGAGTTCCATGAAAAAATGAGACTTGGGGTTGACTTTTTAAGACAAAAATGGAGGCAAAATGTAATGTTTGGTTGCTAATAATGGAGTGGTGATTAAAATTAGTTTTCACAACAATAGCAAAAGTCAAAGGCCCAAAAGGCAGGCAGATAGTAGTGGAGGGAAATGAAAATATATTACACATTTTAAAATGAACATCAAGACTCACTAACCAAGAGGATAAGCTCTAAAACAACATTAAATTAAATATATTTCATTTGTTTATTTCTTCCCATAAAGGTACCTCCTAAACTGCCACACCATACAGGAAATTGAAACAGTGGATGATAAAGGTAATGACTTGTATGTACTTAAATCATGTTTTAATTTAGAATTTAAAAATATAAACCTTGTGATCTTTATTCTTTCGATATCTATCCGATATTGTTTATTTTTATACGAAATATTGAAATTAGTATGTTAGATTGTATTGTAACAAACATGTTGATGTCTGTAATTACAATAATGATATAAATAAAAGAATCCAAGATTTTGTTAAAGAAGGAGATTTTTTAAAATGCTTGATTTTGTTGTGCATAAATTGTAACAAAAATATATCAAAATATTTTTTCATGATTACCAAAAAAACTAAAACTTGTAAAAAATAAACAATTCCAAGTATTTCTATTCTTTAAATATTTTATGTAAATAAAGGTTAGGCTTTTGTGTGGGTTAAGAAAGCTTGGTGGCCTCAATAGCTAGCGAAGTGGTTGGGCCCAATTTTAGATGAAAGGTAGTTGGGCCCTCAAGCCTAATAAGTTCAACAAAATCAAAATAATTCTTTCATTTTTTTTTATAAAGGATAGGTGGATCACAATTAAATCACATATGTCATATATAAAGTATTGGTCACACGATTCTACTAGTGAAAATGGACGAAATATTCCACTCTGTTAACCATGCGACATTTAGTTGAGAGTAAAATGACGATTTTGACCTTACTCATATCAACCTTATGACTTTAATAGGGGAAATTACCATTTTTGACCTTACTCTTAATTTTTGTGTTCTTCAAAATAAAAACTTATTTTTTTTCAAGAGTCAACAATTGGTCAAAAGGGAACTAATCGTTGGCGTCGGCGGATGGTGCCATCGGTAACATCACCGACTCCCCGTTCTGCCAACACCAAACCGCCAGCAATACGGTAGTTATGTACCGACGTTTCGTCTCCGCCAACACCGAACCATGAACCAATCTACGACTGGAGATGCTATAATATTATTAAAGTTTAGGCATAATCAGAAGAAGAATAATGGAGAGTGAATCATCCATAGATAATTCGACACCTAATCTTTTCGATTATAACTGATGCATAGTTGGTTATATTAAAACATCTAAAAATTACTCAATAACTATCAAAACTAAAAAGCTAGAAAACCAATTCCAGCTTAATCCGAGACCAACCACATAAATATGTAGGTATGTGGAATCTTTTATGAGACTCGCTAACCGTTTGAATGATACACGTGATTCGGGGGAGAAACGTCTAAAATTAATAGATGAAAATACAAGACCGGGTTAATGTTATTGTCTGAACATTTTATCGGTTTAATTGTCGGTCAATAATTTTATCTTCTCCTTACTCATTTTTCTTTTATTGGCGGAGTCGTGTACTGTTAATATTACAATTATTGGAACACCTTTTTCATAGTATGATTAGTGATTGTTTTTTCCACAATGTCTAAGGTTACTGAATTTGGAAGGTCCTACTCTTTAGATTTTCCACATACGATAATACAATATTGGGTCACGGAGCACCACCTTTGTTGATTGCTTCTCTTTTTTTCTTTGGACAAACTAGAGAGGTACACCTTTGATTCCACTCTCTTGCAATTATCACACACATATAAAGGTATATTATATATGGGTATTGTTGTAAAAGTCTCTGTTTAGTCCGTTTTGATCCCGTGTATGCCTCAAAATCTGTAAAACGTCCGATTCGTCGTCTCACTTAGGCTCTAGAATCTGAAAATCATTCGACTCGTCGTTCCATCCGATTAGTCAGAAACTTGAGACTCTGATTTGTGAAATTAAACTTTTAAAACAGAGATGATGAGTTGAGAGACACAATATGTCTGCCATGGTCTTGAATTTCTTGATAAAAAGAAGATAGAACATGTCCATTTTTGGTGGTTTGTCAATATAATTTAGATCTTTTGAATATCCGAATATTTGTAAGCAAGTTAATAACTTTTTATTATTATTATTTGTTTCAAAGTCTCACTTGATCCAAACAAAAATTACCAACATATAAAACACATGTGTCTCATGCAATCTTATCTAAAATAATCTCCAATACTAGCATATCGGTGTTGCTTGTTCGATTAAAAAAATAATATTTCAACAAATTCTCAATCAACCGTCATTACTAACAGTCAAACAACCTCTAGTACTAGTCTGTTAGTGTTGGTTGTTCGTTTCATTGTTTTCACAAATTTTCAACCGCTGTCGATTCGTGCCGATTGTGAGTTTACCACCAGCCCTCACCGCCACCAACAGAGCCCCATCGTTTTCTTCCTGTCAACGACTTACCATCGGCTTTACCACCGGTGTTAAAGATGCTTTAAGAACTTTAGGTATCATGAATACTCAAATTATGGGCTCCAATCATAGATTAACATAAAGATTAAACAATTAATTCATATTCATAGGGTGATCTAAATGAAATCATCATCATTAAACTTTCATTTCTTAATATATTATTTGATTAGTGCAATTTCCACAGTGCCACTCAAATCAAAGTGCAGTATCCACATCAACCTTCTTTTTTCCTCGAAAAGTTAAATTCTAGAGGAACAATTATGGCCATAAAAATATAGTATTAATAATGAGAGTGGGGCATTGCATAGAGATAATTGGGAGTTTCTCAACCACTTAATCACTCTTAACTATTTAGATAATTAAAGTATCTTGAACTAATCATTCTTTCTAATAATTCTATTGTATTAAATAGAGATACATATGAATCTTTAAAGGAAGAAATGATCATGATTAATAATAAATTAATTATCTTTGATATATAATTGGAACATTCCTTAATTAGATATACAAAAATACACTACATTCCTTGTCCTTGATATGTTATTTGGAATTTATGCTTCCTATATTACCCCACCTCAAAATATAGAGTGCCTAGGATATGTTGCATGTGCTCAAAACATGGATCTCGTGAATAAATAGTGTTTTTGATTTGAGAATATTGTATAAAAAACAAGGTGAAAATGTCAAAATATATTTCGGAACGATATTTTTTAACCCACACGTATTATTCTTGTTTTTTTTAATTTACAAGCGTAGTTATACTTTTCGTTTATTATCATAAAGGACGTTTTTCGTTAATTTTCCAAATTGTCCTTAATTTGAACGGAAAATCCTCAAAAATTCAGAAAAATAACTTATACCCTTAATTATAAAATTCTAAAAACTCTAAACTACACGGTTGAAAGAGCAAGATAAGTGGATCAGGGGTACAGGTTTTAGAGCTTAAAGTTCGAGAAGGGTTTCTTAGAGTTTATTGGGGACATAGATATTTTAGGGATTTTTGAAATTTCTGAGGATTTTCCATCCAAATTAA
The DNA here is from genome assembly GCA_963921825.1 of Erodium maritimum. Lineage (NCBI taxonomy): Eukaryota > Viridiplantae > Streptophyta > Magnoliopsida > Geraniales > Geraniaceae > Erodium > Erodium maritimum. Next base: position 73,957,517 of record OY997592.1, on the reverse strand, counting down.
CGGAAATTTGTGTAAATAAACAGAAAAATATTGGTATAAGTATGTTTTTGAAAAAAAGGGGTAAACGTCACATTTGTCTTACAAAAGGTCGTTCAAAGGCATTTTTTGGGGTTTAGAAACTTGTTTTTTTAATCATGGATATGACATAAGACGGGTTGAATTAAACAATAAAAGTTCGTTAAACCTCTTCTTTGATCACATTTTCATTAAATTGAATATAAATGTGTTTTCTCTACCAGAATATAATCATGTGAAACTTGTTCTTCTATGGATTCGGACATAAAGCTTTTTATTGTGTCTTATTTTACATCCAATGGCGAACAGCAAGAGCATGCACGAGAACAATTTTATCGTTTATGTATCTAACTCTTATCGGAATCCATATGTAGACTAGGTAAATGAGCACTCAAGCCTTGAGAAATCTTCTACTTAATACTAAGAAAAGATGGTGAAGTGGACAAACACTTAGAAAAAGAGATGAACAATTGGAGGGCAGATTGTTCTTTTGTATCCTTTAAAAATAATAATAACAAATGGACAAGTCCTTGATTGACTCTTGTCCTTCATAAATCCAACATTGATTTTCTACTATGTCGGTGAAGGATAATCCAAAAAATACAGTATCTAAACGAAATACATGCAATATGATAAGTAAAAATTCATGACATCATAAGATTAACAGAAAAATATAAACGGTTCAAACCATCGATATAACTGTTGATGGCGTTGCCGAAAAATATGCCATGCAACTCTGGGATAGGCTCGAAAAAGATGTTACGTTAACGGTCAGGACCATCGAAACAACTACTAGTGCCTGAAAGTGAAGGCATGGCCAAACCTATAACAAGGTATATATGAAAGGGTATAATTGGATTATACATCCTCTCAAGAAACCAGTTGACGTTGTCCCCTGATGATAGATAATAAGAGCATTTAGAAACGTAAAAGTGTTGGTTCCCGATCTGGTAAGAGAAAGTCGCGTCGGTACTTGGTGGAACTGATGCCACCCTATGGTCGATGATGGGGGAGTATCCGTAGACCCCTCATCGACCCCCTGATTACTCATTAAGGGGTAATCCTTGATGCCCTAACGAACTCCATAAAGCTCTATGATTATGTGATAACACCATCACCGCGCACAGCACGAGCCTCCACATCCTTGACATCGGTCGAATGTACTCCACTCACGATCCCACTCTTACCACACACAACTCCAACAGTCACATCCTTGATATCAATCAGTCGCACTCCACTCATGATTTCACCATCGCCACGTACAACCCCAACTATCGGAAAGAAGGTGAGGCACAACCCTAGTTGTGTGCGGTAGGGACTCGGGAAACCATTGTCGAGACCGTAACCTGGAGACCACCATGGTGTCGTCGCTCCAACTTCCAGCCTCTGAACTTCTCCAATGAAAGTCCGGTCACCAAATAAATGTTGGATGGACCCGCTGGTCTAAGCCATAGCACCCCTCGCACATCGTCTCAAACGGACAACCACCAAGCAGTGAAGATGGTTGTCTTCCACAAGTATAACCACTAGAATCGCGCACAAACCAGATGTCATGCCTCGTACTCTCCATCTTAGTACATTTTTATGAGATGAGCGCACCATCCACTCCTTGTTGCACCCACCGAGAGGGGGCGGAACCAAAGCCCCATACCCACGACCCACAGCCCACCGAGGGGTAGGACATCATCCCCTCCCTCTCTGGGTGATATCAAGAGAAGTTTTGCAACATGCTCGCGGCTGGTGTTGTCGTCAAGGCCTCTCCCTTGTTCGCTACCGAATGCGTCCTCAAGATTGCGACCAACCATGTCGTCCCTGGTAAGGTTTACCCCGTCTTCGTCCCTCAACGACATCCAAGACAACTTTTTCGTCTGCTATCTCTTCTCGGATGAGGATTCCGTGAGCTACATCCCTCACACGCCAACTGACCTAACTTCTCTGGTCTTTCTCCAACATGGAATGGTTGGACGGCTACTGACTCACCATCTGTACAATGGAGTGATCATGCTCTGGATCGTCACGAAGGGGTGAGGGTCCTCAACATAGGGATTTCCGTCAAGGACCTGGCCCCGGGTGTGTACAAATTTTACTTCTTATCGGAAGGGACATAGATGGGTCAACTGGGGATATGATGTTGGTTGTGACAACTAATGCCCCACATAACCCCTAGTTAGATGGACCGGTAATTCAGGTTCTCTATGAGAGTACCTCTAGGAGATGACTGCATATGAGGGTCAAGGAAAGGACTGTTCACCTCCCTTTCTCGGGGATTGAGTCAAAAAAGACTTTAGGTAGGAAGAGGGCAATAGCTTAGAAAGACAAGATCGAGCAAAAGGCCAGGACTGGGAAACAGCCTTGCCAGGACCCATGGGACCCTTAAGAGTATTCGAGTTGTTAGGGAGGAATAGCAACCCGACCCCTATAGAGGCTCCTCCTCTAATCACTGTGCTCCCCTACCAAACCGCGCACTTTATCTGGTTATTTTATAAACCTCAGTCGAGGCTCAAGTTGCAAATAGGCACTCATGGTTAGTTTCAGGTCGAACCGAGATTGGTTTCTCTGCTCTTTCTCGTTGGTTTCTGTGTGATGACGTCTGGTATTTATGTCAAAACCGTCTATACCTCGGTTATAATTAGAGGATTAGTTGCAGGATTGTTTCCGAATGGTCCGCTCTCCCATTAATCTTCTCTATGTTCTAGTATTAATTGCAATTAATAAAATATTTCTTCAACTCAAGATAACTAGAAATTCGACCAAATAATTAAAATTATAATTTTATAACCTGAAACGAACCCAAAATATGACAAAAAAGCTTTCTAGATAACCTATTATTTCGTATCAAAAGTCCAAGAGTACAAAATCTTTGCGGATACGAAAGAAAATGTGCCATACTCAAGATAATCATGCACTATAAATCCACCACTTAACAACACACTCTTTTCACACAATAAAGCTCCCCCAACCTCTTTCCCCTTTTCATTCCCAAAACTCACTCCTTCACGAAACCCATGCACTCATTCATTTTACTACCTTATCTTTTTCTCACTTACCACTAACAAAAGAGGTATGTGCATAATTGAACCAAACCCATCTCAACAAACAATGGCTTCTTCTTCTTCTTCTTCTTTTTGTTCTTCAACGTCGTTTCGAGGAGACGAAGAACAAAGAAGCAAACCCTCGCCGGAGCAGAAATGGCCGGCGAGAGTGATAAACGTAACGATCTCCGAGCTGAGGGTGCAGAGAGGGATAACCTTACCCCTAATGGCCATGAACCTCACATGGTTCGCGAAGATCGCCATCACCACCGCGTTCCTCGGCCGGCTGGGGGAGATCCAGCTGGCCGGCGGGACGCTAGGCTTCACCTTCGCCAACGTCACCGGCTTCTCCGTCCTGAACGGCCTCGCCGGCGCCATGGAGCCCATCTGCGGCCAAGCCTCCGGCGCCAAGAACTTCAGGCTCCTCCACAAGACCCTCGTCATGACAACGCTTTTGCTTCTCCTCACAACGCTTCCGATCACTTTCTTGTGGCTCGGCGTCGAGAAGATCCTCCTGGCGTTCGGGCAGCGACCGGAGATCTCGTCGGTGGCGAGGAGGTATGTGTTTTGTCTCCTCCCGGACTTGGCCCTGACGGCGCTGCTCTGCCCTCTCAAGGCCTACTTGAGCTCTCAGAGCATAACGGTTCCGATCATGTTTAGCTCGGCACTGGCTCTTACTTTCCATGTTCCGGCCAATATCTTGCTCGCCAAGACGTATGGACTCGCCGGAGTTGCCATGGCGGTTTGGGTCACCGATCTTGTCGTGGTGGTGCTCTTGGCCTCGTATGTCCTGATTCTTGAGATCAGCACCAGCTGGAAGGAAGGTATTGACGGTAATCTTGTGATCGGCTATGATACTATGTAAATTTCAGATAATATCACTCAATTATACTTAATTAATCGTAAATTTAATATAGTAACAATTTTATGGGTAGTATCTTACATTTTTAAAATTCATCTGAACAATACCCGTTTGTCACATCAGTCCGTTGCTTTTTTTTTTGAAGTAATGTGAAATTTTTGGAAACACAAAGTACTGTCTAGACGAATTTATTAACTATATGAATAAAAGACAGTATAACCGAACGATATTGTCTCCAAATTTTGTTTCAAAATGAGTGATTTCTATTGGATTGAGTTTCCACAGGTAAAAGGGTCGACATAATTATTTAGTATGAGCGTAATTATAAGCAGCTCGCTATTTTTATGTTTTTTTCACTTGAGAATTGGATAGAATTAGGTGTAATTAAGTGTAATCTCGCTCAATTTAGTTTCAAAACATGTTATTTATATCGGATCAAGCTTCTGATATGAACATAGTTAGAAGTAGCTCGTTATTCTTATGTTTTTTTACTTGAGTTTAATGTAATATTTGATCAGGAGGGTGGTGGGATCAAGAGCTCGGAGATTGGCTCCGGCTGCTGAAGCTCGCCGGGCCGTGCTGCCTCACGACGTGCCTCGAGTGGTGGTGCTACGAGATCCTGATCCTCCTCACCGGCAGGCTCGCCAACGCCAGCCAGGCCGTCGGAGTTCTAGCCATCGTCATGAACTTCGATTACTTACTTTTCTCCTTCATGCTCTCCCTAGCAACCTGCGCCTCCACCCGAGTCTCCAACGAGCTCGGTGCCAACAACGCGCCCGGCGCCAGGAGATCCGCCTACGTCTCCCTGGCGTCGGGGCTCCTGGCAGGCTGCCTGGGCAGCCTCGCGATGGTGGCGGCGAGGGGGAGGTGGGGGACTCTGTTCAGCCGCGACGAAGGGGTCGTCAGGGGGGTGAAGAAGATGATGTTGATCATGGCTGTGCTCGAGGTGGTTAATTTTCCCTTGACGGTGTGCGGCGGGATCGTCCGCGGCACCGCCAGGCCGTGGCTGGCGATGTACGCTAACATTGGCGGGTTTTACCTGGTGGCGCTGCCGCTGGCGGTGGCGTTGGCTTTTAAGGTTGGGCTTGGCCTCTCCGGGTTGCTGCTAGGGTTCTTGGTTGGGATCACGGCTTGTTTTGTGTTGTTGGTTGTGTTTGTGTTCTTGATTGATTGGAAACAAGAAGCTGCCAAGGCCCAATCGTTTGTTTGTGACATTGACGAGGAGAAGGAAGATGAAAATCGTTAAGTGTTTCGTTCGGAATCAGTTTTGACATTTCGTTATTAATAACACACGGTAAATATCTGTTTGCTTCAATAACACATTTCGCTATCAAAATACTCATTGGAATGGGATTTCCTATCAATATTCCTATTTTCGGGTTAAAACATGCCGTTTTTTTTGACCCAAGACACGAATTCTATATGAGTTTATGAAGATTGCAAAACGTGACGATTAATATATGTTTCGTATTAATAATGTTACCACAAGTTTTGACATATTGATGTCTCTCAATTTTGACACAGGAGTGTTCTTGTCTGTACATTTGTACATTACAAATGTTTCAATCAGAGATTAGGAGTTTAGGACAAGACACTAAATCATTGTTGTTTCAGAAGTTTTGGTCGTTCCTTAAAACTGATTAGTTGTCGATTTGTTGTTTCTTGGAGCCATCTCTGTTTTTGTTTTCTTTTCCTCACATTGTGTTTGCTTTGGGCCCAACTTAACCGGCCTGATATGGGCGAGTCCGGATAGGCCCACCAATATTTTTATACTGATCGGTCTTCTTTTTATCATATGGTTTTTATTAATATGATGGACCAACCTACCTATAAGTAGATAAACACTAACAAGAATGTAACAAAACACAAGAAATTGAAAGAGTGAGACTTTGTTTTAATATATAGGTGTAGAATACTCGACCTTATAACATATTAGAGTACCCAATTACATTAGGGGTTAAAAAAAAAGCAGGCTTCTGCTGCTAAAACTATACCGAAAGACTTCAACACATTTCATGACTCGACCTAACATCTATAGAGATAGATTTGGAGAATTTGTGGGTTGTACGGGTAGTGTGGGAGAACACTAGGAAATTAAGAGATACGGGTGTCGGACTTGCGCCGAACACAGTAGCGCGGAATGTACGTCCCCACACATACTCCGTTGCACAGAGGACCAATAATTTTCCTTAGTGAGACTGTGCCGAAAACCTTGCCTTTTCCTATTTCAGTACAACTTGTACCTTGACCTCCATGTGGGGGTCTCCGTTATACGTCCCTCTTTGAGTTGTATGATCCGGACCATGTTTGGTCCCACCATGGTCCTAATACAAGGATCAGGTGAGACGTCAAGGGAGGTCGCTTGTCCCCCTAGCACCGAGTGCAGTCTTTCCACCCGTCGAGAACCTAAGTCCTAGGGAATCCTGCATAGGTCTCTTGGTCGTCCCCGTTTTCAAGCCTGGGCATTGGTCCCATGCTTCAAGGTACAGGTCAGTTGGCTTGAGAGGCCTCGGGCAACGATGCATGCCCATTGTCATCGTCCTTGTCTCATATGTCGATGTCACAAATCTAATAGAGGATCCATCCTTCCCAGTGATCGGTCGTATTCGCAAGGTCGACTGTCACTTGAGTTCCTCAAAATATGGGTCGAAGGGCTGAGGGAGCCTCGTGTGGAAGTCCCAATCAAGATGGTCAGATCGACCTCGTTGTTGGGACCTGTCTCGTCCTCTCGGGGATAGTGGTGGTTCGTCGGTCATGGATAAGTCCCTTTCAACTTGAATGGGTGGGGCGATGATCTCATTGGTGGCGCAAAAATCGGTGATCCAAAGGGTTGTGTCGAGAGTGTCTATGTTGTCGAAGAAGGTGGCTAGAGCATTGTTGGAGGCGGCGCGACGGCGCCGGTGGCATGGGTGGTTCTGGTGGATTATGGTTTGGTATTAACTCTCGATAGTTGTGCATCTGTCTCCAAATCCTGTCGTTTCAACCCTTTAACGTAGCGGTAGTAGTGAACCGATTCAATGAATGCAATGGGATGATTCCATGGAGTTCCAGAAATGAGGGCGGCGGATGAAGGTTGAAAGAGACGGGGAGACAGAGAATCCCATAGCAAAATTAAACGGTTGGAGCGACAACACAAGGTAAAGAGACTGACGGCACAAAAGAAAGAACTCTTACAACTTTGAAAAGCTTTTAATCATCGGTCTCTCATTCTTATATATATAATTGAGTTACACACACCTATCAATAGCTCATTAAAAAAAATTGCTAGTACAAAGCTAAGTGTACTTCTCTTTCCAAGGACATGAATTATGGCTCTCTAGCAAGCAGCTTGTACTAAAACTGCAGTACAAGGTTGATCCGACCACAAGTTTAGAAGTGGTACCAGTACCAGAACAATTGTTCTTCTTTCTCGTTGCCATATATCCTCAAACAAACTCAACTATTCATTTCAGACATGTAATGGCCAAAAAAAATTCTTAGGCAACAGAGTTTCGAAGAATAGGATGAAAACATTGTTATGATGTAGCTGTAGACGATTCTTACAGGGTCGTCCTGAGATCACATGTACGTCGTTATTTGACCAAGCAATCTCGTTAGTGTACGTGTGATCTCAGGTCGCTCCTGTCAGGAATTCCTCTACCAAGGAATGATAATGATGATGTTCTTGTGGCTTACGGCCTAATAATTGGTAAGTCAAATCCTTAACCTTTTTATCAGAGTTTGTAAATAGTACATTACTGGAGAAATGGAGCAAACGAGGAGTTAATAATCTGAATTTGAATTAAATATCTCAATACTCGATTATCTTGCAAGCTTAGTCATGTAATGTATGCGTATTAAACTTCAACAAGCGACCTTAACTCATACACAATTAAAATTTTAACTCAGAAGAATATTTCAAACATATATAGGGTGGTATGTTAAAAAAAAGGGTTAAATATTAAAACTTACTCTTAGTTATCAGTCACAAACACTACACTATCAAACGTTTCAAAATTACAAATACAGTACCTTAAAAACTAATCACGCGATTTTGTTAGTAAAAATGGGCGGAATATTCCGTTCCGTTAGTCATATGATCACCTCGTGTATCACTTAATGGATCATTAAGCGTATTAGATCCTGGGATGGAAAGCTCCTTTCACCAGCAGGACGAGAGGTGATGATCCAGTCAGTTCTTACCTCACTTCATGTTTATGTTATGCGGTCTTCATGATGCCTACTAAGATTATATCTCGGATACATGTGCCCCTTGTCCGATTCTAGTGGGGGTGGGGGGAATCAAGTCGACCAATTGTCAAGCAAGATTGGGACAAATTATGTATGTCAAAGGAAGCTGACGGTATGGCATTTCGCCATGTGAACGATGTCAACAAGGCTCTCTTGGAAAAGCAAGCATGGAATCTGGTCCATCGTACTCAGTCCCTTAAAATTAGAAAGATGCACTATTAAAATTACAGAGGCACAATTTAAAAGATTTTTTGTTACAAAAAAAGGCAATAATAAACTGAAGTTGTTCAAATGTCTGTGACCTGCGTGACCTTCCTAATCTAAACAAGAACTTCCTAATTCTAACAAACTAGTATTCCTAATCCTAAACATATATATAATCTTATCCGAAACTAAACCATAAATTATCTAATTCAAAACTCATAAAATATTATCCGTATCACAGTAGATATCGTATTTCACCCCAACAGTATACTACATATACACATTCATACACACCCTCATCGGTACCAATTCAGAAGCTCACAAAGCTCTCTCTCATTCTTCTCTACTAACATCGCCTATACTCTCTCAATTTTTCGCCCACAATGGCTGGTGGCGCGATCGGAACCGCCTCCGGGAAGCGGTATCCCGGAAGACTCACCGGAAAAGTGTTCATGGCCTGCGTCATTGCTGCCGCCGGCGGTTTGATCTTCGGTTATGATCTCGGCATCTCAGGTAGTAATCAACTAGTATTATTATTAGAGCAAGCGCATTGTAGGGGTTCCTAAATGCTGATTCCTCGTTTCTGATTGATTTCGTTTGTTTCAACGTAAAGATTCTCATATCGATTCTTCATCTGTTTTAATAAAATAATATCTAACGATTTTTTAAATAATAACTCTTTTTCTTCTAATTTTCAAACTGAAAAGGGAGGAATCGACAACATTCGATTTCAAGCATCGAGAATTTGAGTCAATTTATTCCCGATTTTTGACACTATATATAGTTGCAAATTTTCATTTTGTAACATAATCGTAAAAAGAACCTTCCGATGCAAAATGATCTCTTATTTTTCTAAATAATATTCAAAATTAGCCTTGAAACCTCTTGTTAAACATATAGCCGATAAATGTTAACAATTTCGCGGTTTATTTAACGTCATATAAAGTTATAAATTTGAATTCGTCTAAACTTGAATATTTATCGAATCGAACAATTTTCCGGTTTATTAAATCTGATGTGTATATACAGGTGGTGTGACATCTATGGACACATTCCTGAAGGAGTTCTTCCCGTCGGTGTACCGGAAGGAGTCGTCGGTGAAACCCACCGACAACCAGTACTGCACCTACAACAACGAGGTCCTCACCCTCTTCACCTCCTCGCTCTACCTCGCCGCTCTCGTCTCCTCCGCCGTGTCGTCAGTGGTGACACGCGTCCTCGGGAGGAGATTCACCATGCTCAGCGGCGGCCTCCTCTTCATGGTCGGCGCTCTCTTCAACGGCTTCGCCGTCAAGGTCTGGATGCTCATCGTCGGCCGCCTCTTCCTCGGTTTCGCATCGGTTGCGTCAATCAGGTAATCTATTTACTTGCTAATTATCTTTAATCTAAAAGATCAAACCCAAATTATCTACACCCAAATTAGTTACTTCAATACATAATTATCTAGTTTTTTTAAAATGATTTCTAGATAAATCAATTTAATTGAATTTTGTCCGACATTATCTAATTTCCATTAAAAAAATTATTTAAAAACTTTAAAATGGTTAATAATATTATTATAACATTTTCCTTCTAGATTAAATCAGGTGTATTAATATAATTATTCTAAGAATCGTATTTATCTAAAACTAATTAATATACTTAGGAAAGCATTATTTTTGAAAAAATAACCTTTTAAAAAATCATAAATCTAGTACTACTTTGCTTATAGCTATAATTTCAAAGTATTTTGTAAAAATTACTATATAAACTATTCTTTTTGTAAATATTATCAGTGAGCTTATTTGTTTTACAAATCCGTTATCTTTCACAAAAATCATGGATATGACGATCAGTTTTAATGTATATATGTAAACGAAAAATAGTTTATCAATAATATTTAAGAAACAGATGTAACATTTTCAAGTTATTTTTCGAATTGCCCTTAATTTAATCTTATATTTTTGCATCCATTGATTGTGTTTTAGATAAATATATTCGCATCCGCTAATATACGTTAAATTATTTAGAACAACACGAACTTAATGACTATAGATTCATAAATTTTGGACACCATCTATAAAAAATCAGATTTTTAATGTCACGTGACGTGTTTTGGTTGGCTGGTCACGACTCACAACTCGTGAATCACCGAACTATAATTGTGAGTTGTGGTTCACGATTCACGAATCGTGATGTAATGCGCTTAATAATTTATTTATTTTTATTTTGGCTATGCAGTCCGTACCAATCTACGTGTCGGAGATGGCACCGTCCAAGTACCGAGGAGCAATGAACATGATGTTCCAACTCTCCATCACGATCGGCATCCTGGCCGCCAACGCCCTGAACTACTTCTTCTCCCAACTCCAGGGCTCCTGGAGCTGGCGCCTCGGCCTCGGCGCCGCCGTCGTCCCCGCCGCCTTAATCATCCTGGGGTCCTTCTTCCTGACCGACACCCCCAACTCCATGGTCGAGCGCGGCAACATCGACCAAGCCAAGCACCGCCTCCAGAGGATCCGCGGCGTCGCCAACGTCGACGACGAGTTCAACGACCTCGTGGAGGCCAGCCGCAAGGCCAAGCTCATCACCCACCCCTGGCGCAACATCCTCCAGCGCAAGTACCGCCCGCAGCTCACCTTCGCGGTGGCGATCCCCTTTTTCCAGCAGTTCACGGGCATGAACGTGTTTATGTTCTACGCGCCGGTGCTCTTCAAGACCGTCGGGTTCGGCTCTCAGGCGGCGCTCATGTCGAACCTTATTACGGGTTGTGTTAATGCTTGTGCTACTGTCGTCTCGATTTTGGTCGTTGATAAGGTTGGGAGGAGGGCGCTTTTCTTCATCGGTGGAGCTCAGATGCTCATCTGTCAGGTAATTGTTAATTGCGCTTTAGACCTTCTACTTCAGATTAATTACATGCTTTATACCTGTGTATTTTAAAAATCCCGATCAGACCCCACCTAGTCCCTATTTTCTTGGTGTCCACCTAATTAATTCCCGACTAATTTCATTAATCACCGACTAATCTCCGTTTAATCCCCACACCTTCTAGAGCCTACCGAACTTTTAGAACCATGCTATTTATATATGATGGTCATTCTCATTCAATTATAGCAATTTCTAGAATTGGTCTTTAAAATACCATTAATTTTATTTATTTATTTATATATAATGTTTAAAATTCATGAAATTTAAAATTTTAGAATAAACAAATTAAGCCTAGTTTACTTTTAAATTTTTATTTTGTGATGATAAATTCTATTCTAGACCTTCTAACCTCAAACCCTTTATTCCCAATCTTATCATTTTATTTCTTGTTCTACTTGGTATTAGGTGAAATATTATGTTTTTGTATCCTTTTAATGTAGCATCTTTGATAGACACCAACACAATAATTCTAAATCAGACACCTCATACACGACATTGATTTTTTTAACCGTTTATAAGATTCGTGTAATTTAAAATCTTCGACATCCTCTATTATTCTAACTGCAAACTCTTTAATTCGTTTTTATTCTTATTCCTCCGTTTTAACATGAAATATTATGTTTTTATGTCGATTTTTAATGTTTCATTTTTTTGATAGATAGTTAACGGAACGAATATAATAATTTCGAATTCAAACCCTATGTTAATATTGGATCAAACTTTTTCATTTCTCTTTCGGTTTCCATTTTGGACTAATGGTGTAATTATAATTAAAACATTTAAACCTAATTAACAATGTATGCATGCAATGCAGGTTCTGATCACGATCGCGTTCGCGTGGAAGTTCGGGTGGAGCGGGAACCCGGGGGAGATGCCACACTGGTACTCACTCGCATTGGTCGTGCTGGTCTGCGTCTACGTGTCGGGCTTCGCGTGGTCGTGGGGCCCGCTCGGGTGGCTGGTGCCCAGCGAGATCTTCCCGCTGGAGATCCGGTCGGCGGCGCAGAGCATCAACGTGATGGTGAACATGATCTGCACCTTCGTGATCGCCCAGATCTTCACTCTGATCCTCTGCGAGCTCCGCTTCGGCATGTTCGTGTTCTTCGCGTGCTTCGTCACCGTCATGACCCTCTTCGTCTACAAGCTCTTGCCGGAGACCAAGGGCATTCCCATCGAGGAGATGCACACCGTGTGGCGCAACCACCCCTTCTGGGGCACGTATGTCGCCGTCGAGGAGGAGGAGCTCGAGGTTGTCGAGCAAGGGAAGAGTTTTCACTGAAACGGCTTGTCGTTATGGGTTTTGTGCTTGTTATTTTTTAGGATATAACTTTTTTAGGTTGGTTTTGGTTACGTTTAAGAATATTTGTGAGACTTAGTTGTTAATGAATTAGAGTTTTACCGAAAATGTGTCGTTTTAGTTCTTTATATAATTTGTCACATTGGCGTTAAATTGTTTATAGGGATAAAATCAGAAACTAATATCGTCAATTTTTACCCTTGAAAAACTGATTGTTGATTTACTGGTCGATCATACCAGGCCTGTAAAACTAACTTAATTCCCCAAACTAACATTTTCTATTCCTAATTGTGAAGACAAAATCATCATTTTAGAATAAAGGGTTAATTACATTTACTCATTCTAACTAACATATATATACTTATTACACATGTACACGTTAACTTTTGAAAATTACACATGCCTACTTTAATTTTTATATTTGGTAGTGTATGTATCTGTAATTTTAATGAATAGGTTAGTGTAAATATCTGTCAAAATCTTGAAAATAGGTAAAGATTTGTGCATGTGTCTATAATTTTGAAATGTTAGTGTATGAATTTGAGAACATTGTATAGATTGATGTAGGTAAACGTAATTAACCCTAGAATAAAATGCAACATAATATAATGTTGTATTATATTTTATAGGATATAACTTTGTTAGGTTTGTTGAGGTTGGTTTTGGTTACGTTTGAGAATTGTTAATGAATTAGAGTATAATTGTTTTGTTTATGTTTAAGAATTGTTCATGAAATAGAGTTTGATTGGAAGTATGTGTCGTTCTTACTTCAGTCTTTTACTAATTCATCTCTAATTGATGTTATTTTTATGTTGCAAAATAGTGTGAGTTTGTATCAATGAAAATCACTCGAAAGGACGTGATACAAAATTTCAGGTATAGCTATAAACAGTCCAATTAATTATATCCACACATTGATATTTTTAGCTAGAACATGCACTACTTTATTATCAGAACAACGAACAAAGTGAAGGCTACAACCTGTTATCGAGATAAGGAGACTCCTACACTCCTGCACCTATAGCCCGAACGGAGAGAACATCTCAGCTTCGTCATTTATTGCTTCGACAACTCCTAGGCAGTCCGACTCTACTAACCAACCGGCCAGTCCTCCTCTTTTATCCACGTCAGGGCCTCACGGAATACTAAACAACTCCACCATTTCAGGATCAGTACAGTCCAGGAAAACTATACATTTCGTAGCTCTCGTGGTTCCCGACTCATCTCTACAAACCATTCCTCCCCCACCCCTATCAGGCCCCAAAATGGATCCATCTACATTGACCTTCAGCTCCTCTTGCCCCGGACCAAAGACTTCAATGGTAGGCCAGAAAATATTGAATCTTCACTGAAATATATTTTGTTGTTGTTGGACTTGGGCTTTAAGTCGGTGTGTTGGGCCCAGAAATGGGCCTAGTCGATTTGTAAAGGACAGCTCACTGGACCCATGTCATTTATGTTCTATAAATGAGACAGATTTTTGTTAAATGAGATAAATTTTTTGTCTCGCATATTCTGACATTAAAGATGTCATATTTATAACTCATAAAAGGTTTTGTCAGGCCTTTTAATTCACAACTAGCTGCCACCTTTCTTCAGGCACTTATCTATCCACAAACAATTTTATTAAAAAAATATTTAAACAAAAACTTAGTGCAAAATCTATATGTCAAAAGTAGATGATTTGAAAATATAAATTATATTTATGAAGGTTAAAAAACAACGTATAAAACATGTTATTTGAAATAAAGAGCATAGGTAAAGTACAGTGAATGAGTAATCCATTCACATAATATCCTCGATGAAACACCTCAACTACCTGAGGCAGCACAACAACTACTTGAAAGCGAGCGCTGACATGACATCTCAGCCTCATGGCTAACCCAACAATGGGTGAATACAATGAAAAAGGTCTAAGTACCCAAATATTACAATCATTAAAATGGTTGGCAGAGTAGGATCGTGGAAGGCAACGACGAAGCACGTTTGATGGAGCTATGGCCAACGGCCGTTAGAACTATTGTGTTCGGACAAAAAACATACACGATTGTTGAAAGAAAGGCTCGGAAAGAAGAAAAAGAAGGGAAAAGAACTACATCGACAATGTTTATGGTCACAACCATAAAAGCCATCGACAACGGGTAAGATTTTGTGGATAGACACTATATGCAGTGCAAAAACTAAATTAATTCCATTTATTTCTTGTTGTTGAGGGTAGACACTGAGGACGTTAATATTACGGGTCGATTGACCTACACAATTAATGTCGACCTAAACAAATTTCCATTTTTTACACGTGTTAATTTCACAATACATTTTTTTATCAATATTCGTCAGGTTTTTTCAAAAAGAAAAAAAACGTCACGTGGCTATATCTGAATCTAACGCTACGTGTGGGTTGGAAATATTATTATTGGTATAGGTGAACCACAATTATTGAGTGATATATACATTTAAACAAACAAATAATTAAAAAAAAATGTATTAGTTGAGATACTCGAGCAAGTGGCCATTTTATGTTGCTTAATTAATACCCGTCACTGATAGTGATCATCGTAGACTTCAACTTTATCGTATTTAATTAATTTTGATGACGAAATCAAAACCTAGGTTTGGTTGAAATAGAGCCGTGGCCTCAGACTATAACTAAAGTTGTTTGTTCTTATGTGACTAATGTGAGAGCAACAATCAAATCCGTAACCACTACATGCACCTGAAATTAAAAAAAAATCATCACATTATTGACCTCAATTCATCTGAAGTTGTTTGTTTGCAATAATGTATCAAATTTGTAATCTATCACATGAAATCAAAATAATGTCATCGTTGATTACTTTTCATGATAATTGATGATATCGTGTTTGTTGAAAGATTGATCATGTTATATATATTAAAAAAAGGTGTAATTTTATATAAAATCAGAATTCAAATATATTGATATGCGTTAGGGAACATCCTTCCTGACCACTAAAAAAGAACAGACACGGAATAGAAATGTTCGTAGTTTTTGTAATACTAGAATCGTCACAGACGGTATTGAAACGCCACATAGGCAGGAAAGAAATATGGGGGGCAAGAAGATGGAACTGGAAGTCCTGCTCAAAAGTCCGAGCGTGGACTGTATCAATAGTAGGAGACAAGGCTTTCACCCTAGACCCATCCCAGAGCTAGTCCCTAAAGCTTGAGGAGGCTAACATTCCTCCTGGCGAAGCTATTTACCTGCCCACGACTTGTCATCCCAAGGAGCACCAACAACAGTCCTCGTCACTCCTTTGGTAGCAGCTTCTCCACTATCTCTGTGCTCAAGCGAAATGGGCGCTGAAACTTCAGTAACCCTGCCATTAGAGAGTTGGCTGGTCACCAAATTTTTCGAGTCAGGATCCACCTTCCCTGTTTGGGTGCACACCCGAGGTCCTGTATCATTAGATACATTGCTCGGGGAAACACACAGTTCTTCCCTTGAGACGAGGAACCCTTAGATACGGTGTTCGAGGATAAGTACCCAAAGTCTGGTGGACCACTCGCCGGTGAGGCCTCCTTCCAAATTGTAGCATATGGCTTCACCAGCTTGTCCTTCTGAAACTCCAGGATCGAGGAATTATACCTCGGGGTACTCCACAGCTCCAACTCACATTCCCGCACCATATGGTCGATCCGTCCATAGATGAAGCAGAAGTTTTTTGTAGTGAAACCTTCTGGGATTCTTTACAGTGTAATGACTCTTCAGTGATCAAGAAATCTTTCTAATACAGCTAGAACGTATTACTCTTGCCGAAGCTTAATGAAATATTACACCCTTTTAATAATAACAAAAAACAATAATAGTAAAATGATTTTTGTATGCAACAACATGATAAAAGGAGAAAAATCAAGTTTCTTCCACGCATAGTTCAAGTAGTCAGACTCCTCAAAGGGTCAATTAGAGGCTGCTTCACTTAAATTGAGAAACAGATCATGCTCCTCTCTTCCTAATCCAACCGACCCTTCTTCATCTTTTTTTTCTTTTCCGTTCTTCATAATTCACTTCAAAACCATGAAGCAGCTTCACGAGAGCTTCTCGAAACCGTTTTCAAAAGATTCAGATTTATGTTTCACAAACATTTCGATCGTTTCGATCGATGCCTTGTTCCTCACCATCCTCTCCTGTTTCTTCATCTACAAATCGGTCTCGAGAAAGGCTGACGATATTACTATTCTACCCTTCTCTCCATTGATCTCCTCTTCTCTGCTCTTCAACGGCCTTCTCGGTTCGGCCTACTTGGGTTTCGGGGTCTGGATCGTTTTCCAGACCTCAAAACGCACCGTTTTGGCCCTACTCGTCACGTTCCTCCAAGGCCTCACGTGGCTGCTCCTCAGCTCCACCGTGAGCCTCCACAAACTGAGTCACGGACACGTCACGATAGAGAAACCGTGCTCTGTTCTAGCTTTTCTGTTCTCGAGCTTCCTCTTCAGCTCCTCGGTTTGGGGAGCTGTCGTGTACGAGGTTGTCTCTCCCGACAAGATCCTAGGTATCTTGTCCTTACCCGGATCCGTCTTGTTGCTATTATGCGCCTTCTATGGCCCACAACCCGACGATCGAGATCGGGCTTTGTACGAGCCTTTGCGAGGCGGTGACGTCACTCCTTTCGGCACGGCTGAGTTTTTTAGTAAGTCAACGTTTTGGTGGTTGAATCCGGTGATGAAGGAGGGTAAATCGAAGGTTCTGGAACTTTCCGATGTCCCGAAGCTGAGGCACCAAGACAGAGCCGAGACATGTTATACGATGTTGTCGGAGAGATTGAGCGAAAAAGATCTCGACCCTCGATCTGTTTTGTCCGTGATCGTAGATTGTCAGTGGAGACCGATCGTGATCACTGGTTTCTTCGCGTTGGTTAAGGTTCTCGCGCTCTCCTCGGGGCCTCTTCTTCTACGAGCTTTCATCAAAGTCTCCGAAGGCGAAACGGACTTCAAGCACGAAGGTTATGTAAATTTAGTTTAAAACATATCATTTATATTAGATCGGGTTTTTATAACACGGTTAGTTTGATGTGATCATCTGCTCACGTGTAGGATTAAATATCTACACGTGTATACATGTGTGATGTTGTGACATTCCTGTGACATATGCACATGGACCCGAGACCAAAGTTTGCATGTAACAAACGAATTGTAGACCGAACCAAACTTTGATATCATATAGATAATTGTACCGGGTCGGGTTTTTGCAAGTAAAAAGTCGAACTTATTACTAAAGTATACTACAACCTTTATTCTCGTATCTTTTTTCTAAGGCGAGTTTAATGTAATATTTCAACGGGTTATATCCTTGCAATTCGACTTTTCCTAGAAAAATGCATGGAGTCCTTGTCGGAAAGACAATGGTTCTTAAGGATTAAATATCTATACGTGTACACATGGGTGGGGTTGTGACATTCACGTGACATATGCACATGGACCCGAGACCAAAGTTTGCATTTAACAAACAAATTGTTGACCGAACCAAACTTTGATATCATGTAGATTATTCTTTAGCCCGATTAGTTGTATAGGGTCGGGTTTTCGCAACTAAATGTCGAACTTATTACTAAAGTGTGCCCCAACCTTTATTCTCATATATTTTCTTCTGAGACGGTTTTAATGTGATATTTCAACAGGTTATGTCCTTGCAATCGGACTTTTCCTAGAAAAATGCCTGGAGTCCTTGTCGGAAAGACAATGGTTCTTCAGGACAAGGCTCATCGGTCTTCAAGTAAGGTCATCGCTCTCTGCAGCGATTTATCAGAAACAACTTCGTTTATCGAGCTCATCTAAGATTGACCATTCAGCTGGGGAGATCATCAGCTACCTAACCGTTGACGCTTTCAGAATTGGTGAGTTTCCATATTGGTTCCATCAGATTTGGTCAACATGCCTCCAACTAGTCCTAGCCTTAGTGATCGTGTACTACTCTATCGGGCTCGCGACCTTTGCTGCGTTCCTCGCGCTTATCGTCACGGGCCTCGTGAGCTCTCCTTTGGCCAGGCTACAACATAAGTACCAAACAAAGCTCATGCAAGCTCAGGACAAGAGGCTCAAGGCCATAACTGAGGCCGTCGCGAATATTAAGGTTTTGAAGCTCTATGCTTGGGAGACACATTTTAAGGATGTAATAAAAGAGCTGAGGAACGAAGAGTCCAAGTGGGTTCTATCCCTTTTGATGCAAAAGGTATAAATTTTGTTTTATAACTGCTCACTTATATCGGATCTGACTTGTTACAATTAAAAAGTATATATGATTAGCTATGTGTCGTCTTATTCTTTACGATTACAAAGCTTTTTGTTTTGATAATTCTTTTGATATGAGTTCGAAATACTTTATCACCTTCTCACCTAGATGGTTGAACATTTATAGCTAAGTCATAGAAGAACTATACATTTGTGTACAGGTAGCCAGTCAAACCGGGCTTTAATATGTTTTAGACGAGCCACTTATATCGGATCAAATATTTTTTGTTAGGTGTCATCCTAAACTTTAGTACCTCAAATATTTTATATTCATTTAGACTACCATAAATCATGTTTGTGTCACTTTAGTACCATAAACTTTCATTAATTCATTTAAAGTAACCTAATTTTTTGACGTTACCTCAGTACCCTAAACTTTCATTAATTCCATTTTACTACCCAACGTTAACTTTACCCTAAATTTAGTTGTTAGTGAAAAATATTATGGTCATTTTACCTGTTTTGGATGGAAAATCAGATGAAAAGTTAACAGTGAGTACTAAAATAGAACAAATGAAAGTTTAGGGTACTGAAGCGAAAAAAAAGAGATTTAAGATACTTTAAATGAATTAATAAAAAATTTAAAATACTAAAGTGCCAAAAAAAAAAATTAGAGTACTCTTATAAAATACGAAAGATTTAAAATATTGAGATAGCATTACCCAAAACCTTTATGATTAAGTAACTCTTGGTTTTGATATTTTTCTCATGTGAGTTCATTATACTTTAACACCTCCTTCACAAGTAGAGTCTAAACTCTGACTGCATATACATTTCGTTTTAAAACGAATTATTTACATCCGATTGAACTTTCACAATTTAAAAGTTCAACTTATGTACTGATTGTAACTCTAACGTTTATAAGTATGTCTTTAATGCACGTATTTTCTGACATGGGTTCACAATACTTCAACTAAAAGGGCCACTACGTCGTCCTCTTCTGGTCCTCACCGATCTTCGTCTCCGCCGTGACTCTCTGGGCGTGTTACCTCCTCGGCATCGACCTCGACGCGAGCAATCTCTTCACGTTCCTCGCGTGCATAAGACTCGCTCAGCTTCCCATCAGGATGATCCCTGACGTCGTCGGAGTGTTCATCGAGGCCAAGGTCTCGTTGGCGAGGATCGTCAGGTTCCTCAACGCGCCTGAGCTGGAGAAGAGGAGCGTGAGGGAGACGCGTGACGGTGCTGAGTCTGGTCGGTCGGTTTATATGAGATGCGACGAGGTTTCTTGGGGAGAAGGGTCTTCGAAACCCACTTTGAGGAACGTAGATTTGGTGGTGAATCGAGGAGAGAAGGTGGCTATTTGTGGAGAGGTTGGGTCGGGAAAGTCAACGCTTTTGGCTGCTGTCCTGGGAGAAGTTCCGAAAGTCAATGGCACGGTAAGTCAACACAGTTTTGTTCTTTGATTTCTGATCAGATATTACATATTCCGATTTTGGTTCTAAAACTATATGATATCAAAGATAATGTATAAAATTTGGTTCATGTAGTTTATGTTGTTTTGGTTCATTTGGAATTGATTGTCTGCTTATATGTCATGCATGGGTGATTTTGATATATATTTTTTTTAAAATGAAAAAAAAATTGAGTAGAAAATTACATGTCGTTGCAAGTTGATAAATTAAAGTATGTACTCGTTATATTCATAATTCAGGGCATGCATCCTTACGTTTATAATTCAGAGTATGTATCCGAGAAATACGTATAGTTTAGGATAACCCAATTTATTAACCTTTTTAATTAACTCTAAACTATATTTTTATGTTTAGGAAATTTTGAAATCTGTGCTTCATAATGTAGTATTTTTATAGTATGCCACTATAATTTAAGGTATGAATCTGAGAAACACGTATAGGATAGAAAATCTATACTTCATAATATAACATACTTTTCAGTAACGCATGTATTTTTGTTTTAAAATATTTCAAAAACAGAGGTTTTTAAATATTAAATTATAGTGACACACTCAATGAATATGCTATATTATCAAATATAGATTTCCAAATTTCCCCCTATCTGTTTTAAGTCTTCTTCCTTGTTAGTCATCTTCTAACCAAATTTTTTTGTACATATACGATAATTTATTTATTTTTTCTAAAAAATTTAGATTAACTTCCTACTAATTTTAAGAGGCCCTATCCATCTTACTAACGCTAAGTATTTTTTACAACCTTGTAGTAAGTCATTCTGATTTGATGCTTGTAAAAACTGAACCCTTCCATTCGCAGTATTCGGCTCATATACAAAGGTTCAGTTCATATAAATTGATAAAATTAATCTGTAAATTGTGAAGATCAAGTTAACATGCAATGAGAATGAGAGTGTTGAAATATGAGCACAACTTAATTTGTTTAATTGGATTTTAGAAATTTACATGATATGATATTTAATGTAATTCAATACGATAAAAGTTATAAGCCCGACCCTTTTGTAACCTCTAATGGATATATTTAGCCCTTACAATTTTTATATACGTTTCAGGTACTTGTCCATGGGAAGATAGCATACGTGTCACAAACCGGGTGGATTCAGACAGGAACGATACAAGAGAACATCCTCTTCGGATCGTCCATGGATCCTGTCTGGTACGGACAAGTCCTCGAGAAGTGCTCGTTGACCAAAGACCTCGAGATGTTCCCGTACGGCGACCTCACCGAGCTCGGAGAGCGAGGCGTCAACTTGAGCGGCGGCCAGAAGCAACGTGTCCAGCTCGCGCGAGCTCTGTACCAGGACGCTGACGTGTACCTCTTGGACGACCCGTTCAGCGCCGTCGATGCACACACCGCCACCAGCTTATTCAATGTGATGATGAGAACCGTTTCTGCTTATATACGTAGATATATGTCTGATCTGCTTATCATAGCTGATACGTGACGTGTTTTGTGGTGTTTTCAGGAGTATGTTGTCGGTGCTCTTGCTGAGAAGACGGTGCTGCTCGTAACCCACCAAGTTGACTTCCTTCCGGCTTTCAACTCTGTCCTGGTGAGTAGTTCTAAAAAAAACGGTTCTCATATGTTTAATAAATAAGGGTTATTTTTATTTCATTACCTTATGCAGGTTTTTTCATCTTACTACCCTAACTATTTTTTGTGGCACCTCACTATCCTAGAATGTATTTTTTTTCACTTTCATACCCGCCGTCAATTTTTCATTCATTTTTGGATGAAAACACTTAAAAAGTCTATAATACTCTTCACTAACAATCAAATTTTCAAAAGCATGTCATTGGTTTTCAAAATTTCTTTTAAAAAAATCAGTTTTTAATGTCACAAAAATGCATTCTAGGGTAGTGCGGTGCCGTAAAAACTGCATTTTAGAGTAATAAGGTGTCACAAAAAATAGTTAAGGTATGAAAGTGAAAAAAAAATGCATTTTAGGGTAGTGATGTGCCACAAAAAATAGTTAGGATAGTGAGATGAAAAATCCACATGCTTAAGATAGTGAGATGAAAGTAACCCAATAAATAATGAGTTGAGTTTGAACTTATTTTTTTTCATGGTTGATAAGTTTGCGATCATACTAGTCAAGTTCTTAAGGAATTTTTCAGATACCCGTAAAAAGAATCGAAGTTGAACCTAGAAGTTTAATGGTCAACTGTGATTTAGCTCGTTTAATTATTAATTATATTTAATAGGGGAATAATAGAGTGAAAACCTCTGTTGAAAATCGAAATATATATACAAATAGGAAATTATCGTGATCATTGAATTAAAGTTTTTAATGTTTTTCACTTTGATTTTTATTTATATTTTACATATCTAAAATAAAGTTTTAATTTTGATTGATTTTTTATCTTAAAAACTAGATGAACAAATCTGGTTGAATTCAAGATTTATTATTTATTTTCGAATTAATTTGATTTTACAAGTTTGTTCGAGTCTATTCCAAAATCCGACAACAAAATTTGAACTCATTTTGGATGGTTTACACGAGCCGTCCTGATAAGCAAACTTGCTATAACCGAAAATTTTGTATCTTTTGGAGTGTTGTTGGTTTTTATTATTGGTTCGATGATTCGTGATTTTCTTTTTCAGCCTTTCAGATTTTTGTTAGCTTTTATTATTTGATTCAACAGTTTGCAATTTCTTTTCTGAAACCCACCCCCTTTTTAAATATGTTACTCACTTTAATTATGATTAAAAAATGAAAAACGAATGTCTTGATAAGCTGACTCATAGCTAATAATATAGCTCAGACCTGATAACTTATATGGTACGAGGTTTCTTTTGTTTGACAGTTGATGTCCGGAGGACAGATCCTGAGAGCCGCAAGTTACGACCAGTTACTAGAATCTTGTACCGAGTTCCAAAACCTCGTACACGCACATCACATAACCGCCGGTTCCGACAGCTCCATCGACCACAAACACACAAAAAAGCCCTCAACTTCCGACAAAGAGATCACCCAAAAGGCTCCTCGTACCCTCGAACCCGAGACAGCTCTCCACGACCAGCTGGTCAAGCGAGAGGAGAAAGAGATCGGCGACACGGGTCTGAAGCCGTACATGCAGTACATAAATCAGGACAAGGGTCTCGTGTTCTTCACCTTGTCGATGGTGGGCCATGTCCTGTTCGTCTTCGGACAGCTGTTGCAGAACTACTGGTTGGCGGCTGAGATCGGGAGTAGTTATGTCGGAAAAGTGGAGCTGGTCGGAGTGTATTCGGTGATGGGTTGTGTACTTGCGATCTTTTTGTTCTTCAGGTCGTATTTTATGGTTCTCTTAGGGTTTGAAGCTTCGAAGGCTATGTTCTCCACGTTGATGACGTCTCTTTTTCGCGCGCCGATGTCGTTCTACGATGCTACTCCTTTGGGAAGGATACTGAGTCGGGTAAGTATTTTGAGTCTTTCATCTATCGGTTTGAGTTTTTGAGCTGAATCAGGTTTAACATGGTGTTGTGTCAATGTTCAAGTTGAAAAATATAGACATTTAAGTGAGTCTGGTTTGATAAGATATTGTATTAGAAGTTCAGGTGGAAAAATATGGATCTGTTCACCATATGATAAATCAATTTGAGCTTTTAGCTGAAGCGCAATTTAACATTGTATCGTGTTAGAATCCCATATCGAAACCTCATAAATATATACGATCCTTCACCTTTGAGCGATCAGGTGTACCACGGCATTGTGTTAGAATCTCATCAAACTCAAAAGTTTTGAATCTGTCACCTGACATGTGCTTGAAAGTTGAAACCGTTCACTTTTGAGTTTGAGTTTTTAAGTGAATCGGGTTTATATAACATTAGGAAGCCCTTCGAGCTTAAGTCCCGTACATCCATTTGATCTTTTAATGAAGGGAAATTCCCAAACCTAATCTGTCAACGGTTTTTTTCTCACGAACTTACCCGTCTCTATCTCGTTGTCGCCTCTATGACCTTTTTCTCAAGAACTCACTGATCTCGTTAATTCGTGCCAAAACATCACATCAAATGGGTGATTGTTTATCATAAACATAAATGTGGTTTTTTAGGGAAAAGCGAACAGAAACCGTTTTTTCTTACATAATTTTATTCACAACAAAGACAGGGTGAGTTTGTGAGGCGAAAGGTCGTTGACTGACTACCCCTTTAAACAAACAGGGCTTAATTTTTTTTATATGAGTTCTCAAAACTCACTCTTATTGTTACTTATTTTATAGGTATCATCGGATTTGAGTGTCATAGACACCGAAGTAGCTTTCAAGTTATCTATTGGTCTCGGATCAGCCGTGACAGCTTACGCAATCCTCGGAGTTTTGGCCATCATCACATGGCCCGTCTTGTTCGTTATCATTCCCATGATTTTCTTAACCATTCTCTTACAGGTAAAAACCCTAAACGACCCCACCACACCACTTTCGAGTAAATCCACGTTTCACTGTCTGATTTTCGTGAGTTCCCATGTTTTGACAAGTAGAGATACTACTTTGCTTCTGCGAAAGAGTTCATGCGCATGAACGGCACGACCAAGTCCTCGCTCGCAAGCCACCTCTCCGAGTCTATTGCTGGAATCATGACGATTCGAGCTTTCGGTGAGGAGGAACGGTTCTTCCAGAAGATTCTAGACCTTATCGACGTCAACGCTGGCGCCGACTTCCATAGTTTCACGGCCAACGAGTGGCTGATCGGACGGCTCGAGGTGTTGTGCGCCGTTGTCCTCTCGTCGTCGGCACTCGCCATGACTTTGCTTCAACTTGGAGCTTCGGACTCAGGTTTGTGGAATAAAAACCTGTATATAAAAGTTAGAGTCACGGTAACACCTAACTAATAAGATTGTTTATAAAATCGTAGATGTCGGATACGATATGAGTGATCATTTAAAACAGAATTTGCATGACTCTATGACCTGTTTATCATTTCCACCACGTGTAGTTTTAGGTCTATATATAGATGTTTTGTCCTGATATGACTCACGTGTACCTCACGGGAAGGGAAGTGTTGCAATATTGGGAACACTGAAACTATAAAAAAAAAGGTTACGGTTACGGTCACATCCACCCAATAATGTTGTTTTTGAAGTTATGGAAGTCTAACCCGATACAGATGATCATTTCAAATAAAATTTACATAATATCATATTCGTTCTATGGCCAGTCTATCATCGCCACCATGAGATTAGTCTTAGTATGACACACGTATAAATGTTCAATCCAACACGTGAAGGAAAGTGTTACAGTAGTGTGAACTCACATAAGAAATATATAAATATAAATAAGTATTTATCAAGTTCAAGGCCACAGTCAAACAATTGACATTTTAATTGTGAAAGCCCGACCTCGTATAAATAGCCCGTTTTTAAACAAAATTTACAATCATTTTAGACATGTTCAGTATGATGTTGTCGTGTAATGATAATTAACGTGGTTTTGGTTGTAGGTTTCGCGGGAATGGCGTTGGCTTACGGGCTTTCGTTGAACTTGTTCCTGGTAACTTCGGTTCAGCAACAATGTATGCTGGAGAATTGTATAGTTTCTGTGGAGAGAATGGAACAGTATATGCATCTCCCAAGTGAAGCTCCGGAAGTGATAGAAGAGTCTAGACCGTCACCAAATTGGCCTTCTTGTGGGAAAGTACAAATCCATGATCTAAAGGTAATACAAATTCGATGTTAAAGTACGAAACTCGTATCGAATAAATATAAATGAAAACAGCTAAACGGAGTTATTTCTACAACAATAATCCTACACTTACCGTTAAAGTACAACACCTGTTGAATTGGGGCGGGTTCAACGGGTGAATCGGTGAAAGTGAGTTATTTTGACGAATCTGCCATCTGGGGAGGAATGATTCATCGACCGCTCAACTCGCCGACAAGCTGAAAATATCTCACCTTGTGACCACTTGCCACATAATACGGCTATTTGTCTGGATAATCACCTCTAGCATTGTGTAAGGTACGAATCAACCATGTTGACCTGACCTAATCGTCTGCAATAGGTTAAACCCATCAAAAAAATTGCCTAGACGTCTTTCAGATCCTTGACCGATTTGTTTGTTTGTGGAGGAACTGGATTAGGGGCCTAGACCGTTCAGGGTCCTTAATGCCTGGTAAGAGGATGATAGTCTACTACCTTGTTTTGTTCTGAGGTGGTGTAGGAGGGTGTGGACACCTGTATATGACCTCGTTTTGTGGGAAGTTTGGTTGGCCAGTTTAAGGGAGATATCCCTTCAGTAGAGCAGGTGATTTTGCAAGTGCAAGTGAAGGCACTCGAAGTGGGGAGGCCCTTGTGTTTGGGTTTGCTTTTGACTTCTCTCAAAAATAACATAGATATCTTTCATTGAGTTGTAGGAGCTTCATTCCACCCAAAGGTGGGAGGTCGGAGTCTTTTAGGTTTATGGCTGGTTTTGTGTTTCTAGTTTTGGTTGTAGTATAGATGTCATTGTTGTTTGGTTTTTGTTGATTTTTTCTTTTTGTTCTGGTTTGTGTTTACTGTTTGGACCATTTTTATGTAATCCGTTGTTTTAGTCTACCTTAGTGTAGACGCATTCTCATTACTTGAGAGTAAGTCCTTCACAAAACTGTTATGATGAAAGAATATATCATTTGATCCGTTTGTCCTCTCCACGCGATGTAGGTCAGGTATAGACCCAACGCACCGTTGGTTCTCCGAGGAATAAGCTGCACGATCGAAGGAGGGCACAAAGTTGGGATCGTGGGAAGAACTGGGAGCGGAAAGACGACCCTAGTTAGTGTTCTTTTTCGCCTGGTCGAACCGACAGAGGGAAGAATCGTCGTCGACGGCCTCGACATTGTCTCGATCGGACTTCATGATTTGAGGTCACATTTCGGGATCATCCCTCAAGAGCCAACGCTTTTTAGCGGCTCGGTGAGATACAATTTGGACCCTTTGTCACAACATAGTGATGTGGAGATATGGGAGGTGAGTTCTTGTTACATAGTAATCTCCGAACTTTGTGTTTTTCCGACATAATGATGAGTAGTGGTACTGTTGATGTTCATGTGTCGGAAGGTTCTTCGGAAGTGCCAGCTCAGCGAGGCCATTGAAGAAAAAGGACTGGACTCTATTGGTGAGTAACTTAAGCAACCGTATCATTCTTTTGTTTGGGGATTTTAATCACTAATTTTTGGTGGACAAATTTTTTACCTGAAAATATGTTATCTTAATCGTTTCTTAATAGTTTATAACCGACTGTCTTTTCGAGCCTATTATGGTTTAGAGTGAAAAAGTCATTAGAAATTGATCGGCTTGGATGAGATCGATTTGACCTAGCACTATTGTCAGAAGCATGACCAGCAAAGCCAACTCGTCATTCAAAAGACCTAATCGTTGGCCAAGTGTTTTGTCCGACGAACCACTTCCAAATTTCGTCCATTAGGTCTCGTCGATAAAGTACTTGACCGGCGATTTTTTGTCACTTGATCGACGAAATAAAAAATTTCTTTATATTTCAAAGCAACTTGTAGAGTTGTAGTTTATTAACATAGTCACATATTGAATAAAGACGGTCAAAAGACCATTTTAATATTGGGATAACACCAAGAAGTAATTATTAAAAGAATGTACCGCTCAAAAACTAACTATAGACTTGCTAGTCGATCAATTCGACACGGTAGACTTAAGGTAATTATGCAAAATAACATTTTCCGTTAGAAATGACAGAAAATGTTAGGAAAAACTCTAAGATTAACTGTCATATGACTCTTGAACTCAAAAACTAAATGTAGACTTGTTAATTTTTTGAGTTTTTCTTAACGTTTTCTGTTACCTTTAACGGAAAATACTAGTTTGTGTAATTACCTTAAATGTACAGTGTCAAATAAATCGACTAACTAGTTCATAGTTAGTTCTTAAGTTCAATAATCAAATAACCATTTGTTAGTGGAATTTTTCTTTTAATATTCTCCACCTACATAAAAATAGTATTAAAATACCAGCTCAACATTAGGTTTTACCTATACATTCGAACTTTTAAGTAGATCGAGTTTTTTCATTACATGAGTTACTTTTGACACGTAGGAGACTAAGTGTCATTAACTTATATGAATTAACTCTTGTCCGAATCTACCTCAGTTACCGAAGATGGATCGAACTGGAGCATGGGACAAAGACAACTATTCTGCATGGGACGTGCGTTGTTGAAGAGGAGCAGGATACTCGTGCTCGACGAGGCCACGGCGTCGATAGACAATGCGACGGATTCGATACTCCAAAAGACGATCAGGACCGAGTTCGCGGACTGTACCGTGATAACGGTAGCGCATAGGGTACCTACCGTCATGGACAGCGATATGGTTCTTGCTATCAGCGACGGTATGAAATTTCGAGAAACGTTGTTTAATTACAACCCTTTACAACCTTTGAGTTTTAGGAACCCTCTATGCTTGACGGTTTCTCAGTAACACTGTCACCGTCACTATTCGTTATTCATCAAAAGCTAATGGATTCACGGTAAATAGGTGATTGTTTTATCTGGAACTGCCACACTTTCAACGTATTTTGGATGAGTTTTTGATGAATAACTAAAGGTGACAGTATGTTACTGTCTTACTGATACCCTCTATGAGTGACGGGTTATCAGTAACACCATGTCACTATTCGTCAAAACTAAAGGATTCTTACTAAATAGGTAGTAGTTTTACCGGGAACTACCACACTTACGATGTGTTTTGGATGGATTTTTGATGAATAACTAAGGTGACAATGTCTTACTATACCCTCTATGGGTGACGGGTTATTAGTAACACCATGTCATTATTCATCAAAACTAAAGGATTTTTACTAAATAGGTAATGTTTTATCGGGAACTACCACACTTACAACATGTTTTCAGTGGGCTTTTGATTAATAACTAAAGGTGACAATATCTTACTGATACCCTCTATGGGTGACGGGTTATTAGTAACACCATGTCACTATTAGTTATTCATCAAAATTAAAAGGATTCTTACCAAATAGTAATGTTTTATCGGGAACTACCACGCTTGTTTTAGGTGGGTTTTTGATGAATAACAAAAGGTGATAGTATGTTATTGTTTTATTGATACCCTGTATGGGTGACGGGTTATCTGTAACACCATGTCACTATTCATTATTCATGAAAAAAAATAACGGATTCGTACTAAATATGTAGTCATTTTATCAGGAACTGTCGCACTTTTACATGTTTTCGGTGGGTTTTTGATAAATAACTGAAGGTGATAGTATGTTACTGTCTTACTGATAGCCCCTGACTTATACAACGTGCTATTGAGATTCAAAGGTCATCGAGAATGCGTTTATGAAGTTACCCCCCAAAATTTCTTCTCCTCTACTTGAGAACATACCAAACAAAATATCGATGAACTAAATAAATACGTGTTCGCTTGTTTCTATCGATCTTGTATTCACATTTACCATGCTTATCATAACAATGGTTATTTTCTGGAAATTTGCAGGATTGCTTGTGGAGTATGAGGAGCCGATGAAGTTGATAAAACGGGAGGGCTCGCTCTTCGGGCAACTTTACAATGAATACTGGTCTCGTGGCACAATCGAATGAACCGAACGAATGTACACATACTCAAAATCATTGGTTTTGGACTTCTTTATGTTACATGTTACGAATTTACGGATAAAAAATAGTTCACCGTAAATGTTTGCAAAAATTATCCCCTCAAAAAATGTCAACAATCGAAAAGCACAGGGACAAAAAAGTAATTTCATAGGCGCCAAGCAAATCCAGGCGCCAAAAATCCATCTTCGTCCCGGAAATTTATTGGATTCGCGGAAAATTCAAAATACTCTGAACTTTCTCTCTTCCTCTTTCGTTCACTCCTCTCTCCGAGCTAAGCTTCATGTACCGTCAATCCCCCAACTGCTCCTCTCCTTCTCCTTCTCTAACTTCTTCTCCAAACCAGATTGTGCTCTCCATTGAAGCCGAACAAACCCTAGCCTCCCCAATTCATGGCCAAGACCGGACCATACACCGTTCAAGGCACGGACAAGGTCGTCGGAGGTGGTTCTGTGAGGTGGTACCACCGCAGGAGGAGTAGGTTCGTCGGATCCATGGAAGCGAAGTGTCGCGAGCAGAGTTTCAACACCGAGCTTGAGGATTGATACGGTAGATCCGGCTCCAATGGCTCCATCGGAGGGCTAGCTCTGGACTGAGGTGAGCGTAGTTCTCTTAATTTGGTGTTTGGAGGTAATTTTTGTTCTTAAGCTTGTGATTAGTGATTACGATTTGTTTTTTGTGCTTTTCTGGTAAATTCTGAGGATGTTTTTTGTGATTGAAACGAGAAGATGAAGATAGCGCCCAAATTGATGTAGATTCGAAATCCACTAGATTATATTTTAGAGCATCAATTGTCTATTTATTGTTTATTATTCTATGGCAGAAAATGCTGAAATGGGTCCATTCAAAATGATGCATCAACTTCTTAGTTCATAATTAGCTAGCAATTTACTTGGATTGTGACAACAAAATAAATTAAATATACATGTACTTTTGGGTAAATTATTGTGAGGAAATGGATTAATTGAGTAAATATATCGCTCATCTTTTCATTCGCTGTACTTGGTCGTGGAGGGATCTTGATACGGGCTCCTTCCTGATATGGCTCGTTCTCTGCTTTGGGTTTTTGGCTAATCCAGCTTCTTCCCACTTTGTATTGTGTTGGTTGTCTGCTTGTATGTTGGCTCTTTATTTGGTTTCCCTTTATTTTGATTCTTGTATTCTGTCCTTTGTTGGGTAGCTTTTGTTCCTTTATGGGTCTAGTTTTGTCTTGGAACCAATTCCCTTGATTAATAATTTTTTTCTCGTGTTTTGCTGATAAAAACATATATGTATATATGACCTAAAACTATACTTTGATAGATTTTTTTTTGTAATTATTCCATTAAATGTTTGAAATCTAGCTTTAAGTTACTGATGCCAGTACAGATATGTAAACACATTGAAGTGTTAGCTACAAGATGGTAAACTGAATAGAGAAGGAACTTGTAATGTTAGAGAGACAAGATGCAAGCTAAGTTATCAATTAACTATACTAGAACGATAGGGGTCTTTCACCAGCTTGAGAGCATCCGGACGGCATTTTAGCTTTCTCAAGTGGATCGAGTCTCCAGTTGCTGCTCTGACTAGAAACACCCTAAGGTTTGTCTTTCCATGTTTGAGGAGCTCTGCACCTTGTTCCCCGGTCCTCGTTGGCTCTTCGCTCTCCTGGCATGGATATCCTGGCGAGTTGTTGGTCGTTGAGGTGGACCGGGTTGACCTTTCTATTGCTTTTCTGTTTTCCATTTTCTGCCGCTTTTCTTTTTCGGTTTTTTGTTGAACCTTGGTTTGGCGGTGTGTGGCTCCCATCCCGGGATCCACACTCCCCTTTTATTAATGCATTCTTTTCTCTCTAATAAAAAAAAACTATACTAGAACGATATTTTCAAAATAAAACAAGAACTGGTCACTATGACATTGAACATGCCATCAATATATTGTTTTCTGACCACCTTGTCATTCACTTGGGTTTGGGTAAAAACAGTATTTTTTAATCAATCCTTATTTTATAATTACTTTAAGACTGAGCCATCACTAAAACTACCTACTCCATATGAATTTCTTTTAAAAGATATTTGCTTGTCCAGTTCTTTCAAAGCTAAGTTTAGGTAAAAGAGACTAAAATAAGTGGAATTTATAGTATTTTTACATGATAATTAATTTTCCATATAAAAACAATTATCAAATCACAATAATCAAGTATAAAGATTTGTCTCATGAGTTTATAAGCCACACATGAATCAGCATGCAGACAGGACATATAATACCAGTGAAATCATGAAAAAATGTTGGTTTGTGGTTAGAATCAATTTGTTGGTTTCAAAAAAAGAAAGAAATAGAAGGGCCACTTGTCTGCACTAAGAATCAATAAAGACCATTTATGGGTTTCTTTTCAAACAACAATGATTCTAAAAAAACAGATATTCTCTATTATTGAAGATGATGCTTCAGAATTCATAAACCTCCTTTCAGGTTTATGCCTTTGGTTTATTTCATTTCATGAATTTGTAGATTGATATCATTCTGATCAGTAGAAGATGAGCAGTGTTATGATTCTGTGGAGTCTGTTGTGTAATTATCCTGATCAGTGTTCAAGTGAAGCTGGAAGGAAATGTGGGTATGGTCTTCTAACCATTGAAGATCTAAGTTCATGTGTCACACATGTTTTGGCCATCTCAGTTGATATATTGTTCTTGGTCTCTCTCTTATGTTTCTTCATTTACAAATCATTCTCAACAAAGGTTGTAGTCAGGGCCATCATGTCCTCCAAGTCTCAACTCTTATCTCCATTGATGTTATCTTCTGTGATTTTCAATGGTTTAATTGGTCTGGCTTACTTGGGTTGTGGAGTTTTTATGGTAATTGAGAAGCTAAGAACAGATCGGACTGTCCTACCTCTACATGGATGGCTAGCTATGACCCTCCAAGGCTTCACATGGCTGCTTCTAGGCTTGACCATAAGCTTGAAGAAGCTAAGCTTTCACCATACCAGACCAGAGAGGCTAGGTTCAGTTCTGGCCTTACTGTTTGCTGGATTCCTCTTCACTTCTTCTATTTGGGAAGCTGTAGTGTACAAGGCTGGTTCGGTTAATACGATTCTCGATATCTTATCTTTTCCTGGAGCTTTCTTGTTGCTCTTCTGTTCTTTCAGTGGACACAATGATGTAGAAGATAATGAGACCACTCAAGGTTTCTATAAGCCTTTGGAAGATGAGGAAGAAGCCAGTAATGTCACTCCTTTTGCAACATCCTGGTTTCTTAGCACAATGACATTTTGTTGGTTGAATCCATTGATGAAAGAAGGAAAGAAGAAGGTGTTAGGGGTTGAAGATGTTCCGCGATTGAGGCGCCAAGACAGGGCAAAAACTTGTTACTTAATGTTCATGGAGAAATTGAGCAAAAGAGCACAAGATGGATCGTCAGACCCTGCATCTATTTTGTCTGTGATCATATCTTGCCACTGGAAAGCTATACTGATCACTGGTTTCCTAGCATTGATCAAGGTAATCGCGCTGTCAACCGGCCCAATCCTTCTTGGGGCCTTCATCAATGCTTCTGAAGGTGAAACAACTTTCAAGCATGAAGGTTATGTGCTTGCACTAGCGCTCTTCGCAGAAAAATGCTTTGAATCCTTATCAGAGAGACAATGGTTCTTTCAAACAAGGCTCATGGGTCTCCAGGTGAGATCCTTATTATCTGCAGCTATTTATCAGAAACAGCTTTGTTTGTCAAATGCTGCTAAGATGGATCATTCTGCTGGTGAGATCATGAGTTACATCACTGTTGACGCCTTCAGGATAGGCGAATTTCCATACTGGTTTCATCAGATTTGGTCAACAAGCCTTCAGTTGTGCCTTGCATTAGTCATTGTGTATCACTCAATTGGACTGGCAACCTTTGGCGCTCTTCTCGCTCTCATTTTGACGACACTTGTGAGTTATCCTTTGGGCAAGCTACAACACAAGTATCAGACAAAGCTCATGTCGGGACAAGATAGAAGGCTCAAGGCTATTATAGGGGCACTCACGAATATGAAGGTTTTGAAGCTGTATGCCTGGGAGAAACACTTCAAGAATATCATAGGAGAGCTGAGGAAAGAAGAGTCACAGTGGATATTATCAATTTTAAACCAAAGAAGCTTCTATTCGTGTTTGTTTTGGTCATCACCCCTTTTAGTCTCAACTGTTACTATCTGGGTATGCTACTTCCTTGGAATCACACTCAATGCTAGCAATCTCTTCACATTTCTGGCTTGTATCCGGCTCGCTCAGCAGCCAATCAGGTTGATCCCTGATGTTGCTGGAGTGTTCATTGAAGCTAAGGTCTCCTTACATCGGATCGAGAAGTTTCTCAAGGCACCAGAGCTGGAAAACAAATATGTTAGGCAAGCACGCAACGGTGTAAAGTCTAGTCATTCGATTTTTATCTGTTGTGATGAAATTTCATGGGAAACTAGTTCTGTCAAGGCCACACTGAGGAACATAAATCTGGTCATTAGTCCAGGAGAAAAGGTAGCTATATGTGGGGAGGTTGGTTCAGGCAAGTCAACCCTTTTAGCTGCAATTCTCGGAGAAGTTCCACACATTAATGGCACTGTAAGAAAACTTTCCATTTGACTGAACTCTCAACTGGCTTATTGATTTGTACAAGAAGAGCTTCTTGTATGATAAGATATCAACATTTTCAAAACCAATTCTATATAAACTATTAAAATGATTACTTTTCAGGTTCTTGTTCATGGAAAGATAGCATATGTTTCCCAAACTGGATGGATCCAGTCAGGAACCATACAAGAAAATATTCTGTTTGGGTCTGTCATGGATCATGTAAGATACCAAGAAGTTCTTGAGAAATGCTCCTTGACCAAAGACCTCAGCATGTTTTCATTTGGTGATCTAACTCAATTAGGAGAAAGAGGCGTTAACCTGAGTGGTGGCCAGAAGCAACGAGTTCAACTCGCACGAGCACTGTATCAAAGTGCAGATGTTTATCTCCTCGATGACCCATTCAGTGCTGTTGATGCTCATACTGCAACTAGCCTATTTAATGTGAGCACCTCAGCTTTCCCCCCAGTCTAATGATATCATTTTCTCAACAAACAAAAAAGATTTGCTAATAATATAGGGAGTATCGGAAAAAAGTACTATGAGGTATTGGCTTTTTTTATAAATTTGTATCACGAGCCTAGTTAATGTGAGCATCTTAGCTTTCCCGTTTCATGCAAAGTTAATCTATTGTTGATATCAGTTTCTCATGAATGAATATGTGCTGTTTCCAGGGATATGTCATGGAAGCTCTCGCAGGAAAGACAGTCTTACTTGTAACCCACCAAGTTGATTTCCTTCCAGCCTTTAATTCTGTCCTGGTTAGATAGATTCCTAACTCCAAAGTCCTAATAATGTTGTTTAATTTCAAAAACTATTTTTCAATTACTTATACTAAGTACTAACCAATCTGTTCTCATATCAAAATTTCATTTTTGTGACAGTTGATGTCTGCTGGAGAAATCTTGAGAGCTGCCAGCTATGACCAGTTACTGGAAACTAGTAATGAATTCCAGAACCTCGTTAACGCGCATAACGAAATTGCTGTTTCTGAGAAGTCTGGAGGTCACACTTCTATGAAAATATCAGAACCTTCCAAAGAGGTGATCCACAATGTTCAACTGTCAGGTGCAGCTGTAGGGGATCAGTTGATCAAACAAGAAGAAAAAGAAGTAGGAGACACAGGCCTCAAGCCCTACATTCAATATATAAACCAGGACAGAGGCTTGCTGTTCTTCTCCTTGGCATTTGTACTCCACATTCTCTTTGTAGGAGGACAGCTCATACAAAACTACTGGTTGGCCACTGAAATAGAGAATACATATGTCAGTAGACTGAAACTGGTCACAGTATACTCTCTAATTGGGTGCGTCTTGTCAATCATCTTGTTCGCTAGATCCACGTGTACAGTACTCTTAGGTTACGGTGTATCAAAAGCTATGTTCTCTACCTTGATGACCTCTCTGTTCCGTGCACCTATGTCTTTCTATGATTCAACCCCTATAGGAAGGATACTGAGTCGGGTAAGAGCTATAAGATCATAACTACAAAGCCATTGTTTGTCAAGAAAGACTTTAACTCTTGTTTGCCTTTGGTTCTGCAGGTGTCTTATGATTTGAGTATCATTGATGTTGACATTGCATCCAAGCTATCTATTTCTATTGGATCAACTATGAACACCTACGCGGTTCTTGCAGTGTTGGGTATTATCACTTGGCCGGTCTTGTTGGTGATCATACCTACCTTGTTCCTATGCGCTCTCTTACAGGTAAGGCCTTTGCTAGATGATTTTATAGTTTCAGGTTTCTCAGATTAATTTGGTTGCTTTTGTTTGGAAAATTAGAGATACTACTTTGCCTCTGCGAAAGAGTTTATGAGAATGAATGGCACAACCAAGTCTTTGGTCACAAGCCACGTCTCTGAGTCCATTGCTGGAGTCATGACAATTAGAGCTTTTGGAGAAGAAGAACGATTCTTTTCAAAAACTCTAGACCTTATTGATGTGAATGCAAGTGCATATTTTCATAGCTTCTCGGCTAATGAGTGGTTGATCCAACGCCTGGAAATTTTATGTGCTCTTGTTCTCTCATCATCAGCACTTGCTATGACTTTGCTTAAACTTGGAGCTTCTGCACCTGGTAAGTAATTACTTTTACCTTCAGTCTCTGATGTTTTAAAGATAATTAATCACGTAATAACATGAATTTGGTAATAGGTTTTGCTGGAATGGCCTTGGCTTATGGTCTTTCGTTAAACACATTCCTGGTTACTTCTGTCCAACAACAATGCTTGCTAGAAAACTCAATCATATCTGTGGAGAGGTTGGAGCAATACATGCATCTTCCAAGTGAAGCCCCTGAGGTTATCAAAGACTCTAGACCTTCAGAAAATTGGCCTTCTGCTGGCAAAGTCGAAATCTGTGATCTAAAAGTAAATATTTCCAAAAACCAAGTTCTTTCTTATCTGAAGATTCTATACACTCTTGTCTATATTATATATTGGGGGTTAATTTCTAAAAATTACCTCATGAATTGCCCACGTGCGGAAAACTACCTTATGCATTGTCCATGCTTTTAAACTACCATATCTTTTTACCAGTCGTTTGCTGATCAATTTTGAAATATTCCGTTAAAATTAGGGACGTGGACAATACATAAGAGTATTTTTTGCACGTGGACAATACATAATGATAGTAATTTCGTTGAAAAAACTAACAGACAACTGTGGTCAAAAGGTTTAAAAGCATGAACAACACATAAGGTAGTTTTTAGCAACCCTTATATCTTCAATGGCATGAAACAGGTTAGATACAGGCCTAGTACACCATTGGTTCTGCGTGGAATAAGCTGCATTATCGAAGGAGGGCACAATGTTGGGATTGTAGGAAGAACTGGAAGTGGCAAGACAACTCTTATAAGTGTTCTTTTCCGCTTGGTTGAGCCTACAGAAGGTAAGATCATAGTAGATGGCCTTGACATATCCACCATTGGGCTGCACGACCTGAGATCGCGTTTTGGGATCATACCACAAGAGCCAACACTTTTCAGTGGGTCAGTGAGATACAATCTAGACCCCTTATCAGAACATACTGATATCGAAATATGGGAGGTGGGTTTTGCATATGATACTCTTTCACGATCCAAAATGGTTCAATTCTGTGCTTACAGATACGGGTAATGACTAACGACACTTGTGAATGTGTTGAAAGGTTCTCAAAAAATGCCAACTTCACGGGGCCATTCAAGACAAGGAAGAAGGCCTGGACTCGATAGGTAAGAAATGAACATGTAATTGCTACTGTTATTAATTTATCATCGCTTTTGGCATGATACTAACGAGCTAATTTTGGGATATATATCATACCAGTAGCAGAAGATGGATCGAATTGGAGCATGGGACAAAGACAGTTGTTTTGTCTTGGTCGCGCATTACTGAAGAGAAGCAGGTTACTAGTACTCGATGAAGCAACGGCTTCAATCGACAATGCAACTGATTCTATTCTGCAGAAAACGATCAGGACAGAATTTGCAGACTGCACTGTGATAACAGTAGCTCATAGAGTACCAACTGTCATGGACTGTGACATGGTTCTCGCTATCAGTGATGGTACATACATTACTATCATCATTTGGGCAATGTTATAGTAATGTAATTAGTTGATTAACTGACTGAATTTTCAGGTAAAGTTGTGGAATACGAAGAGCCGATGAAGCTGATAAAGCAGGAGAGTTCGCTGTTCGGGCAGCTTTATGAGGAATACTGGTCTCGTGGTACGAATGAGGTCTAGTACTTATGCACACCTGACTCAAAATCTCTGAACTTTATATGTTATATGGTTATGTAGTTTGTGTGTGCATTTGTATTTGTTGTTTCGTTTCTAATATTCCATAACCCAGTTTGAGGTTTTGAATTCAGTATTAGATAATGCTAGCATATGTATCCTTTATTATCGCGTTCACATGTACATATTTTCTTCTCAATTGCTTATTGGTTCATCCAATGAGAACTGTTTAGAAAATATCAATCAGAGTGGCGCAGCGGAAGCGTGGTGGACCCATAACCCACAGGTCCCTGGATCGAAACCAGGCTCTGATATTCATTTTTGCAGTATGTTTTTGTTCTGTTTAATTATCAAAAAGATAATTTTGTTGTTCGTCAAGCATAGGTGTTCATTTGTTCAACATATGAGAACTGTTTAGGAACATCAATCAGAGTGGCGGGCCCATAACCCATAGGTCTCTCGATCGAAACCAGGCTCTGATAGTTACTCTTTTTAAGGTAATCTTCTATTCTTCCTAACAAACGAATTTACGTTTTTACCCTTAATGATATCTCGGTCGAGCATCAAATACACATACTTGATCGGGCTTCATCGAGATTTCATCAACGGTAAAACTGGGAATACTTTTTAAAAAGAAGGTCATTTTGCTAAGATTTCAAAACTTGGTTACTTAGCAGAGATGATATCGTTTTAAAGTCATTTTGCAAATTACACTGATAGCGTATGATATTCCTTTGTAATTTCTACATTATTTTTTTTGAGAGAGTAATTTCTACATTATGGTTTTGTTTGTTAGATTATTTTTTTTTTGTTTTTTTCTAAATTGCAACTTTGACCCGTTCAATACTAGATGGTGCAAGCATTTGCTTGCATGTCAAGCATATACATCCTTTGCTATCACATTCACATATATATTTTCTTCTCTGTTGCTCATTTGTTGATCAAATAAGAAGTATTTAGGAAATAACAATCAGAGTGGCGCAGCGGAAGCGTGGTGGGCCCATAACCCACAGGTCCCTGGATCGAAACCAGGCTCTGATATCCTTTTGTAATTTCTTCATTTTGTTTTGATCATATTTAATCATCAAAAAACATAATTTTGTTGTTTGGGGATTATTATTTTTCATCCAAACTGCGACTTTGACCCATTCTTCTCCGCAGAGCTCGTGGCCTCAGATTCAGTTCCATATAAACATCAAGATCACAATGCCATTTCCTTTTTTCCCATTTCCTTCCTTAACTGCTCACCATTTTTATCTCTTCTTTCACCTGCGCCGGCCAGGAAACAGGACCATGCCGCTGCTATCGCGGCAGCGACGGGAGGATCACGGGAGCCGGCGAAGAAGAACGGAGAGAGACTAAGCATTCGTTTGCAGCAATCTGAGTTTTTCCACAAAACGACTCCATCTGGTTGAATTGGAATAAAATAAACATTGTGCATGGTTTTGTTCAAGATCACAAACATGGAGAAGAGTCTGTGGAGTTTCTTCTGTAGCGATCCTCATCACTATTCAACTGAAGCTGGAAAGGAACATGTTCATGGGTTCTTAGCCATTGAAGATCCAAGTTCATGTCCCATTCACGTTTTAACCATCTCAGTCGATGCCTTGTTCCTCATCACTCTCTTATGTTTCTCAATCTACAAATCACTGTCAAGGAACATTTTGGTGACAACGATCGGACCCTCTGAGTCTCATCAACACTCGACTCCATTGATCTTATCATCTACAATCTTCAATGATGTTATCGGTTTTGGTTACTTGGGTTCTGGGGTTTTGATGATCATTGAGAAGCTGAGAACAGAACATACTCTCCTTCCTCTCCATGGATGGCTGGTCATGATTCTCCAAGGCCTCACATGGCTGTCTCTAGCCTTCACTTTGAGCTTGAAGAAGCTAAGCCTTCCTCGTATCAAGGTGTGTTCAGTTCTCGCCTTCTTGTTTTCGACGTTCCTCTTTGCTTCCTCGGTTTGGGAAGCTGTTGTGTACAAGGTTGTTACAATCAACATGGTTCTGGGTATCTTGTGCTTCCCCGGAGCTGTCTTGTTTCTCTTCTCTGCTTTCAGTTTCACTGAGCTCAGCCTCAGCTCCAAAGCTTCATACCAACTATTGCAGGCTAAAGAAGAAGGTAGTGATGATCTCACTCCCTTTGCCAAGTCCGGGTTTCTCAGCAAAATGTCGTTTTGGTGGTTGGATCCATTAATGAAACAAGGCAAGAAAAAGACTCTACAGGTAGAAGATGTTCCACAACTCAGACAGGAAGATCGGGCGAAAACCTGCTACTTGATGTACAAAATGGCACAAGAGGGCTCATCTAGATCGGTTTTGTTCCTGATAATGTCTTGCCAGTGGAAAGCAATCCTTATCACAGGCTTCTTCGCATTGATCAAGGTACTTTCCCTCTCCAGCGGGCCTCTCCTTCTCCGGGCCTTCATCAGGGTAGCCGAAGGCAACCCCTCTTTCGAAAACGAAGGGTATGTCCTTGCAATAGGACTCTTTGCAGAAAAGTGCCTGGAGTCTTTTTCAGAGAGGCAATGGTTCTTTGGCACCCGCCTCATTGGCCTGCAAGTAAGATCCTTACTCTCTGCAGCCATCTATCAGAAGCAGCTTCGTTTATCGAATCTCTCCAAACTCGACCACTCCACTGGTGAGATCATGAGCTATGTCACCGTCGATGCCTTCAGGATTGGAGAGTTTCCTATCTGGTTTCATCAGATTTGGACAACCAGCCTCCAACTTTGCTTATCACTCTTCATTGTGTACTACTCCATTGGCTTAGCAACCTTAGCTGTTCTACTCACACTCATCTTCACCGCCTTAGTAAGCTACCCTTTAGGAAAGTTACAGCAAAAGTACCAAACCAAGCTCATGCAGACACAAGACAAAAGACTCAAAGCCATCACAGAAACACTCAGCAACATCAAGGTCTTGAAGATGTACGCTTGGGAGGAACACTTCAAAAACGCAATCACAAAACTGAGGGGAGAAGAGGCCACACACATATTATCAGTTCTGAAACAAAAAGGGTACTACACGGGTTTGTTCTGGTCATCTCCTATCTTAGTCCCGGTTGTGACCATCTGGGTATGCTATGTTTTGGGGATAAAGCTCAATGCTAGCAATCTCTTCACGTTTCTGGCTTGTGTTCGGCTTGCTCAGCAGCCAATTCGGCTGATCCCTGATGTTGCCGGTGTGTTCATTGCTGCGAAGGTGTCCTTGGGGAGGATTGTCAGGTTTCTGGAGGCCGCGGAGCTGGAGAATGAACATGTGAGGCTAAGGAACGATGTTGCAGAGTCTTGTGGTTCTGTTTTTGTGAGTTGTGATGAGGTTTCATGGGAAGGTGGTTCTATGAAGGCTACACTGAGGAACATAGATTTGGTGGTTAGTCCGGGAGAGAAGGTGGCTGTTTGTGGGGAGGTTGGTTCTGGTAAGTCGACTCTTTTAGCTGCAATACTTGGAGAAGTTCCACATGTCAGTGGCACGGTAAGATATATCTATCAGTTTCCTTGTCCATGAGTTCATTAAGCTCTTATCTGCCATATTAATTGGGGAGTATGCACCATCCTCAACTAAATACCCCGAAATTTTAGAAAAAAATGATAATCCTAAACACCCACGGTGGGGTGAATTGTCGAACAAGTTGGTTTTTGACATCACCTCGTGAATTCCCCGGCGAATTGGGGAGGCTGGACGAATTAACACAGATTCGTCTGGCTAATTCGCAGTCAGCTTTGTGGGTGCCTGGGTGAATTAGCACAGATTCGCCTGGCTAAATCGCAATCAACATTGTGGGAGGCTGGGCGAATTGGGGCTAATCACCGGGACAATTCGCCTCCCATCGTGGATGCCCTTTAGCTTTTAGCCTCATTTCACCTCAATTCCGTCAACTAAACATAAGGGTATTTTCGTCATTTCACACCCCAAAGTTGAAGGAATTGGGGTAAACAGAAGCTAAGAAAACTTATGGGATTGTCAAAAAACTCAATAAACTCCTGGGATAAAATGGCTGAGTACCCCTATTAATTGTTGTTTGAAGAG
Organism: Erodium maritimum; assembly: GCA_963921825.1. Taxonomy (NCBI): domain Eukaryota; kingdom Viridiplantae; phylum Streptophyta; class Magnoliopsida; order Geraniales; family Geraniaceae; genus Erodium; species Erodium maritimum. Next base: position 73,915,398 of record OY997592.1, on the reverse strand, counting down.
GATCTCCTGGGATAAAATGATGCCAGCTGCTTAAAAACAACTTCATCAACCTTTCCTTAACGATGAATCTGTTCATAACGAGTTTCAGGTTCGTGTTTGCGGGAAGGTAGCCTACGTTTCTCAAACCGGATGGATCCAGACAGGCACTATACAGGAAAACATTCTTTTTGGGTCAGTCATGGATCCAATCAGATACGAACAAGTTCTTAAGAAATGCTCCTTGACACAAGACCTTGACGCATTCCCATTTGGCGATTTAACTCAGTTAGGAGAAAGAGGAGTTAACCTAAGTGGTGGACAGAAGCAACGAGTTCAACTTGCTCGTGCACTGTATCAAAATGCAGATGTTTATCTCCTGGATGATCCATTCAGTGCTGTTGATGCTCATACTGCGACGAGCTTATTTAATGTGAGTACCTCAGCTTTCCCCTTAGTCTAAATCTAGTAATGATATCATTTTCTCAACAAAAATAATAAGATTTACTGATAGTATATGCTGTTTTTAGGAATATGTCATTGAAGCTCTTGCAGGAAAAACAGTCATACTTGTAACCCACCAAGTTGATTTCCTTCCAGCTTTTAATTCTGTCCTGGTTAGATCTATCTCTAATGTTTTTGCTAGTTTCAAAGCTCATTTTCTTCTTAGTGATAGTTGCAAAAACTTTCAGTGAATTGTGTGCATTCGTCAAATATTACAAATGAGTTGTTTTATTGTAACTTCAAATACTCACACTTGGACTACCTTCTTCAGCATAAATGTGCTATCTCACCTTTTTTTTCTTCAGAAATGCACTTAGTTGTCACATTATTTAGCCAAAAACAACTCCCGTTAAATAGTTTGACGCCGTCAGTTTTTAGCAAAAACTAACGGTCGCCCTTACTTTCAGGGGTGTTTTTGCAAAATTTGACAATCAGTTTTTGCTAAAAAGCTGATGAATGCATAGTTCACTGATTTTTTTTTTGCAATTATATCTTATTATTGTAAACAACCTATTCTTACATCAAGTTTTTTTTTGTAACAGTTGATGTCTGCAGGAGAAATCTCAATAGCTGCAAGTTTTGACCAGTTGCTGAAATCCAGTACTGAATTTCAAAACCTTGTTCATGCACATAATGAAACTCAAACTACTGCCTCTGAGAGGCCTGTTGGATACACCTATACAAAAAAACCAGAAACATTCAAAGAGGACATCCAAAAGCCCCATAATGTTCAACAATTAGGAGACCAGCTGATCAAACAAGAAGAAAAAGAGATCGGAGACACCGGTCTCAAGCCTTACATTCAATACATAAACCATGACAAGGGCTTGTTCTTCTTCTCCATGATCTTTGCATTCCACGTCCTGTTCGTGGTTGGGCAGCTCTTACAAAACTACTGGTTGGCTTCTGAGATTGGGAGTGATGAAGTCAGCATTGTGGAGTTGATCACAGTGTACTCGGTGATCGGGTGTGTCTTGGCGCTTCTCTTGTTCTGTAGGTCCATTTGTACGGTGCTCTTGGCTTTTGGTGTATCGAAGTCGATGTTCACTACCTTGATGGACTCTCTTTTCCGAGCACCAATGTCTTTTTATGATGCAACTCCTCTGGGGAGGATACTGAGCCGGGTAAGAGCTTCCAAAGCTTTAACAGTTCATTTTTTTAATTTGGAAAAACTAAGTTTACGTATCCACCATTAGTGGATTTGTAGATGGAAAATAGTTAGGGGTGTTATTTGCAAAAAATAAAGTTCACTGAAAGTTTTTGCAATTATTTCTTGAAATCCCCTGTTTCCGACTGAAGCACCCCAATTTTTTAGTGGGTTTTTGATGATATCGAGCATGACAATGTGTTACTGATATGCAAAGATCTTTACGATGATAATCAAAGGTCAAAGTGAGTTTGTTAATGAAATTACCCCTATTATGTCTAGGGTTAATTGCTAAAAACTACATTATGTATTGTCCACTCTTTCAAACTGTACTATCTTTTGTCCACGGTCGTTTACTTATAAAATTTGGAATTTTCCGTTAAAATTAGGGACTTTGACAATACATAAATGTAGTTTTTTTGCACGTGGACAACACAATGTAATTTTTCGCAATAATTTGTTTTTTAGCTATTAACTCTTATTTCTAACAATGAATGTGTTAGTGGGACTGAACTCTTATTGCATGTGTTTTATTCTGTAGGTGTGTTCTGATGTGAGCATCATTGATACTGAGCTAGCTTTCAAGTTATCTATTGCTCTTGGATCAGCTGTAAATGCCTATGCAATTCTTGGAGTTCTGGCTATCATCACTTGGCCAGTCTTGTTTGTGATCATACCTTTGATTTTCCTTACCTTTATCTTACAGGTAAGCCTCCAATTCTAGGGGTAACTTTGTTAACACATCCTTAACGATCTTTGATTCTCAAAAACACACTGATTATGTGAGGGGTTATTAGCAGCATATTGTTACCTTGCGCGGGTTTTTGATCAGGAATACACTGAAAAGGTGAGCTCCTAATCAAACCATCGCATATTCAGTGTGAATCCATAGCCCACCGGAAAGATGGACTTTTGATCAGGAACACACTGAAAAGGTGACGTATGTTCTTGATAAAACCATCACATATCCTGTGTGTATTTGTGGGTTTTTAATAAATAATGGAAGGAGATAAGGTAACAATGTGTTACTCATAACCTCTCACCTATAAAGGGTTTCTAAAACTCAAAAATCGTCCAGGGATGTAAATAATTCTAAAATGAATACTGGTGTATATGCTCTTTACTTCATATTAGTTGTGATCATATGGGTGTTTTTGTTTCGATAAATAGAGATACTACATTGCTTCTGCAAAAGAGTTCATGAGAATGAATGGCACAACAAAGTCTTTGATTGCAAGCCACGTCTCTGAGTCCATTGCCGGGGTCATGACAATCAGAGCTTTCGGGAAAGAAGGTCGATTCTTTTCAAAGGCTTTAGACCTTATCGATGCCAATGCAAGCACGAATTTCCATAGTTTCTCAGCTAACGAGTGGTTGATCCAACGGCTTGAAATATTAAGTGCCATTGTTCTCTCATCATCAGCTCTTGCTATGACCTTGCTTGAAGTTGAAGCATCTTCACCTGGTTTGTAAATGACAAGTGCAAAAATTTGCGGTAAACTATACACGCTTTCAAATACTATCTGTGAACTTTTCTGTTCTTCTTTTTGCAAAAAACATCCCAACTATTTTACGTCTGCAAATCTGTTATCTTTAACGAAAATTGGTCGTGCAACAGTCATGTGACTTCAATTTCTTTTGGAAATGACAGTTTTTCCCTTTACATTATATGCGCTTTGCAATTTGTAATCCTCATGTATACATGTTTTGCAATTTGGGACCCTTATGTATACACTTTTGCATGGTTATTTTCAACTTTTTTGCAAAAATAACCTTAACCCCGTTACTTGATTTGCAGACGGAGAATAGTTGGGGGATACTTTTTTGTAAAAAAATTGTTTGCCGATAGTATTGCAAAACGTGCATAGTATACCGCAAGTTTTTGCAATTATTCTTAAATTATTAGCTCCTGAACTGCTATCCTATTATTGGTACAATGTAGTCATGGAACCTGTTTTTGATCATAGGTCTTGCTGGAATGGCACTGGCATATGGTCTTTCGTTAAACTCGTTCCTGGTTCTTGCTGTTCAACAACAATGTTTGGCGGAGAATTCAATCATTTCTGTGGAAAGAATGGAACAGTACATGCATCTTCCGAGTGAATCCCCTGAAGTTATAGAGGATTCTAGACCTGCATCAAACTGGCCTTCTTTTGGCAAAGTGGAAATCTGTGATTTGAAGGTGAGTATGGCAAAAACTTACCCTTTTCTCTATGCAATTTGTGGTATCTTATGCTCAATGTTAATGGAATGTAACTAAAATGTTGGTTTTGTGCTCTAGCTAAGAACCATTTAAGCAACTGCTCCTTAATTCTGTATATATTTTGTCAGGTCTTCATTTACTTTTAGGGATATTGCAAAAACTTGCGGTGAATTATGCGTGTTTTGTAAATATTATCTATGTTTTTTTTTACAAAAAACTAGTTAACCGACAGTATTTGCTAAACACGCATAGTTCATCCTAAATTCCTGCAATTATCCCTTGATGTAATGTTGGTGTACTACAATTTATTGTGTATGAATCACTTTTTCACTTTCTTATCTACCTATCCACTTTAACCGTTTGCTATAACAAAAAACAGAAAGGTGAGGGGTTATCACTGTCACCTTTCGTTATTAATCAAAACACCTGTATTTAGCCGCCTCTTTCTCTTATGCAGAAAAAAAAACCTAACAGCCTCTCTTCTTTTTTTTTGATCTCTTGTCCCTACCTGTGACAGTCTCGGTTGTTATCGACGGAGGCCAACCTTTACGCTTTCTTCATTCTCTAGAGAGTTCTATTTCGTTGGTCGTGACTACTAGGTTTTTCGTCCGTTCGTCACATGTCCTTTTTCTCCTCGTCCATTTTTGGTTCCTTCAGTCTCTTCGTTGTGTCGTATTTCGCGGTCTAGGCCAGAAAGTTCGTTGAAGCAGACTCGGATTTTTACTCAGAGTGTGGAAAAGGCATTGTGGAAGGAGAGTCAAAGTGTTATGTGTGGGTCTTAGATTCTCCGGCATTGTTTCTTCGGATATCGGTGATCAAAATCAGATGAAGAAATATCGAGATGGTCGCCGTGGTTGGATATCAAGAGACATGGTCACGTTTCTAGTTTTTTCTATATTCTTTTTTGTTATGTTGTGGTTGGTTGTGGCCTTTTCCGGTCAAATAACTGTACTTTGTTGCAGATTGGTGTGCATTGGTTGCACGTTTGTGTGGACCGGTTGTAATTTGGTGTGCCCGTTATGTGGTATTTATGGTGTGCACTTTTGGCGTGCACGGTAAAGTTGGACGTTCTGGACTCATTTTGTTGCGTTGCAGGTTTTGATTAGGGGTTGGTAATATTATGGTCTAGCGTGTATGGAGTCTGTAGTATTTACCGTTGTACTTGTGCGATCTACGGTTGTAAATTGTGAAGGATCGTTTGTATGTCTTCATCGAGTGATATATATAATTCAACCTTCATTGAGTGATATATAAAATTCAACAATACTCATTTTCTCCACAACAAAAAATCCCGCATTTACACAATAAAGGTGATGGTTTTATCGGAACCATGATGTCGCCTTTCTCATTTACAATTGTTATTTTTTTTTTGGACAAAATGACCCAAATCCAATGTCTGTGTTACTGATAACGCCTCACATTTACAGCGTATACACTTAAGTTCCAACATTTGATTGCTTTCTCTACAATTCTTCATAGTCTATACATTAGTTGCTGGTAATGTTTTTCTTAACAAACAGGTTAGATACAGGCCTAACGCGCCACTAGTTCTCCATGGAATAAACTGCACAGTCGAAGGAGGACACAAAGTCGGAATAGTTGGAAGAACCGGCTGTGGGAAGACAACTCTCATCAGTGCCCTGTTTCGCCTCGTCGAGCCTGCACAAGGAAAAATCATGGTGGATGGCCTTGACATTTCCACAATTGGACTTCACGACCTGAGGTCTCGTTTAGGGATCATCCCACAAGAGCCAACGCTTTTTAGTGGCTCAGTGAGATACAATCTTGACCCTTTGTCAGAACATACTGATATGGAGATTTGGGAGGTGGGTTTTTGCAGAATGATACTCTTTTTATGATTCTACATGGTTCTATCTTGTGGTTAGTGATGTAGGGGTGTTACTTGTTGATAGGTTCTTAAGAAGTGCCAGCTCCTTGAGGCCATTAAAGAGAAGCATGGCCTGGACTCAATAGGTAAATGACTAAGAACCAAGATCATGCAATGTGATATATTCTCTTTTGAAAGTAAATGATTCTGTTAAAAGCTCAAGCTGATAAGTGAATGACTAATCATAGTTTTTTGTATTTTAGCATGTGTCCTTAAGGACAAGTTCATTGTTCGATTTGAACATGGATCCCGAGTTTATTATTTTTCGGGATTTGTAGACAACCCATTAGAAGCTGAGGGGGCCTTTTGGGAATAAGAGAATATTATCGGGCTTTGAGAATAATAAGGGAACTATTATGGATATTTGAATTCATGTTCATGAGGTACGAACTCTAATGCCACGAAATAAAACCATTTCCTTTAGAAGTTTTGTGTACTATCGATGGAAATATATAGGGTTAATTGCTAAAAACTATATTATGTATTGTTCACTTACAAAAAAGCTACACTATCTTTTGACCACGGCGTTTACTTACAAAATTTGGAATATTCCGTTAAAATTTTGGAATTTTCCATTAAAATTAGGGACGTGGACAATACATAGTGTAGTTTTTTGCACGCGAATAATATATGAATATAGTTTTTTGCACGTGGATAATACATAATGTAGTTTTTCGCAATTAACCCGAATATGTATTAGAGGTAACTTCATTAACACCCCCTTTGACCTTTGTTTCTCAAATACACACAGTAAAGGAGATGTGTAATCAGTATCACAATGCCACCTTCAGTGTATTATCTAAAACACCTGGATTTGGGTCATTTTGTTCCAGAAAACCATTGATAAATGAGAAGGGTGACATTATGTTCCTGACTAAACTCACTTTTTTGTGTGTAAATCCCCGTGTTTTTGGTGAATACAAAAGGTAGCAGTATATTACTAATAGGAAGTGTTTTTGATGGCGAAAGATCAATGTGGGTATGTAAATAACGTTTTATCTGTATATTACACAAAAAAGATCCTAACTACTATACTGATATAATAACATAAGTGTATAACCTAACACCTTTGGCATGAAACTAACTGATATGGTGACACCAGTGGCACAACATGGATCAAACTGGAGCAAGGGACAGCGACAGTTGTTTTGTCTAGGACGGGCGTTACTGAAGAGGAGCAGGATACTCGTGCTCGATGAAGCAACAGCGTCGATAGACAATGCAACAGATCAAGTTCTTCAGAAGACTATAAGGACAGAATTTGCACACTGTACTGTGATTACCGTAGCTCATAGAGTTCCAACCGTCATTGACTGCGACATGGTCCTTGCTATTAGCGACGGTACCTATGTTACAAAGTTATCAGGAAAAACGTTATTTACACCACCTCGAATACCTTTGACTTTTAAAAAAAAAATTCTTATAGGTAAGGAGTTATCAATAAAACAGTCATCTTTCGTTATTTATCAAAAACCTATGGATTCATACGGAATACTAAAAATGTGCCAGTGTCTTCCTGTTAAAGCCATCACATATTCCTGATGAATCCGTAGGTTTTTGGTAACAACAGATAACTCCTCACCTATAAGGTGCGTTTTTGAAAATCAAAGGTTGTCGAGGGTGTGTTACCTAAGTTATCCCAAGTTGATGTGTTCTACAACTGTAGGGGATGTGGATGATTGACTGGTATAGATTTTGCAGGTAAAGTTGTGGAGTATGAGGAGCCGATGAAGCTGATTAAGGAGGAGGGTTCACTATTTGGGCAGCTTTACAAGGAATATTGGTCTAGGGGCACCATTTTCTGAACCTGGTGAGTTTTATTTATTTGTTAGTAAGAACACCTCCGATGGGGGGTAGTTGAGGTAGAAATGTGACAAATTAAAGTATTTTTGTGAGATTATCCGGAGTTTAAATCTTGATTTAAATACTAATTATAGTCTATAACCATGCAACGTGATAAAAGAAAAACAGAGAGGAGAAGTTCAATCATTGTTGATTACCAGTTGATACATTTTCTAGCATGTTACAAGTTCTTCTGATGCTCTTGGTACTTAATAGGTGCTTACATTATTCAGTACTATTGTGAGTTTTTTGTTGAGTACTATGCATCTGAAATTGCTCAATTGGTTCATCATGCAGGACAATTCTAGGTACTAGGTTATTCTTCGTGGTTTTAGACGTTGGAACTTGGCAATTTGTTCGGGTGGGTTTCTGAAAGAACTTAACACTCGTCGGCAGATCAAATATCCTAACACTTGACCGAGTAAGCTTCGATTGAAAATAATATTTAAGTTGTAGTTTCTTCATTCGCTTTCTGAATTCAAATGAAGCTGGAAAGATATGTGGGTTATGGTTTTGTAGCCATTGAAGACCCAAGTTCATGTGTTGGTCTTTTGAATTGATGTCTTGTTCCAGTTCATTCTCTATTGCTTATTGATTAGCAAATCATTCTCAACAAAGGTTCTGCTGATGAATTTTCATACTAGTTTCATCATATATGCTTTGTATGGGATTCACGTCTTTTGGATGTAACACATAAAATGAGACATCTCAGTGGTCAAGGCTCACACTTTTATATGGCAGATCATGAGATCGAGCTCAACTTTAAGATAAAAGAATTGAATTGTTACTGTTTTCTTTGTACGTCCAACGAATTGTCTTTCGTTACATTGTGCTTTAAAATGATAATTTACTCTTAAAATTTTAGTTTTGAAAAATAATAATTAAAGAACAAAAAATAAAAAACTTCATATTCTTTGAATTTCTTATTACAAAGAGGAAGAAAAAAAATTAAAATGATATGATTTTTTTTGGGTTTTTTACTTATTATTTATGAAATCTAAATGGTAAGATTAAATCATTATTTTTATACTTGTAGTAAAGAAAGGAAAGTCCATGGTGGTTTTCTGTAGTTATTGAAAAAAATTACAAGTGGTAAAAATTGAATACCTCATGGCTCATGCTACTTTTTACAATTATCCCTAAATAAAATTTTAATGAATCTGTTTTATGAAAGCAATCTGAACCCGACATTAGTGGAAGCAATGAGAGTGTGAGAAGCACGTGTGGGTGAAAACAAACAATACGCCCAAGGTTTTGGTGCGATGCGATTATGAAGTGATGCGATTATGAAGTGGTTGTAGAGTTATTTTCAAAGGGTGTTCGTTTTTACCACTTGGGGTGATCATTTTAGATTGTGTTTCGATTTTGTCTATCTTTGATGAAGTCCACGCCAAGTTGGTTGTTGTTCAACGAATCGGACGACTCATTGGTTAACTAGAGAGACACGTTCTTTGTCTGGATATGAGTGGTCAGTGGCCTCTATCCCTGATACACTACGATGTATTTTGGTTGCGGATATTTAATTAATGTGATTTCTCTTTTGAAAAAAAATAAAACAATATTATATTTATGAGATTCAAATAAAAAAAATAACAAATATTTTTTTCGATATTCTCAATTTTATTTCTAACACCAAATCATTCCCTCCCATATGTTTTCACTTTTCAAGGATGTATAAGAGTTCCAATAAGCCCTAAGAAGTGTTCCTTAGGTAGGCCCAATTGTCACAGGCTACGAAAACCGAGGTATAGGCCCAAAGCCCATAAAAAAGAGCGGGACATGAGTTCAATAATACGACATCGTTTCACCCTCGCGCCCTGATCTATCGCTAGCGGTGGAAAGTGAAAAGGGGGAAGAGAACCGTTGTCTTCGTTCCCAAAGACAGTTTCGAAACAGAGAGAAAAAAAAAGCATAAAAATGGCAGCGACGTTCAGGTGGATCCTGCAACTGCACAAGGACGTGCCACGAGCGGCTCAATTCTACTCCGAAGGATTGGACTTCACCGTCAACGCCTGTACCCCTCGTTGGGCCGAGCTCCAATCGGGCCCGCTCAAGCTCGCCCTCATGCAAGCCGCCGAGTACGCCCCTCTACCTGTTCGATGAAATGCCTCGATGAGTTTTTTTTGTTTTTTTCGATTGTATGTTGAGGGTTCGTTTCCGATTCGTCGATTAATGCGTTTTTGAAAAGCGAAATTGATATTGTGCTCGTGTGTCTCGATGTCCTGCTTCGTTGTAGTGGGTTTTGGTATGGAATTTGGTTCAATTGATTGGTTTTGTTGTGGAACATTGAGTTCTGGGGATGTGATTATCGTTTCATGTGATTTAGGATTGGTCAAGTATTTTGGACAAATGGGTTTGTTGCTGGTATGATTTGTTTGTCATGTTTACATAGGGATATGTTATTGGGTGGATGTCAATTGGGAAATTAATGTTTTCAACATTTCATGATAATGTGTTTGTAGGTAGTTTATTGGGATGTGAAACCCGAAAATGAAATTGTAGGAAAGTGTAAAGCTTTCAAGTTATTCCCTTTTCGGGAGGGGAGTTTTAGTTGCGAAGCTGTGATACCCCGATAGTTTGTGATGCATGTTGTGTGGTGAGTCTTATGTTTGGTGAATAATAATAATGGGGTAACTTTTCGTTAACACCCCTCTTTGACCTTTGTTTCTTAAATACACACGGTAATGGTGAGGGGTTATTAGTAACATATTGTCACCTATCGTTTAGGATAAAAAATACCCGAATTTGGGCCATTTTGTTCCATAAAAACCACTGATAAATGAGAACGGTGACAGTGTGTTATTGATAACCCCTCATATTTATGGGGGGGTTTGGTAGCGAAAGGTCAAAGTGGGTATGTAAATACGTTTTCCCTGTAATAATTAATGGTCAAGGAGACTTGATCAGCACATGTTAGCACTACTCTGTGTGGATTTTGGCATAACACCAACTTGGACGAGTTTGTGATGCCTCAGTAAGAGTTTAGCATGGCCTGTTTGAGCCTCACGTTGAGATAGTACAAGGAATGTTATGGGAACTGAAATGAGGATCCGATTTTCTTATGCAAAGTCTTAAACAAGGAACGGATGAAATACTGATTCATTGGTATGTGTCAAATCTTAGATATTTAACTAGCGAATGTGATCTCTCCAACCAGTAGGGTCACTTAGGAACGTAGCTTTGATACTTTAGAAGAAATGTCACCAAAACCAACTTAATTGATCAAACAATTAATCCTGGATAGCAATAGAGTCGTGTTTCAGTTTGACTGACCGTTTCATAAACTTCTTTCAGCTGCCAAAATGAACTAATTCCAGACTGAATTTGCTGATTGATATGACTTCTTCTATATTAATAGAAATAACTGGATATGATAGTTGGTTCCCTCTTTTTCTAACTTCATTACTAGTTTTAAGAGATTTTTTTTCTATTGAACACAGCAGCTCATAACCCAACTTTACAGGGATCATGTTGTGCAGAGCGAATATTCTTCACTTCTATCGTTCATAGTGACTGACCTTAATAGTACAGTGACAAAGCTAATGCAATTAGGAGCTGAACTCGATGGCACCATCAAACATGAGGCCCATGGAAAGGTAACTGACCCAGTATGTGCAAAAACCCAATTTTTTTTCCTTCACTTTACTACATATGATATAATGTACTAATAAAATTTGTTTGTGGTCAGGTTGCAGCCATGCGATGCATTGATGGCCACATGTTAGGCCTATATGAGCGCTCATAAGAGCTTAAAACATAATCCCTTCCACACGATTAACCACAGTACAAGTAAGCTGCCTCATGCTTCTATTTTATGTTGTTGAACTCTTCTGAAAGCATGACAACATGTAAGAAACTTCTCCATTCTTCGGACTGCCTTCAATAATCGATACTGTTTATTCATCCAGATCTATTGCAGCTGTATATATATATGTGCATAGAGTGTGAAGTGTTGGACCTGGAAAAGGTAAAGCTACGGGGTATTGAGTAGGAAGTATGTACACAGGAAGGGTTAATATTTTTTTTTAATTACTTGTCATGTAAATGGGGTATTTTGTGTCATCTGCATCTCCAAGCAATGACAGTAACTCATTCTTTGACCTTTTTCGGTAGGCATTGTAACCCTTTTTTGCCTGCTTATTGGGTTTTCATTTTGTACCTTGATACAAAACTATAATTTGAAATTCTCTTATTTGATCAAAGGTCAAGGCCTGTGGTGTACTTTTTTTTCTTCAAATGCAGTTAGATTAGTCTCTATACTATGCCGCTTTGTATTATGTTTTAGTGTACTGGTTATATGGAGAGTGGAGACAGATGCTAGCATGAATTATGGTTGTGTTCCGGCCTCATTGAACTGAAACCCTCGATTTAATGGCAAAAATAATGCACCTTAGCAGCAAATCTCATTGAAAACTCTGTACGCTCATAATTAATTTCAATAACTGTGTTAATTTACGAATAAGATCTTACATTTAGTGTATTACCAAAGCCACTTGTGTCAAGGAGGCCCTGGGAGGTAAAGCTCCTGCCAATGGCGCCACAGCAACCTGAGAAGAGCACAAATTGGAGGTACTTACAATTTTCATCGTTTAAGTCGTTAAATATCATAATTTTATTCCACGTCCTGTGTCATTGCTTCCAGTTTCAGGCACTGGGAGATGAAGAAATCTACTGAATATGTTATTCTGAGTTACTGAATTTTGGACTGGTTTGTTTGTCCTTTGGATTCCTTGAACCCCTTATTATTCTGAGTTTGACCACTTTTTTGTTGCTCTTCTACAGTTCAAATTTGGTCTCTCATCATGTTTCATGTTTGCATAAACAAGTGAGGTGTGGGTCATCACCACACACATGGTCGCAATTATTAAAACTACAGAGGTCCTTGTATTCGATACTTTTGAACACGATTACTAGGTTAGTATGGGATGATCTGAAAGTTACAAGTAGTTACTGTCTCTAGTAATCCATGAATGTTTTAATCCAAATACAGAGCTTGAAAGCTCACCTGTGAAGGCATACCCATTCAGATAGTATCTTTAAGGGATAATTGCAAAAAAGTACCCTGAGGTATTCACTTTTTGCAAGTTGTAGCCATCATCTTCTTTGATCATTGTAAAAAATATCATGAACTTCTCTTTTTTTGCACTTTGCGTAAATTTGTTTCAAAATGACGATTTTTCCCTGAAGAGATGCAAATGATTTAGACTTCTCAGTTCACCTGTTTTGTGGTATTGTGAACTTGATTGGTCAGGTTATGACTTCTTAATTCATCGAACGAGCTCTTGACTTATAGATAAGTTGCATCGGCCTCCTCGTTGTGAGAATGTGAACCAACCATGGAGCCATTTGGGTGAAAAGGGAGCTGGTTTTATCGAGTGAGCCCCCCTACACAACACGTTCCTTAAGAGGTCGAGTAATTTATATCAATGCATTGGATCTTTTGCCAAAAATCTTGAAAAGAGAATGTAGGATCAATTATAGAGTACACCGGGACTATCTTGTCCACTTGGGTTGGTCTGGTGGTCCGAGCTCTCAATATATAGTGTATTTTAAATCATTTGCATGTTACGTACTGTTGTTACCATGTAAAATACATGATAACAATCTGCTACCTTTCTTCAAGACCGCTATTCTATGTTGTTTACTTTAAAAATAATGAAATTAACCTTCTTCTTTAAGACTAATTTTCTCACATCTTCGAAGGGATGGTAGTCTTGTTCATCCGATTTTATTTCATCATCATAGACCATACAACATAAAAGCACATTATAATACTTTCATTTTACTTGTTTTCGTCGTAACTGTTCTATCGAGACAAAAATCAATATATCTCGGGGGCATGTACCCCTCAATTTCTTTTTCATGTTTTTTTTTTTTGAAATTTTTATTAATACCCATTTAATTCCTACTAATTTTAGAGTTGTGTCGCCTGTAAATGTTTTTAGTGTTACATATTATTGTTAAAAAAAATTGATACCTCCCCACTTATATGTTATAAGTGGATGTGACACATTTAATATCACCACCACAGAAAAGGGTAGCAACATCATATGCAAAAGAAAGAGAGTGATGAGAAAATTTATATTATCATTACATCTAAAAAGCTCTATTATTTTGTAAACATGGGTGGGTCTAGATTAGTGTTTTGACCACATTATCATCACTTATTTTGTAAGTGGAGACTAGAGTTGACCATACGAGAGTTGACAATTATAATGTTCCCAATCCCATACTCATAAATCCAATGGAGAAGAAGCATAGTGGTGGTGGACTAACAAAAGGTCTTGAAATTGTTTCAAAGTCAGAAGATCTTAATGATCATAACATGTTTGATACTAAGAAAACTCAGTGTATTGAGAGAGGTTTAATTTAAATATGCTTTGTCGATCAAAAAAAAAAACTCAGTACATTTATCGTTTTACTCTTACAAAAGAGTTAATTGTCAAAACCAACTTTAAAATATTGTCTATGATTAAAAAAATGTTTTTTTCTTTTATTCACTTTTTGGTTAAAAAACAGTTTATTTTTTAGGATAATTTTATTTCAGTACCCTAAACTTTTTCTATTTTATTTAGAATACTGTAAATCTTTTTCATGTCACCTTAATACTTTAAATTTCATTAATTCATTTAGAGTAGTATCCTAAACTTTCATTAATTTTATTTTAGTATTCACCGTTAATTTTATTCCAAATTTGATTGTTAGTGAAGAGTATTATGGTCATTTTAGCTGTATTGGATGGAAATGAAAAGTTAATAGAGAGTGTCAAGGTGGGATTAATGAATGTTTAGGGTACTGAAGTGACACAAAAAAGATTTAGAGTACTTTAAATGAAATATGAAAGATTTACGATACTGAAGTGGAATTACTCATATAATTTTTATCTACACTTTTAAGGTGCTCAAAGTGTTGTTAGTCGTCGTATGTTAGAAATATATAATTGCCTACAAATTATTAAACGCATTATGGATTGTACAAAATCTACTGCAAAACGACGAGTGTTATCTTAAGTGGTAAGTCAAAGATGTAACTCGTGTGGATATATCTTTATCCATCTAAAAACATGAACAAAACATAAAATTTATTTGTGAACGGGTCAATATTTTAGGGCAGGTTTTACCAATTAACCTTGTTTGTAATAATAGCTAAAAAGTAGGAAGTATATCCTACTGGTTACAATTTTATAAGATGATGGACCTCTATATTAATTAATTAAATTACACAATTAAATATATAATATTAAATTTAGATTCTCTAATTATTCTCCACGAGGAGGTTCATGGAAAATAATTAAGTAAAAATTATTATCTTAGATTTAGTGCACCATTTGTTAATTTATTTAGTGTAACACTTGCCAGTGCTGCCAAATTGCCAATGGGAAGAAAGTCAGATATATAGATCGCACCCCAAAAGAGACTTTATTTCATAGAGATCTTGAGGTGATCTTGGACAAGACATTTGGTGACTAAAATTTCGAATTCAAAGAATTATATGAACATGTCTATAAGTCTATTTAAGAGCATCGATATTATATTATCCGGTTATAAGTTCGCTTCATTGAAATGTTCAATGTTAATGATGTCATCGCCTCACAGTCGGGCGAGGTCTTTCCCCTTGTTACTTTCCTGCCGGTATCTCCTCCACCACTTTTATTGTTCCTTGTCGTCGTTGTTGCACCTAAGGTTATCCTCATGGCGAGGTCTGCCAAGCAGCTCACTTAAAGGCATGAGTCTCGGGAGATGGGGTCCAATGGGGGATGGAAGCCCATAGTGCTCGGTAAAGTGTCGATCTATCCGGCTTCTCTTCTCGGGTTGGGGCCGTTTGAAGTTTTCCAACAACTCAAGACAACCACCCGATAGTGTATTTACTCTTTGTGTTTGTTTTATTGTTTTCGACTTGTTCGTTCCGTTATTGTTCTCCTAGATTTCCAATTAAGAGCTTGTTATTGATAAGGTCTCAGATTATAATCTCGATAATGAAAAATTTATCCCATAAAATTAATGAAATGACTGTTATAACGCTGATTCAACAAACATAAATTTTAGCCTCTCAAGGAACTAGTGGAAAGGTTTTCTTTCTCTCTGACTTGGGAACCGCGTTCCGCCCTCCTTCCCTCTTCTAACCCTAGCTTGGCCTC
The DNA here is from genome assembly GCA_963921825.1 of Erodium maritimum. Classification (NCBI taxonomy): domain Eukaryota; kingdom Viridiplantae; phylum Streptophyta; class Magnoliopsida; order Geraniales; family Geraniaceae; genus Erodium; species Erodium maritimum. Next base: position 73,899,701 of record OY997592.1, on the reverse strand, counting down.
CTCTCCCTCGCCGGTGATGGCCACGGCCTCCACGGTTGTGGCTGTTTCCGGTGAGGATCTCGCGCCCTCACCCCTCGCTCTCCGTCCTTGCCATGTTTCCCCAACCCTCCCTCGCGTTCAGATCTAGCCCTCACATCTCTGATCCCTTTTCACCTCTCAGATCTGAATCAACCTTCGTTCCTCCTTTGTTCCCCCTTAGTGTTTACCCTAACCTCTTAGCCTCCACCCTCTCTTCTCTCCATCTTCTCAGTGCTTTTGAGCTCATGGCTTTTTCCACCTCGGCGAAACTCGGCCCCCCTCCGGGTGTGGGAAGTCGTTTCCTCGCCATGCTCGGGTGCGGATAGACATGGTTAAGGGTTGGGCTCTCATGGATTTGGTGGCAGAGGCATCGGTTTTCTCGCGCCGTGTAGATCTGATACAGATATACCGCCGCCGAAAAAGGTTGCGTCTGGTCGTGGGTCGTCTTACCTCTCTCCGGTGAGGTTTGTTGCAGATCTTCATTTTCCTGGGGGCTTTGGTTCCAGCCTCCTTCGGAGTCTGGGAGAAGATGTCGCCTCTTCAGATTCCGGCGATTTGGACTTACACCGGTCGTGGGACGCGCTTCCCCTAAGAGGATCGACGTGGTGCTGGTGGGACGCTCATCTATCTCAGTGCCTCTTGTTTGGGTTTCCGGCCCTTGGCTTCCGAGGTCCGGGATCTGGTAAGGTTCCTCTCTTCCTCATCTTAATTTGGTTTTCTTTTCTCGGCCTCATCTCTTCTATTCTTTGATCTCATGTGCCCCTGATTACTTTTGTGATCGGAATCTCCGGTTGGTGTTGGCCACCAGAGATGGCATGGGGCCTTATGGCCCTAGGAAATTCTCTGGTTATGTCGAGATTGAGCCCATGTCTCTGCCTTGTAGTGGTGCTGGCCACCGGCAAATGGGATTTTCCGGTTCTATTTTGGTTCTGGGATAATTGTGGACAGGGTAGTCAATGTAATTCCATTTTTTATTTTGGAAAATGGAACAAAGGTTCTTGGTGGCTGGTGTTTATTTGTGCTTCATGGTTTGTTTCTCTGGGTTTTGACCCCTGTTTTGTTTGAGCTTAAAGATAGTAAAACCCAGGTAGTGAGACCACAACTTAGCGCTTCAAGGTTGGCAAATCTGGTCCTAAGCCTAAGTTTTTTCATTGGTTGTTCTATCTATATCTTGGTAGTTTTCATTGTGTTTTAACCCTCGTTGATGTTTCACCCCTTGTTGGGTTCCTTTGTTGTTGTTGGTGTTCATGCGTGAACGTTCTTTGGTTGTTGTGGCGTGTAAACACCTCTGTATGTTGAGGGTTTTGGTTCGAGGTTTTTTTGGGAATATTCTGTTTTTTGTAACAACACTTGCTTTTTACCTCTTAGATTATTTTATTTAAATTTGCTTTTCTGAACAAAAAACCAGACATCAATTTTGTTTCATTAGGTAATTATGAATGGTTCTTATTTTTTATTTTATTTTAGTGGTCAATAGTGTCCCTGCATTTATGTACTTTGCATCATTCACTTATCCGAAGTGACAACTCTGTCCCTGCTATGGTAGGGCTATTCAGGTGGTTTCCCAGCACGTGGCTGTCCATCACCCTCAGTCAGTGAATCAATTATTTAGTATAATAATTTAAATATATTTATTCCACTTTGTTTCATTGAGATGTTGTGTGTCTCTTAAAGATGGTGCAGAGGTGACACCAAATACTGATTATTGGAAGAAACCAGAGATCGAGCCGACGAACTTGAAAAAAGTGGAAATTGATTCTTAAACAATTCTTAGTTTATTATTAGTGCTTTTTAATTTGTGTTCTTATTTAGTATGGTTTTATGCTGAACTTTAGGTTTAGTATATTACGATAATTATATAAAAAGACCGACCAGCCACTACTACTTTTAGTAAAAAAGAGCTAGCCGATTAGCACATGATTCTCTTCTATCTAAGTTAAAATTAATTTAATCTTCAATGCTAATCTATATTAATCTGTTGGTGTTGGTTGATGAAATAAAAGTAAAAGAGAGAAATTCAAAAAATAATTAAATACTCACGAACAGTCGGTAATGCATCTGTTGGTGGTAAACTTAGCATCGGCGTGAATCGTCGACGGTTGGAAAATTGTGAAGAAAACGGCACAAACAGCTTATCATTGGATGTTGTTGACTGATAAAAAAAAAATTATTCGACCAACCAACACGAACAGCCAACACCAACAGACTAGTATTGGAGATGTTCTTAGAGCATCCGCAGTCGTTGGTGAGATGCCGCTGGCGAGGAGGAGGCGGGGAGCTGGTGAGGAGCTCGCTGGCGAGGAGTGTTGGCCGGGAGCTTAAGGCCGGCACTTATTGCTGGCGGGGAGCAAAAATGTGAGTAAAAAAGGGTTGTTATAGCCAGCAAAAAGGTTTTACCATTGTAGCTCGCTGGCTGGGAGTGCTGGCTGTAAGCCAAAAAAATTATTCATCTCACCAGCTGTCGGTGAGATGGTTGTGGATGCTCTTAGAGTATTTACGGTGGGTATCATATTTTACCGTGAAGGTCAAATTCGACGGATCGATTCTAACTAAAATGGACAAGTGACAAGAGAAGAATGACCGCGAGAGGAGAGAGAGATTCAAATTTATGCGTCGACAGATTCGTAGACGCTAGGAGAGAACTTGATAGAGAGAAGAAACATCAACTTTTCATCACATATTCCCCCCTTTTTTTTCCAATCGATACTTCAATCAACCCGTTACATGTGCTCTAAGAGCATCTGTAACGCTGGTGGAAGGGAGTGAACAAATTGTTCGTCCTTAAGCATGTATCCGGACAAATCAGACTTAGGTGGACTCACATGTGGACGACTCCACCTACCTACCTCTTGTGGCGAAAACCCATACACAAGAACGGGAGGAAAACGATGATAATAGGGAGGTTGATTGGTGTCATGGCCACTTGTCACACGACATGTGTGCCTCTCGAATTATTCCCATTATTTTACAAATCTTATTAAACTCCAATTTTACATTTTTTATGTGAAATACCCTTTTTGACCCCGAATAATCCGAAATGGTTATGTACATTAGAGATACTCTTACATTACTGAAGATAAACCAAAGTACATTTTAGGTGATTTCATGTTTTAACCCTGAAAAGCCATTGTTTTAGCAAATAATGTGAGAAGGGATGATATATATATACAAACACATAAATTTTCTGCCATTCCAGAAATGAAGAAACACAAACCCATACATCACCAGAATGATTGCTATAGGCCATTCCACATAAAGACACAAGAAACAAAATATAATCACAATATAGAAACAATAAAGATCTGAAAAATCAGAGATTATCAACTTAATTCGAGTTACACATTAGCGGCGATAAAGCTCCAAAACCAAAACGTCGAATCATTGTCAAATCAACTTTTGCGTTTCAGCAAACACATACCATCTGTATTATCGTTAACGCCCCAGGAAAAGAGAATATGAGTTGATTCTATTTAAAGAAATCGCCGACTGTAAATGCCTCCAAAACGCCGTGTGTAAATTTTCGAATCCCGCTATCTGCAAAAGAAAAAAATAATTATTATCTTGATAAGATAAAATATAAAACTATAATATTCTCCTTCCCTACCAAAACCATAATAGAACACTTGGGAATTAATTAACCTATCAAATGTGGAGGGCATTTTGGTAATTTGACAGTGAAGAGGGTTTTGGGAACCATGTGTATGTATCTGGGAACTTGTTGCAGAGATCAAGGCCCAAGAAGAATGTTGTTGTAATTAATCTGCTTTAACTTCTGAGCTGTATCCATCACCAGAACATGAACATCACTTAACTCCTCCATAGCACCTACTTCAACTTCATCACCATGAAGATTGAAGAAGATTGACAAACCCTAAACCCACTTTTGTCTGCAACAGAAACATACAATACATATAACTATAAATTATAATTATAATCATTGTTGTGTATACATACTAACAATTCTAAGACTAACCCATTTCTCAACAGTGCCTTATCTTTCATTAGAAAGAGGACAAAAAGGATATATATATATATATATTTAAATGTAAACCCTAGAATTGAACTCCATGAACACTTAATGAACCATATATATGCATTTATTCAGACATCAAACTCTATCTATATGGTGATCTTGGTGGTGAAATCAAATTAGTAAGAAACAATATTTTTATCGTGCAAACTAAGAACTCGGTGCAAGCGATTGAATCCGTCCTATCAACCCGACCCTGGTCTATAAAATAAAATCTGAATTAATAAAAATTATTCATCCTTAGTCATTAATCTGACACATGCAACTGTCCCTTTTTTTTAAATATATATCATGAAGATTTTGACCTACAAATAAAAAGGTAGCATCATAGGATTATGCACTGAAATCAAATCTTGAGGGAAGAAATTAAGAATGGAGAAAGTAGGGAGCTCCCTTCAGTCCAAGTACAGGAAGCTTAGGACTCCATTTGTCTCCCGTATCATTCACTCATTTACTGATACTCATCTTCTTCTTCATAACATTCCGATCTTGAGTCGCATCGAGAGCCAATTTAATCAGATCAGTATTTGGATGAATGAGTCGGCAGCTAATGAAACCCCATCGTTACCCATGAGTGGACTGAAGAGAGCTCTCTCCCGATCCCAACGATCATGAATTGAAACAAAAGATTTCAATTAGGAGTACTAATTAACTGTCACAAGCTGAAAATAACACATAAAAAAGAAGATAATTCATGCAAATAGTAAGCTAAAACTCACACCAAGATCTACATATATATAGAGAGAGAGAGAGACTATATAAAGCAGGCAAGCAAGGAATATATGGATCAAGTTTATGAGGTTGTGAGTGAAAAAGTTGGGAGAATGGGACTATATATATAGCCAAAAGAAGAGCAGAAAGAGAGAGATAGAGATCAAACTTGGCAGACAACAGATGCTCTTAATCAACATTATACTAATTATTAATTACTAGTTAGTTTATTATAATTCCTACTCTCTATTCCTCATGTATGTACTCCAATTCCTTCCCATTTACCTTTTCAATTTTTTTTTTTTGAGTAAATTTACCTTTTCAATGATATTATGCCTTGTGATTATCTTTTATTTACTTATAACTGAATCGATTTTGCATCATCGAAACATTTATAACACAACAACAAGCATATTATATTCATCATTAAAATTTTGAAACTCATAAATTGTCATTTTGTATTGTATCATAACGTTAAGACGTAATGGGAGAACACGATATCAAAATAAATACGCTTCTTATTAAATAAAACTACTTCAAAGTTACATAAACAGATACATACGATACTTTTTTAGGTTTAAAAAAACATACTTGATGAGAAAATAATTGGTTACTTGTCAAATATATATCAAGTTCTTTAAATTTTGTAAAACATAATTAATTAATTATAAAATATGTTTTTTTCAATATGATAATTAAGTACATATCATAATTTGTATGAATTCACCAACAAAATTTCACCAAATTATCCACACTATATATAGTTTTAGTAGACATTATATTAGTATAATTAATATGCATGGGGACCCTAGGTTGGGAACCCATCTTTCCATTCCCTTTTCAATCTGAAATTAATATATTATATATTCCTATGTGATAAATTCCAGGTTTCAATATAATTGGTTGTTAGTTGAGTCTCCTAGTTTTGTGTTATGTGCACATTATTTAAAGTTTCAATGCAATATTATTGGAAGAGATAAAAGTGATTACCTAATTTATAACAAAAAAAATAACTATGAAACACTTAACAAAGTTATTATATATATATATATATACATATCATGAGTCATGATGTGTGTTTGTTTATTTTGAATACATAAAAGTAATGAACATAAGTAGGGAATGGATCAAACCCTAAAATAGAGTGGAGACAAGAGTGGCTAGCTATTTGAAGAGATTCCATGAAAAAAACCCTATAATCATCCTAGTGTTTCCATTTTATGCTCACTACTCACCTAGCTTGGTACCATCTGTTATCCACAACAACCATACCCATTTTTGTGTGTTCTATTTATTTAATTTATATTAAAAAAATCAGCCACTTTTAAGCAAAAGAAAATATATATAATTCAATTTGATTGGTTACTTTTAAATTATTATGAGTCTATTATCGAGTTTTTTTTTTGGCATTTTATCTCACGTTATAATCTATGACGATTCAACCGATGTCACAATAAATCTTGTGTTAGTTTTAATTGATAGTACAATTTCAAAATAGTTAGAATTATAATCAATCATTTTTCTTAAGATAGATAATGAATTGAAAAAAGATGAAGAAAAAGGAGAATTAATGAAACCACAAACCAAAATATTAAAAAGGTACAAAAAATGATTAATTTGTCAGTCAATTCCCGAGGGGATGGAACTAATTAAACCATATTTAATTATGCTTATCAGTATTAATTAATCTAGATTCACCAGACAGTACTAATTAATTATCAGTATTTTTTCTTTTGGCTATAATGCTAGTGAGAATAGGTATATTTTGAGAATATATTAGTATTAATAATAAAAAATAACTCTAAATACCAAGCCTCAAGGTAGCTAGGGTTGGGTAATGATCAGTTAATCAACCATAAAATCCAGACTTATCTCCCATACAACTTTTGGTGTTAAGAGATCTCACATCAACATTGTAACCGATACTGGAGTATAATTCAAAATTTTACCGTATTCATGTCGATCGGTTTTCAATTTTAACCGACTTATCAGAAATTTGCATGTTCTTACTGCAAATCCAACCGACCTAAGCAGAAACCGTATATTTGTTTTGCCATAACTCTGAAAAGATGACGCAAAAACCACAGATATGATGAAGTTCAAGTGTGTATGATACTTTTTGTACATATTAATTTTAAATATTTTTTGTTTTAACTTCATCAAATCCAACTGTTTTTTACATTTATCAAACGGTAAATTTTGTAAAACCCAGATAATGAAGATGGCTGAAACATAATAATAAGGGTGGTTTTTACAAAACAGACAAAACATTTTTGATGATCGTGTTCAAATTTTGACAGAGTTAAAATATAAAATATTTATAATTATTTTTTGCAAATACCAAAGAGTTAATTACTTTTTGTACTCCTTTTGAATTGGTAACATATTTTTAGTACCCTAAATTTTTATGATGTTCACTTATAGTCCTTACGTTTTGGTAACACGCATTTAATACCTTTTATAAATTGATCACAGATCATTTAATACCCTTAATGTATTGATAACGGAACATTTAATACCCCTTATGAATTGGTCACAGATCATCAAAATAGCATAAATTTGACCAAACCAAAATTTTGTCCAAAATATTACCAATACATCATAATACTGAATGAATGTTATCGATACATAGGGAATAGTAGAAATAATTATCCCAATACCGTATATACTCTATAATTGGTCAATGTCAAAAAAAAATAAGCTATACAAAAATGTAATACAAAGTTGGTGTTAAAATTCTTCTTAATAACAATTATGATATCCAGAAAGAATATCAAGATAACAAAACATGGACCCAACCCAACAAAAGCAATGGCCTGAACTGAAATGCAAGAGTAAACAATCAATTAGAAGGGAATTGAAGAAGGAGACAGTGAGGGGTGGGGATGCAGCAAAAGAAGCCAATAGGGTTTATGATAGCAATAAAAATAATACACATATATTATATATTATATATAACTTTTGATGACCGGATCATGACTTCTGAAGGTGAAGAGTGGGTCACTGATGGGTGATTTTGTGATCTTTCTCGTTAATGTTTTGTTCTTATTCGGGATTTGTTCCCGTAGCTCCAGATGTGAACTCCCTTGTTATGGTTGTGTACTGCATTGAACATGTTTAGATCTTCTTTTTTTTTAATAAATATTTTGCGCTTATCAAAAATATATATATTATATATACGTTTGTGGAGGAATATGAATTATGAAATGAGATGAGATTGTTGTGGTGAGTGACTAAAAACACAACAACACAAAAGAGGAAGCACATAGAGTTGTCAACCCAAAAAAGCTGCCCAAATGGTACCCATCTCTTCTCCTTCCCCATTCCTTCATTACTCTCTCCATTTTTATTTCTTGTCCTATCACTCACTACTTTTTTTCCCTCTCTTTCTCTCATCTGTGATCTGTCCATCAACCATCTAGTCCTACTTTTTTTGGGTAACAAAAATCAATTTTTATTTAGGTCAATTGAGTCAAATGTATAGTTCAAATTTTATGTATAATCTTAATAATTTAATTTAATTTAATTATTGGAGGTACACTTCAAAATATATAGATTGAACTTTTTAAGTATTGGTCAAAACACACAACAAGATAGTAGAGATTTAGACCACCCATAATAGAGTAGGTGCAGTCCGCATCGAATCGACTGATTAAATCAAGATCGAAATCGGTAGTTTCTATAATGGAAGTTGGATTTGTTGACTCGAATTCGATCAAATTCAAGACGAAGAGTGACTGACGGAGGGGATAAATAGAATGAGAGGGAGAATGGTCGCAGAATCAACGTTGATGAAGATGCAGATTGGTAGGACGTCAAATCGTAAAAAAGAAGAGGAGAAAATAGAGCCGAAACTTCAGTAAAATTGTTTTTTCGTCATTTTCAACCTCCACTATGGAGGGTCTTAATCCAAATAATATGTTAGAGGATCTCCTTAGGTAGTTTCTTGATGCTATTCTCTAGCTCAATATAGACGGATTCATTCATCTGTTATGAATTGTATCATTATTTCCGATAGAAAAATCAATCATTGCGTTGAACCTTATATATAACACAAACTAATTTTTGTGATTTTTTTTCTACGCTATTTATCAAATAAATAGTGTAGATGATTGCGGACCGAATCATTCTTGAATTCTGATACCATGTAAATTTTGTTTAAAACATAATTCTCCTTCAAAACTTGTAAACAGACTTGTTTATAACGATGCATATTAAAATATTATAATAACTAAATCTTTAATCATCAATTTAAATTTTTAATTGAGTTGGTTTTTTAACTGAGTCCAATCTTTCTAAGTATCTGAAACAAAGAATCGAATTTAAGCAGTGGTAATTAAATAGCTATGGGATCTGAAATGACATAATTAGAATGGAATAAATAGTTTAGTTGAACACTGTAGAGTAATTTAAAAATCACATGAACAACTGTAGATGGAGATCAGAGACATCAGCAACAAGAAGATAAAAGCACAAGACAAGTCGAAAACCGATGCAGCAGCAGTAACAGCTACTACAGTTTATATATATAAATATAATTATATTTACTTTTATAAATATATATATAAATGTTGTGCACCACCTTCTCTGGATGGAATTGAACTCTGCTCATCACCTGCAACTGCAAAACCCTGACTGGACACTACATTTCATGTTTTTTTCTACTCGAATTGGCTTGTCCCATTAATCAATGATCATTTTTATTTTCTTTTTATTTATTTTTACTTCTTATTTCTTTATTTACTTCTATTTATTTTAGGGATAATTTTACTTTAGTACTCTAAATCTTCCAATTTCATTTAAAATACCTTAATTTTTGTTGTCATCTCAATACCCTAAATTTCTATTAATTTCATTTTAGTACCTAATGTTAACTTTTCATCTGATTTTCCACCCAAAACAGGTAAAATGACCATAATACTCTTCACTAACAACCAAATTTAGGGTAAAATTAACGGTGGGTATCAAAATATAATTAATAAAAATTTAGGGTACTGAGGTGACACAAAAAAATATTTAGGATACTTTAAATGAATTAATAAAAATTTAGGGTATTGAAGTGATACAAAAAAGAGTTTAGATGCTCTAAATAAAATATAAAAAAATTAAAATACAAGGTGAAATTATCTCTATATTCTATTAAATGCCATCAAAGTATAATTAGTTTGCAAAAAAACAAGAGTTTAAGTTGATTGTAGTGTAACCTCTAGGGTTTTAATCACTTGAGGCAAGAATGGGAATCTTGATGTTTAAAGTGGATTTTTGGTACTTGTAATAGTTTAAGTTAAATGTAATGAAACGACCATTTCTAAGACATTTGGTAAAATATGTCCGTGAATTGAAAATCACGATTATTTGTGACGGTATTTCTTAACATGACAGTTATAACAAAGGTAAAATACAGTGTCGTATAAATAAAATACTCAGGTCATAATTTGTCATGATATTTGATTCACTTTAACTTTATGTCAAACATTTTCAAAAGATGATTATTTTACACGATTTACTATTTTTTTTAATAAATTTAATTTAAAATATTTGTAGGGAAATCCTAAAAAAAATATTTTAATATTTTTAGTTTGATTAGAAAGCTAAACATTACATTAATTTTAGAAAGCTATTATTTCCATGTAGATATTTTTCTATGAGGTTTTAACTCTAAATAAATATACAAATTAATTTAATGTTATTACGTGTATTTATTACTCGTGTCGTTAATGATTTTTTAAAACAATATAAGCACAATCAAACGATTAAGACGAATTTCTAATTTATAATTTAAATTTCTAATTTATAATTTATAATTTAAAGAACAATTTTTACATGAAATCTATTCAAGTCGATCAATTCAATCCCTAATTAAATCAAACAATTAGAATAAACTAATTATGCCGAAACGGAGGAATGTAAAGGTCCTCGAATAAAAAAAAGCAATATGTTTCCAGAAATAAACAATTTAATGAATCAAACACATTGTTCTTCATGTCCTAAATTACTAATATCATAAGACTAAAGGAGTAATAAAGCATGAAACAGAATTTAGGTTTTTTAGCTATGTCCATTAATGTGATTGAATTATTAAAAACACCAAAAGCTGCTGCTGATGTGATTAAAAGGAAAAAAGATTCATCACATGAAAGAAAAAGGTAGTAATGTGCTCTGTCACAAACATCATCTTACATTAGTTTTGTACTTTGGAACACATGGGTTAATACAATTTGGAGGAGTCATGTCCCATCTTAACTTTCTTTCTTTTCCCTTAAAATTCGGAATCATCATTTTAATATTTGGATATTATCTTTTCCAATTCAAAAGCATATGCTTTCATAAAAAATTCTGACGAGTAATGGTATGTCTAAACGCGGTACATGTTTATGTTACGGTCGAATGGAGCAAATAAAACGAATCCAATCGATTAGCCTGATCTAAAATTAAGAGAGAGGTCGAGGAAGGTGCATCGGTGGAGGCTAGGGAGCTGGATGTGCCGGTGGAAGGTTCAGAGACGGTGAGAGTTGATCAGGAGAGAAGATCCGACACAAGGAGGTCGAGGGGCTCTTAGGCGACGAGGTGGACCAGGCGACAACCATCAGAGTTGCAGATGGGGACCCGACCAAGATCGGGAGACGCGTCTCAATAATGACGGGAGGAGCCAACGATATAATAATCAACGACGACTTGAAGGAAACCCTAACAAAACACATAAGGAGAGTAGGGTGTTTTATATGAAACCTTGAACTTTGATCACTAGTTTGTACTCTCAAGAAGTAAATAATTGATTTAAAAAATATATACATAGATTTTGATATTGCGATAAAATTTTATTTATTTGAAACTCCATTTAATATTATATTGATATATCAAAAGATGTGACCGGTCTCTTTTCTCCTTTTTCGAATTCCGACTACTTCAAATGTGTTGTTTTCAACACCAGTTATCCGGAAATCGATTTCAATAAATAACCGTAAAATTTTGGAACCTCTTAGTTCCAATAAAGATTTTTTTTGAGGATTAGATATTCCATTCCGATGAAAAAAAAACCCTACCAGTAGGGGTGGGCATCGGTTGGGGCCCAACAATATTTCCCTTATCCGTAACCCAAATCGGAAAGACCGGTTACCTGAAATTCATAATCGCCATTGGTGCTGGGTTCTAACGGGCAACATAGAAACCGACCATCACAGAGCCGATCGATTACGATTTTAACCGACCTATTGAGCTTTCTTTTGAGCCTTCAATTAAAGCCAACATTAAAAATATCAATTTATTTTGAATCTTTTCAAAATTATTTAGAATCTATATATTTTGGGTGGTTAAGACTTACGAAAGATGGTGTGTACAAAACTAAATACATAGATCCAAAACAATAGATATTGAGAAGTAAACATAAGAATAAAAAGACGAGCAGATAAATCAATAACGAGAAGAGAGGCAGTAGCAAAACACGGAAGAAAAAAAAAGGTTAGATTCGTGCTTTGTCTTGGTGAGAGTGTTATGTATGTATTTATAGGGAAAGATGACACACTAGGATTAAGTGTGGGAGCAGCCCAATACAAATTAAAATATTTTGGACTTTGGTATTAGGAAGCCTAATAAGAACGGAAATAAAATAAGTTATAAAATAAAAGTTGGTTGGTCGGTTTTTTATCGGTTCGGCATATTAAAAACCGGACCCCACCCGAAATACCACTTATTTGGTAGTTTTTTAACCGTGACCATCGCCGGTGACACTGGTTCCGTGTTTTCCGGTGAGGGGGACTATTAGAGGACCAACTCAACTAAAAGCTTAAGCTGATAGTTGAAGGCCCAATTATAGTTATATATTCTAACACGCGCCCACACGGACAAGCCCGTTTACGGGTTTGGAGATGAAATATTTAGAAGAGAGAGATGAGTCAATTGAGAAGAGTAACAAGGGCTAGCCCATTTTGGGTAAATTTGATAAATAGAGAATAAATTAGAAATTTTGTATAGAGTGGGGTTTGAACCCTTGTCCGTGAGGTACCAAGCTCTGATACCATATTAGAGGACCAACTCAACTAAAAGCTTAAGCTGATAGTTGAAGACCCAATTATAGTTATATATTCTAACATGGACGACCAGAGACGATCGATTTACGATGATGATCGGATTTTTGCCCAGTCCTACCTACCATTAGTGTTATAATTTTCTTCTTTCATACTATAGTAATATTTTACTAAAATAGTGATTTTTTTTTTCATGATATATTCCTGTATATTTATTTGGATAATCCAATTCCATCATAAACCCACAACCCACCAAACTCCATTGGGCTTGACAATCCATCATTTTAATCCTGTTTGGGTTACAAAGCCCATAAACTACTTATAATGAGGCCCAAAGGACGTGTGACGGAGCACAAATGGCTTAAACATTCAACCCCTGTGTTTTATGCTTTTGGAGACGATAAAAGTGGCCCATTTCTGGTCAAGCCCAGCCTATATGCTTATGGCCTAATATTTTTTAATCAAGTTGCTCGTTTCATGACCTTTAAGGTTTTTTTTTTAGCATATAATAATTTTATTGGATAAAAATAAAGACGCAACTAGAAATATAAGGCCGAAATAAAATTTCAAACATAAATAAACGAAATAAAATGGTGAGACTTGAGTCCTGATCCGTAAGTGTCAAATACTAACCTTATAACAAGGTACCCCGACTAATATCCTCGTGATGAATGATCAGAAACGTTTGAGGAGATAACAGGAAACGGGAGAATATCAGATAATGGTGGAAAGCGGTCATCGGACATGCACTGGCATTGGTAGGGCGGGAAGTGCGTCCCCATACACGTCCTGATATCAATAAAAATACAATATTAGGCTAAAAACATATTATTATCTTTCAAGAAAGTTCCTAAATTAACAAATTATAATAATTAATTAGTACTCTATTTTTTTTAAGGTTATGTTTTGAATGACCCATTCACAATTTAATACAAAAAGGCAAGGTTTCTATTGAATTATTCAAACTTGAATCATTGCTTTTTATTATTTTTGACGACTATTCTACAAAATAAAAAAGAAATGATAGCAACACCATAACCTCGTTTTTCTATATATTTTAAAAAAAAAGTCCATTTAAAAAAATATATGTAAAAAGTATGATTACTATTTAGCCACCAAAGTTGAATTATTATCACATTTTTAGTAAGTTTTACAAAGAATAATAAAAATGATATCAATAAACGTAAACATATAGAAACCAATAATTTTAGACTCGGAGCTCCATTTTCTCGTCTCTCCGATCCGCGGTTCCGAGTCGAAGACCGTCGATCTCTTCGCTTCCCGGACGTCCATGGACTCCGACTCATCTCCGGCCGACCCCGGCTTCGGATTCGCCTTCAACGACCGCCAATTCTCCGATCGGGTTCTCAGCATCGAGATCATTTCCGATTCTCCGCACAGCGACTCCGGCGGCGAGGTGTTCTCTAGCGTGGCCGATTGGGCCTGCAATCGGAAGCGGCGGAGGAATGAAATCAAGAGAGGCGCTGCTGAGGATGGTTAGCTCCTCCTTTTCCTGAAATTGAATTATTGGGTTTTGAATTTGTTCTTCAAATGTGTTGATTTGGATGAGAAACTGAAATTTCTGGTTCTGTGATCATCTTGTTATTGAGGTGTCAAAAGGGGGAGCGTTTTGTTTGAATTTATTTTGTGAATTTGATTATTGGGTTCTGCATTTTGGTCTTGAAATGTTTAGATATTGAGCTGCGTGATTGATTTTGCAGAGGAATTGGAGTTTTCCAATCTTGTGTTGTTCTTGTTATTGGGGGTGTTAAAAGTGAAATAATTTTGTTTGAATTGAGTTTTGAAGATGTTATGGATGTGAATTTGGTTACTGAGTATGATAATTGGATTGGTAATTGTAATATAAGAATGTAATTTTCCAATCTTGTGTTGTTCTTGTTATTGGGGGAGCATTTTGTTTGAATTTATTTATTGTTGGTTATTGATTATTGGGTTCTGCATTTTAGTCTTGAAATGTTTAGATTTTGAGCTGCGTGATTGATTTTGCAGAGGAACGGGAATTTTCCAATCCTGTGTTGTTCTTGTTATTGGGGGTGTTAAAAGTGAAATAATTTTGTTTGTATTGAGTTTTGAAGATGCTATGGATGTGAATTTGGCTACTGGGTATGATAATTGGATTGCTAGTTGTAATATAAGAATGTAATTTTTCCAATCTTGTGTTGTTCTTGTTATTGGGGGAGCATTTTGTTTGAATTTATTTATTGTTGGTTATTGATTATTGGGTTCTGCATTTTAGTCTTGAAATGTTTAGATTTTGAGCTGCGTGATTGATTTTGCAGAGGAACGGGAATTTTCCAATCCTGTGTTGTTCTTGTTATTGGGGGTGTTAAAAGTGAAATAATTTTGTTTGTATTGAGTTTTGAAGATGCTATGGATGTGAATTTGGCTACTGGGTATGATAATTGGATTGCTAGTTGTAATATAAGAATGTAATTTTTCCAATCTTGTGTTGTTCTTGTTATCGGGGGAGCATTTTGTTTGAATTTTTTCTTGTGAATTTGATTATTGGGTTCTGCATTTTGGTCATGAAATGTTTAGATTTTGAGCTGTGTGATTGATTTTGCCGAGGAACTGGGATTTTCCTATCTTGTGTTGTTCTTGTTATTGGGGGTGTTGAAAGTGAAATCATTTTGTTTGTATTGAGTTTTGAAGATGCTATGAGGGTGATTTTGATTACCGAGTATGATAATTGGATTGCTAATTGTAATATGAGAATGTAATTTGAAAATGTTGATTCGATCTTGCCATTCAGGGGTAGTAACAAATAGCTTACATTCGGAAATGTTTTTGTCCATGGTGGACTGACCTTACATTTGGAAAACATTCAGTCATGAAAAAATTACGAATGACACTGCTGTGAAGCACAATCTGGAGAACATATATGAGAAGTAAACAGAATAAGAAATCACCTAAACCAACGTAGTGAAAGCTAGGAAGATCATTTTCTGAGAAGTACACGTATACCTTGACTTTTATCACCTTGTGAGCTCTGAATTTACTGACTCGGAACTTCAATACTCTTTTCCCCTTAGCTGTGGATGATCTCTTGCAACCTGAGGAGCCAAATGGGAACTGTAGCATGCTAGATTCAGATGAAGATGTGGCCTATGAGAACCGAGATGAGGAAGCAATGGCAATGATTGAGGGATCACTATCGGATCTTGGTATGAAGTTGAATCAAACGGTTACATGGTTTCTCCTTTTTGCATCCTTGGTCTATCTATTTTCCAATATGTGTATCATATGAAAGTATGATTTCAATCAGGGATTTTACAATGTTGCCACAATTTGAGTTTTTATAGTTAGTGGCAACGTGATTGAGTCAAAATTTACACAAATGATTTATGAGCTTCTATTCAGCTAAATTTTGTGCGGGGGTTTTGGCATATAAAATGGATAAGCTGAGTTTTATTTATTTTATTTTATACTATTAGATCAATAATAAGTTCTTAATTTTTATGGTTTGAATTCTAAGATTAATTGCGTACTTATTTAGGTGATGAAGTTGCTGAAAGGGATGATCCGACCTGCAACAAGGACGGTTCAGAAGCTATCAGGGTCAAAACCATACATGTCAGTTCCCCGATTTTAGCGGCTAAGAGTCCTTTCTTTTATAAGGTGAGCAATCTCACTTTTCCATTTGTGCTACTTTTCTCTCTTCCCGCTTCAGTTACATTGTTTATTTCTTTGTGAAAGGTAATTGAATTGTTTCAATCATGCTTGCTCTAGTTGTTTTCTAACGGGATGAAAGAGTCAGAGCAGCAAAATGTATCTTTACGAATCCATGCCTCTGGTACTTCCCAATAACTTTTTTTATTGGTATTAATTGCATTTTCCTCGGCTTTAAATCTTTTACACTTTATTCTTTTCCTTTGTTTCTTTGGTTGATTGCACATAACTACCTTTATGAATTGTCCACACACACATGAACCCGTAGTAAAGATTTCAGACACGTGTCTTACCCTTGTGAATTTCCACGTGTCTCCATCGTACAAAATAGACGGAAACCATCAAAATCTTCCACGGAATCATGATGAAACTGGAAGAGTAAAGCATGTGAATGAGTAGTTTTGAGATATTTTAAACTCACGTGACGAAAAAACCCCAATTTTTTTTATGGTTTCCGTCTATTTTGTACGACAGTGACACGTGGAAATTCATAACAGTAGTCACGTGTCTGTGAAAACTTTGCTACGGGTTCGTGTGTATGTGGAAATTTACTATTAGTTAATGCGTTTCTGCCAATTCATAAAAGTAATCATGTACAGTTAACCATTTTATTTCTACTCAAATTTCTACCTAAACTAATGTTTACTGGCACGAAGTATATTTATCGTATTTATCTCTCACCATGGAGCAGAAGAAGCGGCCCTAATGGACCTTCTAAGTTTCATGTATTGCGGCAATCTATCAACAACCACGCGTCCTGCTTTATTGAATGTGCTGATGGCTGCTGATAAGTTTGAAGTTACATCGTGCATGAGATATTGCTCCATGTTATTATGTAACTTGCCGATGACTAGTCAGGCTGCCTTGCTCTATCTCGATCTTCCCTCAACTGTTTCAATGGGTGAAGCAGTTCAGCCACTGACAGATGCAGCGAAGCAGTTCCTTGCCACACGCTACAAGGACTTAACTAAGTAAGGTTACTGCATAACTTTAAGGATTAGTTGCACATAACTACCTTATGGATTGCACACAAACACATGACCCCATAGTACTTTTTTCACACACATGACTACCCTTATGAATTTTCACATGTCACCATCATACGAAATAGACATAAACCATCATTTTTCTTGCCATGTAACTTGTACAGGAGTTTAACATTCTATAATATCCCAAAGCTACTCATTCTTTAATCCACCAAATTTAATATGATTCTGTGGAGGATTTCGAGATCGGAATCAGATTGGAATCGGAAGAGTAAAGCGTGAGAGTGAGTAGTTTTAGGATATTTTGAAACTTACGCTCACATGAAAGTCATGTGATGGAAAAACCAGAAGATTGTGATGACGTGGAAATTCATAAGGCTAGTAATGTGTTTGTGGAAATTCACCCTAACTTTTGTACGTCTGAAACTAGAACATCTATGTATCATATTTTAGAATTCTTACTGATTTGCTTCATTTCTGATCAGATTTCCTGAGGAGGTGCTGAACTTGCCCTTGGCCGGTATTGAGGCAGTACTTTCAAGTGATGATCTCCAGGTAGCTACAGAAGACGCAGTTTTCGATTTTGTCCTGAAGTGGGCCCACACACATTACCCGAAACCAGAAGATCGAAAGAAAGTCCTCGGGTCCCGCCTCGGCCGCCTCATTCGTTTCCCACACATGACTTGTCGGAAACTCAAGAAAGCCCTGACATGCCCCGATTTCGACTCTGAGCTTGTGACAAAGCTCGTGCTCGATTCTCTCTTCTTCAAAACCGAGACCTCATACAGGCAGCAGTCTCTGGCCACGGAGGATCCCAACTCCACCCACCGCCGCTTCGTGGAGCGGGCCTACAGGTACAGGCCTGTTAAGGTCGTTGAATTCGAACTGCCACATCAGCACTGTATCGTGTACCTGGGACTCAAGCGGGAGGAGTGCCTACACCTATTTCCTTCAGGACGGGTTTACTCACAGGCCTTCCACTTGGGCGGGCAAGGGTTCTTTCTGTCGGCACACTGCAATATGGACCAGCAAAGCTCGTTCCACTGCTTCGGGTTGTTTCTTGGGATGCAAGAAAAAGGGTCGGCGAGTTTGGCCCTTGATTACGAGTTCTCTGTAAGGTCAAAGCCTAGCGAGGATTACACGAGCAAGTACAAAGGGAACTACACTTTCACCGGAGGGAAGGCTGTAGGGTATAGGAACTTGTGTGCCCTTCCCTGGTCAGCCTTTGTTGCCGAGGACAGTCCCTACTTCATCAATGGTGTGCTACATCTAAGGGCTGAGCTCACGATCAACAAGTAAGCGTCGTTCTTCTGATCGGTTTAGTTGTTTTTATCGGGTTTTGTATAGGTTTCGGGCTTGTAAAACAGATGATTAGGAGCTTGAACATGGTGGTTCAGCCAAGTTGCCTCTCAGAAGTTGAAGAGCAGTAGACAGAAACTAGGAAGTACCATATCTTCTGATTCAATAGAACCTTTTGTTTTTGTTTGATTATAGCGATTGATGTAAATGTGTATCTCTTATTTTTGTATAGGAAACATTGTTTCTGTTGGTAAAGTTGGAAATTTAGAGAGTTATTTGAATTATTGTTACATTTTCTCTACTGCTGTGAATTATGTACGTCCTATTTTCTTTATAAGTGATATCTCCTAATTATTTTCCGCCTACAAAATCCATTAGTTCTAACGGAAATTATTCTTTGACTTCAATTTTTGCCTTTATGCTATAGCCTGAAAGTGTTTTGCAATTTGTTACCCTTACGTATACGTGTTTTGTAATTTGGAATCCTTATGCATACATTTTTACAGGTGTATTTTTTACTTTTTACAAAAAATAACCTTGTTAGTGGATTTACCGATGGAAAAACATAGAGGGGTGTCATTAAATAAAATAGTGTACCGATGGTATTTACAAAGCACACAATTCTACCGCACGTTTTCACAATTAACCATAATTTATGTTATCACTAGATAACAGTCGGGTTCTTAATCGTTGCAGCTCTATTAAGGTTGAGAGTTATCATCCCTAGCCGCCCAAAACCGTCGTTTAGGACGCCGCCACCGTGTAAGACCTTCATCATTAAGAGATTGCTCGTGATTCTCTTCCGTACGACCTTATTGTTGTTCTCTTTGGCGCCTCCATAAGAATGGTGCCTATGCTGCGACGATCCGTGACAGTCTGCTACGGTGGTGATCGCCTTCATCGTGTTAGCCTCCTACGCTAGGAGCGAATACACGGTCGTAGCGGGAGGGATTTTCGTTGGCCCAAACAAGCAGACGAATCAGGCAAAGTCTGTTATGCAGTCTCGTTAGATGCAATAAATAGTGAGCAGAGGTTCATGGCTTTCAGAAGGGAGGGCCCATGAATGCGGTACACATTCTACTACTTATTGTCGAGCTCCTTTTCGATCGTTCTTCTCATGACGAAAAGAGTCATTTCCATGGGATCAAGCAGCGTTTAGGCATCATCTTGAACGGTTCTCTATTTTCTATATTAACCTTTTTTTATTAATAATATTTACACCTTTCGTTAGAAAAAACATAATTTATGTTAGGGATGTGACTAAAAATCCGGACCCGGAAAAATACCCGGATCTGAACATGTCCAAATTGAAAATTAATCGATCGGGATCAAAACGGACAAAACCCGATCCAAAAATTCGGGTACCCAAATGTACCAGATCTAGATCTAGGTCTAGAACCTCAAACCCACATATATTATGTAAAATCCAGACTGGTACATTAACGAAAGTGTGTGGATAAATTAACTCATTGATATACATCTTGATGCCTCCACCCATCAGTTCGAGCTTTTGGGTTGGATAGGGCTTTAACATGGTATCAGAGCTGGTTCGGCCTAAGGCCTGTTTGTCACCTCCACCCTGTGGTCTCCGGCCCATATGCAGATTTCCAGTCCTGCTATGGCCGACGTGTAGATGTCCAGTCCTACACGTGAGGGGGAGTGTTGAAGTGTGAGTCCCACATCGAAAGTGTGTGGACAAATTGATCACTTGATATACATCTTGATGCCTCCACCCATCAATTCGAGCTTTTGGGTTGGATAGGGCTTTAACAGGACCACCTACAGAAGGTGATAAAAATGAAGTTGAAGTTAGTTCTATATATGATTTTTTTATTATATTTTATTTTAGATGGTTCATTATCGTAAGAACCTTATTATTATTTCTATGAATTAATTTTGTGCGGTGTTTTTCCACCATTAAAGCACGGATTATTGAGTTCATTCAATAATCCATGCTTCAATTGGTTTTCACTCAATGGTCAATTTTTTTTGGAAGAATATGTTTTTACTTGTTGAACTATTTAAAGGATTGAGATAGACAAATTGGGCTCAAAATAATGAGCCTATTAAGGTCCTGATAAAATCCAAAAACGATCTGATCCAATCCGTACCCGAAAAACCTCTAACTCGAGATTTTAAAGTTCATCCAGACAAGATCTGGACATGAAAATTATAGACCCCTATGATTCGGGCCGTCCTTTTTTTTTAAATGTTTTCGAGCAGAGTCTTAAATGGCCTACGAACAGAATACCCAATCCGTTTACACCCCTAATTTATATTAATAATTAAATCAAACAAATCCAAATAACAACACCAGAACCCATGTCAAAGTAAACAATTCAACTCCTAAACCACATTCTTCGGAATATGCTTTGTATGAAAATAAAACACGGTCCTTGTTTTCACTTGATCATTTTGGTCTTTAATTAGGATTAATTAAACAGAGTATTATTGGACATTCAACTTTACATAATACTCGTGTATAATGTTTTTAATAGACCCTTTAAATATGAAATCGGCCACTTGTACTTGCCAATTGGAGGGATATTTATTTAAAATATTCCTTATGCACCTTTCCATCTAAATATATGTAACTCTCAATTGTGTTTGTCAATTGCATGGAGGTTTATTTATAAGATTCTTTAAACAATATAATGAGCTCTGGATTTAAGTTTTATTTAAAAATGACCTTACTCTTACTTCTACAAGGTGTTGAAAGGAGTACTTGTATAAGAGCATCTTTAGTACCGGAAGCGATTATTCTAGACGAGTTTCTTTGTTTGCGATTGATTTTTCTCAAACGAATACATTCGATTCTTCATATACATGTCTTGTGACAAAGGGATACCGTCTTTTCTCTTTCTTATTTTGCATGCATAGACGACTCTACTGATAATACGGTGAAGGGATAATTCCATCTCAGTATCCTAAATCATTTATATTTCATTTAGAGTATGTTAATTTTTTGGTGTCACTTCAGTGCCCTAAATTTTAATTAATTCATTTGGAGTATCCTAAATATTTTTCGTGTCACCTCAATACCCTAAACTTTCATTCATTTTATTTTAGTACCCACCGCAGTATCGGTTCACCCGAAAAACACAGAGGCGAGGGCTGCAAAACAACCTCGTTGGGTCTAATGAGCAGGTGGGCGAGTAATGAGGTGCGTTAGAGGAGGCATACCCGCTAGTTAAGGTCGGACACAACTTGATCCCAAGCCTCCTCATTTTCCTAGAGACCTCCTTGAATGCCTAACAGTATCCTCACTTACCTTCAAGAGTCTTCACCGAGGAACCAACGTGTTCGATAGACAAAACAGCTCGTTCCAAGTCGAGTTAAGAAAAATGTCAACTCAGATATTGTCATGCAACCATCGTCAAGAGAATCTACCCCATCAGAAGTCAACTTGAATAGTCAGACACCTTACTCACAGGGCTCGTGTCTCGACCTCTTTGACCTGGAGTACGCCTAGTCTTTTTCGTTTTTTTCTATTCATCTTGTCCCACATTATCATTTGTATCCACGAAAGTTAATTTATGTGCTAAAATAAACATATTTTACAGCTTTAATTTACTATGTGTACCTGTTCAAATCTTTGAAATCAAAATCAAGCTTATTAATTTAGCAAAGTCAATGAAACAAGAGATTAGTGAAAGACAAACAAAAGTTGGGTGACTTTTTTTTATTAAGATTAGATCGGCCCACTACATCCAAAAATGTGTTTAGGCATCTTAAGCGAATTGACTTTTTAATATGATAGTTAAATTTAGATCTACACATTTAAAACTCATATGTAGATCATGTGAACAACCTTATTTAGTATAAAAAATTCGACCTAATCTGGACCCAAGAAAGATACTACATATAATCCCATGTGAAAAGGAGGAGAAACAGTTGTAAACTAGTTGTGAAACAGTTTTGTTTATTATAATTTAAGGTCATTTATTGTTTTTAGCCATCGTGTTGTTGGTTTTTTCCTGTCAACGTCGTGTCTTTCTATTTTGTTTGGGCTCCTCTCTGTAATTTTGATGATTACCATTTGACTCACCTCGGCATCAATCGACCTCCTCGTCTCGGAACCCCTTGACCTCTTTGTATCAGATCATCTCTCTTGATCAACCTATATCGTCTCAGAAACCGCCACCGACGCGTCCATCTTCTTGGCCTCCACCGATACACCCTACTCGACCCCTCTCTCGATTTTGGATCAGGCTAATCGATTGGGTCTTTTTTATTTTATCTAATTTCTTCTTTACAAGGTCAATGACTAGTGAACATAGATTTAAGGATTTTTCTTGGGAGGGAACCTTGTTTCACGTATATCATCCCAATAAAACTATCGAGTTCAGGTTCGGTCGCACTTCACACGACAATAAGAGTCATCTCTATGGTATCAAGCAACATTTAGGCACCACTTTGAACAGTTATCTTCAGTGTATTAGTGCCTTCAAGTATCTACCTAGGAAGAGGTCCCTGGTTAAAGTTGATTCTCCCTATGTTATTAATAAAGCCAGGTTCGATCACACAATATCATACGAAAAGAGTCCTCCTCATGAAACCAAGCAACGTTCAGGAAACATCTCGAGCAGTTCTCATCAGTTTCGTATTATCAACCGAGACATACGTCACATGCTCCTGCAAAACGAGAGAGTAACTCTCGAATTTGTTAAAAAAAATTGTGAATAAAACCGTCCACCGATTAACTAAGAAAACTCGTTCTATACATGTTTTTCAGTAATTAAGGGATCTCTCAAATACACTACAACGTATTATCCTTTATGAGAATTAACAAGTCCGTACCTTTCGCCAAAAAAGTGGTGAATTATAATCCATTTTAAATATGTTATTTTTAACATAATCTAATCATATATATATATGTGTGAATCACATCAACTGTTTTCCAAAATGACAGTTTTAATTTTTTTTTTGTTTCTTTTATCAGGCAAACAGTAGATTAAAATTTCCTTTTATATTATAAATGTTTTTTTATTGGTAACCTTTTTATGTAAGCATGTTTTGTAATTTAAAATCATTATATATATGTATCTTATAAAGATATTTTTAACTTTATGCGTACAAAAAAAACGATCGTAAATTTACACACTGAAAAATTCACCATAATTTTTCACAAAAAAAAAATATATAATACATAACAAATAACCTCGTATATACAGTAGTTCAAGCTGGATTGCAGGCCATGGATTGGTCAACTGCCATGCCATATGTCTGGTTCGGTCACGACAGTGAAACATGAAAAATGTCAAACTTACACCGCTGTTGTCACTTGTAAGTACTAATAAAAAAAATAAAAGAAATCCCCTTATTATGTTTTCACATGTTACTTATATGTAAGGGTGGGCATGGTCGGTTAAACCGACCATGAGCCCAACTTTGACCCCACACCGCAGAGTTGTGGATTCATAATTTCGGGGACCACCGTCGGAACCGGGACCGAAAAATAAAAAAATTTCCGACCACCACAATTTCGGTCGGTTTTACGGTTTAGACCGACCACACCTCACTAGAAATCGAACACCCATATTTCACAAAATTCAATAGAAACATATAGATTTACAACCACACTTTATTTTAAAAAAACATACAGATTTACAAAAAACAAATATCAAATACAGATCTACGAAAAGAACTAATATATCTATACAAATTTGAACGAAAATAATACCTAAACCTAACATACGAAGGGAATTTTGGGGAGATTTGGACAGATTCTGCAAAAAAAACGACGGCATCGTGAGAATAGGCGAGACGATGAAATCTTTTGCTGCATTTGGCGAGGACGACGAGACAAGGAGGAAGGAGGAGAGGCAATGAGCGGTGGAGAGATGTGAGGGAGGCAAGGTGAGATCTAGACGTGTGGGTGTCGGTGTGTAGATCGACGGACGTTGGCGACGACGAACAGAGAGAATAACGAGGCAACAACGAGGGATGAGAGAAAATGTTGTGGTTGGTGTTGCGGCACAGAAGAAACACAGATGAAATGGTTTGTGCTAGTGTGCTACTTATATTAGGGTTTCATGATGTGCTGGGTCTTTTAGTTTCATGAGCTTTTGTTTATGGGCTTGTAACATAAATTAAAAAAAGAAACAGTCCAAGCCTTAATACTTCTCTTCTCAGCATCTATTTTGACCTTCTTCGCAGGTGAAAAACAAACACAGATGTACTACATAGTTAAATGAGTTTATATGTTAAATATTAAATGGGCTGATACTATATAGTTATTGGGCCGGTCGGTTTCGGTCCACCACCGGTTCAGCCTTTCATAGACCGGACTCCGACCACATTATCACCGGTTTGGTGTTTATGACACCGGAAACTCACCGCAATCCACCGGTTCCGGTTTTTTCCGGTCCCGATAGTGGTCGGGTGGGTCGGTTTTTGGCGGTGTGGATTTTTATGCCCACCCCTACTTATATGAATAAAACACATTCTAGTTGACTTAACTTAATTTAAATTGTTTTTTTATTTATAAAAGGGTAATTCTACTTCAGAATGCTAAACTTTTATTAATTCAAGTACCTTAAAAAAAATTGTTAAATACTTTAAATTTTCATTAATTTATTTAGAATACCTTAAATATTTTTTGTCACCTTGGTATCCTAAATTTTCATTAATTTTATTATATTACTCACTGTTAATTAACTTTCCATCGGATTTTTCATCCAAAACAGATAAAATGACCATAATATTCTTTACTACTAACCAAATTTAAGATAAAGTTAACGGTGGGTATCAAAATGGAATTAGTAAAAGTTTATAATACCGAGGTGACACAGAAATGATTTCATAATGCTTTAATGAAAATTTAAGATACTGGGTGACAAAAATATATTCTAAATAAAATATAAAAAAAATTAAGATAAATTATCTTTTTTATAAAATCATCTCACGTAAACAACATTCTCTACTCTATATAAGAACATGAACCCGAGCTCTTGAAACTCACAAGTACTAAAATAACACTCCCAACAACAACCTCAATTTCTCCGATCTCATTCCCAACCCTTTGTCCGAAAATGACAACTCCAAAAACCTCCCCAATACTTTTCTCCATCATCATCATCTTCACGTTCTTCACTCCTTCACTTTCTTACCCCCAAAAAACCCACAAACCATGCAAAACCCTAACCCTCTTCCTCCGCGAAACCCTCTACAACGGCAACAACTCCGACGTCGCCACGTCAGCCATCGTGGCGGCGCCTTACGGCGCCAGCCTCCTCAGCCTGGCCGACCAGTTCTACTTCGGGGACGTCGTCGTTTTCGACAACCCTTTAACCCTCGACAACGACACCAAGTCCGAGGTTGTCGGGAGGGCACAAGGCACGTACTCGTACGTGACCAAGAACACGTACACTGCATGGCACGCGTTCTCGTTGGTCTTCAACAGCTCCGACCACCGTGGGACGGTGGAGCTGATGGGTCTCAACCCTGTCCTGACCGAGGCCAGGGACGTCTCCGTCGTCGGCGGCACCGGCGACTTTTTCATGCACCGTGGGGTCGCGACGTTCACGAACGTTGCTGTGGTGTGGAGGGTCTCTTACATGATCCGTGTGGAGGTTAAGTTTTATGAGTGTTGGTAAGAACTTAATTATAATGAGTAAAACTAAGAACTAACTATTGTCGAGTTGTATCGCTGAAGAATTTGTTGCTGACTTATTAGTCGATCAGATCAGTACTCTTGACTTATGGTTATTAGAAATGATATAAAACGTTAGGAAATACTCCAAAAAGTAATAAGTCTACAGTTAGTTTTTGAGTTCAATAGTCATTTGACAGTTAGTTCTTGGAGTTTTTTCTAACGTTTTCTGTCATTTCTAACGGAAAATGTTAGTTTGTGTAATTACCATAAGTCAATGGTACTGATCTGATCGACTAATAATTCAGCAACAAGCTCTTGAGATGTACAAATCGGAGATAGTTAGTACCTGAAGTTTTTCCTAATTATAATGATTGAGTCAGGTGCTTGTTATGAACTTTCGATATTGATTTTTGTTATGTAGACAATAATGAATGTTTATGTGTAGTTGTAATTGGTGTGCATTTTAGTTAAGTTTGTTATGTGACATATTGATGAATAATAATAATGGCGTGCTTATTTTCTTGATCGTACTCGTTCAATTGTGGAGAGTGATAATTGTATTTGAAGTCGGGTTAGTTCTGATTTAGGCTTAATTTGTAATGTTTTCTACAATGCTTGGCTATAATATTATCGACCCCTAATCAAAACTTTTAACGCAACAAAAGTGCCACAAAAACGGGCACACCAAAATACAATCGGTCCACACAAACATGCAACCGATGCACGCCAATCTGCAACAAAGTGCAGTTATTTGGCCCGAAAAGGACACACAACCAACCAAAACCTAACAAAAAAGAACATAGAAAATACTAAAAACGTGACCATGTCTCTTGGGATCCAACCACGCCGATCATCTCGATATTCTTCCATCTGACTTTGATCACCGTTATCCGAAGAAACCACACTGGAGAATCTAAGACTCACACAAAACACTTCGACTCTCCTTTCACAACGCTTCTTCCACACTCAGAGTATAAATCTGAGACTTCCTTAACAGACTCTCTGGCCTATACCGCGAAATATGGATGCGACGAAGAGATTGAAGACAGCGAAACTGGAGGAAGAGAAAAAGGGTATGCGACGAACGAACGAACTAAAAACGAATAACTATGATCAACGAAATATAACTCCCGAAAAAATGAAAAAAAACGTAAAGGTTAACTTCCGCCTGTAACAACCGAGAACCCCGATTGTCACCGGCTGGGACCAAGAGATCAAAAAGGAAATAAGACTGCTAGGATTTTTTTTTTTTTTTCTGAGAAAGGGATAGAGGCGGCTAAAACACAACCTGATTGAGTTAGATAGTGATAATAGTTTTATGATGGCGTTAAGATTAAATCAACATACTTTTAGTTTCTCAATTCGTTTATATCATTAAAAAAAACTGATCATCAAACGATGTTTGATTAGTTTGGAATCTAATCCGATATTGTTACAAACTAAAGGATATAGTAGACTTGGACGGTCATTTTCGAGCCAATGGACAAGGAACTGCTTAAGGATTTATTATTCTAAAGTCTATAATTATTATAATGGCGAGTTATCAAGTATTATTATATGAGAAATTGCTAGAGGGGAAAACCCTGTAAACGAACCTTAGGGTTTTATCTCTGACCACCTTTATCGTCGTACGTCGTCTCCGTTTCGGCTCCGATCACTACACGACAACTCTCTCCCACGGCCCTGTTCGTCGCACGGTTCTGTTTCCCTGTACGTCTGATCTTCCGTTGTCCGTCTTTGCTATGCCGCCTTCGCAGCGATCTGATCCTCGTACGACGGACTTCCACTGCCCCTCTTCGTCATGGACAAGGAATGCCGGTCGGCGATCATCAGAGGCTTGGGAGGTCGGTACAAGCAAGAGCACATGATGGGTTATCGCCGGGGTTTATTGCGACATACCCCAGCGATTGGACCTTGTCCTCGCCCTCGAACGGGGGGAGGAGACCAGGAACACCAACGGGAGTAACGTCCGAGATCGAGATCTGCATGGGGGAAAGCCTTTTCTGTTTTATGTGCAGGTGAACAATTCAAAAAGCAAGGGACACAGAAGGAACCTCAAGGCCAAGCTGGAGGGATTGGTCCTATTCGATCAAAGACGGGTAAGAGACTTCTGCGTCTACCTCCCGTTGAAGTGGATCGGGCGACATCACGTCCCCAAGGGAAGTCAGAAATCTGCTCCACCATGCAACCGATAAGGGACGAGGAGGAAGTTCAGGAGCCACATGTGGAGGTGTCACAACCTCCTTCGGATCAATGAGAGGACCCGACGGGGGTGGGAAGGCTCCATTAAGACTATACCCACAGAACCGGGACTGCCGGTGCTGGGAACTCTCGGGAAAGCCGTAATTATAGCACTATTTTCCGGCTTGCTTTATGCTTTTTCTTACTTTAGTTTGGGTTGGTTAGTTACTTTCGATTGTTTGACTATTTATTTTCTGTTTCGTACCTTTGAAATGATGGTAAGAGGATGTCCTGAGTTAGTATCTGCGATCCAAGACAGTGTTTTTCTACGGGTCCATGAGCGCCGGGTTGGCTACGAGCAAGCATGACATATATCTGGAACCTAAGGCTTTTACGCCACACCTTGTATGGTTTACATTTTGCATTAATGCACTTCCCCAGTTACTTGTTTAAAAAAAACTAATAATCATTATCATTATTATCAATTCATTATAGTTTTTCGATAAATCTATTTGAATAAAGATAAGACTAATGTTTTAAATAATATTTAAGGAAATATTCATTTCTTTACCATCATATTTTGTTTTTTTCTAGATTTTTAAATACTCTTGTCATTTTTAGTGAATTATAAATTCCTCTTCAACTTGTTCAGTCTTATTTTTGTTTGAAAATTATGGAGTCTTTGTATATTAATATGAAGCCACTTTTTTATTTTAAAATCGACCGACCATATCATTTTATATTAATAGGACACTTTTACTGAATCAAAATAAAAAATAGGAAACTTTTACCAACCACGTGATGAGCTCATGAGCATGAGAATTGTTGTTGTCATTAGTAATTAATATTGTCGATGTTTCTTTCTTTATTTACAACGTCCTTATGTGCATGTTAATTTTTTTGACTGAAAGATGTGATTTTTATTAATTCTCATAATTAACGATACATTGTAGTGTGTCAGGATGAGACTCCAATTATAGGCATAAAACGTGTTTTTTTGGCTAACCAGTAAACAACTTTGTTCACAGTTTTGTTTACACATTAAAGAGTTATGCTCTCGTTTTGAGCAATCATATTACAGATATCCCTAATAATGGTTCCTACCGAAGAGGCTGGAGGTTCCCCTGTGTTAATCATATTTAGAAGAACCTCAGCGTCGGACCTGAGGACAATAAGGCCCGTCACCAATATAGTGGAACTGCGAAGGGCTCTAACGATTGCACATGCCTCCACTATAATCGGAGACCAACAACCCATGAGGATAATTAGTTACATGTTTAATATTAATTAACAATTTTTTTGAACCAGTAATAACATATACATTATTAATTAACAATATTTAAAGGTCAATGTAACGTATGGGATGTTGATAATACCAACTTCGTTAGGTGTAACTCGTATGATAAAGGCAACATGGGTAAATTAATTCGAATTATGTACTACATATGACTATAAAAGGTGGTTCTAAGACTCCCAGATGTTTATAGAGATGGTATAGTTTTTTTCATCTAGCTTTAGTTCCGATATAGACTATACAAATAAAAAAAACACTATATACCTATATGATATAAAATAAAGATAATTGTAATAACATGTAAACAGTTCAAAGTATATTCTATATGTCATTATCTTTCTTTTTAATTCTCAACCCTAGTCATCCTCGATGATGTCGGCATTGCGTGCCACCGAAATTCGAGCATCTATTGCTCTTGTCCTGCAAGCTTTAACTGGATCTCGTGCACCAGCGATTTCGCTGCAATTCGATTTTCTAGTCGTTGTCGTGCAACCTGCCATCGATGGAAAAGCTCTCTCCATGTCTACTAGGGTTTCGTTCACGCAACCTCTAGCCATTGCGTCGCTTGGCTCCCCCTCGCCACCAACGTATCTTCGGATTCTGTTCCGTTCCCCCTATTACCCTAAAGGTTGTCGTCTGTTTCTCTTCGACATCAGTCAAACTCCCCACCTCAGATCCCCTCCCATGAAAAGCACTCACCGCCTCTGAAGCTATCATCGGTGTATCCACCTCCTTGGCCTCCACCAATGCCTCATCTTCGATCTCTGATTGACTGCAACTGGCTTATTTTATTTGTTTTGTTCTTTTTTGTAAGGTTAATGCTTAGGGAGCGGTGGTTCAAGGCTTTTACTCAAGGATTTAGAGACTTTTATCGGGAGGAATCCCTGAATCACGTATATCCCCTCGTTGCTACTGTTGAGATCAAGTTCGATCGTTCTACGCACGCCGAAAAGAGTACCCCCATAAAATCAAGCAGCGTTTAGGCGCCATCTTCAGCGGTTCTCAACGGTATCAGATTTTAAGTTCCACTCGAGAGATTCATGTCTCTCCAGTAGGAACGATCATTCATGATATTCGACATCGTTTTCTTCAAAAAGAGGGAATATCCCTCAAATTTGTTAGAGAACTGTGAATGTCGCATCTTCTTGATTAGCTAGGGAGGCTCGTTTTATATTTGTTCTTCAGCGGTCAAGGAACTTGTTCATTGATGCACTTCGTTTAGATAATGATAAAATTGCACTTTTCGCTAAAAAAAATGTAGTATCTTTTTTTCGTCTCAATAATGTCGGCTGAACTCCGTGACTTATTAGCCAAAGATTTAATCTAATGCACTATTGCAATTTCAAAAAAAAAAACTAATGTCATTTTGGTAAATGAAAAAAAAAATCAAAACTACACCAATCGTAAATCAATTGAACCCAAATTTACCCACATTGGCAAAGTACTATTTGACCACCGGTTTTAGTTTGTTTGGTCCATATTTATATATATAAACGGGAGTACTAATCCCGTCCCGTTCCCGCTCAAATTCTCTATTGATTAGGAACCTGAATCCGATCTGATCGAATGAGAACGTCAAGTCTCCATATCAGAATCAGATTATTTTGTCATTCCTAATAGAGACCAGTATAGTGTTCACACATTCATAAATCCAACGAAAGCGGAGGAGTTGGCAGTGCACTAACAAAATTTGTTGCATTTTTATGATGACTATTGAAACTTTAATTGACCTTAAAGAAAATGTCTTGATAGTGTCTCTGTCAGAGAATTTATTGACTTATTGTAGTGAATTGTTGTCGGTTTTCTATAGGGCAGATCACGAAATTGGATGCTAAGATATATCGTAAAGGTAATGATTCAATATACACCCTGAGCATGCTTGTGAATAGTGTTAGACGTTGGTTGGGTGGCGAGAATTTTTAGGTGTTAGGCGGAGACCAGTCGGAATTTAGACATTTAGGTGTTAGACGGGGATTAGTCGGGATCTAAGCAAGGTTTAGGCGGATTTAATTTTTTAATATTTTAAATTATTATTAAAATATATTACATAAATATAATAAAAATAATTCAAAATATAGTATAAGTTTAAACCATTTCCAATGCTAACCCGTCGGTATCGGCAATTGGAATAAGATAAGGAGAGAGAAATTAAAAGTAAGAGAAAGAAACCTAAACATAATAATTAAATATTTTCTTACAGTCAGCAACGTATCTGTTGGCGGTAAGTCGACTGAACCGTCGGCGGTTGAAAAATTATGAAGAAAATAACACGAACAACTTACAACTGAAGATTATTGGCTGACAATGCTGGCTGATATATTTTAATATTTTTTATTCGAATAACCAATGATATACGACATAAGCATCGGGAACTGGCTATGGGAGGGGTCCCCAGACGATGCGTTGCCTCCCACCATCACCATTACCTTCGAGGTCCCTCAGGGTCTCCGATACCCTACCGTCGAGGTCCCTCAGGATCTCCTGTACCCAGTTCCCCCTCACCGTCTTCTTTCCTTGCCTAAAGGACATCAAAATACCGTCTGTGACGGTACTGATATTAACAGGATCAGTGAACTATTGTTCGTTAATACTGACTTTCCGATGATTGGAAAATTTGTTCTCCGTTGTACGATAATGTAATCGATTTCAAGTAATAAAATTACACTTTTCGTTCAAAAAAAAACGTCAGCACCAACAATATTGGAGATGCTCTTACTCTGCTGAATGTGTTTTATTAACCGACGGAACAGTTTGATCAGTAATGCACTATTCTTTGTTGTGTATAAAAGGGCACAAACCGGAGCTTCCGAAACTCACAAACTCCACCTCTCCCTTACCTCTCCCAAACCCTAAAAATGGCAACTCCAAAAGGCTCCATAACACCTCTCTTCACCATCATCTTCTTCACCTTCACCTTCACGCTCCTCGCTTCTCCTTCACTCTCTTCCCCCAATATTAAAAAAACCCACAAACCATGCAAAACCCTAACCCTCTTCCTCCACGAAACCCTCTACAACGGCACCAACCCCGACATCGCCACGTCAGCCATCGTGGCGGCGCCTTACGGCGCCGGCCTCCTCAGCTGGGCCGACCAGTTCTGCTTCGGGGACGTCGTGGTTTTCGACAACCCTCTCACTCTCGACAACGACACCAAGTCCGAGGTTGTCGGGAGAGCACAAGGTACGTACACGTACGTGACCAAGAACACGTACACTGCATGGCACGTGTTCTCGTTGGTCTTCAACGGCTCCGACCACCGCGGGACGGTGGAGTTGGTGGGTATCAACCCGACCCGGAACAAGGCCAGGGAGGTCCCCGTCGTCGGCGGCACCGGAGACTTTTTCATGCACCGTGGGATCGCGACGTTCACGACCGTTGCTGTGGTGGGGGCTGATTACATGATTCGTATGGACGTTAAGTTTTACGAGTGTTGGTGAGATTAGGGTTTACTTTTGGTTTTGTTTACGTAGACAATAATTATGAGTGTTTGTTTGTAGTTGTTGGCGTGTTCCTGCCGGTTAAAAGTGGGACAAACTTGATGTATCTTTAGTTAGGTTTTGTTATGTGATATGATGAATAATAAACGTGTGCTTGTTTTCTTGTTAATGAGTGCATTTGTGGTTGGATTGGTTCTGACTCGTTCTAAAATCATCAAGTTTGTGTAACGAAGACGGATTAGTCCGACGAAGGTGGCGTTGGAGCGTTATTCGTCCTTACAATTTACCACGTAAAAATATCTTTCTGCAAACAGGTTTTGCTAGATCTCGTTAGAATATAAACGAATAAACAAATTCAAATAAAGAAATAACCTTCATCGAACGGTTTAGGAAGTCAGAGGCTTAATCAAGGCTCAATGATCAGGTTTTCTTAAGACGCTTTACTCACCCGTGGGCATTGGTCTCTCAGAAAGTTACAACGACTAATTGTTCGTGAACTCGACATCGTTATGAAAAATCACCAGATGAGCAAGAGAGCGAAAACAACTTGCATTTTTAGAGTGTATCCAGTTACAAGTGGTTTGCTGGCGGAGACTAAGCATCGATGTTTTGCTGGCGAAGACTTGCAGGCGGAGAAGAGCGTCAGTGATGTTACCGACAACACCATATGCTGGCGAAAAGAGCTGTTGGCAGTCAGCAGTCAGCGCTGATTTCCTTTGGAGCGTCGTTGACCGTTGCCAACCTCTCTGGTGGCGCCACGTGGATGCGTCAACAAAAGCAAAAAATTTCCTTTTCCCTTATATAAACAGCAAACATCCTTCATTTTCATACACCAGCAAAAATCCTCCCACAATACTACTCTCTTCTTTCTCCATATTTTTTTTCGTTAACAATGAACAACGATTGTGATCCTTTCTTGTATTCAATGGGTCCAATTACGCCCCGAAAACACAAGAGAATTTCTCCCGTAACCAAAAACTCCGCCGAAAAAGTAAAAAAAGTCCCATCATTAAACTAGAATTTTGTAGATGGTAGGTTAAGTTAGATTAAAATAAAATTTTCCTATAATTTTTTGTGATAAAAAATATCATAAATGTCGGGTTTCCATCAAAATCGGGTTATCCCCAACGGAGACTAGGGTTCACCGCACAAGACTTGACAAATATACCGTTGACACACTCATAAATCCAACGAAGATGGAGGAGTTGCAGTGCACTAACAAAATAACTCCATATTTATCAACAACAATAACTCTTGTCTAATCTAGTCAAAGATAAGATCATCTTCAATGGTTGGGGCAATTAGTTCAGATGAATAGTGACGATTCGTCCAATCTCCCAGAAAGTTATCGATTCGATCTGGGTTAGCAGGGATTATCGCTGCCACGTGCCGTGTTACAAATTGTCACAGATGTAAACCTTTCTTTTCCTCTCATTCGTATGGTTGTCGGTTTGTCCGATCAAACCGTGAATCCGTCTGGGTGATTCACCATTCAAGGTGCTCTAACCTCGAATTTGACTCTTACCTACTGATATTTGATCTTGAAGAGATGAGAGAGCTCATTGACCACCAAACCAATCTTAGTGGGCTTGTTTTATGTTGTAGTCAGTTACGGATCCACTAAAGCCTCTGGGGGCATGTCCCTTTATTTTTTAATAAAAAAATAATATTTTTATTTTTCAGTTGTCCCCTTAAAATTTTTGTATCATTATTAAGGTTGTAAAAAACGTTAGGCGTTACTCAGACGGAAAGGGGTCTTAGGCGTTAGGCGGGGATTAATCAGATTATTATTTTATTATTTGTATTATATATTATACTATATAAAAAATATTAATAATATCGAACATTAAATATATTAAAAACATAAA
Organism: Erodium maritimum; assembly: GCA_963921825.1. NCBI lineage: Eukaryota > Viridiplantae > Streptophyta > Magnoliopsida > Geraniales > Geraniaceae > Erodium > Erodium maritimum. Next base: position 73,864,566 of record OY997592.1, on the reverse strand, counting down.
TATTCTACTATACAATTCTTAAAAGAATATCAATAAGTATGACTATCAACTAGCATAATTTTATGGTTTCACTTGGTTTGTAGAAGGTTAAAAATCGTTTTTTTAACTACGAATCTGACCCGACGCCTGATCGATTCGCTCAATTAATCAGTCAAGCAGTGATTAATCAGCCGAATCGGATATTAATCGGTCATATTCCACCCAAAAAAGGTCTTGATAGTGTCTCTGTCAGAAACTTTATTCATCAAATTGGATACTAACACATTAATCACGTTTCTTTTTCTTTTGATATAAAACTGAAACATGGTGAACATCATGATTCAATACACATCTGAGTCAGGTACTTTATTTTAAATTTAATTATTAATGAGGAGTATTGATGAAAAGTTAATGGTGAATATTAAAATAAAATTAACGAAAGTATAAGATATTAAGATGACACCAAAAAATGATTGTCATTTGAAAAGGAACCCTTAGGGTTACGAATAGAACTCGCGGTTCACAATTGCAACCGTGAGTCTGAGACGCGACCAACCAATCAGAAAGCTCTACGTGGATAGTTAGTTTTAATATTTAGTACTTGGTGTTATGGCTACATCAATCGCCACGTCAACCACTTTTTCCGCCCGACACGACGTCGGCCTCTTCAGTCTGATCGACCAACTTTTCTACGGCGACATCGTAGTCTTTGACAACCCGCTCACTTTTGACAGCGATGCTAAGTCCGAGGTTGCTGCCTGATAAATTTTTTTAGTATTTTTTAATTCAAACATACAATACGAACAACTTAACATTAGAGATGCTCTAAGAGTATCTATAGTCGTATTAATCCACAATCGCAATTCTTCGGGTCTCAGACAAGTGCCAATTAGCCTGACAAATCCATGTTAACGTGATTCGCTCGTGTAGTTTGCTGGACACGTATACTTGCTTCGAACTTCGAAGAGAGAGACGTTGAAATTAAACTATTAAAAATCTGGTTTTCCCCTCAATCTACCGATGGATTGCTCCCCACCGTAATTGCTCAAAGCCTTGAACGAGTAGAAACGAAAAAATTGGATGAAACGGGCCGGGCTTCATAGGTTGACGGGCCTTACACCGTTCTAGATCCAGTCAAGTTTTTACATCCTCAAAATGGGCCACTCGGGCCCAGCCCAAATCCTTTTTGGTCATAACTCGTCACTCAACAACTCAATTTCCAAAGTCTCATGACTCATAACGCAATTCCCTAGTGTGGTCCATGAACACAACTATCAACTTATGTACCATTTATAGATGATCTCGCAACATCACGGTATCAATGCCATTGCAAAAGGTTCATTGGTTGGAGTTTGGACACACTCACATGGCTACACAATACACACAAAATGAAACTCACTCACTCCCATGAGATGTTCCATTTAAAATTTGATACCCCTCACCATCAAACCCATGTTAATAGTACATCTCACGCGTCTCGGAGTCCCGTATTAAATATATATCAATTATAACACCGATTTAAACATGAGTTTGAGTACTTAAATGAACTGGCCTAAGTCTTACCGTCTATATACCTAATCTAAACACTTGATGGTTTGCATTGAATGAGTGCCAAAGTCTCACATCGAATAAATGGCATAGTAACATCATCAGCTTAAATAATGAATGGAAAACTCGTTGTAGAGAGAGAGGCTCTCTCTAGAAACCCTAACCCTTCCTTTTAAATACCACTGTCATCCTAATCTTCCGTCTCCACCAGCGATCTTCTATTCCTTGAATCTTTGGGTAGAAGTCCTGAATCTTCGCTCATTAATCATTAACCTTACAAAAAGGAACAAAACAGGTGAAGTAAAACAAAAGCAGTTGATCATCTTGACCTAAAACCGGAATAGAGATCGAGAAGGAGGCCTTGGTGGAGGCCAAGGAGAGGATACACCGTTGCCGGCTTCAGTTGAGGAAGCTGCTCGAAAGAGGGAATCCGAAACGGGGATGACGACTGATATAGAGGAGACGCATGCGGCAACCCTCAGGATTATATAGGGGGGCCGGAAACAAGACCGGAAACACAAAACAAAGTCTAGAAGGAGAATTGGGTCTAAGTCGAAAGATACGACAACAAATTCAAAGAACATCCACCGTCTATGTTAATAGCTCGGGAATCCTAATAGAGTATATCTCTAAATTTTTCTCACTTGTATGATTTTTTAGACTCGCCTTTGTCAATTAAGCCTACTAAAAAATGTACTTTATTTTTTAAAAATAAATTATTTTGTTAATTTTTATGGTAATGGTGAGCTCCACGTGATGGGTCGATCACAAAAGAAGTCAAAACACACCACTGATCTCAACGACAGCAAGTACACATATTTTGGATGGTGAGTAATAGCAAAGCCTCGGTAATGCTCTTCACTTTTTGTTTCCTTTTTACACTTGATAATGCCCTATTGGTCCAAATGACATATATGCTTCTTTTATCTAATTCTTTCATGTCAACTCAGTTGTCAATACTTGGAGATAGGGATGGCATTACGCTACGGTTTCGATGGGGATCCAATGTCTCGACCTGCTTGGAATGGTTCCGTAGAGGAGATTTTTACCTACAAAGCGGGTTTCGGGGGATTGATTAGGATTTGAGCAAAGACGGGTGGAGAAGGAGAAGGGGTTTGTACTCCCCGTCCCGCCCCGCCCTACCCCGAGCAGATAATGTTTTATTGGTCCATATAACATAAAAGATATGGGCTACCCTACAAAGACACATTAAAAAAAATGTCGTCCTCACATTTTCCCCCATATCTTACTTACTCTTTTTATTTCCTCAATAATATGTCCATGTCTTGGGTTTAAAAAAAGTGAGTGCCTAATAATTTTGTTATTAGTGTTAAATATCCGAACTTACTATTAAATATTTGCCACAAACAGTACATTCTCTAACATTTCAAAACCATGAATGCACTACCTTAAATATTGGTTACACGATTCTGTTAGTAAAAATGGACGGACTATTCCATTCCGTTAGTCATATGACCTCGTGTGTCATTTAATGAATCGTACAATGGTGATTTTGTTCTTACTTATTTGACATGTATACATTTTAAAATGAATATTGTCATTGTACCCTCGTTATTGTTCATAATAAAATGTATAGATGTCAAATAATTAAGAAAAAAAATGTCATTTTACAATCCATTAAATGACACATGGGGTCATATGACTAACAAAATAGAATATTTTGTTCAATTTTGCTAACAGAATCGTGTGACCAATATTTAAGGTAGAACATTTGTGATTTTGAAATGTCAAGTAATGTAGTGTTCGTGATCAATATTTAAGAGTAAGTTTCGATATTTAACACTACAGTTGTTGCAAATTGGTATGCATCGGTTACACGTTTGTGTGGACCGATTGTATTTTGGTGTGCCCGTTATGTGGGTCTTTTGATGTTCACTTTGTTGCACTTTTGACGTGTACGGTATAATTTTACGTTCTGAACGCACTTAAAAGACCAATAAACAGGATTTAAATGCTGTTTGTATTAAAAAAAACATTAAACACGAAGTTCCATTTCCGGACCAAACACAAGGACAGGGGTACTTATTCTGTGCGACATGTGCCGATGGTAAATAAATAAAGTGTTTACATATAGAACGATAGATCTTGTGGGGACCCACCATTTTGTGAGTGTCTTGTCGGCACAGACAACCATGCAACAATATTTATATAGTAATCATTATTATCATCAAAACTACTCCTACTTATTGCTTCGGACATCGTTGTTGGTCTCTCAGTGGGTCGCGCGTGACACGTCGCTGCACGTGCTGCTTTCCAATAGCCGAATATGAACCCGCATATTCTCTCTCCCTCACTGTTTATTTTATTTTATTTTATTTTCTTGAGGGGACTATCTATTTTATTTAAAACTATATATCAACTAAAATTAATTTCATTTTTTTTGTTTTGTGTTTTTATTTATTTTAGTTAAATGGTGCTAATCGTGAGAGATAGGACACCTTTCCTCCTCATTGTCATTCTTCTTTGTAGGTGCCTCATTGGATATGCGAGGTTGCGTAGCAGACACCGTCTGATCGTATAGCCCAACAAAAACACTGATACCGTGTCTGATCTCCCTCGACGTAAAAACCCGTTGTCCAGGTACATCGATGGTCCTACACTCGCTCATAGCCACAACCGTGACTGCAAGGTAAGCCAGCACGAGGAAAAGCAACGCAACAAGAAGCCACGAATCACCTCCGAAGATGCATTGCCTTCAATCAAAGCGGCATTGAGATTCTGAAACGCGAGAGAAAAGCCTAAAGGCTTATAGGAACAAGACCATGAAACTTACAAAGATTTTGTATGACGACAACAACTTCGACAATGACATGAAAAGAGCGGTTATAACTAGCGTTGAGAGCTCTCGATTTTAATCACAATCGCATCAATCTACCTTATTTGTAAATTTTGAATTATTTGTATTATTATTATTATTATTCTCATATTGTATGAAAAGAATAAAAACTTTTTTCCATAATACCATAAGATAACACATACTACATTTATCCATATCTGTAGAGATTTAGATTACCACCCAATACCTATCTTTGGTTTGATCATGTTTCCCTTGTCTAAATATGTTACTTATCCTCCATTTATTCCTAATAATATAGTATATTATATTAGCCCTTCAGATCTCGAAAATCCACGTGTCAAAATCAAGTGGTCATGTCAATAGATCGAGACCTCATAGGGAACAGGTTCTCGAATATTAAAAAAATAATTATTTTTTTACTGTGACAATCCACTTTTAGATTTTGAAAAAAAAAAAGGAAAATATATTAAAATAAAACTCAGATCCTAACTTTTCTGTGCCGATTTCGAAAACGACCAACTTTTGTTTTTACGTAGATATTTTAGTGCGGAAGTGTTTGTATGTGGCATCAGGAGTACGTGCTCCTTGATTTGGTAAACTTTTGACGGTTTATATAGCAAGAAATGGACGGTTGGGATTTGGCTTTTGAAAGCGGCCTGATTTGTCTACATACAATGTACCTAGAACGACTTTAAATGTGGGTTGATTAATTAGAGCACATAATTGATAGGGTTAATTATAGGCTCCTCATACATTGCCCCCAGATTAAATTATATATAATTTTATATTCCCGGTACAAACTTTTCCTTCCATGTACAAAAAAATCAAATTTAGATTATAAATATTAATAGATACAATCCTTAAGGGGGCAACAAAAATAGGAGAAAAAAAATAAAAGAGAGAGAAAACAAAAAATAATATTAAAATACTCTCATCAGTCGGTGACGTACATGTTGACGGTAGGTTTAGCATCGTTGCGAACCGTCAACATTTGAAAAATTGTGAGGAACTTAGCAACCATCCGTCGACGCAAACAACCTACCACTAGAGGTTGCTGACTAATAGTGTTGGCTGATAGAAAGATTTATTATTATTTTATTCGAACAACCAACACCAACGGACTATTATTGGAGATGTTCTTTTGTACAAGTTCTTGAGTTCAATTCAATCTGGACGAATAACTGTATTTATTGTAGGTTTACGTGCATTTGTTTCTGTGCAACGTGTCTTTGTATTGCATGTGTGTCCAACTATTTATACATATTTTTTCTTATTGATGTATAATATATAACACAATAATTTCTCTCTACAAAGGATTAATAGATACACCCACTCATTGTTTTTAAAGCAGAGCTTAGAATGAAAGATGAAAATCATGTGAATTTAAGGTTACTTATACATCATGTTATTCATGTGTTTTATATATAAAGTTCTCAACTATAATTGATTTGTAGATTCTACTCTAAAATGAGTTCGTACCTGGAAATTATTATATTCACTGTATCGTATTTGTATAGAGTAGAAGAGTGTAACGCTGCCAATATTTACGTCAATAAATTACACACACTATTATACTTCTAAATATAAGAGCCTTCATTTCTTCTCCGTCGTAATTGTCCTTGATGTTGCATTCGAGGTCAACGACAAGAGAATTAAAGACGAAAAAGTTTGTGAAATTTTGAATCTATGATATTCTAAACGTCCAACCTACCGAACTAATGACAATATCTCCCATCTAAAACAAGTCAAGCTCTCCATCTTAGCAATTAATTACCTACTGATCTTAAGAAAGTTGTGCCTTAAAATGTTTAATACTTTATTTATATTCGATGTAACTCATTTAAATTTCTAAAAATTGTATCATATCTCGAACGAAAACAATAAAAAAAAATGATGTGAAATAAAATAATATTATTGAAAATTGAAATAAGAAAAAAATGGGTAAATGAGGTTATGCGGTTAGTGAGGATGACATCCCGACATCATCTATGTGGAGAACCGCATACAAACGAAGCTGACGACCACGCGCTAGTAAGAGACGCGTGGTGGGTGACAAGTCAAGTCTTCGCAGGGATTAAGGTAACCGCAGCGCCGCTGTAATAAAAACGATAACTTCAAATCACCGTTCGTTTTGTCAATGATTCGCGTGGGCCCACGTTAAGCACCAACAGCGGTGACGAGCCCCTGCCGCCTTAAATAACAGTCACATGTTGACGTGTCAGTGCGCTGGGTTTCATCGAATTCATACGGCGTCGTATCGTCGCGCGACTTTGTCTTAACTCCATATTTAAAGCCATTTATTATAAAATAACTCGAATACCTTAAAAAAAAAAACTAAATCGAATATTATTTTTAATATCTTTTTAAAAAATCGAAATTAATTTAAAAACTGGTTTTTAGTATGAAGTCAAACTTTCAATGATTAAAATGGTAGCCTGTAACAAGATGAACCGATAAAAAAGAGGAGGAGGAGACGTAGTCCTGCACAAAATGTCTGATACGTGAACTTTATAATTATAACGTTCGGTTATTCCAGGTGACGGATCCCCTTCGTAATGGTTGCTCGTCAACATTTCAGCTTGTTTTTTCCTGGGTTGACTTGAAAAGACTCTTTTTTTTTTCCTTCTTTTAACGAAAGCGTTAATTAGTTCCTCGGTAGAGACCCTTGGGGGGGGGGGGGGGGGGGGGGGGGTCATGACTAACATACAAGGAGGTTCGCATAAAAATGAGGATACTTGGCATTGGGTTGTGCCATATCCCATCAGGACATGACGTATCTTCTCAATTACGTACTGCTCTCTCGTTTGGTTCTCATTAGACTTGGCGAGGTTGCATAGCAGAGCTCGCCTGGTTGTTTGGGACAACAGGAGATCCCATCATTGGTCCACGTCGGCACATCGTAGCCTTAGATTTTTCACTGGTTATTGCCGACACTACCAATCGTTGATTTTATTCTCCATGAACCATGTCAAGGGTTTCATTGTCCGATTCTAGCGGAAGGGGCTATAATGTTCCTTCACGGAGACCCCGAGTGATCAGGTGTATCACGACCTTGTCTTCGAAACCTAAGTTGGACCTCCGGTGAGCTTTGATGATAGGAGGCCGACATAGGAGAATTGGGACCTCAACATCTCCACCATACGTAGAGAAAGAGGCTCGCGATGAAGGCGACGACGCGGGTGGAGGTTGAGTGATCGCTGGAAGAGAAGTAGGAGGAGGAGGTGGCACGGTAGTGGGGAAGCGGAGCGTCGTCGGTAGAAATATTTTCATCTTCTCTATATCCTTTTACATTATTTATAGTCATTTCCTTTATGAGATATTTTCATCTTCTCATAGTCGTCTACCTAGATCCATCGGTCGATGAGATCAGATCATGGAATTGCTAAAATACATATTGAATCAACGATGGAACTAAAGTTTGAGGCTTGGCTAACAACGCTTTAACCACGACGACGAATTTTTATAAATAGATTTTGAAAACATGCGCATGATGTTTGCTTGAGTTAAGCTGCTGAATCGATCCGTTGCAACAAATTGTCTTAAACATGAACTATAAATTGATTTTCTTGCTTGATTCAACCATTAAGTCGAATGTTTGATTCACTTGTTATAGATGGTCTACCGATTATATAAATAAGGTTGCCTTTAAATACATCTATAATCAGTATTAAAAAATTAGTAATATACACGAACCTTCCCCATCATGACAATTATTTACATTCATGCACATAAAGCTACGTTCTTATGAATGATTCAATATCTACAACTGATTCATCATTGAATTTGAATAAATGTTATATTGGTAAAATAAGAACCATTTTTCAGTTACTACTTTCTTAACTAGACAAACAATCATATAATATATATAATTAATTATAAATTCAATCTAAAAATATAAATTACAAAAAAAATCTCTCTCGCAACTTGAGAGCAAACCCTAGTCCTAGCCGTTGTATCCCGGTGCTTTCTAGCCATGTCCTTGATGTCGACGATCTCGCTGATATTGTTGTTGTTCTCCCCGTCGGTTCTGTTATGGCGTCTCCGGTGCAGACTTTTCCCTCGAAGCCTCCGTCGTCTCCTCTTATGAATTCTCCTTTGAAGGCCCGGTGCGGGAGGACGTTGAAGCAACCTCTACACGAGATTCCTTCAGCGCCTCCTTTTCCTTCGGCACTACCTTTGCAGCTGCCACTGAAGCAGTCATCGTTGTCTCCACCTCCTTGGCCTCCACCGATAAGACGGCCCACGCGACGTCCCTTGGCTGCGTCCTCCTCAAGCAACTCCCTCCCCCCAGCAAACCCTAAGCCGCTCCCCCAAATTTGCCAAGACCTTGCACTGGCTCTTCCTCTCCGGGCGGCGCGCTTTCTACGATTGCGCCTTCACCATGTTCTGCTCCGACCCGGGCCCTGGTTCATCCTCTCATTGGCAGAGCGGGCTCTAGGGTTGCCTCCTCTTCACGTTGCGAGCCTCTTCTCCCTACCACTGCGTGGTTTAAGGTTGTGACTAACGCTAGTCGACGTGCCTCTGGTTCTATCCTGGTGGCCCTCACAACTCTGGGAGGAATGTCGAGGGATCGGTCAAGGCACTTGGATCGCGACGAGTTCTCCCATTTAGGCAAGGGTGGGGAAACAACCCCCCGAGAAGGATGAAAAGCCTCTTCCGTCGTCGTATCCGCTTTCGTTTCTTGGGCCCTTTCGAGTCCACATGCATCAACCTACAATACGAAAATATATCGGTGTTTTGTGGTCGCTGTGGGCATTTCAACCATCTAATCGGGACCTGTCAGGCCCCGATCCCAGACGTGGGACGGGAAGAAGTTCGTTTCGATGACTCCCTCAGGGCTGGATATGGAACAACTTCTTCGGACGAAATCCTAACACCTCGGGAGAGACTACTATTGATGATATAGGGGTTCACGACCTTAACCATTGAACGGGAGGTCGGGTACCAAAGATGGTGGCAGCACCTCAAAATCGTGGCCCCCTCAAGGCTTTCCGGCGTTTCCTCCTCCTGAGGTTAGGTAGGTAGCAATAAAGAATGGTGACTTTGTTAAGGGACACCCTGTAGGGGTGCCTTCAGAAGAACAGTGGGTGCATCCATGATTGAATGTTGGGATGGTCGAGATCACACATATCGGTGAACTGACCTACGAACCACGAGATGTTAGGGAGGCGTTACTAACCATAAATGTAGGGGTGGGGTTATTAACAGGTGGAAGCAGAAAGAACCTCAAATGTAATTCAAGGATTTGGGCCTTAGGAAGATGAGAAAGGAAAGCTAAATACCTGAGGACGGACAAGCCAGTTCTACACTTAGATAATCCGACTGAAGACAATGCTCGAGTTGACGAACCTCACCATCCTACCGACCCTACGACTACAGGGAGAAGGGGAGGAATGGCTCCTACATGCGGGGGTTGGAAAACAACCCCTCCAGGAGCCATGAGTCGGGTTCAGGAATTGGGGATATAAGACTAGTGGGTGACCCCTATTTTGATTTTCCAACCCACATATATATTTATTTTTTCTGAAAAGAAAAGAAAATGAAGATGGTATTTAATCGTTTTCGAGAAAATACGAAAACATTTAATGCAAAAAATAACCAATTAATGATGATTTATTTATTTATTTAAATGGAGGCAAAGACAATTTGGTTCTTAACGTGCAGAGGCTTTGTTGACACGCGCTCTCTCTACGCCCTTAAGAACCACACTTTGCTCCTAAAAAAAGAATTGCTAAACAAACCAACACAATCTTCTTCTTCCTCTCTTCTCTCACTCTCCGCCGCGCATCGCCTTGCCGGCGCTCTCCACACCCCAGCCCTCTTCTTCACCGGAAAATCTTCAATTCATCTGTTGCAGGTACCGATAAGGCCACGAGCTTACCGAATCGAATCCAGTTTCTCAGGTAATTTTCTGTTCTGTATCGCGATTCCCACTTCGAATCGGTGCTTTTGAGCTCGAATACTCGAAAATTTCAGCTGATTTGCTGATGGGTCGTTTGATTTTGGGAGATACGGAGCTTTGAAATCAACCCTTTTGCTGTTTGTGGCTTTTGATTTGGAATCGAAGACTCACCCTTGTTTGCATGTCGAGAAAATCGATGAATTGTGTGGAAATCATTAGAAATTTCGATCTCTGGGACCCGTGAGAGTATGGGTGTCCACTGTGTGTTTTTCCTGAGCTGGGATTTTGTGATAATCGTATTGTTTTCCCTTTCTTCTGTTTTCTTAGCAGCCAAACAGAAAGTTAACGTTGCAGGGGTTTGTTTTCTCTTTTGTTTTCCTCATCTTCTTGTTTTGATTGATATCAATTATCACATGTTTCTGATTAAGTGTTTTGTTGCCTTTGCATTTCATCATTGTATTGAGTTCAATTCATGTCTTGAGTTTGTTTAATTCATATGTTTTTACTTCAATGTTTGAATCTAGGATTAGTTGAATTCATTTGGTCATTCCTGTACTTACCCATCTCAGAGAATTATATATGAATGTGTAAATATGCATGTTGAATTATTTAAGAAAGAATCTGCTGTTCTTGTGATGTATATATGTAATTTCAACATTGAACTAGTTGATTTTGACTTGTTTGTGGGATGATCTCAACTAGAGGTCTTTAGATTCTACCAAATCCGGGTTCTGGAGATATGCTCTGTCAGTTGGAATTTTGATGCATGAGTTAGTATTGGCCTTTATTTTGTAGAGATTTTTTTAGATTTATTTCATTTAGTTATTGGAAAGCATTAATGCATGTTATATTGAGGAATAAACTATTGATGAAAGGCGAAACGGAATGAAAATAAAATTCTGATTTTTTTCTTCACTGTGGTGATATCTTTCTTGCCAGGCTCGATCTCTCGGCTATTTGCAGATCTGTGATGATTAATTGCCATGTTGTGAAGAAGTCCTGTGTGTTGAGATCGTTCTCTACTATCTGCAACTGATCAGCATTTAATTTGGATTAAACTTCGTTTTCAACATGGATCGGTGTGATACTTCAGGATTCGTTAGTGGTGGTGCGATGTACTCTTAGAGAGCCATCTAAGTTCTAACCCTAGTTTTGTACATAATTACACTTAACCCGGAAGTCAGGAAGACTGTGACTTACGATTGAGTTTGGTTTGGATATCGGTATCACATTTCAGGGATTGCTTCATGGACAACAGGTTTCAGAAATTTGGTTTTGCTGCTAATTATTCTTCAAATGCCTTCAAGATCCTCGGCAAGGAAGTCAATGGAGCTGATACTATCTTGAGGCTTGACTCTCCTGGTTGTTCAGTCCCTAGCTTGACCTCATCTAAGGGAGTCAAACGAAAGTGGGCTTTGGTTGATGGATCAATGGACCGCCTTGTTGGGCCTACATTGTCCCTCGGGCTGGGCCGACCTTCGAGTTCTTCGGATAGCAAGGGGAGCTCTGCAACTGCTTGCACTACAATGTCTTCAGCCAAAGAAACGGACGAGGAGTCGTCAATGGACCTTGAACTGGACTTCAGTCTCCATCTTGGCTGTGAGAAGATACCTAGCTCCAAAAAGTCAACTTTGCAGCACAAAGTTGATTTAGAATTGAGCCTCTCTACGGGGCCGTCTGAGTCCGATATAACTAGTGTCCATCTGGGTTCGACTCCTCTTCATTTCGGACCTTTGAATGTGGATGAAGGATCGATGTCAAGTTGGAAATCGGGGATTTCGGTCCCCCAAGTGCAGATTTCACCAAATGTTGAATCTAACCACTTTTTAAACCAAGTTCGCGGAAGTATCGATCCGAGTCTCATCATACAAGACCTCTCATCAACACCGAAAAGCTCAGTCACCTGTACTTCCGGGATAACACAACAGCAACAACAACGCAGCTCAAGTTCAAAGATATGTCAGATCGAGGGGTGTGGAAAGGGAGCAAGAGGAGCTTCTGGCCGGTGTATTTCCCATGGTGGTGGCCGCAGATGTCAAAAATCCGGCTGCCACAAGGGAGCTGAAGGCCGAACTGTGTACTGTAAAGCTCATGGCGGTGGCCGGAGATGTGAATACTTAGGCTGTACAAAAAGCGCCGAGGGCCGAACTGATTTCTGTATAGCCCATGGTGGTGGAAGGCGATGCAGTCATGAAGGTTGTACTCGAGCTGCAAGAGGCAAATCCGGCTTGTGCATAAGGCATGGTGGAGGCAAGAGATGTCAACACGAAAATTGCACTAAGAGCGCTGAAGGGCTCTCGGGGCTATGCATATCACATGGAGGAGGCCGAAGATGCCAAGCTTTGGGCTGCACAAAGGGTGCACAAGGAAGCACCATGTTCTGCAAGGCCCATGGTGGTGGGAAGCGCTGCACTGCTCTGGGCTGCACCAAAGGAGCCGAAGGCAGCACACCTTTCTGCAAAGGCCACGGTGGAGGCAAAAGGTGTGGATTCCAAGGAGGCGGGATTTGCACAAAGAGTGTCCATGGAGGGACGAACTTCTGTGTGGCACATGGTGGTGGTAAACGATGTCAAGTACCCGATTGCACCAAGAGTGCTAGGGGAAGGACAAACTTTTGTGTCCGTCATGGTGGTGGGAAAAGGTGCAAAATCGATGGCTGTAGCAAGAGTGCACAAGGCAGCACAGACTTTTGCAAGGCCCATGGGGGAGGCAAGAGATGTTCATGGGCCCAAACTGGCCCAGAACCTTCTTGCTACTCCTTTGCGAGGGGGAAGACCGGTCTCTGTGTGCTCCACAGTGGGTTAGTGCAGGATAAGAGAGTTCATGGTGGTATCACCCTAGGACCTGTTGTTAACAAGCCTGAGAAAATGAAAGGCGTTGCTACTGCTTGTGCTGAAGACATGATGAATGTTGATGTCATGAAAACAGACGGAGATGGATCGATATTAGCTCCCAATGAGCCCCGCCCAGTTGGGGAAGAAGCCACGTCATCAGCATCAGTCCATGTCCCGGAAGGTAGGGTTCACGGTGGGAGCCTGATGGCAATGCTCAAAGGAAGTTCTGGCCGTGGCCCGAGCAGCAGTGAAGGGTCAGATCCTACAAAATCTTATATAATGCCTAAGCATTGGGTGTAAGATTATCTGTCCCTCTGTTTTCAATTGAGTATTGTGTGCTTGTCGTGTCTAATATTTTAGCTTGTTCAATGGTTTCATGATTAAAACCTGTTCTCATTCAGTATTAAGGTTACAAGAACCTACCCAAGTACTTTAATGTCCCTGTGTATCAGCAAGTTAAGTAGAAGTGGGTTGTTTTAGCATTTAGGGCTCGAGTCTAAGGTTGTCTTGTCCTGTAAATATGTAATTGGTCTCAAAGTTGTCCAATACAGGTTTATCTGTATATGGTTAGTTCATTGCTCAGTCTATCAAGACGTTCTGGTTGTAATAAAATGTTCTCTAGTTATTAAGTGTTCTGTCCAGTGCTTTGCTTTTAATTCTTTTGCTGTTCATCTTGTCTATCGAATACTTTTTTGGGATAATCCCACTCAGCTACCCTCAAGTATGCACCATTCTCAACCAACTACCCCCTAAGATTTTATAGTCGCATTTTACCCCAATTCCTTCGACTTTTGGGCGTTAGATGATGAAAATACCCTTATTTTTTATATGATGGTATTTGCGTCATTCAATTCAAAAGTTGAGGGAATTGGGGGTAAATTGAGGCTAAAAACTTTGGGGGATTGTCAAAAACTTTAAACTTAGAGGTAGCTAATTGTGAAAGGTGCATACTTAAGGGTAGCTGAGTGCGATTGACCTCTCTTTTTATACCATTATGTTCCGTCTTGGATACTCAAAGTAATGTAAGATCTCTTGCTCTACATTCTCTTGATATGTTATTGATGTTTCATTCGTGACAAAAAAGCTTAAGGTATTGGCATATATATGCATAATTTCAAACTCTCCTTTACAGTACTATGTGTCACATAACTGTCATATTTCAGAATCTATATGGTGTTGCAGCTTTCTTCCTACACAGCCTCTTGCTTGAACTGGGCCATTTTCGAAAGTTCATCAACAGCTTCAACCAAGTGATCGGTTCGAGCAACAAACTCGATAAGCAGTGAAGCGAACGTGTTGAGTGACAATGCAGTGGTGCTTTCCAAGGCTCTCATTCTGGGCACTGAGTCTTCCCCAATCCCTCCCTCTTCTTCGGGTGGCCAAGAATGAAGCCCTTTCCATTGCTTTCTCATCATCTCATGGTAAGATTCGATGCCATTATTGCAGTCAGGCTGAAGGAGTTGGGTCGAGAGGTCATGAGAGAGCTTGGGAGGATCAAAAGTGGAAGTGAAGATATAAGAGTGCAAGTCCATGGCTCGTTGGAGTCTCTCGGTTGAGCGATGAACCTTCAGGAGTAGAGATGTTTTGAGGCTTCTCTCCATGGTGCTCATGTCTTTGCCCAAGCACCTAATCAGCGCTGCAGCTTGGCTCGTCACTTCATTGATCTCTGATTGGACAGTTTTTCGAAGGGTGTAGGGTGACTGCAAAATCCAAATCATGGTACGTTACTCGATCGACTTTTAGTCTGATAGATACAAGCTTTTGTTTCCTTATGCTTTGTGTCTATCCTTGATTATTTGTTTAGGGATAATCTCACTCAGCTACCCTTTAAGTATGTACCTTTCTCAATCAACCACCCCAAAGTTTAAAAAGTTTTTGACAACCTCCTAAGTTTTGTAGTCTCAGTTTACCCCAATTTTGTCAACTTTTGATTATGAAATACGCTCATGGAAAAATAAAAATGAAGGGTAAATTTGACCGAAGTTTTTTTAGGCAGAAGGAAAATAGTTGGGGGATGTTTTTCGGAAAAAAGAAGCTCACCAATTGTTTTTGCAAAGAGCACATAATTCACCGCAAGTTTTTGCAATTATTCCAACAAAGAATAAATGCAACAGTTGCAAGAACAAACCCATAGCATAATTCCAAAGCATATATTGATTCTTGAATGGTTAACTTCACTGGAGATTTTATCCTTCTTTTTTCTTTTGAGTCGCTATATTTTATTCTCTTATGATAAAAAGAATAGTTCAGATTTTTAGTAACTTTAATTCTTTTTTGATTCCACAGCTGCAGAAAGGTTGTGATATGATTTTTCCCCCAGTAGTACCTGAATCTCAGAATGCAGGACGCCGTGAAGGGCCATGACTTCATAGGCACAGTATCTTAAAACTGCGCCGACCTTAACATATTGTGACCATGGATATAATAAGTGCCGAAACCTTCCATGCGGTGGCTCCCATTTTGCAGACAGCGCCTTAAGCAGCAACAACAAATCACTGTGAGTACTTGTATTTCTTTGTTGACAAAAAAATATATTCAAGTTTACACTTAGAATAAGTTTTAAATTCGTTTTACAGCTACCATAGGTTTCATTAAAGTTTATATAGCTCTCCCCCCACCCCCCACCTCCCAAATGACGAAAATGACCTTAACCCTAATCTAAAAAAAGACTCCATAACTAACCAAAATATTTTGATTAGACGGAAAAATAACATTTGAGTAGCTGTAAACATACTCCTTCAAAGATAAAACTATTAATCAAGACTATTTTGTTAGAATATGGTCAAGGGCATTTTTGTCATTTTCTGATCAACCCTAGAATGAATAGTAGGGTAAAGTATTGTCCACAAACGAAAAATTACCTAATGTTTTGTCCACGCTTTTAGGCTACGCTGAAGTTTTGTCCACTTGACTTCCGTTAGAAAAACGTAACAGGGAGAGACTGATGAATGTTCAGAATGAATGGTCTGGGCAGTTCTTCGCGGATTCAATAGATTTGCGGGCAATACATAATGCATTCTAAACTTGTGCGGGCAATTCATAATGCATTCTATAGTTGTGTGGGCAATACTTTATAATTAGGATAGTTTTTGTCAATTAACCTGTTACGTTTTTCTAACGGAAGTCGGTGGACAAAACTTCAATGTAGCCTAAAAATGTGACAAAACTTTAGGTAGTTTTCGTTTGTGGACAAGTTTTTGACAATTAACCCTAAATAAGTATACCAAGGAATCTAGTTTTGCTGAGGAGTTCAGTGTGGTCCGACATTTCCTATAAGCAGGCTCATCCGGAAATTCATCCATGACGGTTTTGGAGAATTCGGGATGTAGTCCATCATCTTCTAGATACTTCTGCACACATTCTTTTAGGAAAAAAAAATCAATATTAGTCATTATTTCTGAGTATGACAAGAAAAGAAAAAGTTTAAAGCAAGTCTAGTGTTGCTCACCTTCTAATGAGTCAGCCACTTCATTGAAGCTCTTGACGAGCTCCTTGTGTAACTGTTCTCCTGCCCATACGGGGAAAACTAGAACATTTACGAGAACAGCAACAAACCCTCCAATGGCAATGGAGTAAAGTCGATCCATAGCAGTTCTAATCGGGTTTCCCATTTGGTACCCAGAAACTATGATCAAACAGTAGGTGAAGAGCATGACCCGAAACCCATATTCATATGGCGCTAATGTA
The DNA here is from genome assembly GCA_963921825.1 of Erodium maritimum. Classification (NCBI taxonomy): domain Eukaryota; kingdom Viridiplantae; phylum Streptophyta; class Magnoliopsida; order Geraniales; family Geraniaceae; genus Erodium; species Erodium maritimum. The sequence continues at coordinate 73,847,798 of OY997592.1, read as the reverse complement.
GGCCACAGTTTCATGAATGACGTTATAGCCCCTGCACATATATGTATATATAGGCTGTTGCCTGTTAGACGTACAAAAATCAAACCTAAACTTTATTTTTGTTACTCATTGTTCTTTAGAGTTTATATCAGTAATAATCACACAAAGTTGAGTAGTTTTGTCACATTTCTCACTTAACTACACTGAGTTGTAAATTTTCCCACTTTATTCTATTTGGGTAATAAATGACAAAATATACCCTTCATTCATTTTCAAAAATATCATTGCTACAAGAAACTTTGTCTGGGTTTCCTAAATTGTTGCATGGGTATTTTTGTCATTTATTACCAAAATGGAGTAAAATGAGAAAATTTGAAAGCTTAGGGTACTTATGTGAGATTATCCCTTTATATTATGCATACCAACCAAGAAAACGCTGGCTGCGATGATAATAGGTTCAGCAATCCGGTCCATGCATAGAGCAACATGAGCCACAATCACAGCGAGAATTCCTGCAAGCAAGCTTCCTAGTGCTCTGTTGAATCCACGGTTGAAAGTTTCTCCTTCAGAAGAAATTAACAAATATTAGTGTATTACAAATGTTTATGCAATATAGTATCAGCAGAATTTAGTACATATTGCTTATGTAATTTATTCATGTGTTTTCAGGTTTGAGAAGTACATACCAACTGTGTATTCGAACATGATTGCAACAGTGAGGATGGACCAAACAATGTTGGAGCCAAACATATCATAAGGTGGTTGGAATAGTGTCAGCAAGGACACAAGCAGAATCGCTAAACCCACTTTCAGTGAGAATATTACTCTGTTGCTGTCTTCGTTGCAGAACTCCCATACACTCAAAGCCCAAGCTTGAATGGAGAAGACGAAGCCATCCCAAATCCCAAATCCATCACTAAGCTCCACTTCTTTGGCTTTCATGGCAGCTTCATGAATGTTGATCTCGATGCTACTACCACTATTTCGATTACTACCCTTTTTGCCATTCATTCTCAAATCCACCGCTATGAACTCAAATTACCCGTATTGCTCAAGTTTGTGATAGATGCACAAGAACAGCTGCGGAAACAAAAGATGTGATCCGAGTCTTTTAGCAAGATCTTTCAGGAGAAAAAGATCCGAGTAATTTCTGAGGAATAGAATTCGGATCTTGAGTCAATACATGATATATAGAGGTGAAGAAGAATAAATGCAAGAGCGACAGAGGAAGAGAAAACGAAGTCATGAATTGGAGATAAGAAGATGCTTAACCTCAATAATGACACATGAATGGAGAATTAGAATCTACATTCTCATGGTTTCGCAAGCAGTTGTTAGCTACCACGTTTGCAATTCAGAATACATCCCACCATGTGGAGGACCATTGAGGTAAGTTCTTACAGTTTTTGCATAATTTACCGTTCTTGCAAGCATTTTAATCTGACTTTAAGGCCTCACAGGGACGGACACTTCATTGCCTTTGAACTTTGTCTCCTTCTGAAGGAGCAAAGCTATAAGATTTGCCTTAGCTGAGACATTTCTGAACTGTTAATGTTGTCTCATGATCCGTTCATGAGTTGGGTGAAGAATTTTCTTGCATATTGCTAATTTTCGATGTGTAGGGCGCTAGATCATCAACATGTCTTGATGCTATTTTCAGAACATGTGATTAACCTTGGAACATTGTTATACAGAGGAAGATCTAGTTCCAGGTGCATCATAATATTGTCCGGGTTCATGTTGGCCTGATAGTGAAGCTCTCTCTCTCGGTCTCACCTTCTTGAGGTTACATGTTCCGATGTTCGGATCCCAGTGGGTACATCTGTTTGGGAGCAAGTGTGGGTGGAAGGTAGACCATGCTATACAAAATAAGACATTGAAGAGCTTGTTTCTACATAAGTCGGGTCTCAAGTTCAAATTTTAGTACATATAAATGTCATCTATGTGACATGATGATTGGCATATGTAAACTCGATTCCACGTTGTGGAATTCATCGACAACGATATCGAGATGTAATAAACATTATACTGTTAGTGAAACTTTTTTGTATAATAATACTATATAGAAAGAGAAAAATCACAAAACATATTGGAGAATAAGATCCTTGACAGGTGGGTACTGAATTGAAAGCAACCATACACGTCCTTCCTATTCTATGCTCCAAATTTGTGCACAATGCGGCAAAAGAATAATTGCTAAAAACTACGTTATGTACTATGCAATATGTGAAAAAAAATTATATTTATGTATTGTCCACGTACCAAAAATTATATAATATACTCGCTAAATATTAACAAAATATTCTAAAATTTATAATAATATACTCGCTAAATATTAACAAAATATTCTAAAATTTGTAATGATCGCAGTTAAAAGATATTGCAGTTTAAAAACATAAAGGATACAATGTAGTTTTTTGCAAATACACGTACAGTATACAGTTTTTATCAATTAACCCAAGTGCTAGTAAAAGAACTCTAATAGACTAATTCAACATATATTTGAATCACAACGGTTAAATTATTGCTTCCCAAGCAAGTATCCATAATGAAGCATGGCCCATAATGGCAACGAAGCCCATTACACAAGCGTACTATTTTATGATCTGAAGCCCATTAGGCCCACTTCACTTCTATACTAATGGTGACTGTACTATATCAGTTGAACAATACGACACCGTCTTGTATAAAACTCTTCTGACAATATATATCCATATCCAAATTATCCACATCGAGAACAGAGTCACAGTCTCACAGACACAGACGAGCTTTGACTTCACAGTCATCCCGTTGACTTAAAATGGGTAATTGCAACGCCGCACCCTCCGGCGCCGGCGACACCTCCTCCGACTCCGGCGGACCCCAACTCTCCAAGGGCCTCAGCATTCTCCTTCCCGACTCCAAACCCTCTCACCCCCACCACAGCCCCGCTTCTTCTTCTTCTTCGCAGCCGCGGCGACCCTCCGCCGCCGGAGCCGGCCGCATCCTCGGCCGCCACGTGGAGGACGTCCGCGACACCTACACCTTCGGCCGCGAGCTCGGCCGCGGCCAATTCGGCGTCACCTACCTCGTAACCCACAAAGACACGAAACAGCAATTCGCCTGCAAATCCATCGCCACCAGGAAGCTCATCAGCCGCGACGAGATCGAGGACGTCCGTCGCGAGATCCAGATCATGCACCACCTCACCGGACACAGGTAACGATCTAGACCCACCTCGAATTTCTCGATGGGAAAACGCTGGTTCCCGATCTTTGTAAACGTTTCGTTTTCACGTCCAAACCCGGGCCAACGTATCGAGCCACTTCCATACATAAAACGTTTCGTTTTTTTGTAGAAAGTATAAAAAGCCGTCCAACTTAACGATTTCGTTAACTTCGGAATCGAAAAGTCAAAAATACCCCCCACATCGCGATAATGAAACGTTGGTCTGGGTTAAGAACGTTCAGAAAGGTTTGGAACCAAAATTCTCAGACCCAAAGGTTTGGAACACGTAACCCTCACGTGTCGACAAGTTAATGAAATCGTTAAATTTGACAGCTTTGTATACTTTCTGCAAAAAACCATACGTTTTATGGATGGAAGTGACTCAATACGTTGACCCGGGTTAGGACGTGAAAACAAAACGTTTATAAAGGTTGGGAACCAGCGTTATCCCTTTCTCGATTTCGTTGCCTGATTTCCATCGGTCCCGAAACAGGAACATTGTGGAGCTGAAAGGGGCTTATGAGGATCGTCGCTCGGTGAATTTGGTAATGGAGCTCTGCTCCGGCGGCGAGCTGTTCGATCGGATCATAGCAAAAGGGCACTATTCGGAGAGAGCTGCGGCGGATTTGTGCCGTCAGATGGTGACGGTGGTGCACAATTGTCACACAATGGGAGTGATGCACAGAGACTTGAAGCCTGAGAATTTCCTGTTTCTGGGTACTGATGAGCTTTCTCCTCTGAAGGCTACAGACTTCGGGCTCTCTGTGTTCTTCAAGCCAGGTAATTTTGATTCTAATCTGTTGATTTGATAGAGAAAATGTAGGAAACTGCAAGAAAATGGAAGAAAATTTTGTGGGTAGTTATTATTACATTGTTTAGGAGCAGAGAAATGAATGTTGTGACTCTAATCTGTTGATTTCAACTAATGCTGTATAGAAACAAAGGGGTTAGATGTAAAAACGTACCCGAAAGTATTGGTCATGAACTAGTAAACTACTGTAAAGTATTGGTTACGTATTGGACAAAATTTAGGTCATACTTTCGGCACTTTTCAATCATAAAGGCGTGTAAATGATCTGTAGCCAATTCATAAAGGCGTGTAAATGATCTGTAACCGATTCATAAAGGCATGTAAATGACTTGTGACCAAAACTTAAGATACCTGGTTTGACACTTTTAAACTTTGGGTAGTTTACTATTTGTGATTAATATTTTAGGGTAGGTTTTTACATTTAACCCCCAAAAGGGATAATTACAAAAACTTGCAGTGCATTATGCGTGTTTTTCAAAATTGTCATTTTTATATAAATTCCAATAAAAAGACTAGTTTAGGGTCCTTTTTTGCAATTATTAAAGAAGAGAAGTTGCACAAAATGAATACCTCAGTGTACTTTTTTTGCAATAATCTTAAATCTAAATTTGCATATCCCTTACTTTTCTTCCTCTTCATACCATACAATGAGGTTTGGATACAAAATCACATTCATTTTCATCTTCTTCTTTTGTTTCAAGCATCTGCATGGATGGATTTGAGTCCTTAACGGTTTATACATGAGTGCAGGCCAAGTGTTTAAAGACCTTGTTGGAAGTGCATTTTACGTGGCTCCTGAGGTTTTGCGCAGAAGGTATGGGGCCGAGGCTGATATTTGGAGTGCTGGGGTGATACTGTATATTCTACTTAGCGGGGTTCCTCCATTTTGGGGAGGTAAGCTTTTCGTTCCACAATGAAGCCTTCATGTACATTGAAATCGTGTGTCTGTTGAACAATCTCTTGCTTATCGGTTATGTGTATGTATGTGTGCTGTCCTTTATATGCAGAGAACGATCAAGGTATCTTTGATGCTGTTCTTCGAGGAAATCTTGATTTTATGGCGGATCCTTGGCCTTCAATCTCGAGCAGCGCCAAAGATCTAGTCAAGAAGATGCTACGGGCTGATCCTAAAGAACGAGTTTCAGCAGTTGAAGTCCTGAGTAAGTTCCTTTTTCATCAGCAACTAGTTAAATGTATCATGATTTGGGCTCAAGATCGCTTGAGGTTTGTTTTTGTGACTTCACCCAATAAGAGTTCGTGGGAGATCATAGAGGCCCAACTGAAGTCGAGAGACCCACACTTTAAGAGAGGCCCAATAGGCTGCATAGAGAGAGGCCCAACAAAAGTTGAAAAGAGATAGATAGGAAGTGAGATACCGCTATTGGGACTTAAATCTAGGTCTCAAGACCCAAGTTCAAGTGCTTGACCAAATAGACCCATTAAGAAACTTGGAAATGTTTTATTGCATGTTTACTTGACCCGTTAATCTTAAACTTGGTAGAAATGAGCTAGAGACTCTATCTACTGTAAACCAACTTTAAAATGTATCATTAGATCAAGGGTTAATGGCTAAATACTACATTATGTATTGTCCACGTCCCTAATTTTAACGGAATATTCCAAATTTTGTAAGTAAACGATTGTGGTCAAAATATAATGTAGTTTAAAAGCGTGGACAATACATAATATAGTTTTTCGCAATTAACCCTTAGATCAAGTAGACCCAATGGCCCATGTTTTTTAGGAGGTTTTTTAATAATAAAACAAATTTAAAGTTCTCCATATTTACAATTCATACCAGTAATGAGTTTTTTAAAATCCGGACCATGCAGATCATCCATGGTGTAGAGAAGATGGAGATGCATCTGATAAGCCTCTTGATATTGCTGTTCTGAGCAGAATGAAACAGTTCAGAGCAATGAACAAACTCAAAAAAGTAGCTCTAAAGGTTACAAGATACGATTTTGATTCCATCATTGACATCACACATCTTATAGTTGTGTTATGAGTTCTTTCTTCACTCTCAGGTGATAGCGGAGAATCTTTCTGAAGAAGAAATCATGGGCTTGAAGGAAATGTTCAAATCCATGGACACGGACAACAGTGGAACAATCACTTATGAAGAATTGAAAGCCGGTCTTCCTAAATTGGGTACCAAGATTTCTGAATCTGAAGTGAGGCAGTTGATGGAAGCGGTAATGATTTTTTTCTACATTTTCTAGGGATTATTGCAAAAAAGTACCCTGAGGTATTCACTTTTTGTAACTTGTAGCCCTCTTCGTTGATGTTTGCAAAAATGTGCCTTGAACTTGTCTTTTTGTTACTCTATATATAAATTTGTTTCAAAATTTTGATTTTTCCCTTGGAAATCTAGGGATAATTGCAAAAAAGTATCATGAGGTATTCACTTTTTGCAACTTATATCCCTCTTCTTTGATAATTGGAAAAATGTGGCATGGACTTGTCTTTTTGTTGCACTTTATATAATTTTGTTTCAAAATAGTTATTTTATCCTTGGAAATTTAAATTTTAAAAATAATAATTAAAGAAAAAAACAAATGTTAATATCCCATAAATTTCGTAGTCACAAAGAGGAAGAAAACTAAGGGATGTGAAAATATGGATTTTTTGTTTTTTACACATTATTTTTTAAATCTAAATTGTAAGGTAAAGTCGGCATTTTTATACAATTTGCAACAAAAAGACATGTTCAGGGTATTTTTTGCAACTATCAATGAAGAGAGTTACAAGTTATAAAAAATGAATAGTTCAGGGTACCTTTTTGCAATTATCACCATTTTCTATTCCATCAACTTCTTAATTCAAATGATTTATGAATTATATTCAAATATTATATAGTTTATATGAATTAGATTCATATACTAAGAGTTTTTCTCCTTAGGCTGATGTGGATGGAAATGGAACAATCGATTACATCGAGTTTATAACAGCTACTATGCACATGAATAGATTGGAAAGAGAGGATCATTTGTACAAAGCCTTTGAATATTTTGACAAGGACAAGAGCGGGTAAGCATTCCAAAATTTTCACAACATTGCAACTATTATGCATTTCGTTCTTGTGTTCGGTTTGAAATGTCTTGGTAATGGTTTTAGGTACATCACAATCGAAGAATTGGAGCATGCCCTCAGAGAGTATAATATGGGTGATGGAAAAACAATAAAAGAGATCGTTGCAGAAGTTGACACAGACAATGTAAGTCTCTCTCTATCTCTATCTCTCTCCTATGGACATTGTTATTGTGCTTATTATCGTGTTAATTATAGTTTATTACATCTAAATTTATGCGTTTTCATTTGGCTACACCTAAATTCTAAATCTGTATTTTAGCTACCTTAGGTTTTAAAAAAAATCACATAGCTCATTTTGTCAGGAAATGACAAAAATGTCCCTTTTTTATACAGTTTTATCTTTTAAGAAGTATTTTACACATACTGAACCGTTTTTACTTCTAAGCTAAATGTTTTGGGTAATTATAAAGTCTTTTTTGAGGTTAGGGTCAATGGCACTCTTGTCATTTTATGGAGAAAAAGAACTATGTGAATTTTGGGCGAATGTGCAATTTTGTGACATTCGTCTAGGCGAAACGGAAGGGCGAAGTAGCCTGATGGACTTGGATCTCGCCTGGGCAAAAGTCCAACGATTATAAGCACTCGACCAATGGTCGGGTGCCAAGTGTCCTTTTCTTTGAAAAAAAGTCCAAATATCATAATAGCCCAATGTTTAAATCTAGGGCTATTTGCTAAAAACTACATTATGTATTGTCCTTGTCCCTAATTTTAACGGAATATTCCAAATTTTGTAAATAATAACGACTGTGGTCAACATATAGTGTAGTTTAAAAGTGTGGAATACATAATGTAGTTTTTAACAATTAACCCTTAAATCTATTAGCCCGACCCATTGTGTGACAAACTCTATTAACCCAATTTTTACATTTTCTCTCCTGTGAAATACCTTATATAACCCCGTATTAGCCCTGGTCGGGTTATTTGCAGCGGATATGTACATAAAAAGTCGCTTCTTTGTCAAAACCATTCTGTTATGTGTAATGCAAAGCTGAAATATATTTGCAGGATGGAAGAATCAACTATGATGAGTTTGTAGCCATGATGAGGAAAGGCAATCCGGAGCTTGTTCCAAACAGGCGTCGCAAGTGAAGCTCTAAAACTGGATATGTTTAGGCTTGAATTAATGGTAATTATGGAATCAACCCTTGGCCTGACATTAACTTTTGTGTGTAAATTAAGCTTGTGTATCGATTCTTATATCATCTTCAATGTGATTAGACGATTAGTCCACTATTGCATTAGTCTAGGCGAGTCTGGTGGATTTGTCCAGCCTCTCACAGCATTGGAGGTGATTAGCCAATTGAATTCGGATGAACAACCACGAATTACGTAGAAAGTGATTACAAGGTGAGCGAATTGAGCAGGGCGATGAATCCTTTACCCAAAAATGGACATATGATAAAAAAAAAAACCCCATCTTTTTCACCGTTTCGTCTTGTATTGCAGATGCTCTCACCTCTTCTGTAACTTTTGTGTGTTGTATTCTATTGTGTTATTATCAATGTATCCATTTTTATTATTTCTCATATTTTTATTTTAGTTATCTCTTTTATGAGCAAAAGAAACTTCTTTTATTAATTGGCCGAAGAAAGGATTGTTACTTGAAAAATAGTTGGAAAACCTTTTGAAGTAGGAATTTAGTGAACCCATTTTGCTCTAATAATTCCAAAAATATTTTATTTTAATTTGGTAATATACGGGTTCTAATTTGCTATTGTTTGGTCATTTTAGACTTTTAGTTATCATTTTATTGTATCACTTCAATATGTGCAATTTGGTGAAAATAAACTAGATATAAACCATGTTTAAATTTATTTTTATGAATATTACTAAAAATATAAAATGAATTGATTTGTTTGGAGGCCTTTTTTTTGTCTAATTGTGACGTGGATGTCTTACTTTTTTGGCTAAAAAATATTTACACAATATAGTGAAAAATATAAAATCACTGAAATTCGAGTATAAAAAAGTCTTATTAGGAGAGCATGCAAAAAGAACTAGACATTTTTAGACAGATCCGAAACACTCATCCAATAATAAAATATCCGTTTAATCTAGACGACGATATAAACGATCTATCCAGGTAATCTGTCATACATAATTAGATTATAATTATTTGATACTTAAATTATCATTGTGAAAAAAAAAATGCCCATCTAATTATCCTGCTAATAATTAAAAGTGAACATTGTATTTATACATTTCAATTTGAGAAGTCAAAAGATAAATAATTTTTATATGGGAATAATTATTTATAATCTAGCCAAAAAAAAAGAATAATTAATTGCAATTTTCAGTTCTCTGTCTCACTCTCTTTGATTTTAAGTCCAAAAAGCTTATCTCTCTCTCTCTCTTGACGAAGACTAAGCTCTTCGTGTCAACGTTCAATCCCAAATCTCCGCCTCCGAGAAACCCCCAAATTTCCCCAGAAATTAGGGTTTTTGATTGCTTCCCAATTCCATACCCAAATCATGCGACGAAGAATCAGAACGCACACTACTTGCGTGTATCGATTCTCCGATGCAAGTTCCAATTAACAATCGTCCAATCCGGACTCAGCCGATTCGCCCCAATCCGCGACTCATGTTGATGAGTTCGAGCTCTCAGTTCCTCATTCAACGCCCCGTTCTCGCTCCTGCAGTTCAGAGGCTCCGGGTTCCGAGCCGCCCCTCAGCTTATTCGCCGCTCAATCGCAGCTTTCGGATCTCCGAATCGAATCCCAAGTCTGCGAAGAATGTGAGCTTTTGTTAAAATCTTACTGTTTCGTTTGCAATTCGTTTCGTTTGTTTGGCTTGTTGCTTCGGAAACCGAGCTGGGTTCCGTTTGGTTGGTGAGAAAATGTAGGGAAATGATGGAAATTGAGAATTCTGAAGCTTCCTTAGCTGGAAATTGGTTAATGTTACTGATGTTGTTTCATTTTATTGCTCTGTTACTTATCTTCACGTATTCTGTTAGCTTTGCTTCAATTTCTATTTAGCCTGTCGTGTAGAAATGGAAAATTTTGTGTTTTGGGCCAAGAATGTAAGCTTTTGTTGATCGTACTGTTTTGTTTTGTTTGTTTGGCTTGTTGCTTCGGAGACCGAGCTGGGTTCTGTTTGGTTGCTGAGAAAATGTAGGAAAAGGATGGGAATTGACATTTTTTGAAGCTTCCTTAGCTGGAATATGAAATTCATTTGACTGTTTAAATATAGCTTAATTGTGATTTCCTGTAAATGCTGAGTTTTGATTTGGTTAGTGTCACTGATGTTATGTTCTGCTCTATTACTTATCTTCAGATATTCTGCTAGCTTTTCTTCAATTTTTGTGTTGCTTGTTGTGTAGAAATGGAAAATTTCGTGTTTTAGGCGCGAGGAGTTCTCTTCAGAACCTTCCCATCCTGAACTAAACGAAGATTTGCTGCCTGAAGATCTTCTGAAACCTGTAGCTGATAACTCGAGCACTGTCAAAAAAGAACAAAGATCAAGCCTTGTTGAGGTAATATTATTCTTTGTCATTCGGTTAGGTGTATAGGGCATCATAAGTTTCACAATTTCTTCACAAGCTTGTGGTTAATGTCTGAAAAAAAAGTTCGCTGCAGCTCTAGCAACATACTAGTTTAGGCCTATTGGCTATATTAGTTATGTACTCAATGTTAGGTTTGCCAGAAATCATGTAAGAATCTGAATCTTACATTTCAGATTTCATGGTGGCAGAGATAATTGTGTGTATATGTTATATCATTGAAACTACATCATCACTTTGGTTTAAGATCATCTTCAAACTTGCAACAATGTCAATTATATTATCGATGCCGTTGAATAAGAATGACGAGTTTGTTGTATCTTTCTATTGGAATCTTTGTTAGCACCTATAGACAGACAGGAGTTGTACTTCAATTACCATAACAAAATGTCTAGATTACCCCTCATCTGTGGCTGTAAGACAGTAGGCATAAGAGTTGTCGGGTATGTAATTAGCTTTTCACGTTGCAGGCTTCAAATGCAGTGCTTAAGGCAATTGGAAGCAGGTGGACCGTACCATGGACAGCAGAAACCACACTGCAGGTATAGCCTTTCATGTCCATTGATTTCTCCTTAAGGTACCATGCTTTCGTTAAGACAATTTGTAGAACCCGTTATGCCCCATGCATGAATTTCACTCTACTCTCAAATTTGAAGTTCGAACTAGATTGAATCTCTTGTTAATTGCTCATAACTATCTTTATGATTTGGCCACAAAAACATGACTACCCTTATGAAGTCCCATGTGTCATTGTACAAAATAGACGAAACCCATAAAAAAATGATTTTTTTCGTCCCGTGAGTTTAAAATTTTATTATATCCCAAAACTGCCCATTCCCATCCTTTAATCTTCTGATTTCAATATGATTTTGTAAAGAATTCCGAGAATGGAATCAAATTGAAATCAGAAGAGTAAAGTGTGAGAATTTATAGTCTTGTTCGATTTACCCTTGATTATTGGATGTCCATTTTTGCTTGAAAAAGCAAGTTCATAACAATTAAACTTATTAATTTTTACAATATATCACAGGTAATGCTTTTCTGGTTCTCCTCGTTCTGGTTCGTAGGCACATGGATGATCCCATTCGCCGCACACATATCAGGCATCCATAAAGAATCCCTAACATTCCGAGGCCAAGCCCTATACAGCCTAGTAACCGACATAACTGAGGGCCTAGTCGGGTTCACAATCCTCCACCACTCCCTATCCCGATTCCAACCCCTCCCCTCCGACTGGTTCAAATTCAGCCTCAAAGGCAACTGGCTCATCGACGTTGCACTCGGGTGCCTCATGTTTCCACTAGTCAACAAGCTATCGGTACTAAACCTCCTCATCCCCGCCCTCCCCTCCACTCCCGTAGCCCCTTCCACCGTGGAACAAAGCATTGTGGCCCGGGACCCCGTGGCAATGGCCTTGTACGCGATCGTGGTATCTGTCTGTGCGCCGGTTTGGGAGGAGATCATGTTTCGTGGGTTTCTCCTCCCGTCCTTGACCAAGTACATGCCGGTCTGGTCTGCGATACTGGTGAGCTCGGTCGTTTTCGCTTTGGCACATCTCAATGTACATAGGATGTTGCCTCTTGTTTTTCTTGGGATGGTTATGGGTGTGATCTTTGCAAGGTCTAGGAACTTGTTGCCTTGTATGCTCTTGCATAGCCTTTGGAATACCTTTGTGTTCCTACACTTGATGAGGTAGTAGATTTAGTTTTTATGTAGTTTTAGCTAGAACAGTAATTGTAGAAGGGGATTATTTGTTTTTATTGGCTTGATTTTTCGCTTTTAGACATGATTCATGACCATTGTAGTAACTATATATAAGCTCACTTTTTTTTTCTCTTCCTGTTCTGATGTCTTTTTGTATATACACATGTATGTTTTTGTTTTATTAATGATTTTTAGTGGGATAGTGTTGTTAAAAAAGTGTCTTATATTAGAGACACTCTTGTCATAATTTATAAACTAAAGTAAAAATGAAAACTAAAGAATTTGTAGGAATCATCAGGTCAAGTGAATCCCATACTATTTTCAGGAAGGTTTTAATAAATAAAAAATTCAAAATTACGTATATTTATCAATCGTATCATTAATGATTGATATCCCCTAATTATGTTTGGTTTGCAAGTTCAATAACATGGTTAAGTTCCTCTTATAGGGACAACTACAAAAACTGATTCGCTCGTGATTTATTCCCACGTGTGTATTTTTTTTTTTTGACGAATCCCACGTGTGTATTTGATTGAAGGTCAAACCTCTTATACACGTATACCTTTCATTTATTTTTAGGACTCAAAATCCTCAGCCAAATTGGACATTATCTTAAATACATACCTGTTTTTCGATAGGTTTTTATCCTAAAATAAATGAAACAAGTGAGCACAATGAATGTAACCTTCTCTACCAAGAATGTAGGTAAGAATAAAGGTCAAAACAAAATAAAACAAATTTCTGAGATTTAATTAAAATAAGATGAACTCCATACATATTATAATCCATAATAAGCAACCTTGATAATATTATCAAATAAAACATAACACCAAGATCCATTGATAAGTAAAAAGCCCCATATATGTAGCAAAAAACAGGTATAAAACATCATATCCATCCACATTGTGAACCCAAACAGCTAAAGGGTAAAAGAGAAGCTACTAAAATTTAAAAAAAAGGGTTCAAAACACATAAATGGATAAAATTTCACAACCTTCACCAACAACACTAGCAAATCAGTCTGACCCTAGACCACACTCACACTATGCCTTCTTCTTGTCCTTCAGTGACCTTGGAATCTTGGCCAAGAGCTTGCTCAGGACCTTCTCGTCAAACACGGCGTACTGCTTCTTGATCTCGATCGTGGCTTTCTCTGCCAACGGGTCGATCTTGTCCTCGTATTTGTCGTAGATTACGGGGACGGTGAATAGCAAAACAACAGCTGTATTGCACATAATCATGAATTTAGTTGCTTTGCTAGAATGTGGTTAGAGAGTTATATGAGACAATTGGAAAATGGCAGCGGTCATTGGATTATATGATTTCAACAGCTGAGATGTTTCCAACTTTAATTTCAGAACTTCCCAAAGGTTCAAAACTCATCTCAGCCATAAGCTATATAATTCAATGGATACAAATGATTTGCAATTTTCACTTGACATTTGAATTCCATCTGATTGTTACTCTAAAGGGTTCTATCCGTTGTAAACCAACCTTCTATCGTTAACTGTAAACTAATCTGGGTCATTAGATCAAGTTTATCCAACAACCCATGTTTTTAGGGGATATTTAATAATAAAAATAAATTCGAAGTTCTGCATATTTACATTTCCTATGATTAATGATTTTTTTAAATCTGGATTATCTATTATACTTGATGTAATGGTCTGGATTAGTTTACAATAAACAATATAAGGTTGGGTTTACAACGAATTGTATCCATGCCACTCTATAATGTTAATATGAGTACTACTTTACAAGAAGGAGAATTACCTGTGTAGAACAAGGTCACAAAGTTGCACCAGTTACCCACAATCGACAAAACCCACAGCCCAGCAATAACCTGATCAATCATAAGAATCATAAGGTGATATTAAGGTAAAGTAATAAAGAGTATGCGATATTACAAGACATATGGGTTGTGAGGTTAAGCAAAAGAACTAGCAATGATGGAAAAAACATACAGTGAGGAACTTCTTCAGCTCCCGTCCTGATGCAATGTCATGCAGGACAGAAAAACCTCGGTTAATCTCCACCGTAAGAGCATTGGCGATCTCAGTAACTAGGTCCTTGGGAAGATGAACTTCAGGAATGTGAGGTGAAGATCTAATGCAAACAAGCAGAGGTAAGAAACAATGACATGATATGATGATACATTTACCAAATATTTTGCAACATTGATTTTTTTTTACTTGGTGATGAATGTCGAGGCATTGGACCACAAGAACAGCACTGCCAGAGCTAGGATCAGGCAGTGGCAGAGCAGAGTCAATAGATGGTACTCAAGCAATTCAAAAAGAATCCAGATGGCTGTGGCACCACCCAACACTCCACCCGAGACCTTCTTGTCCTTCCATAGGAAGATATCCGCCGCTGAATCAGATAACAAATAGCTATGAGTATGGTTACTTATTAAGGCACGCATAATTAATTTCTACATAACAAGGTCCACATTCTAGGAAACCTTAATATCAATCCAACACAACTACTATCAATAACAACCAATTAAGAAATCTGAAACCCATCACCAAAGTCAATAAAACCTAGTTGGATCTAAAAAACAGAAGCAATAAAATCAGATCTATAATCCACGATGTAAAAGCTTGAACATCCAAAGATCAACTATTAGTCTGTTACCACTAGCCACTACCACAACTAAAATTCAACTTAAACTAACATATCTAACAATTTAAGCTACAAAATCCTCATATGAGGTTGATGAATGCTTACTAGTTACTACACTGAACTGAATCCAACACTTCAACATCATTTCTAGCTTAAAACCATGCATAAACAAATTTTCCATCTCTAGAACTACCATTTCTCATCAAACAAACAGCAAAATAGCAAAATTACAGAAACATATCATAAAATCAAGCTACCACAAACTTAGCTCTAATTTTTCTATTGCAACCAGATCGTACTAAAATTCAACCTAAACTAACATATCTAACAATTTAAGCTACAAAATCCTCATTTGAGGTTGAGGAGTGCTTACAACACTGAACTGAATCCAAGACCTCAACATCATTTCTAGCTTAAAACCATGCAAAAACAAATTTTCCATCTCTATAACTACCATTTCTCATCAAACAAACAGCAAAACAGCAAAATTACATAAACATATCATAAAATCAAGCAACCACAAACTGATCTCTAATTTTTCTATTGCAACCAGATCGAACTAAAATTCAACTTAAACTAACATATCTAACAATTTAAGCTACGAAATCCTCATTTGAGGTTGAGGAATGCTTACTACACTGAACTA
This sequence comes from Erodium maritimum, assembly GCA_963921825.1. NCBI lineage: Eukaryota > Viridiplantae > Streptophyta > Magnoliopsida > Geraniales > Geraniaceae > Erodium > Erodium maritimum. The sequence goes on along the minus strand of OY997592.1, from coordinate 73,832,232 downwards.
AATCCAAGACCTCAACATCATTTCTAGCTTAAAACCATGCATAAACAAATTTTCTATCTCTAGAACTACCATTTCTCATCAAACAAACAGCAAAATAACAGAAACATATCATAAAATCAAGCAACCACAAACTGAGCTCTAACTTTTCTCTTCAAAACAGATCGAACACAAAAAAATACTGAGAAATTATACGAAGATGAACTGCACATACGCTTTCCACCGCCTAAAACCTTGTGCACAGGCTTCTCCCTGCCGAAGATCCGGAAAATCTTAGACTTCACCGACGACGGCGACGCGGACTTCTCGTTATCGGAGTCCGACGACGGCGAATCATCGTGGCCGTGGATCTTGTCGGCTATCTTCTCCAACAGCGACTCCGACTTTGCCTCCTCGTGGTGATGCTCAGCCATGGCGACGAGTATCGAACACTGAACCGAAGCTCACTCCGATTCTCCAAAACCCTAAAACCCTCACTGAGAGAGATTCGAATCGTCTGAAAATGGGGAGAAAAATTATAGAAAACGAAACCCAAATCGCACTGCTTCGTTGAAACCTCCGTCAATTCCAATCTGTAGCCTAAATAGGGACATGTATCCGACAGATTCGATCTCGGCCGTTGGTTTAAAACACTCGATCTGCGCCGTTGAAAGTTTGTGGATCTGGGCCGGTGGGCCCGTGTCGAACCCGAAACCCGAAGATAGAGCTGCGATTTTGAAATCTGAACGTACCGCTTACTTTGATTCTGACGAGGATTCACTGCCGTTAGATCAGACGGGTCCCTCGATCGGCGGGCTGCCACGTGGCTAGATGAGAGTCGACGATGGGGACCACCGTATGATTATCGGATATATTTTTTAAACGAGTAATATAGAGAAGTGTATTACTGTAAAAAAAAAATACATTGTAGGGTTAAAAAGTTTTGGGCTCCAGAATAATCTCTGGGATGATCGTAATTAATCTGACTCTTATGGATCCGTAGAACAATGATACTTTGTTTTGTAGGCACAATCTGAAGACATCCACTTACCAGTATTTCAAATAAACAAAACACAATACTAAAAGTCCAAACGTAAATCCATATAAAATACTTCAAACTAAAAACAAAAGTGCAATAAAACAAATAAATTTGATGCGCTGCTCTTCCTATTATCCCGAGATGCCTCGGGTCACGTTCTATCGTCCCTCCCCCGGATCCCAAGTCTATCGACTGTATTGCTCCAAAGCCTTTATCCAAACGACTCGTATAGAAAGCCCTAGATTATAGAGATCGGTTTTGAAATAGCCCTGGAGGCTCGTCATAGTCTCTTAGAGTCGGTGAAAGGTTGCAGTCTGTTAGACTCGGTGAGAGGCAGTCTGATGGCAGGGCGGAGAAACGTTGAGGATGGCGCTGGTGTCTTGCCGAAACGGTGGGGAAGGTCGAAGCATGGCTCCGACGACAACAGAGGGACACGAAACGTGTGGAAAGGGACGGAAACGTCCGTGCACGGGGGAGGAAGGGGGCGGTTTTAACTATGCGTGGACGGATAATTGTAGAAGGAGCTCTGAAAAAGGAAGGAAGATCTCCACCGACATCCCCCATAAACGAAACCAATGAAGCCACCGTTGATGGCGACAAAGTATTAGTTTCACCCGTGATTTGTAAAAAACACCCCAAAGCTTTGCGGTTTATTCCTTTTATTAATACTAAACATAAGTTTCAAACAAAAATACTAAACATTATTGTAATATACTATGTGAATCACAAGTTTAATATAAAAAAACATCTTTTCATACACATGATTAACAACAAATCTAGAATAATATTTAACATCACTCTGTGCCAAATCATTTAGATCATGGTTTTAATTTCAAGATTATTTGCTCTTAATTATATGATTAAAATATCACCAAATTAATTTGAAACATCAATGTGACAAACCATGCACGTGATGGAGGAATAATCAATGTACCATCCAAACAACCACAAAAGTACCCATCATAGTGACCCATATAGGACACCAACCTCTTCCAAGGACAACCTTACAAAACAAATTGAAATCAAAGCTATCTCCATCTCGATGTGTTAATTTAGATGTCTAAAAATAAATATCTATGTTCATATTGAAGTTAATTAATAATTATAGTTGGTTATTTTAGGGATGATGAAGCAAAATCGAAATGAGTGAAAACCGACCAAAATGGATCTTGCACCAAACCGTCTGAAACGGTATGGTAAATGACTAGATCAGTTTAGTTTTCGATTCTTCAGAGAAAGAACCATTGATGCACCGGGTGGAATCATAACGATCCAACTAGGTTAAGGCCCAATTTAGACCCAGTATCAAGTCTCGCACAACACATAGCAGCCCATCGATCTCCACCCTAAAAATTCTTAAACAAATGATAACAGGATTCAGACTTAAAATCCCATATAACAAACATATAAAATTTACTATTTTATAATTGGGGTAGCTTCATTTCACTAACTTCAAGCTTTCAGATTTTATTTTCACTATCTTAAACTTTATTTTCTCGTCCAGTTATTTTGGAATCTTGTTTCTTAATTTATTACTTATAGTTAATTTTTTGTTTATTTTTGGACAAAAAATCGTGCCATTGGATTTCAAAAATCACTTTATTTTAATAAAAGTCTTATTTTAATTTTTAAAAACCAGATTATTTTGAAGGCATGACCGATGATGGAAGTCGATAGTGTATCCTCTAGAATATCAACAACAATGGGTGGAAGATCGACAGCGGCGCTGTGTTGTAGTGGATTAGGATACGAGCTTTTGTTGGCCCAAACAATCAAGCGAGGTCTGCTACGCAATCTCGCCAGTTCCAATGAGTGCCACGCGCGAGAGCGAGACGTTGAGGAGACATGTTCCATCCCAATGGGGTCTGAAATAACTCGATCCCGAGTCTCCTTTTTTTCTTCTGATAACCTCCATAAATGTCTAGCATCATCTTCACCTCTCCTAAAAATCTCCACCGAGGGACAAACGTGTTCAGTAAACACAGCAAGTCTATTCGAATCGAACAAAAAAAACATTTCTTACCAACTAAAAAACTAATGAACTGTGTTTTTCTTGAGATTAAGACTTGAAAAGTATCAAACTATGGGTTTTACTAATCTTCATAATCTCGAAGAGAAAATCACAGGATATGGCTCTTGAGAGAATACTCACAAACCTAAGTCATCGTCGGTTCTCTCCTTACAACCTTTGTTTTCCGTCTCCCTCTCCTTTTCTCTCATGTTCGTATGTTCGTCTCCGGGATTCACACTTCAACACCCCCCTCACATGTCGTACGAACCAGGCTCTGATACCATGTTAAAGCCCAATCCAACCAAAAATCGTGAATTGATATGTGGAGGCATCAAAATGTATATCAATGAGTCAATTTATCCACACATTTCGATGTGGGACTCACGCTTCAACAAAAGGATACCTTAAACACTTTCTGGTTCGACAAACAATTTTGACGTGACAATATCTCAACAACTCCCCATTTTCCGGAAGATACAAACTATCCGTAGACACTCGAGTCGACACATTCTTATCCTTGCAAGAGGCCTAAGAGCACCCACAGTCATCTCGCCGGCAGCTGGCGAGATGAATTAAAAATAATTTTTTTTGGCTTCATATATTTGCTTCATATATTTGCTTCCTACCGGCGACAAGTGCTGGTGATAAGCTAACAGCCAGCACTCCTAGTCAGCAATTATATATTTATTTCTCTCTCTTCCTTTTTGAATTCTCTCTCCTCGTTTTTGCTCCCTCCTAGCGCATGAACTATGGATGCTCTAACGTCAAGTCCAATATACACTGTAAACAACCTCGAACTGATGACATACTTTGTCTCCTTTTTAGTTTTTTGTTATACTGTCCACAAAATATCTACAAGACAAAACAAAATAGTTCTACAGATTCATAAAATTTGATACACTATTTTTCAAGTCTCGAACTATGATCAGAAACTCATGATTTATAACCTATGTGTGAGAATTGTATTTGTATTGGTCAAAGATTCAATAAAATACTGAACATGTTTCACACGAAAAAAATATCATTTCGTGTGAAACATGTTCAATATTTTATCCGAGTCGTGCCGTCAATCACAATCCGACGCCCATTACAAATCTGCTGAGTTTATGCGCAATCGATATTGCTTGTTTGACTCACTTATTAGTACCGATCGAGAGAGAGATTGAGGGAGGGAGGGAGAGAGATTGAGAGAGATATGTGGGTATTTGGGTTCAAAGGAGAATCTGGGTTCTCGGCGTGTTCGACGGCTGAGGAAGTCACTGCAGGAATCGATGGAGCTGGTCTCACCGCCATTGTTACAGGTCTGTTTCTAGATCTGGGTTTTGTTTCTCCCCTAGAAACTGTTGCTTTTTGGAACAGTTGGGTATTGATTAGCTCTGTTCATAAATATGCATGTGGGTCTGTTTTTGGAACTTATGTTGATGGGTTTAAATTGGTGGGTTCTGATTAATTTGTTGTTTTTGGAGCAGTTGGTGATTGTTTGATGGCTAATTAATTCTGGGTTTTTGTTGATGAGATCTGTATTTATGAAATTGATTGAAGTAATTAGCTTGGTGGGTCTCAGAAAGTTGAGCTGTTTGGGCTTATGTAAGTCAACAACATGATTCATGATTGTGTACTCATCCTTTTGTGTTCTTATGATCAATATTCTAATTTTGTTGTTGGTTTTGGAGTTTTTTTTAATTAATTATAGTTAGGAATTAGGATCATCCTATCAAAGTTTCAGGATTGGCTGATTGTGTGCTTCAAATGATGAATCATAATGAATATGGATGAAGTTTCAGGATTTGCTGATCTACTATATTCATGAGGATTGAATGAAGTGAATACTTATAGCTTAGTGTGTTCTTGAAAGTTGACCTGTTTGGGGTTATGAAAGTCAACTCCATGTTCATGATTGTACTCACCCCCCATGAACATTGATTTTGTTTTATAAGTCTCATAAATCCGGACCAATTTGTGTAACTTTGATTTTGTGTTCTTAGAACCAATTGCTTCATGTCGGATTTGCTGATTGTGTACTTCAAATGATTAAGCATGATAAATGCAAGGGATAATTGTCCGAATTTGTCTTTTTGTTGCAATTTATATAAAAATGACGAATTTACCCGTACAATTTAGATTTACAAAATAATAAGGCAAAAAACAAAAAACCCAGATTTTCATATCACTTAATTTGTTCCCTTTTGTACCTAACAAAGAGTAAGAAATTTTAGGGATATGAAAAGTTGGATTATTTGTTCTCTAATTATTATTTTTAAAATTTAAATTTCCAAAGGTAAAATCGTCATTTTGAAACAAATTTCTACAAAGTGCAACAAAATGACAACTTCGAGGCACTTTTTTGCAATTGCCAAAGAAGAGGGCGGCAAGTTGCAAAAAAGTGCATCTCATGGTACTTTTTTGCAATTTTCCCCAAATACAAATCCCATCTACTTTCCCCCCTCACATTTGCATCTGAGATTTGCAACTCCTTCCAAAAGACGATTGATCATATTTGATGTTAGTTCTTACATTCGATTTTATTAATGTAGGAGCATCAAGTGGTATCGGTGTTGAGACAACACGAGTTCTTGCACTACTTGGGGTCCACGTGGTTATGGCAGTAAGGAACATGGATGCCGGTAAGAAAGTCAAAGAGACAATACTGAAGGAAATCCCTAAGGCCAAGATCGATGTAATGGAGTTGGATCTCAGCTCAGTGGCATCAGTAAGAAAATTTGCCTCGGAGTATACTTCATCGGGTCAACCATTAAATCTTCTTATGTAAGAAAAGTTATATCAGATATATTTATCGTTATTCAAATTTTATGGCTCCAATTGAGTTTTATGTATCTTTTTCTTTCTTTCTTTGTAGTAACAATGCAGGGATCATGGGAACTCCATTCATGCTTTCTTCGGACAACATAGAAATGCAGTTTGCAACTAACCATATAGGTAGTGCTATTATATTTCCATAGCGTGTTTAATAGTTATGTTAATACTTAATACACATAACTACCTTTAGGAATTGCCTACAAATACATGACTCTATAACAAACTTTCCACATACACATGACTACTCGTGTATTTTCACGTGTGAGGATTGTAAAGAATAGACATTCTTCATGTGAATTTCAAGTTTTTATAGTATCGTAAAACTACTCATTCCCTTACTTTAATGTACTGATTTCAATATGATTCCGTGGAGGATTTTGAAAACGGATCAAATTGAAATTGGAAGAGTAAAGCGTGAGTAGTTTTGGGATACAATAAAATTTAGAGTTAATTGCAAAAAATACCATGAGGTAATGGTATTCAATTTGTGGCCCTTTTCTTTGATAATTGCAAAAAAAAAACACGAGTTTGTCTTTTGGTTGCACTTCGTATAAATATGTTTCAAAATGATGATTTTACCCTTGCAAATTTAAATTTTAAAAATGATAATTAAAGAAACAAAAAATCCAAATTCTCTTTTGCAGGTCATTTTCTTTTGACGAACCTTTTGTTGGAGACCATGAAAAGTACCGCACAAGAAAGCAAGAGAGGGACGGATTGTTAACGTGTCATCAGATGCTCACCGACTCTCCTATCGCGAAGGAATACGTTTCGATAAAATCAACGATCAATCAGGGTAACTCCACGAATTCCCTTCATTTCAAGTAGTCTCTCTCTCCCCCCTGAATTTAATCACTTGCTCGATATCTTGTAGATAGATACAAGAGCTTTTATACTTATGGGCAATCAAAGCTTGCTAACATATTGCATGCTAAGGAGCTATCAAGGCGCTTTAAGGTACTAAAATTACTTAATAATAGTTATGTTTAAGTATGTATGGGTTCTGTTACCTATCATTTGGTCATCCAAATAATGCAATATGTACGCTAATATAAGGAAGGGATAACTGTGAAAAAGTACCCTGAGGTATTTCTTTATTGCAACTTGTAGTTCTCTTCTTTGATAATTGCACAAAAGTGCCGTGAACTTGTTCTTTTGTTGCACTTTGTATAAAAATAACTATTTTACCCATGAAAGTTTAAATTTTAAAAACAAAAAAATCCAAATTTTGTATCCCTTAAATTTCTTACTCCGTATGATACAAAGAGGAAGAAATTTAAGGGGTATGAAAATTAGGAATTTTTGTATTTTCCTCATTATTTTTTAAATCTAAAACGCAAGGGTAAAATCTTCATTTTATAGAATTGCAACACCAAGACAAGTTCAGGGTAGTTTTTGTAATTATTAAAAAAGAGGGCTACAAGTTTCAAAAAATGAATATCTGATGATACTTTTTTGTAATTATCCCAATAAGACACTATGTTGGATTGAAACTTATTATCAACCATATATGCCAATACTTGGATCAAGCGCTTTTCTTTGCTCCTTTACGTATTAATCCCTTTTTATTAACAGGAAGAGGGGGTGGAGATTACTGCTAATTCACTTCATCCCGGAGCTATAATGACCAATATTTTTCGCCACCATAGCATTATTGACGGTAAATATTTTTACCATTTTCACTTCTCTCAATTCCTTGACATTGACTAGTTATGTTGTTGCAATTATCCGTTATATGATAAACACTATTCTTTTTTCGATAAATCCCGTTTCTCCATTTGCAATGTTCTTATATAATAAGTTAAAGATCTGAATTATAATTTCCAATATTTTCGATAAATCTTGTTTCTCGATATATTTGCAATGTCATCAATCAATCTATTGGAAGCCCTGAATAATAATTTACAATGTCATCAACAAATCTACTGGAAAATCTGAATAACAATTTGCAATGTTCTTATATAATCAGCTTGAGTGTATGTATCTTTGTATGTAAATTTGTCTTTATTTACAATATTGCCCTTCCCTTGGCCCATTTCAGGAATTGGCAATATGGTTGGGAAATATTTTCTCAAGAACATGCCTCAGGTATGTTTATGCCTTCATCTTATTTATACACGATTGTAACAAAATAATAATAGGTTTTAACGATCTGGTATCAATTATAGGGAGCGGCAACAACATGCTATGTGGCATTGCATCCACAGCTCAAAGGAGTGAGCGGCGAGTACTTCGTGGACAGTAACAAGACCGAGCCAAGCGCTCTGGCAAAAGACGCTGACCTGGCGAAGAAGCTGTGGGATTTCAGCTTGACCCTTTCAGCTTGAGTTCACTCTTAACAAACGAGTCAAGATTTGAAGCTCTGTTAAGGTTTGATTTTGAAGATTGCAGTAGCCCCTTCTCCAATATTCTGCAGTTCGTGAACAAACTCTATTTGTGTATAGCAAACTAGTTTTAAAGGGTTTGAACAGGTTTGTGCCAATAATAAAATAGTTGTGCTTCTATTCCAATAAAGGTTGAGTGCAGACTCTAATTGGATTCTTAACCGATTCGCCTACTCTTAAAACATAGTCTTACTTGTGCAATCAAGTGCTGGCCGGTTCAAGACTCTCAAATCGGACCCTAAACTCTGGCTTTGGTATCGTTTTTTAACAGATTTTGTATTGTTCGATGAATAAATTATCATTTCGCTTTTTCTTGGAAAGAATACAGTTTGACCTTTACTATATCCTCCATGAGTCATAAGAACTTCCAGGGGGCCGGTTTTGGTATCGTCGGTTCAGTAAAATTTGGGATCGGATTCAGTGTTCATTATAGTAGTGGTAGGATTCAAATGGTCGTTTTTGATGAAAATGGACAGATGTAAAGAGAAGCATAGAGAGAAGAGAAAGAAAAAGAAAGAGGAGAGAGATAGAGAGAGAACAAAGAAGAATCGATGTCAACGTATTATTGACCGTCAACAGAGAATCGGAGAGAAAAACGAAAATGTCATCTTTTCGTCATTTTTTGACCAAATCGACGATATATTTGACGGAAAACGATGCCTATTGTGGAAGGTCTAATACATATGTATTTATACATAGGCTCAACCACTAAACAGACACATAAAGTCTTGGGCTTTAAACAATAGGCTTTGCTAAATTTTCATAACTTGTAAGAGAAAATCTCAGAAACTGGGCCAAGCCCATCTCAAACGTTCACAAAAACACATATACACTCCAATGCTCTGATGAAACCTATAACAAGAAAGAAAGATTCTATGATCTGAATGTTACCTCCTAATCAACTTTAAAAAATAGTTTTTTTTGGATTAAGGGTTAATTATAAATAGCTAATTCTAATTTATAGGGTTGAATTGATATTTATTTTAAAGTTTTTTTTAACTGATATGAATGTTTAGCTATATAACAAATAGTCCAAGATATCGATCACGAAAATATTTTCAATGGTTCTTTAAATAATTTGTTTAAAGTAAAACTGAAGTGATTTTTTTTAAATAACACTGAAGTAATTTAATAATAAAATATATACAACAAAATTGATTTTTTAAATATATATATATATTTAAAATAATTATTAAAGTGTAATTAAAGATATTTATGTTATTTTAACTGACGGATTATATGGCTAAATATCAATTAAAAAAATAATTTAAAAAAATGTATTAGTTAAATACTACAATTTCCCCATCTGTTTGTATTTACCATTCGACCGAGCTATCGATCGTACCGTCAATCACAATCCGATACCCATTACAAATCTGCTGAGTGTATTCGCATTTGATATTGCTTGTTTGACTCACTGATTAGTGTCGAGAGAGAGAGATTGAGAGAGATGTGGATATTTGGGTTCAAAGGAGAATCTGGGTTCTCGGCGTGTTCGACGGCTGAGGAAGTCACTGCAGGAATCGATGGAGCTGGTCTCACCGCCATTGTTACAGGTCTGTTTCTCGATCTGGGTTTTGTTTCTTCACTGTAGAAACTGTTGCTTTTTTGTGGGTAGTGATTAGTTCTGTCCAAGTGTTCATAAATATGCATGTGGGTCTGTTTTTGGAAGCTTGTGTTGATTACTATGTTGATGAGCTTAAATTGGTGGGATCTGGTTAATTTTGTGTTTTTGGAGCAGTTGGTGATTGTTTGATAGCTAATTAATTATGGGTTTTGGTTGATGAGATCTGTATTTATGAGATTGATTGAAGTAAATAGCTTAGTTGACATGTTTGGGGTTATGAAAGTCAACCCTGTGATTCATGATTGTGTACTAATGCTTTTGTTGGTCTCAGAAATTGGAACTGTTTGTTAAATTTTTAATTTCTTCATTAGGGTCAGTAATCTTATTTGTTGTTGGTTTTGAAGGGGTTTATTTTTTGTTAATTATAGTTAGGATTGTCACACCAAAGTTTCAGGATTTGCTACTTGTGTTCTTCAAATGGTGAATCATAATGAATATGAATTTGATCTGCTATATTCATGAGAATTGAACAAGGTGAATGCTAGGGATAATTGTAAAAAAGTACCCTGGACTATTTTTGTTGTGTTTTGTATGAAAATGATGATTTTACCTTAACAGTTTAGATTTAAAAATTAATAAGTAAAACGAAGAATCCAAATTTTCATATCTCTTAATAATTGAAGGGATATGATAATTTGGATTATTTGTTCTTGAATTATTATTTTTTAAATTTAAATTATCAAGGGTAAAATTGTCATTCCAAAACAAATTTATACAAAGTGCAACAAAAAGCAAGTGCGTGGAACTTGCAATTATCAAAGAAGAGGGCTACAACCTTCAAGTTGCAAAAAGTGTATCTCATGGTACTTTTTTGCAATTTTCCCTAAATACAAATCCCATCTACTTTCCCCCCTCACATTTGCATCCGAGATTTGCAACTCCTTCCAAAAGATGATTGATCATATTTGATGTTAGTTCTTACATTCGATTTTATCAATGTAGGAGCGTCGAGTGGTATCGGTGTTGAGACAACGCGGGTTCTTGCACTACGTGGGGTCCACGTGGTCATGGCAGTAAGGAACATGGATGCCGGTAAGAAAGTCAAAGAGACAATACTGAAGGGAAACCCCAAGGCCAAGATCGATGTAATGGAGTTGGATCTCAGCTCAAAGGCATCAGTAAGAAAATTTGCCTCGGAATATACTTCATCGGGTCAACCATTGAATCTTCTTATGTAAGAAAAATGATATCAGATTTATTTATCGTTATTAAAATTTATCGGCTCCAATCGAATTTATGTACTTTTTTTTCTTTGTAGTAACAATGCCGGGATCATGGCAACTCCGTTCATGCTTTCTTCGGACAACATAGAAATGCAGTTTGCAACTAACCATATAGGTAGTGCTATTATCTTTTCATAATCATGTTTTATAGTACAGTTAATTGCACATAATTACCCTTTTGAATTGCCCACAAGCACATGACTCTACCGTAGACTTTCCACATACACATTTTTACCCTAATGAACTTTCACATGTCACGATCGTACAGAATAGATAAAAACCGTCACAATTTTCGATTTTGTTCATCACATGAGTTTAAGTTTTTATAGTATCCAAAGACTACTCATTCCCGTACAATCTTCCGATTTCAATATGGTTCCCTGGAGGATTTCGAAAACTGAATCAAATTGAAATGAGTAGAGCGTGAGAGTGAGTAGTTTTGGGATATAATAAAATTTACAGTCGCGTGCAAGACATGTGACGTGAAATTGATTTTCTTTGATGTTGACACGTGAAAATTCATAAGGGTAGTCATGTATTTGTGGAAACTTTACTTTGGGTTCATGTGTTTGTGGACAGTTCATAAAGGTAGTTATGTGCAATATGAACAACTTTCTGAAGGCCATGCCCTATAGTTGTTTTGTATCTTGAATTTAGTGTTTTATGATCTGCAGGTCATTTTCTTTTGACGAACCTTTTGTTGGAGACCATGAAAAGTACAGCACGGGAAAGCAAGAGAGAGGGACGGATTGTTAACTTGTCATCAGAGGGTCACCGATTCGTCTATCGCGAAGGAGTACGTTTCGATAAAATCAACGATCAATCAGGGTAACTCCACTAATACTCGATAAAATCATGTAGCCTCTCTCTCTCCCCCTCTCCATTGAATTTAATCTCTTGCTCCATATCTTATAGATACAACAGCATATATACTTATGGGCAATCAAAGCTTGCTAACATATTGCATGCTAAGGAGCTTACAAGGCGATTCAAGGTACTAAATTTACTTAATAATAGTTATGTTTAAGTATGTATTGGTTCTGTTAATTATCATTTCGTCATCAAAATAATTCAATATTTACGGTAATATAAGAAATTTATACACTTCTTATCCTTGTTTTCATGGCAAGGAATTGTAATTACGTCTTCTGTCTTTTGATTGAAACTTGAGGTCAACCATATATAGTGAAGATCAAGCGCTTTTCTTTGCTCCTTTTTGTTTTAATCCCTTTTCATAACAGGAAGAAGGAGTGGAGATTACTGCTAACTCACTTCATCCCGGAGCTATAATCACCAATCTTCTTCGCCACCATAGCATTATTGGCGGTAATATTTTGACCCTTTTGACCTTTTCATTTCTTGCAATTTCTTGACATATTTAGACTGGTTATGTTGTTGCAATTATCCTATATATGATAAACACTGTTTCTCTATTGGAATATCGTGCAATAGAAAATAAGACGATCTGAATAATAATGTCCAATGCTTTTGATAAATCTTGTTTCTCGATCCATTTGCAATGTTGTCAATCAATCTATTGGAGGTTCTGATAATAATTTGCGATCTATCCGATTAAACTTGTTTCTCAATAAATTTAAACTGTCATGAACCAATTTATTGGAAGATCTGAACAATAAGTTGCAATGTTCTAATATAACCAGCTCAATTGTATGTCTCATTGTATCTAAATTTGTCTGTATTTACAATAATGCCCTTTTTCTTCGGCTTATTTCAGGAATTGGCAACATGGTCGGGAAATATTTTCTCAAAAACATACCTCAGGGAGCGGCAACAACGTGCTATGTGGCATTGCATCCACAGCTCAAGGGAGTGAGCGGCGAGTACTTCATGGACAGTAACAAGACCGAGCCAAGCGCTCTGGCAAAAGACGCTGATCTGGCGAAGAAGCTCTGGGAGTTCAGCTTGACCCTTTCAGCTTGACCACTCTAACTAACTAGTCAAGATCTGAAGCTCTGTTAAGGTTTGATTTTGAAGATTGCAGTAGCCCCTTCTCCAAGTTATATGCAGTTTGTGAACAAACTCTATTTGTGTATAGCAAACTAGTTTTAAAGGGTTTGAACAAGTTTGTGCCAATAATAAATAGTTGTGCTTCTGTTCCAATAAAGGTTGAGTGCTGACTCGAACCGGATCCTGAACCGAGGATGCTTGTTCGTTGTTTTAGGTGTCGGTTTTTAATCGATTATGTCCGATTTCGTCCCGATTATATTGATTTTTTTTTTGTTTAGTTTATTTACAGATTTGTCTTGATCTATGAATAAATCTTAAGAGCATCCATAGTGGTGATTTATTGAAGCGTTGAAGGGTGAAAAAATAGGGAAAAGTAACGTTTCTTCCCTCCCAACATTTACAGATTTGTCGGCGTCGATTTCTCTCTGTCTCTCTCCTCTCTCTTCCCTTCTCCCTTCTCTTTGCTTCCATCTCCTCCCTTAACGTTATTTCTTCGACCATTTGTCCATTTTAATTAGAAACAACAGCTTAATCCAACTTTCACTACAAGAAAGCAACGAATCCAACACTAAAATGTGACCTAATCGACGTTATCGAATCCAACCCCACGGTTAATGCTCGAATATATATATATACGGTTTAACCTTTACTGTTCGCTCCACGAACCATGATGCAACAATATTGTCACTTTGTTAACTGGAAACATTACATGTGTATTTATATATTGGCTCAACCACCAAACATAACTACAAAACTCAAATTACTAAATACATTTTCTCCTTTATATAATTGTGATTTATAATAAACAGATAAATAAAATAAAAATAGCCATTATTACTCCGGCCCCACACACACGGTTTTGTCCGAAGAAGACTTCTTCATAACAAATCAGACAAAGACACGTTACACCGACTCAAAACGACACCGTATCTACGCCCCGGCGGCGACTGTTTCAAACGCGCTTCCACTCTTACCTTTAGACACAAGCTCCAACACAGCCTTCAAGTCCCTCTTCTCCACGTTGACTTTGAGACCATACTTCATGAACAAAGTCAACGACATCTTCTGCTCCACGCGGTGGCCGGCGGCCACCGCCAGCCTGTGGCGCAGCAGCACCGCCGCCGCGATCGATTTCATTTGTAAGTACGCTAAATCTTTTCCTAGGCAAATCCTCGGACCCGCATTGAAGGCCACGAACCTGTAAGAATCGTGCACTTCGAATTTCGTACCGTCTTTCGATAACCACCTCTCGGGCTTGAACTCTAGGCAATCTTCTCCCCAGACGGACTTCATTCGTCCGGCGGAGTATATCGAGTAAGTTATCGATGACCCCGCCGGAACGAATGTTCCGTCCGGTAACACGTCGTCGGCGACGACGTGTTTCGAGTCCTCCGGGACCGAAGGGTACAGCCGGAGGGCCTCGGATAGTGCTGCTTTAACATATATCAATCGGTCAACTTCTTCGAACACTAGTGGGTCCTCTAGCCACTTGGACGTGTCGCTGCCACGTGTCTCCAATAGGACGGTGCAGATTTCGGAGAGTAATTTTTCTTCGACGCGTGGGTTTTGAGTGACCGACCAGAAGAACCAGCTCAGCGCGACCGATGACGTGTCGCGTCCAGCTAGGATGAAGTTGAGCGCCACGTGTTGGAGGAACGTGTCTGAGTACGATTCCTTCTTTTTCATGAACCGGGAGAGGAGGTCGTCGTGGAGGGGCCCGCCGGCACCCTGCTGCTGACTCGTCAGCTCGAGCTTACGTGTACTGATGATGCTGGAGAGGTAGGTGTCTATGTGCTGAAGGCTGCGGCTCAGGCTCACTTCGAGCCCGAGCCCTAGCCGTTTCCTGAACCGCCAAACGAACTCGGGCAAAATGAACCGCTGCAACGTGGCCTCGGTGGCCCGGTCGAAGGCGGCAGCGAACCCGTTCTCGGGTAAACCGGGAGAGAGCGTCTGCGGGTCCTTACCGAAAGCCAGACCGCAAATGTTGTCGAAGGTGAGCCGGAGCATGAGATCCTGAAGCTCGACCGGTTTACCCTCAACCTGAGCCGCTTCGAGAATCGGGCATAACCGGAACTTAATAGCCCGGCTCACCCACCGGGCCATGGCCTGACGCAACGTCCTGGTGGTGAACTCCAGTGCGGCGGTCTTACGCTGGAACAGCCACGTGTCGCCATCTGAGTTAAAGATCCCCTCCCCGAGCAGATCGTGGAACACAGCCTGCCACGTGGGCCCCTTCGGGTAGTTATCGAACCTCACCTTCAGGATATGCTCCAGGTTCTTCGGGTCGCACGTGACCGTCACGAGACCCTGCCTCCGCGCCAAAAGCGGGATCGGACATATACACGTCTGGTACGTGCCGCCGCACGCCCGCAGGTTGTCGGAGATCCACTCGTGCATGCGGCTCGCGTTCTGTATCAGCCCAGGTAAGCTCCCCAATAGCGGCCAGACACGTGGCCCCTTCAGCGACCGCGTGATGAACCTGAACCACACCAGGTAACCCACCAGCGCCGTGAAGAACATCACAGCCGTTGGTACCTCCATCTGATCTCCCAACCTCACCATAACCAAACCGCACCGGAACACCACCTCCGGCGACACAAAAATCCAAAAATCTAACCGTTGGAGGGTACGATTTATACAAAATGCAGCTCAAAAACCAAAACCCAGATCAGATTTTGCACCAAAATGTAAGCTTTTGCTCTCTCTGGAGAGAGAGAGGTGGAGAGATAGAGAGAGAGGTGGAGAGAAATAAGCTAAAAGAGAGAGATTCTTATAGGATGATGAAGAAGAAGAGTGATGATGAAGACATAGTTGCATCTTTTTTCCATGAATGGAGTAAATAAGGTCATGAAACTATGGTTCTTTTTTTCCTCAAAACCATTAGCCATTAATGCCAGCATGAGTCGTTGGGTGGTGTTAGTGACGAATTTAAGGTAGAATACGAGAAGAGGGAGAAGTACATATACAGTATACACGATCCATCTCTTGGTATTTCCATGTAAATGTTTGAATATTATTGATCTAGTTAATTTTATTGTTTATAAATCAATGAGTAGAAGAAAAAGGTTGTGATTATTGAGTGGGGTTGAATCTTCATTTCATACTAGGACAGTACTTTGCATTTTTTATATGTTTTTAGACCTCACACCTTTGATAAACCTTTTATATTTATCATGTAAGAGGTGTATTTTATTAATGAGGAAATTGTGACAGCAAAAAGGATCATGGGAGGGTAATGCATATGTAGACAAATTACAACCAATTCTTTTTGAAAGACCAAATATTTAGACCTAATGATTATAAGACTAATCCAAACAAAATTGAAACACATGAAAGTAAGACTCGTGTAACATGATTTAAAAATTTTACCTAAAACTGAACTGAAAAATCATATCCGGCTTGACCAGAACCCACTCATCATAATCTGAAAACTTGTGCATCCTCCGACATGAGTCTCTAGCTTGATGAGAGACGCATGTGGTGTGAGGAGGGATCGCGTGATATGCTGTTTGTCCTTCAATGCAGCCCATTGTAAAAGACATGCATGGATCTCTTACAGGGCTGCTTTCCAGCTCTCGCATGAATCCCTTCTAACTCATCCTCTATTTTCTTTTTGTAGGAGGGGCAATCATTAGCTCTTGGTCCCCCAAGAGGAACCCTAAATACCCTCATGGAGAGCCAGTGGTTGTAGTCCTGCGTATCCTTGGGTTAGGCAGGACGATGGACGTCACCGAACCCTCCTATATCTTTCCTAGAAAGACGGGTGGCCCGAGTTGAGTTGGACGTTCCAACTACAACTAATGGCTTAGGTACGACGATGGACCTCAAAAAATTGTGTGGTGTCGGAGTATGGGAGTAGCAGGTTAGATGGCAACGTCTTTTTCCTCGGTCGTTCCCCATGCAACTCATCCTCACCCTGGTGGCGTAGACGCGACAGAATGGGGGCCATGCCTCGGGATTTGGTCGGTCCCTGGACTTGGGCCGAGGCCAACGAAGTGTTCCATCCTCGATAGCGTATCAGAACAAACGTCCGTGGACAACAGTCCCGTCACTCCGAGAGGGAGGAGGTTTCCGACCGACGGAACCCAAAGGTCTAGCCGGTTTGGGAGGGACATGAGGGCGTGGTTGGATCGTTGGGAGGCCTACCACAACCCTACCTCCTTGCGAATTCACCCTCGAGTGGGTTGAGAACCAGGGCCCGCATCCCCGTTTTGTTGGGAGCATAGGTTGTGCATGTCCTTTAGTCGGGGCTTGGGGGCACACCACTAACGGGAGAGGTACTTCTTGTGTTGAGGGAAGCAAAAGGACCTGAGACAACGGTGAAGCCATCAGAGAGGAAATCTTCCTTGTGGACGTCGGTGTGGGCTTGAATACTTTGATCAAGGGTCGGGGGGATACGGGACGAAAGAGGCACCAGGGCTGGATACTTTGATCGAGGCAGTGGAGAATAGTGGTCTGGTGGAGGAGGAGGTGTGGGGAAGATGGATGCGAGGGCTTTTTGAAGAGCATCCTTCCACATTCCAATTTCGCGAATACCGTGGACGGACAAGGAGGGGGGACCAATGGTGATTGAGGGCACATCAACCGCGATATCAAGGGAGGGGCCAACACATCAGACCAAGGATCGGAGGAGGGGGCGGTGGAGAAGCTATTAGGACACATAAGGTAGAGTAACTATGTTTTAAGGTTCATGCTACCGAGATTGATAAATATGTTAGAAGTATGGATATCTCTAACAATATCTAAGTTATGGTAATATAAATTTAGAATAGAACGGAAACATGTTTCATAGGACAGATGAAAGGATAACCGATAATATTCACTTATATTCGGTCGTACTTCCACAACTAAAAGATCAACTCCGTTAGTTGGATTTGGTTCCAGATTATAATCCAAGTCTCCCACGTAAAGAAAATTTATTTTGCATTGTCAATATATATTATGTATGGGTCCGTGAAGAGTCAAGCTTTGAAATCATTTGATAAATTGAAAACAAAATAATTCTTTTATAGATAGCGTAGTTTGAAACCGAGTACATGAGAAGTCAAACTCTGATACTATAATATCAATTAAAAGTTCAAACCAATAATTAAAAGTTTAATTATAATTATATTCTAACAATAATGATTACTTTCATGAGGGTCAAAAACATGAATCTTGTAAACATATTAGGTGGCCAATAATTTTTCTTAAGTTATAGGCTAAATTGTCATTTTTCATATCTCTTTAACATTCATATCCAAATCACATATATACATGCATGGGAAGGCAAGCCAATAAGCAATGAAGGGCAATATACGAAGTCACAAATTGGCTGAAGTTACTTAATTTATTGCTTAGCTAAGTCGAGGCCAGTCTGTCTGGAAAAAAAAGCTCACCTAATTTTTCAAAAAAGTGGACTTACCTTAATAAATTCTAGCTCTCAATGAAGCCGAGAAGTATATGAAATTGGTTGAGAAAAATAGGTCGCATATGTTTCCAATGGGCGGCTAAATATTTAATTTGGAAGAAAATAATAAGCAAGTATTTCTCAAATCAGAATTAAACCGATCGAGTTTTGTTTTGGACGAACCGTATTCTGGGGTTTTAAATAAGAAAACACAATTTCTATCCTGTGATTTACGTATTCTATTTTGAGTTCTACGAAACATGAGTGGTAAAATAAGTTTGGCGAATGTAGAATTCTCGAAGTGTTTATTTATCGATTAATTTAGGGAATATGAAGAAGGCCGTCCAATTTGACATTGTATAAACTATTAGAGCTCGAGTTTTAGCTCCTAAACACATGAATAATTTTTCTCATAATGGTTGTTAAAGCCCTATCAAACTCCAACTCCAAAGCTCGAATTTATGAGTGAAGGTATCAAAATGTATATGAGAAGGTTAATTTATTCACACACTTTCGGTGTTGGATACACACTTCAATACCCCCTTCACGTGTAGGGCTGGTCGTTTACACGTGAGTTATAGTAGGACTGAACATCTACATATGGGCCGGAGACCGCATGGTGGATGTGACAAACATATCGTGGGCCGAACCAACTCTGATACCATGTTAAAGCCATATCCAACCCAAAAACTCGAACTTATGGGTGGAGGCATCAAGATGTATGTGAAGAGGTCAATTTATTACCACATTTCTGGAGATACACACTTCAACAAATGTCACACATTTTCGTTATAAAAAATTAATAGATCGAGATATTGATACATATTAGAAAACGTTACCTCCCATACATATTAGAATGAAACAGATATGATCCATGGGTGTAGATTAAAAACCAAACCCTAATATAGTCATTAAACATGTTGCATTCACAAACTTAAATTGATTGATAAACTTCTTAAGCCGATTATTACCTTATGGCACCATCTACATTACTTAAATGTAAAATAATAACATTTATATCGAAACTTAAAATTTTGTTTATTTAGTTACATATAATGGAGTAGAATAATGAATTACTTTGTTGTGATTTTGGTGGGCTGCCGTGGTCCATTGGCAATTTAATCTGATTTTATTGAATGAAAATTATTTAATTAATTGTTTATGATCTTTCCTCTTCATGTGACATGGTTAGGGTTTGGTGAACAAACCCACCAACATTTAATGGTCCATTTCTAGTTCTATCTACTTAAACGGTGTCGTGTGACGCTATTTACTCATTCATGGCAAGTGTCATTTTACAATAAGAAAATGACATTTCTTCCCCTAATTAATATAGAAAATGATTGATTTAAACTAACGTCCTTTGTTTTGTAAACATCTCATGCCATCTCGTTTTGTCGTTGAATGTCATATATGAAATGAATCGTTATCGTATGTTATCATTTTGTTTTTTATTATATGTTTATAATCCGATTAAATAAGAGTGTTTAGTCGGATCAAAACTTAACTAGCTATGTCTTTGATAACAATTAATATAGATGGGTCAGTATCTCGGAATACCACCCAAACAACGTGGGGGAGGTGTGTCAGGATAAACGTGTGCAAGTTTTGGAGACGAAATGGGGTCCTCCTGAGGTTGCATTCATCGAAGTTTGCGGAAGCACACACGATTCGAGAGGCGCTAAGGTGCCATAAGAGTCATCGTCCGGGCTGATGCTCGATTCCTAATTGATCTCGTTAATGGGGGATATCACTTATTCACTCCCCTTTGAGGTTATTATGTCGAATCTCGATCCCTCAAGAATTTATTTGAGTATGTTAAAATCGAATATGTTGTTAGGTGAGCGAATCAAGCCTCCTATTAATTTGTTATGAAAACTCGTTCTACGCCTGTCTAATCGCGACAAGGATTTATTGTACTGATGAACTTTCTTATATTTTGTAAATTTGTGATCTTTTCAATAAATTTATTTATTTTTATAATATTTATTTATTTGAATTAGTTTAACTTCGTATTTTAAAAATGATTTATTTTTTATATATATATTTATTAAAATTAATTGCGTTGTTTTTAGGTCAATGTGAACCCTAACTGATCAAATTAATCGGTGGAATCATTATGAATTTAACTGATTAATTACAAACTAAATTATAATTATGAATTAGAGTTAGCATGCACAAACTTCTTAACAACAACATTAAATACAATGTTATAAAATATAGCCTTTTGTTTTAGACAATAAATTTAACTCAGTTCTCATGTTTCTTGTGCTTCTAATTCCCTTTATTTGTGTGACTTCATCAAATCTTCATACTCACTTTACCTACATTCTTATATTTGTTTCTTTTATGTTCTAATCATTGCATATACTCTCACAAAATAAAATCCCTAATTCGGGTGTGAAAAGAACCACACGGTGTACCGAACGATTCTGGTAGTCTAAATAGTTGATAACTTGAATACGAAAAAAGAGAGAACTATGAAAACTAACGATCAACGAATAATAGATTTGAGACACGATTCCTATGATTAAATCAAAATTGAGGGGTATATCTTTTTGGCGATGGTTATGAGACCGTAGTTCAATTCGTTTTTTTTCTTGATTTGACCTGAAAATGCTTGTGATGTCTTAAAAACACGTTAGTCCCTCGACGGGGACCCCTAAGTGGCATCGAGAAGAATACCGGATATACAGGGAGGGAGAACACCAGGAAAATAAATACGCTTGGGGTCGAGATGACTTTGACCTTGACAGGGCGGGTGTGCGTCCCCAGACACACCTTGTTGCTCGATCTCACAACTCATTGGCCTTGGTGACCTCACCTCCATACCCTTCAGGAGAGCCATCACTGCCGGGGCGAGGTCCAAACCCCTCTTCTTCTGGACCGGGGGGGGGGGGGGGGGGGGGGGGGGGGGGGGGGGGGTCTTCATTCTTGCCTCATGGAACCAGGACTTGTCTTTACTCCTGCGAGCCGACCCGTCACCTAAGGAGGTAGGTAATTGAGCCGTGGAGGCTAGCAAGTTTCTGGAGTGGAACATGAACACCTTATGATTAGACAGGAGGTCTTATTTTACCCCAACCTCAAATTACCATACTCTCGTAGAGGTTGGGGGCGGTGGATCAAATTGAGAGGACACATGCTTCCGGCCCCAGGTGTGTGTCGAGGCGGTAGGAAAAAAGTCTTCTACTAGGATAGATGATGGCAGCCTTAGCGTCCGAATCCCGGTAGAATGTCAAGTCGAGCTAGCGGAAATGCAATCCCCTGCGGCCCAAAGCCCCGCCGGAAGCCGAGGCGATCTGGAAGACGGTCGGGTATCCATGAGCGGATAGGGTCCGACCAATCCCTGTGTATCATGTTTCATTTGCACTCGGACCGATGATGTATGCCCCAAGATGATAAGACAAGCCGAACGACTGAGTGGTGTGGCCATGTTATTCCAAAAGCGTACCTTCAGGGTTCCCCCTAGGCTAGACCTGTGGTGTCAGTCCGAAGGTCCATGAATCCCCTAAGCGCCCCCCCCCCCCCCCCCCCCCCCCCTCACATATAAGCTCGTTGTGGCCGTGTAGGGGGAAGTCGGTGAGGCGAGCCCACATCTGGATGTAGGAAAAATGGAGGGTTTCCAGATTAATGTACGACTGAATATCCACCAGGACGAGGGGCGCTTGCTTGAATGACCATGACTCCCTCCTTCGAATCCGGTCCTTCTTCGTCTGTGAGGTGAAGTAGAAATCAGAGATCCTCCAACTGAGGTTGTCATGGTGTTAGACCTTCGTCATCAGGCTCTCAATGGTTAGCCAATCATATAGACGAGACGTGAATACCTGTCCTACCAGGCCAAATGTCGTGTGGGCTTGGGATTGTTCCATCCTCTGCTCACGCAAAATGCATATGACCCGTTCCTCCTCTGCATCCATGGTAAGTGCGTCAAAACCCTCTTGGATGGAAAGGAGTTCCTCCATCGGAGGTAGTGGAGCACTCGCGAGAATGACCCCGAGAGGTGGGGTGGCTGTGATGTATGTGATGTAGGTCCTGGTTTCGTGGGTTCCAGAGACGAGAACATGAGAGGTTGGGGCGGGCAACAACGTGGCCGAGGTAGGATCCGTCGATGTTGCGACATAAAAAGGTGACAGGAGGAGGAACGACCAGTGTTGCCAAGAAAATGGGTCGGAGAGAAGTAGGAGAAGGTCGAGACGATCTTTATTCGATCTCACTGGTTCGATAAAGCACTGTTTCCCTAAATAAAAGTAAAATAACAAACACTGTTTCAATGATAGAAGACAATTGTTCCATAAATTTAGGTTAGACAAAACCATTCCTTCATCTATGGAAGCAACCCAATTGTGTAGGGTTTACTTTTTTAATGATAGAATTGTTATGTAAACCCATGTCTTCAAGAGCACCAAACAATTAGGTCTTGCCACTTCCCTAATTAAATGTCTCAACCCATACCCTTTCACTCCCAACAATTTCCTTGTATGGTTGGTCTAACAATTGTCTAAAACTACCCTTTGAAAAATTAAAATAAACATCTACAAAACCTTGCTTAATTAATGCTAACTATGAGTACATTATAACTTAAGGTACATTAATTAATTAATCCTTAATTATTTGAGCTCATATGTAGGAGTCAATATCAAGGAACCTATCTCACATTAAATCAAACCTTTCGGTGCACCCATTTGTCTCTCCTTTGCATTTATGTTTTGAGCCAACTTTTTGGATTCATCTATATTTTTTATAGCCCCAATAATACATTTGGTTAAGAAATCCTATCTCAAATTTTGTAATACACTCTTTGTTTTTGTTTCCCTGAAAAAAAACATAGTCAAATCGATTGATTTAATATAAAAATACCACATCCAATAACAAAAAACCGAGAACTAATCGTCTTTTAAGTTATTATATTTGGATAAATAACTTTTTCGGTGTTTGTCCAAACAAACCGGTAGTTTTTGGAGGTCGTTCTCATGTTGATAATCATGACTAAATACCAAAATTTGGATTTTAAAACAATAAGAAAAAGCAACCGTTGTGCATCCCTAATTGAAGAATGTCTATAATCTAATCGATTAAGCAAAAAATCGAGTAGTGCAAATCTTTTAGAAAATATTATTAATCCTAATGTATGAGAGGACATACTAGAACTATGGTATAACGAGGATTACTATCCGGTACAAAGTACAAATCATATGTTTTAATACAACATATGAATCATTTTCAACCATTAGATTGTAATAAATTGTGTGACAATATTTTTTATTTTTTTACTATCGACATACATCATAAATACAATTTTTAAATTTTATTTTTATTATTAAAATAATCGTAAAAAACACGGGCTATTGGATCCACTTTATCCCGTTACCACAATGGTCTCCGGTAGTTTGTATTTGGAAGATGATTTATAGTAGATAACACTCCAATAAAATAAATCATGAATTAATAAATCAATGAATCTAAATACAACCTTTTCTCATCTTTTCCACAAATGGGTTTGGGGTTCTGGTTCTGGCTCCTCTTTGGGTTGATCTCTGGTGTTGGCCTGGGTCGGGTTCTCCCAAAGAGAACTGAGTAGTGTTCGTTGTTGCTGTCCGAGTGCTGGTTCGTTGGTGAAATCTCTCGATGTGTTCGTTGAGCTGAGGATTGAGTTGTCGGGAAGTGTCCTAACTGCTTTTGGTTGCTGAGGAGTATTGTTTTCGTCGTTTAGTTTCTTGTACTAATTTTTTCTTCTGTTGTTCAGTTGGTTTGGTTGGATTGTTAGCCTCTTATTGCACTGCCCTTGGTTAGGTTGTTTGTTTGGTTTGGTTTGCGGCCGAGTTCTGTTTTCGGTGTTTTGGTTTGTAATTAGTTTCTCAGGACGTTGTCCTTATCTTTTCTTTCGTTCTTTAAAAATTAAGATTTTATAAAATTTACATTGCTGATAAAAAACCCCAACTCTAGTAAACATTTACATCTTTTTTTACTCCATGCCCTATTGATCATTATATGGAGTGCTATAAGAAACATTACATCCATGTGATGTATTGTTGAGGAAAAATAATGAACAAAGATTGATGACAGCAAGAGGATTAATGGTTTGAGGACAATGGAGTTAAAGAGAGAGATAGAGATCCAACTGTACATGAAGACTTTTTAATGAGCCTCCGGTGAGGCCAATTATAGCCTAAGAGGAGCCAACCACACACTCCTATTTGCTATACAATCATGTGGTTGATGGCAATGTCCTCTCTCAAATTGCTGGTTACCAAGTCAACTGTGTCTATGGATATTTTCTTCGAAAGAAAAGCGAACTTCAATTAAACAGAAAGATGTCTCTTTACAACGGAAGCAACGGAGTGGGGATATTTGATCTTCACTCTTGAAATATCGAATTATGAACAACTAATTAGACTAGGCTGTAGACAACCTAATTACAACGTCGGGACAAGTAACAAACCATCATATTCCCTAGAACATTCAAAGAGGAACAAATATCCTCTAGAACAGGCCCTTCTAGGGCATCAAAACACCTCTCAAGAACCGTCGAGACCGCATTCAAAGCATTCGATTTCACCTCCAAGACTTGTCGCCCCTTCGCTACACACTACTCGAGGCCCTTTCTCACGCCAAACATTCAACCATACGAGGGGAGAAAACTTTCTCCTGGAAACAGGCTTTCGCTCTAAGGACTTAACCCTAGATGGTTCCTAACCACCATGCCCAAACCAACCCCCTTCGGCTGAACTCCGACATCCACATTTAGTGTAAAACCATCGACCAAGGGAGCCAGCCATCGCGGAGCCAAGTCTCATGGATGACTAGGAACCTGGCAACGATTATCCCAATCCAGAGAGGAGCAGAAGTCTCGAATCCTATCACTACAAGCCACTGCCAACTGATTAGGATCCCTTTCCTGATCTCCATGAAAGACCTTGTTCCTCCTCTCGCTCCAAATCATATAAGCAGTCATTGTTCATACTGCCCAATCTTCATCTAAAAGCATGTGTCTATGAATATTGTCTCAAGGTTGGGTAGTATTGAGAAGCACGTTTTGTAAATATTATCGATGTACATTTTATTTTTACATTTAACATCCCCACTGTTTTCTTGTACGTATATCCGTTATTCGTAACAAAAAATAATCATGTGACTTCAGTATTTTTGGAAATGATAGTTATGTCATTTACATTATACGTATTTTACAATTTGTATCCCTATATGTATATGTGTGTTTTGTGATTTACAACCCTTGTGTATATATTTTTATAAGAATAGTTTTGCCTTTTCTTATATGAAAGGGGTAAATCCAGGAACTAACTATTGTCGAGTTGTGCCGCTCAGGAACTTGCTGTTGACTTATTAGTCGATCAAATTCACACGGATGACTTTATGTATTTATTAAAAAGTAATGTTTTCAGTTAGAAACTTACATTTCCGTTAGAAATGACGAAAAACGTTAGGAAAAACTCCAAAAAGTAACAAGTATACAGTTAGTTTTTGAGTTCAATAGTCATATGACAATTAGTTCTTGGAATTTTTCCAAACGTTTTTTATCACTTCTAACGGAAAATGTTAGTTTGTGTAATTACGATAAGTCAAGGGGCCTAATCTGATCGACAAATAAATCAACAACAAGTTTTTGAGATGTACAAGTTGAAGATAATTAATACCCGGAGTTTTTCTTATATGAAAAATATGAAAAGTAACCATACATATGGTTTTGTACACGGAAAATAGATAGAGATATCATACACTGCTGGTTACCAAGTCAACCGTGTCTAATGGATATTGTCTAGGTTACAATATACAAATTCAAGTGTAGTATGAAAAGTGGTCAGAAATTATACGTGTTTTGTAAATATTATACGTGTTCGTTTTTTCACGAATTGAGTTCTCGCCATTTTTCATATACAGATCAATTATCTTTATTGATAATTATGCATCACATATAGTAAGTAATACAAAGGGTATGGTTGATACGAAACAAATTATAGTCTTTCACTCTTTCCTATTATAATCTTAGGTAACCTTTTTATAAGAGAATTGGGTTGCCGCGTAGGCGTCCATTCTTTTCCATTATAGTGTTAGGGATTTCAATCAAGATTCAAGCAGTTGACAACGTCCTAATCTTTCCTTTTTTTGAAACGGGTAAAGTGGGGAAATTCATTACAATGAGATCAATTTACATAGTAGGGCTAAAAAGTCCAAGTATCCAGAATACCGTCCCGACCGACCATAGTCTGCCCGGCTCTCATACACCCGTAGAAAAAGTCTATTTTGTTTCGTAGACACAGACTCAAGGCATCGCCTTACCAACATGTAAATTTTTGTTTTTAAAACGGGCTACTTATATCGGGTCAGACTTCCACAACTAAAAGGTCAACCTTATTAGTTGGGTGTGGCCCTAGCCTTTATAAGTAGCATATTATCCTTATATTTTCCCGATGTGGGTTTATACTTCAACACTCCCCCTCACGTGTAGGACTGAACATCTACACGTGGGCCATACCAGGACTGAACATCTACATATGGACCGGAGACCACAGGGTGGAGGTGAAAAATGGGCCGTGGGCCGAACCAGGCTCTGATACCATGTTAAAGCCCAATCCAACCCAAAAGCTCGAACTGATGGGTGGAGGCATCAAAGGGTCAATTTATGCATATACTTTCAATGTGTGACCCACACTTCAACACAACATCCCGACATAAAGAAATATGCAAATACTAACCCACGCTAAGGTAAAGTGGGGAAATTCATTACAATGAGATCAATTTACGTAGCAGGGCTAAAAAGTCCATGTATCCAGAATATCGTCCCGACCGACCGTAGTCTGCCCAGCTCTCATGGACCCGTAGAAAAAGTCTGCTTTGTTTCGTGTACACAAACTCAATACATCGCCTTACCGACATCCTGACATAAAGAAATATGCAAATATTAACCCAACTATAATGTGAGGCCCAAAGGCCCAATCCAATGAGGTTGTTCGGTTCATAACCTCGATATACTCTGTCGTTCCCAAACCAACGCCTAAATCCGCCATGGAAGAGAAGGGTTTTCCAGAGGAGCTTATCACTGAGATCATTAGACGAGTGGAGTCGAAGCCCCTCTCGCGCTTCACGTGTGTCTCCAGATCATGGTGCTCCTTAATTCGTACCGACCCTTATTTCTTTCGCCACCAACGCACAGCCTCACTACGCCGACTCCGTATGTATTGTATTTGTGTGTTCATCTCTTTCATCATGATCCGATTATTCATATAAATCTATGTTCTCACGTTTTTGCTTTTGTTTGGGTCAATTTCAGATCGTCGGATAAGGTATGTAATTTATGCTCAATTTCCATTGAAACCCTAATCACCATAGTTTTGAATAATTCCAGAATGAGGTATGCAATTTGTGCTTTAATGTACCTGAATTTCCAAAATTTCAATTTAGTACCCGCCATATGTTTGAGCTTTTGGTCCAAAAACTGACGGAATCAGACGGTGGGTTCTGAATTAACTCGAGAAGAAAAAAAGTCTTAGTAATTTTAGAATCCCGTAGTTGCTTGGTAGTGAGATGTGGTTTCATGTATCTGAATTTCCAAAAATTCGATTCCATATTTGTGTATATGTCTTAGATTGGATATTCTAGAGGGATGGACGGTGGAAGAATGGGACGATCGTTCTGAGGTTTGGGGCAGTGAGATGGCCAGGGAGATTCTCAGCACATATCATCTTAATGTGATTCCGGAATTGTGGCGAGAACATATAGAGTATGGTCTTTACCAGGGATATGCACGCCTCGGATATGTTACACTCATCGGACGTAAAGTAATGATCTTTGAATCCTGATTAATTTACTGAGGATTTGGTTCTTTCAATTCATTACTATATTAATTTGATTTTATCATCTATGTAGGAAACTGGTCTGTCACCTACTCGTTTCAGATGCGCCTTCACATTAGAAGATTTACAGTCTGACCGACTACAATGTCTCGCGAGGTTGGCAATGGACCACTATAACGAGGAAATGAAAGAACATTGGGTCTTTGAAGAGGTGATATACTTAGACTGTCCTTTTCGTTACCAGAGTCCTAAATTGTTTCTCATGTTCGGGGCTCGCAGTACAAGGAACGTTCTTTGTCTCTTTGCTGCTGAGATCTACAACTCTCGTGATAAAAGTCGAGCAGTAAAGAGTGTCAACACCATCGAGTACGTGTAACATTTGTGTTTTAGAATTATAAGTCATACGCTTGCTTAATGAAATTCACGTACCATTGGTATTATCTAGCTATATTAATCAATCGTCAACAACCCTAAATGTATAATATTTTTTTGTCCAACATTTGATTGTCCTTTTGTAAGTGTTTCAGGGAGACAGTGAAGATATTTAACAGGAGGAATCGCGCCAAAGTCAGGTGTGTAGAGAGCACGTTTGGTGTAACTTGTATGTACTTGTTTGTTTTTAACTTTTGATTGGCATTTCAATGTCTTTCGGTGATGTATTGAACACTTTTTAATCCATGGACAAACCTTGTCTCACTCTTGCTTTCATTTTTATATTTTCGAATTTGCAGCCATGTGTAGGTAGTTTTGGAGGTTCATTAATGTTTGTGTTGATAAGGATGATCTCAATCGATAACCGGTTGAGCCAAAACTGCAAGTTATAAATTAATTCATCAACTGAGAAACTAAGAAAAATATGACACACAAATATTGTATCACTATTCAATTCTTTTATTTGTCGTAGGTAGATTACCTAACACAATTTTTCATTGTGTGCGTGTGTTTTCTCATGCCAACCAAACATTTTGTATCATTTATCAGTGTTGCTGGTTTAACCGGATACATGAGAAGATGCTTTTGTTTGTTATTCTATGGGAAAACCTTGTTGTTAAGTGTATAGTCAATATACACTTGTTTTTGCCCAACATTTGATTGTCCTTTTGTGAGTGTTTCAGTTTCAGGGACAAAATTTTTTGGAGGTGGCCGAGGGAGGTGGATCAAATGGATGACCAAGGCAAGCAACTAGATAGTTTTATTGTCAGGTATGTAGAGAGCGTGTTCGGTGTAGCTTATATATATACTGGGTTGTATTCAAATTTTGATTGGTTTTTCAAGGCCTTTCGGTGATGTATTGAGCTTTTTCAATCTATAGACAAACTTGTTTCACTCTTGCTTTTATTTTCATATTATATCTGTCCAAATAGTTTCGAATTTAGAGCCATGTATAAGTAGGTTTAGAGGTTCATTAATTTCTGCATTGATAAGGATAATCTCAACCGAAAAACGACTGAGCCACAACTACAAGTTAAAATTTAATTAACTTTTATCAGTATTCAGTTCTTCTATTTGTCGTAGAAGGATTACTTATCACTATTTTTCATTGTGTGTGTGTTTTTTCATGCTTTGTTAACATTTTGTTTCACTTAACATTGTTGTTGGTTTAACCGGATACATGAGAAGATGCTTTTGTTTGTTATTCTACGGGCAAACCTTGTTGCTAAGTGTACAATCAATATACGTTGTTTTTCTCCAACATTTGATTGTCCTTTTGTAAGTATTTCAGGCAGACAAGAAAAAGGACCTATGTGAAATAAGCAGACTCCAGTGTTAACTCTTATAGGTATTTATAGAGTATATTTGATAAGCAATGCTTACATCTTGCTTGGTTGGACTTCAATCGTTATATATATGATATGTGCCATTTTATTTAACTTTTGATTGGCTTCTTTCGGTCTTCCAGGACTACAGAAGGTGATAAAATATGGTCTTCCATTGAGAAACACAGGCGAATAGATGAAGATTCTATGCTAATGACCTAAGACTCAACTGTTAGGTATGTAGAGATCTCATTGGTATGCAGTGTCAGTCTTGCTTTTCTTCCTATATATATACACTTGTTGGATGATATTTTCTCTTTCTTGACTTCTACTTAAAAAACACTATGTTGACCTTTTGCTGAATGAAAATAAAGGAAAGGTGGATTATGCACGTAAATAGAATTAATCTATAACTCAATTTGGTTAAAACCCATGTTGAAGTGATATGCAGAATCAAAGGCGAAATGTGATTAGATAAACTGTTCTTTTTTATTGGACATCTGCCATGATTTGTGTTTGTGAAT
Source organism: Erodium maritimum (assembly GCA_963921825.1). Lineage (NCBI taxonomy): Eukaryota > Viridiplantae > Streptophyta > Magnoliopsida > Geraniales > Geraniaceae > Erodium > Erodium maritimum. Next base: position 73,801,708 of record OY997592.1, on the reverse strand, counting down.
GTCCATTGACCCTTGTTGTTTGCTGTATTGGGCAGGCTTTAAAAGGACGTCCGAGTTAGGTCAGGTCGTTCGACATGGTTCCAAAATAGTAACCGGCGGATGATTATCGTTATTTGAGTTATGTAAAAAGAATAGATTCAGCAATTACTATATGCTTATGCTCTTGTGCTATCTGTAAGATGACATGGTTTAAAAAGTCAGACTGTAGACTAGCGAAATCCACAGGTCTTGCGGCCTACTTGTCTACTCATGGCATCACTCACCTCACTTCCCCTCCTCATACTCCGGAGCATAATGGTTTCTCTGAGCGGCGACATCGTCACATTATTGAGACATGTCTCTCCCTTCTCTCCAAACCCTCCATTCCACTCCAGTTCTGGTCGTATGCCTTCGCTACTGCTTCTTATCTCATTAATCGTCTTCCCACACCCACTCTCCAAATGTCCTCATCATATCACAAACTTTGTGGTTCTCTGCCCAATTACACAAAGCTTCGAGCTTTTGGTTGACTGTGTTATCCATGGCTTCGTCCTTACTCTACTCATAAACTAGCCAGGCGCTCTACACCGTGTGTCTTTCTCAGTTTCTCTCTCACTCAAAGTGCCTACCAGTGTTTTGATCTCCACACCCAAAAGCTCTTTGTCTCGCGTCATGTTCAATTTGTTGAGTCTGATTTTCCCATGTCAAAGGTCAACCCTCATATTTGATCCGATGGGAAAGGTCTACCAAAGAAGATGCCACTTGGGAGGACGCCAGAGTTATTAGAATCCAGTTTTCGGAGTGGTTGCAGAGAGCTTAGGCTTGAAGACAAGCCTGCCAAAGAGGGGAGCTTTGTCAGCAGAGCTTCCTTGGGTCGCAAGTCACCCAAAATTGAAGATGAAGCTTAGAGGAGACGCCAGAGTTATTAGAATCCAGTTTTCGGAGTGGTTGCAGAGAGCTTAGGCTTGAAGACAAGCCTGCCAAAGAGGGGAGCTTTGTCAGCAGAGCTTCCTTGGGTCGCAAGTCACCCAAAATTGAAGATGAAGCTTAGAGGAGACGCCAGAGTTATTAGAATCCAGTTTTCGGAGTGGTTGCAGAGAGCTTAGGCTTGAAGACAAGCCTGCCAAAGAGGGGAGCTTTGTCAGCAGAGCTTCCTTGGGTCGCAAGTCACCCAAAATTGAAGATGAAGCTTAGAGGAGAAACACTGTGTTTTGGTTGTTTTGAATTACATGAAACGGTGCGTATCGGTTGCTTGAGCTTGAAGAATGAGTCATCCCACCGTTGATGCGTGTATGATCGGAACAATCCTTTTTCAGACAAGCCTGCACCTCTGTATACGATCCTTAAATGGCCTTGTCCTGTTGTGTGTGCTGGTGCAGCGTAGGAGCAGGATAAATGTCGGGAAGAGATTCGTTTGTAGTGTCGAATTTGTATTTGCGTAACTTAGTTTCAATTTCTAGAGAGAGAATTGTAAAAGGGAGAAGATAGAACCCTAAAAAGCATTTCTCAAATTATCCAATAAAATTCCTCGACTCAGCTTCAATTTGTTGCAATTTTAGTTGAATCTGTTACAAACTAAAGCTTAATCAGCAAAAAGCAACGAAACCCACGACGACACCGTCGTAGCTTCAACTAAGAGAGAATAGGGTTTTTGTTCTCCCTACTTTCGTTTCAACACTAAATTATTACACTAATCTATTATTAATTTATGGTCGTATTATTAATTTAAGTCGTATTTTTTTAATGTGCAATAACACAAAGTTTGCCATGAAAATGCTGGTTATACAAGTTAGGGTAGAGAAGGGTTTAGAATTAGGAAAATAAAAAGATGTAATTTTGTGTAGTGACCAAGGATATTTTTGTCATTTTACAATAAAAACCTAACATAACTTGATATAGAACGGGATAGTTGTTAGTTGTTACACTTGTAAAGGGTGGTGTAGATATGTAACTTACATAGGTTGGTGTATGCATATAAGAAACGGAAATAAATTAGTGTAGGTATATGTAGATTTTCCTTTTTTTCTTTCCTTCCCTTAGCTATTATACTTCTCAACTGTCAAATTTGTATTTGATATCAATTTGTCTGATAGACCTCGGTGGCAATCGATCGGTTAACACAACTACTAGCTCGATTATTATCCACTCACAACTAGAGCTTCGTAACATACAGAACAATACACAGAGAGATTTTAAAGCAGGGTGTTTTCCTGATATCGATCGAATAAAGGATTAGACCAGTTCAATTTATAAGAAAAAGGAAAAGACAAGCCAAATGCAGCCAAGATCTGGCCCCATATTTTTTGTAGGGATAAACTTTCCTTGGTACGACAATATTCCATATTTTCACTGAGCTAAATAATCATCTTCAGGACAGTAACAAAATTTTGTAGTAGTCTCAGAGCATCCATATGCAGAAACATATAAGATTAAGAATATCTATATGCAGAAATATAGCAAATGTTGTGTCTATTCTTTTCACGTAAGTACCAATAACGAAAACCATCGACTTTCTAGAGACAATACGATATATAAAAGTCAGTTTAAGGAAGACACAAACATATAACAAAACTCGAACTGAGCCAGACATCCTTCTTGAACCTGCCCAATACAGCAAACAAGGGTCAATGAACATTCACAAGCACAAATCATGGACTTATGTCCAACAAAAAACCGACAGTTTACGCGTATAAACCTTCTTTCCTTGATTTTCATCCCGCAAAAGGCCAACAGAAGAAAGTGTTTTTTTAAGTAGAAGTCGAGAAAGATATATATGATCCACCAAATATATACACATATATGTGTGTGTGTTATAGGAAGAAAAGCAAGACTGACATTGCATATCAATGTGATCTCTACGTACCTAACAAGAGACTGACACTGTTTATATATTTTATGCTTCAGTATTCCTGGAAGACCGAAAGAAGTCAATCAAAAGTTAAATAAAAAGACACCTATCATATATAACAATTGCAATCAAACCAAGCAAGATGTAAGCATTGCATGTCGAATATGCTTTACAAATACCTAAATGAGATAACAACATTGGAGTCTTCTTGTTTCCTATAGGTCCTTTTTCTTGTCTTCCTGAAATACTTACAAAAGGACAATCAAATGCTGGACAAAAACAAGTGCATATTGATTATACACTTAGCAACAAGGTTTTCCCACAAGTAACAAACAAAAGCATCTTCTCATGTATCCGGTTAGAACAACATGTTAAATGAAATAAAATGTTTACAAAGCATGAGAAAACACACACACAATGAAAAATCCCGCTCAATAATCTTTCTACTACAAATAAAGAACTGAATAGTGATATAATACTCGTGTGTCGTCTTTTTCTTTGATTTTCAGCTAGTGAATTAATTTGTAATTTGTAGTTTTGGCTTAGCCGCTTATCGGTTGAGATTATCCTTATAAATACAAACATTAGTGAACCTCCAAAACTACTACCTAAATATGCTGCAAATTCGAAAATAACAAGCTTGTCTAAAGTCAAGGATACTGTACATCCGGATAATTTGTGAAGTAATTAAGCATAAAGATTAAAATAGCAACCATGAGAGGGTTACATATCAATACTATGTTGATAGATACAGTGTGAAAATGAAAGCAAGAGTGAAACAAGGTTTATCTATGGATTGAAAATTGCTCAATACATCACCGAAAGACCTTGAAAAGCTAATCAAAAGTTGAATACAAACAAGTATATATATGTTACACCAAATGTGTTCTCAACATACCTAACAACGGAGTCATCTGGTTGCTCGCCTCTGTCATCAGAAGACCCAAGTTGATCCACCTCCTTCCTCCTTTTTCTTGTCTTTCTGAAACACTTACATAAAGACAATCAAATGCTGAACAAAAAAAAATTACACACTTAGTGTTGTTGAGGATTGATTAATATAGCTAAGTAATACCAATGGTACATGAATTTCATTAAGCACGTGTATGAATTATAATCGTAAAACACAATAGCTACACGTACCGGAGGAGCTTGACAAGTCGTACTTCGAGACTATCATCACGATGGCGGAAGATGTTTGCATGAAAGGGATCAAGATCTTCACTTGGACTTTTGTGAGCCCCAAAAAAGATGAAGTAGTCAATACCATGTAAGCCACTACAATAGGCGAAACAAATCACCTCTTTAAGGACCCATTGCTCTCTCCGCTTCTCATTATGCTTGTCTAATGCTAAACGCGCCAAACGTTTAAAATTTTTGCTCTTCAAATCTTTCAAGCTGAAGATGCTTCTAAAACCCGCCGCTGGCAGAAGATATCGCTACACATTGACGAATTAATATTAATAACGTGTTGAAAGAACCAAATCTTCAGGAAATTAATCAAGAGTTCAAAGATCATTACTGGATTACGCCGGGGGCCTTGTGGATATCCCCTGAAAAGAGCGAGCTCTACGTCTTCTTTGAAATACGGGGGAAACACACTAAGATCATATTTCCTTAGAATCGACCTGGCCTCAACAGCAGCACGGTCTTTCAATTGGCGGTATCCCAATTGGCATCCCTCTCGAATATCCATTCGACTGACATATACACAAATATGGAATCGAAATTTCAGCTGATGAAAGCACAAATTGTTCTGAAATTATACAAAACAAAAACGTAAGTATAGGAATCATGGAACTAAATTGATAAGGGTTTATGATATAGGGGAAACCCTGTATCATAACCCCATTTGAGCTTTGTTTTTCAAATTCTAACCCGGGTAAACGATACTTTCTGCAAAAAATTGAAAGGTGACGGTTGAGAAATGTCACCAAAGATAATCCTAAATTAGGAATTGAAAAATAAAGCTCAAATGAGATTAGGATACATGGTTACCCCTATGATATATTTGGGTTTTTGATATATAAAACGTAACAACATTAAACTATATTGATTAGGGTTTCTGATATATTAGGGTTTCGAGCTCGGGTTGGGCCTTACAAGATGAATCGTTCCCATGATAATGATAATGGAATCGAAATTCTGGAAATTCAGATGGATAAATTGCATATACCTTGTTTGATGATCAGACGCAACAAAAACGTCAATAAGATATGTTAGGGTTTGGGAACTTGAGAGAGATAGAGTGAAAATATCTCACAACCTTATTGGATTGGGCCCTCGTGTCCATCGGATTAACCTTTGGGCCTCGATCAGCCCGGAATGGTGACAGAATTGAGAGTCGGAGAATTGAGCCGTAATAAAATGTGATTGAACACATTAGTGATCCTTTTTTCTATCACTACATTTCAGGTGTAGCTACATCTGGACTAGCCTGATGGCAGGGCAGGAAGTGGTTCCGATGAGGGCTCGGAGGAGACTGGGCAACGGGACTAGCCTGACGGGCACGTAGTCTCGCCAATTCCAATGAGTACCAGACTGGAGAACGGGATGTTGTTGAGTAGAAACGTCTCGTTCCAACGGGAACTGGCACAACTCGATCCCAAGTCTCCTTCTTTTTCCGGAGACCTCCTTTGAGGTCTGACATCATCATCACCTTCCCAAAAGGGCTCCACTGAGGGAACAACGTGCTCAATAAGCAAAACAGATTCATACGAGTCCAACCCAAAAAAAGTGCAAGATGTGATAGTAGCACAACTCTAAGAGAATAAGGATCCACCCCCCAAAAGTCACATGGATTAGCCGGATAATTTTGTTACAAGGTAAATATTTCGGGTATGTTCGAAATTATGCCTCACCCTTCATTTCTAGCACCACTCACTTTTAGTTAATAAATTTTCTTGTTTATGCTGAAAAAAATATCTGCTGCTAGATAGTATTGTTTTGTACTAATATTTAGCAAAAAATAAGATCATTTATCGAACAATAATGCATCGAACTCATGAACTAGAATCATAAGTATTATTGAATTTGATACAAAACTAGTGCTAGTATACATTATAAAGGTTGTGAAAAAACCCAAGACTAACCTGACCGGTGTAAGAAAAAAAAACTCCAAAATTATTAATAAAAAGTGGTATTATATTGTTATTTATTTAATCACTAAATAATACATTAAGTAAGTTTCACAGTAAGTGCTATACATATCATATAGAGTTCAATTGTCCTACCTTCAGAAAAATATTATACTTCTACGACTTTTTCTAATGTTTCTTAAAGCATATACATCGAAGCGGGGTAGATAGGGGCAGAAACAATGAGCAGGTATACCGGAGTTTGAGGTTCGTGGTCCCCTTGATGTGGGGGAAGTGTGGGCGCAGAGCTCGGGGCGCGATCCCGCGCCTTTCGTGGGCAGGTCCGGAGCGCGAGGCAGAATCCTGCCTCGTGCCTCGCCCTCCTCTTCTCTGCTGCTGACGCGTGGCGTTGGGGGTAAAAAAAAAATCGGCCGTTAACAGTCTTCAACGGCTAGTTTTTTTTATAATAAATTTTTAAAAAAAGCCTATATATACCTCATCCTCATTTATCAAACTCACACCATTTCTATCTACATTCTCTCAACTCTCACTCTCAATTTTAGTTCCTCTCTACAAAAACACAGCTAGCTCAAGATTTATTAATCATATCATAAATGTTATCACATAAAAAATCTTCAATTTAAAACAAATAAATTTAGATCCCCACATCAAGGGGACCACGAACAGATTTCAGTAAATTAAGAATGAAAGATGCTATTCTTTATGATTAGTTTTACATAGAAAGGTAATTATTAGAAACAAAACTTGTAATTAGAAGTCTCATAACAGATGCAAAAAAAATATCCATATCAATCTTAATCAATTAGCATAAGTCCATAAAAAAGAAGTATCATCATAATTTATAGATAACTAAGAAAGCCATTCACCTACTATCATAGTTCAACAATCTGACACCAGAATTTTCAGTTTATTTTAAATCAAAAACGCTCCACGAGTCACACCTCGTGATTCAGTGCCTCTGGCAACATTTTTGGATGATCTGTAGTGTTAAACCTTTTTCTTTCGATGTCAGAAGCTACGGAATAATATCAACTTAGCTATGGAGAAAACCATGTCAGGTATGATTTAGCAGAAGCAGCTGAGACAAGTCTCGATAAAAATAACCAACCAAACACGATAGGGCTTGAGAAGACCAATCATCCCTTTCCCTGTAATGGAAAGAAATTCAAAATCAGGCATCATGACGCTTTAGCTTGATAAACAAGGGGTAAGCTTCCGTAAACAAATCAAGTAGTGAGGATGTTGGTGAGATTCTATCATCTCTACCAACAAAAATTTGTCTATACCACATTTTGTCAAGAAGCGTGTAATCATTTCTCCTATGTATGAGTTTGTCTGTTCCACATCGAAAAGATGGTGATGAATTCACCACTTGATAAGCCCTCCACTTATCGGTTTGAGATTTTAGGTGGGTCGGGCATTAAGATGGTAACAAAGCTTGGTTTCTATGTCATCCAGTTGTTGGGCCAGGGCTCACAATTCAATGTGGGTCAGAGTCTGACCCACATCGAAAAGACGTGGATGAATTCACCACTTGATAAGCATCTTAGGTGGGTCAGGCTTTAATATGATATTAAAGGTTGGTGCGTTTCCATCTGAACACCTCTAAGCTATCAGATAATCAGGTCAGACCCACGATCCACGTGCAAGATCTGTTCATCCATCCCGCACGTGATGAATTGAGCTCTAAGGTAGGTCGGGTAAGTCTCTTCTTTCACATACTATTTTCAGCTACCATCACTTCATGTGAGTGCATCTCTTAAAAGTCATTGACGTAAAACTAAACTTAGATCGCCTCAACTAATAGGGTACACCTCTTAAAAGTTATTGGGAAAAGCAAACTAAAATCACAGTAACAATCAGGTAAGTAAGGTAGAACCTTCGTTTCAAGACACAATTGTTGAGAAACCAACCTTTCCTTTCTTGTCAGAAGGTTTGAGGATCTGAAAGGAGCATGTCAGTGTATCATCCACGCTCATCATAGCACCAGCATTGTCAAACTCCCCACAGTAATTTGGTGCAGAAAATATGGTCACAAGGTGACGGTCTGCAAAAAATTCATATCCGTCTTCCACAACCTGATATGTCATGACCATAAAAAACATTAATTTCAAAGGCATATTGTATTGGGAATGTTTTGTGCCTACCATATATCCATTGAAATAATCAAAAGTAATAATCTCACAAAAATACATTAACCTTGTCACCTTTCTCACTCAACTGTATTTTTGTCATTTATCACCAACATAGAGTAAAGTGAGAAATTCTGAAAGCTTAGTGTAGTAGGGTGGAAATTTTAAATATCGGTTTAGTTAAGTGAAAAATGTGACAAGATTAATGCATTTTTGTGAAATTATCTCTAATTAAAAGGGAGTGTATCAAGTGATACAAGCAGGGACAACATATCTCAATTTCCATATAGCTACCCAGTTCAGCATCAGTTACTTTTTCAGTGTTCACCGCATGAACGAAATGATCATAAATGTTTGACTGCCATGCTTTAGTGCTTATTGCAAACTCGGTATTAAAGATGAATATATAATCAAGTGAATGATATGCACGTCAAGAAAACATGTACAAGTTAACGCAGTACATGAGTTGATTAATTTAACATCACCTGATGAGCACGGCATATGAGATCAAGGTCATGTTTCTCAAGGAACTCAGCAACCTTGTCAGCCCCAAAAGTGTAGGACACACCCCTGTCATTCTCTCCCCAGCCATCTAAATCTTTATCAGGATCAGCCCACAGCAAGTCACAAAGAAGACCTTGATCGGGTACATCAGCAGGGCGAGCAATATTTCTGATTTGATCCAAGCTTCTCAGATCAGGGGATAATCCACCATGCATGCAAAGTATTTTCTCATCTATAAGAGCAGCAACAGGAAGGCAATTGAAGCAGTCGGTGAAGGTCTTCCATAAGCGGACATTAAACCTTCTCTTGCACTCATCATAGAACCCGTAGATACGGTTTATGGATGCACATTCATGGTTTCCCCTGAGAAGAAAAAAGTTCTCCTTGTATTTGATTTTGTATGCAAGGAGAAGGCATATTGTCTCAATGCTCTGCTTGCCACGATCGACATAGTCGCCTAGGAACAAATAATTCGACTCAGGAGGGTACCCACCGTACTCAAACAGTCTTAGAAGATCGGAAAACTGACCATGAACATCCCCTGCAAAAGTAGTGAACTAAACATATTGTTACCTTATTTAGAAGTCTTCAATTCAAACATTTATGAAGTTTGCCTACGGTATATTTCCGAAGGAACTTAACAAAGGTAATACTTGAGAACACTTGAGTGAAAACCCGAAGGTTGGAAAGTTATACGAAAAACTAAAAACAATCATAGCCATTGGATTGGAATTTTAAGGCTGAGATTAGGTTTGGAACTTTCCAAACTTACGTTTGAATCTTCCTGAAGTACACAACTTTCCAATGTTAAGTCTTTCCATACTTGAGAGTTTAGAAACATCTCAACCAGTAACAAAAATTCAATCCATTGGACACAGACAGTTTTCAGTTTTCACCTGATTGTTAATCAAGAAATAAAAGTTCTACAAACATACTTTTTAAGCACTATAATCACCACATCGGCCATCAAACACTAGCATACGTCTCTAACCATGGAGACCTAGGCAAGTCCCAGAGATCTTGCCAAATATCATAGAAGTTAGAACATCTCGAGATCATACAAGTATTAGTTGATGCTATTGAAGTAGTTAGTCTATGTCAAGTACCACCTAATTCAATTACATCATAACAAGAAGTAGAAAAAGAAAACCTCACATTAACAGCTGATACAACAAAAAGTATAAGAGAACCAGATGCTAAACGAGTTCAAAAATACATTCTATCAGGGTAATGCAATTTCAAGAGCTCGTAGCATACAGATATATGTTGTATCGTTAATATCTACTATATAAAACCTGTTAGGCATTTAAAGACGTCACATTTCCATTATGGTTGCGCACATACAAAGATGGACATATATCCACACAAAAAGGGAACTTCTATGGGGGAGGGGGTGTCAGGTTACAGAAATAAACCTTCATCAGTTATGGTCATACGAAGCAAGCGAGAATTTCAAAAGTAAGTTGAAATGATTTTTTGGCTCTATCCAGACAGGAGGTGGGGGGCAATAGTAGGTTTTTCTTCTTTTCCTGCCACCCACCTCCACAAAAGAAGAAATACACGTCATTTAGGACAAAGCATCAAACTTTATGATAATGAGTTAATCATACCAAATTTCTGTTGCATTTCCTAGTGTGTAAGATTCTAAATGTCTAATGATTGGGTACTTAAGTAAATAATTTGGAGCCTTTTACGGACACCACATACTTCTTTTCTTGAATAAGTAAAAAAACAGAACAATACTACAAAAGTTTCAGCCAAATGTAAGACCACTAAATATTAATATTAGGTAACTCCATCTAATTTTAAGGGCTAAAAAAATTGGCCCCATTTTCACCTAAGAAGACATCAACGGGATTCAGTACAACAGAATAGGGGACAAAATAGAAAAATGCATTACAAACTCTCCAACGGACATCAGTGAGAGACAATTGCATAATTCACATCAATAAAATAATCAATCACGAGTCTCAATCTTGTGAAGAGAACCATAAGTTCTAACCAGCATAGATTGACTAATGTGTATCATGCTAAAAATCCATACGGATCCTGGTTGATACGATCACCTCCCTACCTACAGAATAGTAACGGCAAAACTCAACCACTACAAAGTTAAAAACAATACGAAAGACGCCCCTTTTATTACCAGCCAAGTACGCTATATTCGCCCAGGTGAAATCACTCATCATAATCGGCTGATTGTATGTGACAGAAGTTTTCCGAAACAAAGTGTGTATAGTTTAGTACATCTTCCACATCAGGATGATGATAAAATTCATTTTTCCCCAGAAAAAAGTAACAGCATTGGTTACCAATATCTGAGCTTAGTTGTACACAACATTTTATTTCATTTCACCCCAAAAGTTAGCATAGATGCCTAGAGGGTTACATTTTATAATCCAACACCTAAACTTTCCTATCGCCAATTCAGTTTCTGTATACAACCACGCTCTTTTTGCATCCTATCAAAATCCCTTCAGCTTCAAACAAACTAAAATCATTGAACTAATTGCATTTGATGCATAACTGGCTTGATTGCATTGAAATTTCAAAAAAAAAACACCTAAGCTTCAATCCTCTGTCCTAAAATTATAGCAAAAGGCTAATGATTCTTTTGAATTATTGTCCTCCAACGAAACATAACACATCACCAGAATCACAACAAAACAATCAAGCATACCAAACAATCAAATTCAACCATAGAAAACGATCAAATTTTCTACAGTTCTCTTTACCGCAAATCTTAATCGGAGCTTCGAGCTCGAGAAGGTTCGGCTGGCTGAGGAAGACCTCCTTGGCAGCTCCACACAGCTGCCGTATCTCAGCCTCCGTGAGGTGCACCTGCCTCACCGTCCGGCCGTTCTTCGCCTCCGTCAGCCGCCGAATGATTCCGTCTAGCGCCGCCACTTCCATCGCAGCTCCTCCCAAAACCCTAACTTCTCCGTCTCTCTCTATACTCGACGAGGAGTGGCTTCAAAGCAAGGATCCGATACTGAGAGTGAGAAATCCGAGCCGCCGGTTCGCGTTGAAGCTAACCGAATCCGACGAGTTTCTCCTTCTAGAAGCTTCTAGAGAGCGGTGTAGACGGCGGAGGAGAGAGGCGACGGGCGGCGATTCGCGGCGGCGATTTCCCGCTCTCCGTTGACGGGATGAGATAAAAAGAGGAAGAGGAATTGTAATGAGACCCCGTTTTGTTTTAAAAATATAAATTCGTGTGGAACCCTATCTGCAGGAATATGGAGCGTGCGGCTTGCACGTGCGGGCTCCACTTGGTAAGCCAGGTTCGTGGATGCACCCTGTGATCAATGAAATCTATGTTGGGGTGGAACAGTGCGGGTTTGATTCTGGATGGACCTCCATTACCTTCTTCGACGGACCATGATCATGTGTTTTCGAGGGTTTCCGGATCCGGTAAGAGTAGACCTGACCTCCGGTCTTTTGTTTCAAATGTGGTAGAATCGGACATATGGTCCGGGATTGTGGATAGGAGGTGCCACTGGTACTCCGGTTTGATGACTCGATCCTTGAGTTCAAGTTCGCCAAGCTGGAAAAGACATACGCTACTGATTGGGGTATGCACACACCGCCGCCATTGTCGGGATTCACACATTGACCTTTGACATCCTCATGCCTGCTCAAATTAGTTCAAGGCCATTCAATCCCGCTGGAATCTAAGGGCATCCACAATACAATAGTCGGTTGTTGGCGGGGAGGGGCTGACGGAGAGAATAAAAAAATATTTTTTGTTGGCTTATAGTCAGCTCTCCCAGCCAGTACCCTACAATGCTAGGTGGCTTATAGTCAATTATATACCATTTTTGTTCCCAGCCGGCGGTGAGAAGAGGCGTGGAGCTCCCAGCTAACCTTCCTCGCCAGCTCCTAGCCAACTCTTTACCGACAATTGCTTCCTGTCAGCGCCTCCCAACCAGCTCCCTGCCCACGACTGTGGATACCTAAGGATTTTGTCGCTGTCTAATTATTATGGAATTAAATCTCTCACCTAACGAATAATTAAATTAAATTCCTAAATTAGTGCAATATTTCGGTTATTAGGTAACGTTCGGTAGGGGTAAATGCGTAATTCAACGATCAAACTGGTCTGGTTCTAGTACCTGGACCCACAGCTACACTTTTTAGAAACGTGGCGAGTTCTGGTTGGTCCGCCTCTCTTGAACTCGGACCTTGCCGTGCGGTCTCGGTGCAGTGGATTACTGCTCGCCCACTGGGGTTATGGATAACGCCACGTCAGATGAGAACCGAAAAGAGAGGAGACCAGGTGTCCGTGGTTACGGTGACGCCGACCTCACCGGAATATTCCTCGTCGACGGGCGATTTCTCGCCCTTTTCCCGAAAACTATATATACTTCTCATTCTTCCCATTTCGTGCCCTAGAAACCCCCCCATCGCCGCAACGCGCTCCTTCCTCGACTCTCTCGCTCGAATCTGAACTTTCCTGCTCAATTTCCGCCCGAATCTGTGCTGTAGCGTCCGGAGACGGTTCGGAATCGGTGGATCGTGGATGTTCGCCGGAGAAATCGGGTGATTTTGGTGTCGATTTTGTATGTTCGAGCTCCGATTCGGGTATTGTGGTGATGGATGCGGTGGAGTTGCCGTACCCGGCGGATGTGGCGGTGGCGCAGCTGATGGGTTCGGAGGGGTTTGGTAGAGCTGGAGTGACAGTGAGAGATGTCGAGGCTCGCGAATCGGACGGTGTTTCGATTCTCGCGAGCCGATGCAGCTTGTTGACGAGTCGGAAAGGTGAATTTTCTGGTCCTTCTGTTTCTGGTAGCTCTGATTTGTCTTGTGTTTTGGATTGGTCTTTTTAGGGATTTAGGAATTGAAGGGAAAGGGGAAAATTGTTTGTATTTGGGTAATGTTTGGGCATTTGGAGAGTGAGTGAAGATGAGTAGTGTGATTTATTATAATCTGCTTCTATTAACCCCTTTAAGGAGACGAGAATTGTTGAGCTTATATACCAGATCTGTATATATTTGGTAGATTGGTTGCCATGGTTGGACAGGCTTTAGAGGTATGGCTGGTCGAATGATATAGTATCAGAACCGCAGTTCATTGGAAAATCAGCAACATCAATCCAAGTATTTTGATGAATCATTTGTCCCATGTGTCAAAATCTTTTCCCTCGCAGTTACCTAAATTTTTTTATGTAGAAAAACGTGTTTTTGTGTAACTTAAGTATGTTAGTTGAGCTGTGAACTCCTTGAGTGCCTCGTGCAATATAGTGGACTGTGGAAGTGATTTCCTCCTTTCTAGTCTTAACATATTGCTATGTTGGAATACTGTGGGATTTATCTGGTTTGAGTATTCAAGATTGATTTTTGAGGTTCTTGTTTTTGGAAAAATGATGTTATTTATGGTGGGACTCTTCATTTTCGTGATTTGATTGATAGCATTCCACCACTTGTAATACTTAGACTGACCCATGAGCTTAGTGCTCTAATGAGGTAATTTTTGGGGTAATGAGTTATGTTCACAGAATGTGTCGTTGAAGCCCACATTGAATACTACAGATCATTCAAGTAATATTATTTTGAAGTTTATCTAGTTTTATATCATTCTTGTTCTGATTTCCACCGCACATGAGATATGTTAGTCTTTTAGTATATAATTATTTTTTTATGATTTTTACTTATGTTAAGGATAAAACATTGTTATGATTTGATCATCAATACCGGTGCCAGTGATAATAGTGTCTCTTGCTTCCCTCCACTTCAGGGGATGTAATTATGTCAGATGTAACAAGCTGTGTTCAAGCTTCAGAGTCAGCAACGCTGGATAAAATTCCAGACACCAAACTTTGTAGGAGTTCTTTTAAGTTGCCCAGCTTTCAGGATGAACATGTGTCAGAGCAGGATCATTGTAGGGGAAGTAATTGTCTTCCATCGACTACTAGTCTTGATGGAGCACAATTACATATATCATCAACAAAAATGTCAAAAATCAGTACTGTATGTTCTATGAGACAAGGGATTACTCAGATAGACTCCACAAGCCTTTCTGGTGTTGATGATGTAAAGGATATCCTTGACAGGCATGAATCACGTCAATCAAAATGCACCTCATCTGGTATTATCTCATCTCATAAAACTCAACTAATACCCTTTCTATTTTTCCTCATGATTTGGGTTTGTCATTGAGTCCCCGTATATAATTTAGCTTATAGGTGTTTGCATCCATAGCATTTGAATTATGGTAGCAGAACAATATTTTGAAGGGAAATATTATGGTGTGGAGTATGGACATAGTATAGTTAAAAGAACATATGTGTTTTCTAACATTTGTGTTTGTCTTTACTTTAAGTCAACAATCATTTTTGACATTTCACATAAACCCTAGGAACCTGATACATGAAGCAAACTGGATGTTTACCTGTCAAGTCCAATTAAGTGGACGTACAATACTCGGTTTTTCTTTCTTTTGTTGGGTACTTTAATTAACCTGATGTTGTCCAATTCCTTCCGATGATGTGAAATTTAAATCTTCAATTTCAGGTCGAGTTAGATTTTGGTCAATAATCTGATATTGTCCAATTCCTTCCGGGAAGCATGGACTTCTTGATTTTGTGATTGATGATCCAACTCTAACATATGTTTCTTTTGTGCATAATCACATGTTCCAGAAAAAAATCAATTGGTGAAGCAGAAGAACAACATACATGGCAAGAGAAGTGAAAAGCGTTGTCCAAGAGTTCCCACGAAGGGTAAATACGACTCTTTCCTATTGAAAGCGGGGTCAGCAAGCTTTGGTGCTGCTTCTGGTGGAAGCAACTTTCTTGGTATAACCCTGTCTCAAAGATAGTTTGAAATATCATTTTGCTCCTGTTGCTTGATTAATTTTACTGACACAATCATTCATGCTATGCCACTCTACTGTGCAAACTGCTATCTTGTGTCTATTGTTAAGTTAGATAATTTATCTGTTTGTAAACTTATAGCCCTCTTCTTTAGATATGTTGATTTTTCATTTGCTCTGTCACTCTGTTGTAACGAGTTTTATGTCTCACATTCCTTTTTCCGTAAAGCCACTTGTAATATGTGTAATTTCCTTTAACAAGATCTTGGGAAGTTTTTCACTCAATGCTTCCCACATAATCAACTATCTTGGTTCATTTTTTTGTTTGTTTTTTAATTGGTAGGCCCATATCACTCTTCTTTCTAGATTTCACAATCATTGTGATTTTCATTACCCACCTTTGGAAATATTTCCTTCTTAATACTCTATCTGGAGCACGGAATATATGAAGATTGCAAAGTACCCTACCTAACTATGATTCACACTTAGTATTTAGACCTCGTAATTTAATAATGAATTAATCTTAAATAGATGCTTACTTTGGTGTTTTTATGTCTTATTGTTTTCATTACACATTCTTCATTTCGTGCATCACAAAGTGTCCAACCTTATGGTTGTGTGAAACTCATGAAAGCACTTTGTTTCATTAATTAGGACTATATGGGCTGAAGTCAGATTCCCCGGATGTCACAAAGCTTATGGATGACTTTTCATTGATTGGGCTTCTTGATGGAACTTATGAGGCTCTTAATGTGGGAAAGGGCAAAGGAAAGAAGGAAACAAATACGAATGAAACTCTTCTGCATACTGTTAGAAAGACTGGATCAGTACTTGATCCCCTTAGGCCTGTACAGGCTCAAAAGTTTGTTGAGATAGATAGCCCTTCCTACAAGAAACTTGCTCCGACCTCTGTTTCATGTGGTGCCAATGGTGATAGAGAAGAAACTTGCATGACAGGACCGGGTACAGGTTACAAGGTTAGTTCTTTTGGAAACTCTAAAACTGGCCAGTCAAAAATGTTGTATTTGAAGATCTAGTGGCATAATATTTGTAACGGGTGATCAAATAGGAAACTTGGATTGCAATTTGTTTACCGATTATAGGGATGATTGCAAAACAGTTCCTTGTACTATTTACTTTTGCAAATCATATCCTTCTTTGATAATGACAAAAAAGTGCATTGAACTTGTATTTTTGTATTGATTTATTTCAAAATAACGATTTTACCCTTGAAACAAATTTTAGTTTAAAAAAATCCAGATATTTCATCAATTTATTTTCTACTTGTTAGTTTAACATTTCAAGGGCAAAATTGTCATTTTGAAACAAATTGACACAAAGTGCAACCGAAATACAAGTTCAAGACTCTCTTTTACCGATATCAAAGAAGGTTGTGATTTGCAAAAAAGTGAATAGAACACAGCCCTTTTTTTAAGATTATCCCTCAATTATATGATTAGCTAGTAGTAGCAATGCCTTTTATAGAACGATACTCGTATATCTTTGGTTTGGGAAATGATTGTTTCTTATCAGCTCAAAGTTGTTGGATGATCATTTGCAACACATGCGAAGTGCTGGTAAATATACATGTTAGTAAATGAGCTATAACATACACCCCATTTACTTGTTGGTTGTACCAAAAATATCTTACATTTGTCGTTACCTAAAGTTCTAGCTCCACTTATGTTTCTAGATAAACATTATGAACATTTATTTGCTCCCCTTTCTTTTCTTGAACAACCAGGTATCCAATAGCAAGCCTGGAGCTTCTAGTGACGTGCTTGATCTCCCATTATACCAACCTAAAGATGTTTTGGAGCGCTTGGCACTTCCTCCACCCAAGGATTTGGAGTCATTGCTCCTAGATGCATCCAAGCCTACTACATCATCAAGGAACACTCCCGATCCACGACCAGGCAAGCAAGTAACTCGCCGCCCAAACTTGCCACCATTTCCATGGTCATACACTTTTAGTGGGCAAAGCAGAACGAATTCAGATACGATTAAGTTATCTTCAAGTAGAAATGCATGCCAAGGTAGGTGGGCAAGAATAGAGAACATTGGCAATGCTCTTGGTGTTGCCAATGATGGTTTATCGAACTTGGACTCTCTCAAATACGAGCATTTAGTTCCTTCAGAATACAAAACTGAGCCATGGTTTGAGTGGGGCTCATCTTCTTCTGCTGTGCAGTCTAAAGGTAAGGGTTTCTTCAAAATAGTTGTTTTTTTTTCAGCCCGAACTTGTTTATTTTGGGGATTGTCTCACAAAAGTACACTAACCTTATCACAGCTCTCACTTAACCATACTAAACTTTCGAAGTTTCTCTTTACTATGTTTTGGTAATAAGTAACAAAAATACCCTTCATCAAGTTTCAAAAATATGTCACTGCTATAGTAAATTTTCCCCAAGTTCCCTAAATAGCCGTGCAGATATTTTTGTCATTTATCACCAAAGTAGAGAAAATTCATGAATTTAGTGTAGTTAGGTGAGGAAATTTAAAAGTCCAAGTAGTTAAGTGAGAAAGATGATGAGGTTAGTGTATTTTTGTGAGGTTATTCCTTTATTTTATGGACTCTGTTGTGTTCTTATCCCTTTTCCCTTGAAACTGGAGAAGGTGTGAAGCATGAAGGAAACGGTATGATCGTCCAAGAATTTGTGACAGTCGATGATTGTCCACGAGTCTTAGCTGCTGCACAAACTCTGATAGACATAGCAGCTCTTCATGCTCGGCAAAACAAAGATGTGTTGACATGGCAAAAGAAGGCTTCACAGAAGACCTCAAGAGCTCGCAAATCAAGACTAGCTGAGAAAGATTTTGAAGTTTCGGAACCTCCAATCCCGTTCTTGGGATCTGATTATCCTTCAAAGAAGGCTAAGCTCTTCATGACTGAGGGAAAGAAGGATCTTGTTGCCCACACTGTCAAGAAAGGTTCAGTAAACTGGTCAACTCCGAAATCGGTCAGATCTTCACCCAACAAATCAGAGAGGGATTCGATTAACATCATGAAACCATCGTTTATGATGCCCCCACCACCAAGGGTTTCAGGTAAAGCCGTTGACAATGAACATAGAATGCGTAACGGGGAAAGGAAGGACTCCGTTTCAGGAACAAGATGTTCGTCTTCTTATACCTTTAAGCCCTGCAATAGCGAACAAAAATTAAACAACCAAGGCAGCAGGCCAAGGAGCTCAGCTATAACGGATTGGCACCACGAGGGGAAAAGTTCAAGAGCTATAGAGAAGACCCGTGACAGCGATAAGAAACTCAAGAAATTGAAGGTAGACTGGAACGACCGGGCTAGAGAACCAGCAACGAGAGTACCCGAGAAGCCCGACGAGAAGTTACCGGTGGAAAAAACTACGTTCTGGAGGAACATGATGCATTGGAAATAATGTTGAAGGTTGTATATATGTGTTTATTGTTGTAGGTTGTAAGGGAAAAGGTTTGTGTTCAGAGATTTGGAAGGAACTGATGTAACATTGTAATGTAGTTTGTAGATTATTGCCTTTGTGTAGATCCATTTGATGAGGCATTATGTGCCATTTGATGTTTACAGGTTAGAAAATTTGATTTGGATCCAGGATAGGATAGAGTGTGAAGGGTAAATTTGTCTTTTTCTCTTATTAATTTCTATGTTATCGAATTTCGCTTTCTTTTATTTGCAGAAATCAATAATAGTTTTATGCAACATGGTATTCTACTAAGAGCATTCACAATGGTCGGGTATCGTCCACGGGCGATGCATATATAACTAATAACGGATCTTATCCACACGAGTCTTTGGTGGGTCGGGTGTGACCCACTTGTTTCCGGCCTTTAAATTCTAAACCAAATATTTTGCATTCTGATTAGTCTTGGAATATGTGCAGTCATGAATCGGTGTTAACATTATTTATCTAAATTCAAACGACCTAAGGGAGTTTATACCCTGAAGGGGCTCTGACTTGAAAAACGTGCCCAAACCCTAGCTCATCAGTCGTCCGCCGCCCTTCTCTTCTCTCTCTCTCGCCGGCTTCGATCTCAGGCTTCGGCTTGGATCGTTGCCGGCGAGGACCTCTTCAACTCCTTCCCTTCGCGTCTCCCACGCTTCCTCCTACCATCTCTTGTCTTTTCCCCCTTCATTCCCTTTCGATTTGGGCTCTTCCTGGTTGGGCTGGGAACTCCTTGGTCGGAATCACCGGGTTCTTTCCTCGGTTCCGGCGTTGCATCGTTACTCGGCAGCTTCGTCGCCTACACACTCGCCTCGCCGGTATCGACCGCCTGACTTGCCTCTTCAGGCCGACCGTCGTGCTGTTGTGTGTCTCTTCTCAGATCTACTCGGGTCTCCGTCGGAAATGGAAGTTTATTCCAGATCCGGCAACATTGGTGTAGCCGCGGCTCGGCCTTCAACGGTCATCGGAAGTTTCAGGTGGAACGGGGTTGATGTGGTGTTTAGGAGCTTTGGATTGCTTTTGTGTCGCTGTGGAGTTGCGGGAGCGCTGCCGCCGGCACCCCTGTTTCTGGTATTCATATCAAGACTTGCTGTAGCTTTGGAGCTTCGGGGCAGTTCTGGTGGGGGTACGGATCGGCTCGTCGGGAGGTGTTGGAATTCGGCCAGTGGAGGTGTTGCTGCTGTCATACAGTAAATCGTAGTCTTGGGTAAGGCTCATCTTGGCCTCTTAACGTATTTGTTCTAAGCGTTCCATTTACCCTTTTACTAGATTTAGCTCGATTTCGTAGTTCCCCTGTCATTTAGTGCGGGGCTCGTCGGTTGTGGTGTTGGCCCCCGACGGGAGGTTTGGGTCTATGACCCGGTTTGGAATTGACTGATTTAGTATTTAGGGTTTAATTGTTTCGGTGGTTTTGATCACTGAATTATCTCTGTTGATTGAGTAGTGTTGACTACCAGCGTGTCGGTTACTCTTTTACTCTCTGAGTATATAGAACCGATGAGATATATCGCTTTTTACGTTTGTCGTCTCAAGGCTAGATATTACTGTTCTGAAGGTTCTTTGGGCTGCAAGTTAATCATTTCGGGTATCTCAGACCCTTGTTATCTGGAGCTTCATTAGTCATATTAGGGTTTTTAGACCTCATTGGTTTTAGTGAACTTCTTGGTAGTTTTACTTAGGGTTCACTGGTTGGTAGGTTTTCTTGGCCCTTGTTGGCTTATGTTTACTTCATGTTGGATATACCTGGTACTGAGACCACTTGTTCGGTTTCTTCCCTTAGTTGGGACTGTTTGGAGGCTGTGCCATATTGTCTTGTGCTCTTAGTTATGTTTGGTTTCACTTGGGAGGTACTCTCCTCCTCTCTCTTGAATCCTTCTCGGATTCTAGAGAGCATAAATAAAATTCATTTGCTTCTTCAAAAACAAAAGAATTAATGTCAGAAAATAAGTCGTGCTTATTCTTATTTCTTATTTAGTTTCTTGAGTCCCGGTGAATAATGATTTCACCGGCTAGTTTTCCCGGCCTCATGGAGTGCTATTAGACAAAATAACGTATTTTAGATTGGGTAGGCATGAAATGTCAAGTGTTACGGTCAATACCAACCTTTTTCTTTTAGCATAAACGATGAAGTTGTATTATGAACACATAAAAGAAGCGTTAGACATAGTCTTGGATAGGTCCAAACGTTTACCCTACAGCTAAAATGTCCTGCTAATCCAAGTGACAACTTAGGGTGTTTATCCTTATTATCGTGGGGTGTGCATCTACTACTTTTCCTAGCTTTAGTTTGGTGTACCTGTTTTGCCTAAAATACATGTTAGTTCCGCGAGGGAAATCTTTGGGGGAGGCGAGGATGATGCCAGATAACCGAGGAGGTATCTAAGAAAAGGAGGAGGTTTGTGATCGAATTGTGCCAGATCACATTGGGACGGGGCGCATCTCCTCAATATCGTCCTGCTCAACCATCTGATACTCATTGGAACTGAAGAGACTGCGTAGTAAACTTCGCCTGGTTGCCGAGGCCAAGAAGGGATCATGTTCTTTATCCACGACAACATAGTGACACATCGATTTTCCACCTGCTGTTGCCGACACTCCGAAGGAGACACCACCGTTTTCTATCTTTAGAAACACCCGCGAATCCAGCAGTTGATCCCAATCCCCATCTTTATTGTCGAAGTCATTCTCGTCCTCCCAATGAATCTATTGGTCTGTAGAGTGAAAGAAGAAGTGTGACACCGCGAAAAAGACACCACAATCGGTAGTGGAAAAACGAAACGCCTTTGATCCCTTATTTTGATCGTTTCAGGACGAGATGCAGGAAATAATCGCCGAAAGTATGAAAGAGGAGGAGATAGTGGTGATAGATGAAATTAGATAAACGAATCCGAGTTCGGAAAGAAAAAATCCCAGAGGAGGGAGAGAGCCATAATTTTTTTAGTCAGTGTCAACCTTAAGACGCCTTTGTGAAATCGGACAGTTACCAGTTACTCGTTAGCTCAAAATCCACCCATAAACACAGTTGGGCTTGAGTCTGGGCCGACTGATCTCCTCCACACTCACGAACAAAATCCTTAGCTCAAGATCCATGAATAAATCCCCAAGCAAACCTCAACTCTCTCCATTCTCTTCTCCACGACATTTCCGAAACTTGATCAGTCGAACAGACTCAGGCGAAACGAAGAACTTGGATGATTCAACATTTCGACTCGAGAATATCAACATTCCTTAGTATTTTATAAACCAATTTATCAGACATTCAAATAACGAAACTATGCATTTAAAGATGAATATTAAAGAATATCAACATTGTCTTATTGAAAAAGGAAAGAAGACATGCACATATTAACAACCGGTGCTAGAATGTCTGGTTTTTGTACAAATATGTTGAGTAAAAAAGATCATTTATCGAAGAATAATCCATGGTGTTCATGGACTAAAAGCATGTGTCTCAGTGTGTTTGACAATATTAAAAATCGGGGTTACTAATATACACTATAAATTGTCTAGAAAAGATTTGAAGGAATTTTTTAGAAGTTGATGATAATTGCTAGCCATACACGACGTCACATATAAGCTAGCATAATTTGGTGTAACTGTCTAGAACTATCTTGAACCAGTCGTATTTTAACTTGACATGAATGTATCATGTTTATAAATAAATGTGAATCCTTAAGCTTTTAGATTTTTGTATAGAATTCTAGACAATACATCTTATCCATGGAGGTTGTCTTGTTAGAAATTAATCTGCATCATTCATTTTAGATTTTGAGTGTTATAAGTAGATGTTCAAGCTCATTTGTTTGGTATAATCTAGTATAATCTTTCTATACGAACATGTTTACTTATTTTTTTATTATATTCTTTTATAAAGAAAAAAAGACATCGATCAATTACCTCTTTAGGCCCCAATAATCATTTGGCCGGCCCTAAACTCAACGCATCCCGTAGACGACGCAACCACCTACATAGGTAATTGCTCTAACGAAAACTGGTGCAAAGCATCAACATCATTAGCCTGCAGCAAAATCTTCACACTCCAAGGACCGACCCTTAATGGCCAAGCACAACGGAGAGTGTACATCCTCTGAAAGCGGATCAGTCTACATGACAAAAAGGGTGTTAGATCAGTGTTGTTGTGCTTGGTGTGTATGTGTTGTTGTGCTTTGAGACTTCTCCTTTTAAGTGATTATCTTTTTGTTTGTTCATCACTAGATTCAATAAGTTGATCAAGACTCACAACTACATAAGCTAAACTCAGAGATTCATACTTCACTTTTGTTTCTGATAAGATATTAAAGTCCACATCGCTAAGAAATCAAGAAATTACCACGATTGGAGCATAAACATGTTGTGGCGCCCTGAATAGCCTCAGGCGATGCAGGCGGGACTGCTAAGACTTCCCGAGATTGGGCATGAGTCCGCTAGGTTTTTTTTCTTTCTTTTTTTAAATTATGTATAATGTATTGTTTAATAGGCTCGAAAAGGGTCTATCCTCACGCACCCGGGACGGTCAATGTTGGAAAGTCTCAGAAAAACCGCATGCACAACACATGTTTTCTTCTTGTTTTACGGGTATTATTGTTCTTGCATTAGTTTAAATGTCAAAATTGTTATCAAACAACGGTAATTTGGCAACTTAAACTTAATTTTTGTACACTAAGACATAAACGAACCAACTCTTTAATAAGTCGTTTAAATTCAGAAGAGCCGAACCAAAACTAATCGTTCGAGGCTCAATAGACTCACAAACAAGGTTGTAAATAGCGCTAGGCGCTAGTCGGGCGGTGAGGACCCCTAGGCGTTAGGCGGGGACTAGTCGGGGTCTAGGCGGGGCCTAGGCGGATTTCACTTTTTAATATTTTTAATTATTAATAAATATATATATTACACAAATATAATTAAAAATTCAAAATCTAAACTATATTTGTATGATATAAAAAAAGTATCAAATTACAAAATACTAAACCAAATAATGCTCTCATTTTGATTTTACTCTTTATTTTAATAAAAATATAAATTATAATGATGAACTACCAAAGAGAGACACGTGCCATATTCTTTTTATCAAGAAATTTAAGACAATTACAAAAATATCGTCTCTCTCACATTTTCATCTCTTTTTCGAATGTCCGATTTCACAAACCAGAGTCCAAATTTTTTGTCTAATCGGATAGGGCGACGAGTCGGGTGGTTTTCGGATTTTGGGGCCTAGGCGGTGGCCTAGACGGACTAGGCGGGGACTTTTACAACCATGCTCACAAACCTCCTCATTTGGTATTCCATTAACTGAGCATTGTTATTTAATATAATTAATTAATAATATGATTCATTTATTTATTTAATATTTATAATATTAAAAAAAACTGAGCTGCCTAAGTTTGTTTGAGTTCACGCCAAACCAAGAAAATGACAACCAAAACAGAGCATATTGCAACAAACTATCTAAACCTCGAGTGAAAGTAAAAAAAATGGATATAAAGTGACAGTACTCGAAGTTCGAAACATTAACACAACCCATGAACAAAAACAAATCTCAGGTATAGTAGGGTTTCAATGGCTATCAACATAATTAATCACTCAATCAACCCTTGAGGAGGGTTTCAATGGCTTCGAAGAAGAGAGGGGCTATGTCCGGGTTGGGAGTCTTGATGGCTGACTTGACCCCGGGACTACCAACGACTGTCGTGAGTTCGATCAATATGGGTATGTTCTGAGAAATTTTGGCTGAAAAGTAGAACACGTCCTGGTTTGCGTGCTTACGCTTTGCAATGAAGAACATGTTTGATGCGGCGAGTCGATCCAGTGTTGCTTCCACGTTGTTCACCACAATGCCGGGGAAGTCTTTCGAGATCTCGTTTGAGTCCGGGAGTGATCTCCAAGTCTGCAATAGCGTATTAGTGGTGAGAATCCAACTATAATGACCAAGAACGAGAAAATAAAATCGTCTTTCTCCAAACCACGTTGAAAATGCATACGGTATTTAAGTATAATGAATGCCACATTATCTTTGATTAACTTTAGGGGCAATCTTACAAAAGGACACTGAACTTGTCATATTTTCTTGTTTTACTATTCTATTGTTAGTAATAAACGATAAAGATATCCCTTCGTTAATTTCCAAAAATATGCCGCTATTACGTTAAACTTTACTAAAAGGTAGTTCTTATAATCAGTGGATGTTACATTGCATGAATAAGATTTTGACCTGAAAAGAATGATTTTATCTTAAACTTCATCTTGCCCAAGTTCCCTAAATTTTGTAAGGATATATTTGTCATTTCTTACCAAAATAGAGTGAAGTGAGAAAATTTAAAAGTTTAGTGTAGTTCAGTGAGAAAATTTTAAAGTCATTGTGACAACTTGAATGTACTTTTGTGAGATTATCCCTCAACTTAAGGTCCAAAAAATGTCAATTTTGGTTTTTTTTTGGCAAAACTTACAGATTAGTGGAGTAGGTCCTCTACTCTACTTCCCTACCTTAACCCCATTTGCTCAAACTGACTAAGACACTCTTCGCAAAAACTAATTCATATAACGATATTGTAGGAATTCATGCATAATTAACTTCTTCAAAAAGAAAATGAACACTTTTTTTTTCAGCAATCCCTAGACTAATCCTTACATTGGAACATTCTACACAGGAAAGGACGGTAATTTTGGATCAGAGGGATTAGGAGTTATCAAGAAGATGTGAAGTTTCATCAACTTTTATCACATAAAGTTCCAAGAAAAGAGATGGAGTTTATCGTCTATTTACCTCAAGAAAGCTGGCACGCTCCATTCGTCCGTCCTCGCCGAAGAATACGTGCACAGGGATCTTATCATTGAAGTACCAAACAGGCTGTTGATTGTTCTTCACAGCAACTTGTAGAAGAGAGCTTGGAGGGCCAGTAGACAGATTCTGGAACATAACCATTGGGAGGAGAGTCCTAGCAGAGGTCTCGGGTTGGATTTGTGGAACCTAACAGAGAATAAAACACCAATTAACACCTTAACATGCAAGACAATTTGATTCAGTACACTCTGAGTGAGAAGCTACCTGTAGAGTCCCAGCAGCTGCGAGGCCGAATGTGTTCTTGTTAAACTGGATCATGAATCCATCGAGAGGAGTTTGTGTGTTATTCTCGAACATTATACTGTAAAATATTTGACCATCCCGTCTCGTCAGTTGTGCACTAATTTGCAATCCTTGACCGGTTGATGCTGGTAACAGAATGGGCATCGGTGGGCTGCCATCAAGATCAAAAGATTTAATCAGTGCTAGTAACAGAAACAACTCATTTATGAACAACATTTATGACTCGAAGATTAGCGTAGCGTATGATATGCGTAAAGTGGCTAGATTTGGATTTGGCAGAATCATATTCCACCCAGAAAGCATGTACAAGGATTACTCAAAAAGTCAAATAGCTCGGCATCCCAACACTTATACTCGGATCAAGTACTTGAACTTAAGTCTTGGGACCTGGGTTCAAGTCCTACTTCATTTCTTATTTCTATTCCCAACTTCTGTTGGGTCTCTCTCTCTATTCAGCCCCTTGGGCCTTCTTAAGGTGGGGTCAAAAATTTAGTGCTCTCTTCTACATAAGGGAGCCCATTTCTTGCTTGATACATGAACCTTAAAAAGCTCTTTAAGAATAAAAAATTGTTTGGTGCTCCCTTACTTCTACATAAGGAAGGTCTTGAGATCCCAAAAAGCTTTGATACACCTGATTTAGTTGATAAAAAAAACTTCATACTTACCCACTGGGAGTTTCAGGCTGGTCAACAGGTACAATAGCACTATTGTCCAGGCCGATAAGATCGCCAAGTAAATCTGGTACAGGAGCAGCTTGTAGAGATGCTGCAGGGGTTAGTTGTCGCCCAGCTGCATGGTGAACACTGCTTGAACTGCTTGGTGGTGACGCACCACTTTCAATGGCATGAGCAGGTGATTCAGAATATCCTCCTTCACTTCCATCGGCAAAGTCGTCATCTTCGGTTTTCTGGGTTGCGGTCTTTACACGAGTTACAAAAGCCTCGGGGGGTTTGTGGTACACCGATGACAATGTAGCGATGTTGGAAAGAAGCTCGTCTAGAAGAGTTGAATCAAGTTGGTTAGAATCATCAGTGATAACAGGCTTCTCGGCTAACACAACATCCTTTGCTGCCTGAAAAAGAATAGGACATCAGTTACGTAACTCGAAGTATGTGTTCCAACAAATGTCTGCTTTACAAGAGCAATTCAGATACAATACTGTAAATCTACTGAAAGGGTTAACAGATGAAATCCTAACTATCTGTCTGCTAAAGCCTACTTCAACTTAATGCATAATCATACCTCGGGGTCAGTAGACAAAAGGCGCCAATATATGTATGCACGATCCCGCAGATCAGGATTATCAGTCTCCACAGTGGCATTGTTCAAAACAACCTGAATCATCTGTTGTGGGCCTTCAGTTGGTTTCTTAAGGAAAAGCTTGACAGTTGCAGTAAGTAATTGTAACTGAACTTGTGCAGGCTCTTCAGGGAAGGTCTCCAGGAAGCCTTCAAGAAGCTCATCAGCATTGTCGATCCTTTCAGCATACTCCCCAATTATCCAAATCATTGATGCCTGTTAAACAAAAGAAATCAAAATAAATTAATTACAGCATTTATATGATGAGTGTTTTTTAACCGGAAAAACAAAGAGAATAACCTTGGCTTCTGGTTCATCTAACGTATCTAAGCTCTCGCATAGGGTTGCAATGATGGATTCATAACTGAAAAGGTAAAGTGAAGTTCATCACGTATATGTAGAAAAATTGTATTCTCTTCATTGTGCGATAAGAGAGTACGTGAAGGTAAGAGAAAGAGAAAAATATCATTACGTGTTGGGGTATCTTCTAAAAATGTCTTTGATGACAATAATTGCTTCCTGAACCACATAGTTGACTTTAATCTTGATCAACTCTAGCAAAACACTAATGCACCGCTCAGCTGCTCTCTCTAACTTGATGGCACAACGGCCAATAGCACGAACAGCCTTTCTGACAAAATCTACATCTACTTCTGTGGCATACTCTTTAAACTCCAATAAAACCTGAAGAATTCACCAAGCACGCATCACACCCATACCTTATTCTGATCATGGAATACTTTTTTAAAAAAGTAACTGACAGGAAAATTACATACCTGGTCTATATTACGGTCTGAGGCCAGTTTTATCATGATTTCTAACTTTTCCATCTTCACATAAATTGGATCATTATACTTGCAAAAAAACACCTAATAGCAAAACAAGTATCCAATAAGTAACATCCTCGTAAAAAAAAAGAGAACAAACAGAATTCCCTTCTATAAAAAATTGTATAGAGTTATACTTCAGATGGATATGATTATATTAATGCACCTTAATTTCATGGGCAAGGATTGTAGGCCGTCTTTGTACTATAAGATTGATGTTTCGCAATGCCACATACTGAATCTCAGGTTCTGCGGACAATAATGTTACGAGAGGAGGAGCCATCTTTTTGCAAAGATTTCTAACCACATCAGTACTGATTATAAGTTCCATTTGTTGGAGTATCATCTACACGGTAATAAGAATGAGAGGCTTTTAGAAGATAATGACCAAACTACTGATTACGGCACAAGAAATAAACAATAGAAGTACTGATCCAAGACGCCAGTTAGATAACTATGGTAAAAATGTTTCACCTTCACGGCAGAGAGCACAACTGCACAATTTGCATGTTGTAATCTTGGAGTAACTCGCTCCACTATATTCTCTGCTTCACGAGCATCAGCTGCCTTGTACTTAGAAAGTGCATCCAAAATGAAAACTTGACCCCACCTGACCATCAGTAGTACAAAATGTCATCACAACAAAGTACTAAATGAGATACAACCATTAGACTTGGAAACCGGAATCCCTATTAATTAATTCTCATTCCCTCGGTAAAGAAGAAAAATTAAATTCTTATTGTGATTGCAAGTTACATACCCTTGGTCAATGATTGTTTTTTTTTTGAAGGACTTTGTCAATGATTGTTGATAACAAAAGAATATGCTAGCATGAAGGTACTCACTCCTAGATTCTGATCCCCTTAAGAATTGTATTCATGCACTATCAAGATGTATGCAAAATGTTAAGTTTGAGAGATAAACTCAGACAATGAGGGTTACCCAAAAGCCCAAGCTCTTAGGTGGAGGCCAACTAGCACATCTAGTGTTCACTACGTACACATTCATCAATGAGAGGGACACTTCAACACTCCCCTCACGTGCAAGCAGGATAACACAAAGTATGTCAAGAGAACCATAATGTATGAACAGGGAATAAACACAAAGGAGTTGCAAGTACTATGTCAAACCTAATTCTAATGTCATGTTAAATTTACTCCATCCCCAAAGTTGAAGCTCTTAGATGGAGGGCCCACTAATATATCAAGTGGGCACTAAATCAACATTCTTTCAGTGTGGGACACTTCGGCAATGAGCACCAAACAAATTCCTTCCCTGAAATACAATGATTTACCAACAACATCTACTATGGGATGAACTCAATCCTAAACCACTAGTGGCTAAGACATAAACACATCAAGGCACAGCTGCTAGTTCTAAATGGATAAAAGTGTGATGGGAAAAGGAGTAAAACAAAAGCATAAGGGATGCATTATGCATATCCTACAACTTATCATGTCCTACATATAAATTATGAACCAGAAGTAATATGTTGTAAATTATTTTTAAATAAGGTACATGAATGATATGAAAACTTACTCGGTGCATTCATTGAGAGCAGTAAGGAGCTTTGATAGTGTATGGCTCGTGAGCTCAAAAACTGGCCGGCTGCTATTCTCTTGAATCTCTGCAAGAGCTGCCACAGCATTAGCCACAACCATCGGATTGTTGTCAGAAATCAAATCCCTGAGAGAATCCAGGAAACCCCTATCCTCAACCAACTCAGCATTTATATCATAAAGTTTAGCAACACATATAGCAGCAGTCTTGCGAACATAGGGATCATCATCCTGCCAATTGCAAAATAAGATAATACATTAAATCATTTAAGTCAAAGTTACAAAGTAATAGAGGTACGCTGACATATATTATAAACACCATAATCTAGTGCATTTTTCATATTTTTCATCACAACAACTAAAACTAAAAATTCCAACGGCCACTCATATCTCAAAATAAACAGTCTTCAAAATCAACCTTAAGACACCTCTGCAAGGGATCACAGAGATATTCTGTAATTTTATCAACGCGGATGCATCCCATTGTCCGTACAGCCAGAGCACGAATTAAAGGATTTGGATCCTGTGAATCCTGCACAAATATCCATCGTTTAGAAGAGAATTACAAATAACATTTCTATATGAACATGAAGCACGTGGCTAAACTAATTTGAAGAAACTGGGAAAAGGTATGAGGTAGCCTCAGTGCAAACTAATCATTGTCATATTTACATCATATCCTCGGACTAATATAACACTGCTTCTTGGCTGGGCTGTAGCCACACACTAGGAAGCTCCATTTCATTCATTACAAAGATGGTGACAATTAAATATCTTAGACAAATTTGAAGAAAAAGAAAAGATAACTTTCTTTTCACCTACAGAGATATTAATAGAAAATTGACTAATACATGGAACAATAAAAAGACAGTATACCTATCGAATCCAACCGATTATTGATCAAAATCTATTTATCTGGTTAGCAAAATAAATAGATAAATATATACTGGGTTGAGCTTTCTTTACCTTCACAAATGTATTCACTGCAAGGATTGCAAGGTCGGGCTGGCTCTTAGCATAATTAATTAGATACAAATAAACAAGCTTCTTGAGCTCCAAGTTTTCTGTTTGCATGCAATTAACTACATCTGTAAACAATGAAGAAACATCCTTCCCAACTGTCATCGCAGCAATCACTTTTTTAACAGCATCTTTTCTCTTATCCTGCATAACATATTAACTAAAGCCTGTTTCAAACTGAAGCTGGTGGAATATGGTAGAAATGACATTTCAAATGAGAAAATAAAAATATAATATTGGTTTTTGAAGAGAATTAAGGATACAAAATCAAAACGCCAATACTTTATGAACCAATTCAAAGGGTCCATTTAAGTGTGCCACTCGGGAAAACATTTATCATAAAGTTACCTGCAGCTATATAATCACTATGTAATGTTATGTAAACAAAGTACTGATATGTTCTCATATAACTTCAAACATATATGTGTATATACGCATTACACACACACTCACATCAATATCAGTGTAGCATTACAAGTTTACTGTTTACGCCACCACGATCATTTTCCTTATCTTTTGAGACCTTAGTGTTACTTTTTCTGGGCTTACATTCGAGGGAGGATTTCTTTGAACTTAGATTCATTACACGACACCTCACTTACTCCAAATTGTGGCGAATTTCAATTACTACTCATATCATTTCATCTAAATTCTCCACAATGTAGATATTCAGCACAATTAAATGTTTCAATTCATAATTGCTACACATACAGCACAAAGCTGGCTAGAAGAATCCACAATTTCCCATTCATACCAGATTATCACTGAGACCCACGGACAGTGAACATCTCTAAATCTATACACCAAAAATTGAAATTTCCCTTCATTTTCCACAATTTACTGGTAAACAAACGGAACAAAAACCTGGATCCGTATTATCCATGAATGTGACAGATACAGAACACAATTTGACCATATCAAAGCACAATAACACGACAAATCGAGGACAAAAACAGTAGATCTGCGAGCAACTCTTGTAGATTATCAACAAAATCACAAAACACGAGCATAAAAATTTTGTTACAGCTTCAGATCAGACATTGGCAAGCAAATTCGTACAATAACAGGATCGTTCGCATAGGGGAAAGAGAAGGAGACCTTGTACTGAGAATTGAGCTCCTCCTTGAGCTCGGGGATTTCTCCCTTCTTCGTGGTGGAGAAGTACTTGGAGTCGTGCCCGCTCATCTCTCTGGTTCGCGCGCTCTTCCCTCTGGAGACGAAGATGAAGACGATGGCTAATTCCGCAGAGACCAAAAATGTGCTCTCCGCAGAGAAGAGCTCTTAAAAATGGGGACTATCGGTTCAAACCGGGTTCGATTCGATAGAATCAGGCAATTACCCTCACGTGCTTATCACATGATTTTCTAGCGGTGAGGACCGGAAAACCGATCGGCAATGCCGATCGGTTCGAGTATAGAAAAGAGTGACCCGACGAGATCTAATTATGGTGTCGATCTCATGGATCGAGTTTGATCGGATAACCAATACAACGAACCTCGATAACATAATCGACGTGAGACTATGTATCGTATGTTGATATATAGATATGAAGGGTATCGAATCGTCGTTTTTTTCATTGGTTGATCATTTATCATCAACGGTTCAGAGAACGTAAATAAAACTCTAATATCTTATTCTTTCATATTGTTGTCATCCGACTCTTTCTACCGCTTCAATATTTTCCAAATATATATTTCTTTTTTACCCACTTTTTAGCATTTGCGACCAGCGACGAAAAACCCGTTCTTCTTCGTTGTTTCCTCCTCGCATATATGATGGTGGAGAGTGGAGACTACATTTGGGCAAGAGTTCATCAAAACCTCCCGAAAAAGATGTCGACTACACACGGGAGAAGGAGAACCGGAGAAGACGCCGGAATATAGGGTTTCTCGGCCTCACCAACCTCAAGGTTGTGTTCTTTCCGACCTCGGTTTTTCGGTTGATACTGATACTTGTCTAATGAAAATCGAATCGGCTTTCGTCCGGTGCTTGTACCTAAGATTTTCTTTCGATCCAAGTTACAAAAATTTGTGTCGATGCTGGTTAACCGATCGAGCCCACCCCTTCTCAAACTACCATTAGCTTTAAGTCCATGAACAAACAAACTTGGGCTTGGCCCAACATGCACAACAAAAATGGGCTTGGGCCGACTGATCTCCTCCTCCATAGACAGACCTACTGATAAAGGCCTCTCCGTTCACTTTTTCCGAGAACTCACGAAGTAACTCCAGAAGGACCATCTATCCAAAAAACACTAGAATCTCACAGTACCATGAACCATCACTCACATCTTCAACCAGGCGAAGAACTAAGATCGATGAATCAGTTTCTTCTACACGAAGTTTGTCAAGCATCTTAGCTTGTTTCATCGATTGATTGAAGAGCTAAGGTTAGCAGATAATTTACGCAATGTAAGATTAAGGTCTGAATCTGAACAAGTCTAAATTTGGTTTATGCATATGTTGTTATGATTCAAATTGACTGCTTGATTTGATGTTAGAGTAATTTTGTACTTGTTTCTGATTAGAATCAGAACTCACATTTCCTATTCCTAGGTTCTCTTGATGTAATTGAACATGAATTTTAGGAATATTTTAGTTATTTCGTTTTGTAATTAGGTTTAGGTTTTGTAATTATGGTTAAGGATTGGGTGATAGCTTAGTGTTTCATTTGCTTGATCAGCTATAATCGCAGCATTACTATTTTCTTCAAGTTCGTGCAGAGTTTTATTCTATTTTCATATAGTATTAGGGTGTAATGGATGAGAGAAGGGTAAAAGTGGAGATGGAAGGAGGAATGTGGTTTGAATTCTCGGGCGGGGAAGAAGAACAAGAGCAGTTTTCTCAGCTAGATCTTCAGATAGTAGACCGTGGTGTTCCGTCCCCTCTTTTTAAGGATTGGTTCGTATATTTTGATATAAGGAATCATGATACTGTTGACGATCACCAGGTTATTGGGCTAGAAGAGTGTTTGGCGAGACGCGTGATATTTACTGGTCGGTTGGAGCGTTTTTGTAATTTGTACCTTGGGCATGGCCGCTCGCCCCAAGAGTTAGGCCATTGTGTGTCTCATTGTCTACCTCAAGCCCCCTGGTAATGGTAATGGTGATTAATTGATAGTTTTCTTTTGAAGTCTAAATCGGAAATAAACTAGGAACATGTAACTAGCTAGGAATCTTCCTCTTATTGGTATTAGGTGGTTGATGAAGATCCCAGAGTTACTCAGTACGACCCTCAGAGGAACCGGTGCAGGGACCTCTAATCTGCTGAAGGTAGTGAATATGGTGAATGGTCAGCCCTTAGCACCGCTCTATTCATATTAGATGGTTGAATTTGACATGCTAATTGTTATTGGGCTTGTAATTAATTGTAGTTTCTACTTGTCTGTGCATTAGCATGTAGCCTTGGCTACAATTACTACTATTATTACAACTACTACTGTCTGATGATGTTTATGTCCATTTTCTCAATGGACACAAAAACTGAAGCAATGATTGAACTGTACTACTACCATGTGACTGTTAATAGCGTCTAAGCTCAAAATCAACCGTGTTTTGAATTTCTCTACCGAGAATGTGTTTCTGTGGTGGAACTAACTTTTTTTTAGTTCTGTTATAAGATCGGTTTTGAAACATATGAAATTCTGATTGTAGTTTGTTAAAGCATTGTCTAAGAATATCTTTAGTTGTGGTCATAGAGTTGTTTGCTGCATTCAATATGGATGAGTGGCTCTTGTAAAGGAATATTAATTGTCTCTCGATTGGTTACAGTTGATGTGATGATCTACTCTCCAGACCAGGTCAGTGATTCAAGTCCAGCATGAGCCAGCCCCACACACTGAGGGAAAAAAGTAAGCGTTGTTGAATTTTGTGCGCAGAAATGTTCGATTTATGAAGTATATTATGCATATAGGGTATTTCTTGATTTGATGTTGTGTGAATGAGTTATAGGCTTTATATCATATAACAAAACAGATTCATTTATTTGGTTTCATTCACTATACATTGTGTGCTATATTCTAATTGGTAGCTTACTCTATTTCATCAATGACCGATAGTGCTTGATGGAACGACTTCTCTGTGGACTTAAATGGATTAGGAGGCATGCTCAACTTCTCTTCCTCTCCTTCCAACATTTGAACCACGGTCTTCATTGACGGGCGATTCGTAGGGTTCCATTGGATGCACCAAAGTCCTATCATACTCAATTTTCTTGCTATTTTAGATTCTCCTCCGCCCTCTTCCTCTATTCTGATTTGCAGCTCCCCTCCGTTTTCCAAACGATCATATATCCACTCAGGGAAGTAGACTTGGCTATTGCTTTCCACAGTGACGTCTCTATTTTTCCTCCCTCCCACCATTTCTAGCAGTAGCATTCCAAAACTATAAACATCTGACTTATGTGAAACATTCCCAAAGTTCCTAGACACAACTTCAGGCGCAATGTAGCCCATCGTACCCCTTGCTGCGGTCATGGACACTGCGCTTTGATCCTTTGAACATAGTTTCGCTAGTCCGAAATCACAAACTTTAGGAACAAAGTTGTGATCAAGGAGTATGTTGTGGGGCTTGATGTCGAAATGGAGGATTCTTTGTTCACAACCTTGGTGAAGGTACTCTATTCCCTTAGCTATGCCTAAAGAGATCTCATGAAAATCCTCCCAACCCAGGGAACGATTCTTGGTATTTGCATTATTCGAGAATATGAACTTTTCTAACGACTCGTTGGGTAAAAACTCATACACCAAAGCTCTTCTAAATCCATCAGCACAAAACCCGACCAAGCGAACCACATTGACATGATGGATTCTTCCCATTATTTCAACTTCGTTTACAAAGTCTTCCCCTTTTCCCTTGAAATCACTTGTGAGCATCTTTACCGCAACAAGTACTTTGTTGGATAGCTTCCCTTTGAAGACTTTTCCATATGCTCCTTCACCTAACATGTCCTTGAATTGGTTAGTGATCCTTTTGAGGTCAGCATAAGAATATCTTGTGGGCTTCAGGGCTTTATAATCCTCCAAGAATTTCTCTATCTGGGCTTGATCTTTGTCGTGCCTGTAGAGACGATATATAGCATAGGCGGCCAGTCCAAGAAGGAAGAAACCTAGTACAGTACCTGTGGGAATTAAACATTTGTGGACTATGTTATGGATAGGTATCGAAATAAACTTCATTACCTATATTGAGTAGCAAAGAGATAGAATAACACACCTGTGGCCGCTAACTTTGCTTTTTTACCTGCAAAATGAAGATGGAATAGAATAACTATCTTTCTAGTTCATGAGTGGTTAA
Organism: Erodium maritimum; assembly: GCA_963921825.1. Taxonomy (NCBI): domain Eukaryota; kingdom Viridiplantae; phylum Streptophyta; class Magnoliopsida; order Geraniales; family Geraniaceae; genus Erodium; species Erodium maritimum. The sequence continues at coordinate 73,765,824 of OY997592.1, read as the reverse complement.
AACCATATAATAATACAATATGTTCTTGTTGAAGGTCGACCCACTTAAAAAGTTCAATTGATAGGTGGGATTCTGACACCTTACATGCAACTTCGATTGATCTGAAACAGAACAATATAGGGTGTTGTAGGTGAGAGATAAACGAAGGTCTCCTAACCCATCCAAAAGCTCGAACTGGTAGGTGGGAGGTCCAAACTTGTTATTTAAGCTAGGTGAGACTTTGACACCCCTTCTCCTAGGTGTGATATGAAAGAAACTATGATACTATGTTAAAATCCAACTCAACTAAAATCTCTCGAACCGATAAAAAGCGAAGCTTAAACTTGACATTTAAGTTGGTGTTCTGATTTACAATTTCTTATGTGAGACTCTTCACAGTAATTTTAGAAGGTAACTGAGAGCAAAGCAATACCTTTGTTTTGTTGGGGAAGTTTGAAGCATTCAGTTCTGTTTTCTCTGCCTTTGTTCACCAACATACAGCCTTGACCTTTTCCTTCACATTCTCTGCAATTAGGTTCGAACCACGTCAAGTCAAGAGTACAATCTCTCATCCAGGCATATGGAACATCAAACAAGTCAAACATCTTGGTACACGATCCGAGGGGATATTCACCGATGTCATCAGAGGAGTCAGAATAAAGAAAAACAACTTGGTACACAGATATATCAAGGCAACGAACCCGATCAGTTCGGATTTGATCCAACGGACAAGTGAAAAGAGAGTAATTATACAGCTGTGTATGCCCAAATTTGAAGGGAGAAGCCGATAAGTTGAGCTCTCGGAGCTGTCTTGGCAAAAAATCATTCGGCCTGTACAGTTGAATCACCTGAGATTTGTAGTGAATTCGTTTGACAAAGAGTTGAACTTCATTTGGCAGCTGAAGCAGTGTTTTGTTCATGGAAGTGCAAGACAGATCAAACCCGGGATAGCCACAATGATCAGGCTGCCTACCTTTGATTCTGAAGGGGAACCGAATAGCTTCTCCACCACATCTAACCTCTTTGCATTCATCTTCTCCAACTGCACATATTATCATCAACACGTAGAGGAAAAAGACAATTCTTTGCCCAAATCTAATCATCACTGTGAAACTAGAGATGTTGGTGTGAGATGAATGATGAGGATATAGTGCTAAAGCAGGGCAGTTTCAGGCATTCCCCAATCCCAATCATCAAAGTTGAGGAAATTTCTTGCTTCTTTCGGGGTCGACTGACTTGGACCAGTTCTTATCCAAACTGGCAGGTAATACTTGACTTAGTATTTTTTTAATCAAGGCTTGACTTAGTATTTAGTGGGAAATAGCCATAATGATCAGGCTGCCTACCTTTGATTCTGAAAGGGAACTGAATAGCTTCTCCCCCACATCTAACCTCTTTGCATTCATCTTCTTAAAGTGCACAGACTATCATCAGAACATAGACAAAAAAGACAATCCTTTTCACAAATCTAACCCTCACTGTGAAACGAGAGATACTGGTGTGAGATGAGTGATGAGGATATAGTGTTAAAGCAGGGCAGTTTCAGGCTTCTTTTGGGGTAGACTGACTTGAACCATCCAAACTGGCAGGTAATAGTTGACTTTGTATTTAGTAGTGGGTTATCAGTCTTTTTCAAGATTGGATTTGAGTACCCATCATCTTCCCAAATGTCAATTTACGAAATTTCTTGCTTCATACCATTCAACACTTCTTTTTTCTGTCATTTCTCTGCAATTTGCTATCAAAGTGAAGTCCATGCCATGGAGTAAAAAGACAGGCTTCAATTTCTTCTATCATGCCTGATTCCACATCTCTTCCTTTTATTTTTCTTGTTCTTGTTTTATTTCAGTATGTGGGTTGCGATGCTGCTCGTGATCTTGATCATGTATGTGCACCTTCATCTTGTGGGAATATTTCTAACATCAGCCATCCATTCCGGTTAAAAGGTGATCCACAGCACTGTGGGATGAAGGAGTATGAACTATCTTGTGAGGACAACATTACGGTGTTGTACTTGTATGAAGGGAGGTACTACGTACAAGGAATCAATTACCAAAACCATACCATTAGAGTTGTGGATTCTGGTCTCCAAACAGATAATTGCTCATCCCTCCCTTCACATTCTCTGACCTCGTATAATTTCAGCAGGAGTGATCCTTATGCAGCTGTTCTCGTGTATATAACAGACTTCAGGAAAATGTTTTTATCGAAGAATATCATCTTTGTGAGTTGTGTGGAACCAGTGAGTTCATCAATTTATGTGGATGCTGAACCTTGCCTTAATGGGACATTAATAGACTCCTATGAATATGTTATGATTGGCCACTACCAGCCATCAGAGATTGAGGATTCTTGCAAAGTTGGGCTCATGGCGATGACATCATCCTCTCCCGCCGGACAAGGAAGCGAATGGAAGAATGTGTCTTTCAGTGACATTCATAACCAGTTAATCTTTGGATTTGACCTTTCATGGATTTCTGTTGGCTGTGATTGTTATTTCTGCTACATTAATGAAAACCTCCAACCTCAGTGCATGAATCATTATGGTATGCAAATCTTTTCTAAATTTCTCTTTTTGGCGTGCTCTAAGACTGCAATACACACGAAAGCATTCTGTTACAATCCTTCTTATGGTGCAAACTACAAACCTTGAAAGCTTGGTTACCTGTTCACAAGTTCCAACACATACTCAACCAGTCCCGTCTAGTTTCCAACAATTTGTGAACAAGCTTCTAATGAAGTGTGCACAAATTTTCAAAGCTTGTAGTTTGTTCGAACATGGGTTTTTTTGTACCTGATTGCTTGCTGGTTTAAGTATACATGTTTACGCGCGTGCATATACATAGAACTTAAGTTATGGAAACAATTCTTCAAAATTCTAACTTTCTTGAATTTTAGTTTGTCTTTGGTACTTTGATTGGAGCTAATTCTGTACTCATCTGACATTTTGCTCCATAATTTGCAAGTCCTCTGTGTGCAGTATCTGACATATTTGCACTTCCCACTTTTAACTATCCTAGCTTTGTTCAAGAACAGTTTTACATCATTGGTATGCAAATCTTTCTTCAATTACTTGTGCTGTAATCTAAAACTTCAACTCACAAGTTGAAATTATATATAGCTACTACGTGTACGTGATGTTGAAACTAGAAATTGTGAATTGATATGATATTTCATTGATTTACTAGAATAATACAAATACCCTATTGGTAGAGTTCCTATTGGTAGAGTTAGGAAGACACAAATACATAATAGATGTAATAAGTAACAGTATAATTCTACTTATTATCTGACACTTCCCTCCAACTTTTGCAAGGTTGGCGTATGTATCTCCTTAGCTTTACTGTATATGGTAAGCGATTTCGATCTTCCCCGTTTTGATAAATAATGTTCATTTTACCCTTGTAATTCACTTTTTTTAGTATTAATACAACTGTTGTACCTCATGATCCACAATATTCTGAAAGCTTGTTTTTGCAACTTTCCTACAGCACTGATCCTTGTTGGGGCAAGGTGTATCCTATGCGGGGTACCTTGTTTTGCTACACTTATAATACGTAAATGGAGAAGAAGACACTTATCTGCATTTGACTCGGTCGAAGACTTCTTGAAATGTCACAATAACCTCATGCCCGTCAGATACACTTACTCCGACATCAAGAAGATGACAAAATCTTTCAAAGACAAACTCGGAGAAGGAGGTTTCGGTTCAGTATACAAGGGGAAACTCCGCAGTGGCCCCGATGTTGCCATCAAAGTATTGAGCACAGCGAAAGGGAACGGGCAAGACTTCATCAATGAAGTTGGCACCATTGGAAGAATCCATCACCTCAATGTGGTCAAACTCATCGGCTATTGTGCCGAGAGATCGAAGCGAGCTCTTGTATACGAGTTCATGCCCAACGGCTCTCTGGAGAAGTACATCTTTCAGAGAGGAGATAAAATTGGCATCCCTCTGACTTGCAAGCAAATGTACGAGATTGCCCTTGGAGTGGCTCGAGGAATCGAGTATCTCCATCGAGGCTGCAACATCCAAATCTTGCATTTCGACATCAAGCCTCACAATATTCTACTCGATGACAAGTTTACCCCGAAGTTTCAGATTTTGGGCTTGCAAAGCTATACCCTACAGAGAAGAGCATTGTTACCTTAACAGCAGCCAGAGGGACAATGGGGTACATGGCTCCAGAGTTGTTCTACAAGAACATCGGAGGAGTCTCGTATAAAGCTGATGTTTACAGTTTCGGGATGCTGCTGATGGAAATGGCGGGCAGGAGGAAAAACTTGAATGCGCGTGCAGAACATGTTAGCCAAATATATTTTCCTTCATGGGTCTATGAGCAACTTGCTGGAAAGAGAGAGATTGATTCGATACTCGATGAAGGTGTGACTGAGGAGGAAGCGAATATGGTGAAGAAAATGATGATAGCTGGATTGTGGTGTATACAGATGAAGCCTGAGGATCGGCCCTCCATGAATAGGGTTGTGGAGATGCTTAAATCTGAAGTTGAGAGCTTGAAGTTGCCTCTGAATAACCCAGTTGATGATTCTAGATTGGGCTCATCAAATCAACTTGGTGCAAGATCAATGATACTTGATGGATCAACAAGTTCTTGTAGTTTGAATATTAGCTTTGATTAACTAGAATAATTGATTGCTTAGCTGGAATTATCAATAATCTTTTATCTCAGTATGTAGTTTGGAATTTTCTCAGAAACAATGATCACTGTTTTGGTGACAATGTTCCCAGCTCTTCCTCGCCTCATAACATTTATATATTCGCAAAATCTTTGTACTACTAATTTCAGTACGGTTGGTTAAATATTATGCATACGTTATAGTAGTCGTACCAGACTTTACCTCTTGTTCAATGGCATAACTATTTGTTTCAGGAGCAACGATCTGTGGATGCCACCAAACCTGGAAACATGGATTTCGAGAAGTACCTTAATAGTCAAGGAAAGGTATTATCATCTTTGTTCCACGTGCGACGGGCTTTTAGCATGCTGTATCATAGTGTATTGGGCCTAAGACCCATTTTTGCTCCTGATGTTATGCTTCAATCAAGTTATTGAGATAGTTATTCTGTAGTGAAAATGGTTTGGTTATGTTGAGATAAAAGAGAAAAAAATATTTAACTAGTAGATAGTTTTCTTTTTAAGTCTAAATAGGAAGTAAACTAGGAACATGTAACTAACAAGGAATCTTCTTCTTGGTTGTATCAGGTGGTCGCAGAAGATCATGGAGTTACTCACCCTGACTGTCAGAGGAACTGGCCCAGGGACCTCTTATCTGCTGGAGGTAGTGATTATAGTAAATGGTAAGTCCTTAGCATCTCTCTATCTATATTAGCTGGTGGAATTTGACATGCTAATTGGTTTTGGCCTTGTGATTAGTTGTAGTTACTTGTCTGTGCATTAGCATGTAACCTTAGGTGCAGTTACTTGTACTGTCTGTGTCTGATGATCTTTCTATATTTCTTCAATGGACACAGTAACTGAAACAATGATTGGACCTGAACTGTACTACTGTGTGACCGTTACAATATCTAAGCTCAAAATTAACCATGTTTAGAGTTCTCTACAAAGAATATATGTTTCCTTTGTGGAATCAACTTTAGTTCTATTGTAACATTGGTTTCGGAACATATGAAATTCTGGTTTTAGTTTGTTAAAGCATTATCTAAATTTCGTAGTTGCGTCCGAAGAGTTGTGTTAATTCAATTGTCTCTGAATTTGTTACAGTTGGTGTAATGATTTACTTTCCAGGCCAGTGATTCAAGTTCAGCATGAGTCAGCTGCGCGCTGAGGAAAAAAGTAAGTGTTCAGCTTTGCGTACATAAATGTTGTGTTTATGAAGTATACTAATATATTGAGCATATAGTGAAGTTCTTGATTTGAATTTGTGTGAATGAGTTATAGGCTTTATATCATATAACGAAACAGATTCATTTATTTGGTTTCATTCATTATACATTGTGTGCTATATTCTAATGGGTAGCTTACTCTATTTCATCTATGACGGATAATGCTTGATGGAACGACTTCTCTGTGGACTTAAATGGATTAGGAGGCATGCTCAACTTCTCTTCCTCTCCTTCCAACATCTGAACTACTGTCTTCATTGACGGGCGATTTGTAGGGTTCCATTGGATGCACCAAAGTCCTATCATACTCAGTTTTCTTGCTATTTTAGATTCTCCTCCACCCCCTTCCTCTATTCTGATTTGCAGCTCTTCTCCGTGCTCCAGGCGATCATATATCCACTCAGGGAAGTAGACTTGGCTATTGCTTTCCACAGTAACGTCTCTATTCTTCCCCCCTCCCACCATTTCTAGCAGTAGCATTCCAAAACTATAAACATCTGACTTATGTGAAACATTCCCAAAGTTCCTAGACACAACTTCGGGCGCAATGTAGCCCATTGTACCCCTTGCTGCGGTCATGGACACTGCACTTTGATCCTTCGAACATAGCTTTGCTAGTCCGAAATCACAAACTTTAGGAACAAAGTTGTGATCAAGGAGTATGTTGTGGGGCTTGATGTCGAAATGGAGGATTCTTTGTTCACAACCTTGGTGAAGGTACTCTATTCCCTTAGCTATGCCTAAAGAGATCTCATGAAAATCCTCCCAACCCAGAGAACGATTCTTGGCGTTTGTATTATTCGAGAATATGAACTTTTCTAACGACTCGTTTGGTAAGAACTCATACACCAAAGCTCTTCTAAATCCATCAGCACAAAAACCGACCAAGCGAACCACATTGACATGGTGGATTCTTCCCATTATCTCAACCTCGTTTACAAAGTCTTCCCCTTTTCCCTTGAAATCGCTTGTGAGCATCTTCACCGCGACAAGTACTTTGCTGGATAGCTTGCCTTTGAAGACTTTTCCGTATGCTCCTTCGCCTAACATGTCCTTGAATTGGTTTGTGATCCTTTTGAGGTCAGCATAAGAATATCTAGTGGGCTTCAGAGCTTTATAATCCTCCAAGAATTTCTCTATCTGGGCTTGATCTTTGTCGTGCCTGTAGAGACGATATATAGCATAAGCGGCCAGTCCAAGAAGGAAGAAACCTAGTACAGTACCTGTGGGAATTAAACATTTGTGGGCTATGTTATGGATAGGTATCGAAATAAACTTCATTACCTACATTGAGTAGCAAAGAGATAGAATAACACACCTGTGGCCGCTAACTTTGCTTTTTTACCTGCAAAATGAAGATGGAATGGAATAACCATCTTTCTAGTTCATGAGTGGTTAAAACCATATAATAATACAATATTTTCTTGTTAAAGCTCGACACACTTAAAATGTTAAATTGATAGGTGGAACTCTGATACCTTACACGCAACTTGGATCAATCCGAAACAGAATAATATGGAGGGTTGTAGGTGAGAGATAAACGAAGGTCTCCTAACCCATCCAAAAGCTCGAACTGGTAGGTGGGAGGTCCAAACTAGTTATCTAAGCTATGTGAAAATTTGACACCCCTTCTCCTAGGTGAGATATGAACGAAACTATGATACTGTGTTAAAATCCAACTCAACTAAAATTTCTTGAACCGATAAATAGCATAGCTTAAACTCAACATTTAAGTTTATGTTCGGATTACATTTTTTTAAACGTGAGACTCTTGACAGTAGTTTTAGAAGGTAACTGAGAGCAAAACAATACCTTTGTTTTGCTGGGGAAGTTTGAAGCATTCGGTTTTGTTTTCTCTGGCTTTGTTCATCAACATACAACCTTGACCTTTTCCTTCACATTCATGGCAATTAGGTTCGGACCACGTCAAATCAAGAGTACAATCTCTCATCCAGCCATATGGAACCTCAACCAAGTCAAACATCTTGGTACACGACTCGAGGGGATAATCATCGATGTAGGAGTCAGGTAACAAAGAAACAACTTGGTACACAGATGCATCAAGGCAAGGAACCCGGTATCGGATTGGATCCAGCGGACAAGTGAAAAGAGCGAAGTTATACAAGTGCTTATTTCCAAATTTGAAGGGAGAAGCCGATAAGTTGAGCTCTCGGAGCTGACTTGGCAAAAAATCATCCGGTCTATACAGTTGAATCTTCTGAGATTTGTAGTGAAATCTTTTGACAAAGAGTTGAACTTGATTTGGCAGCTGAAGCAGTATTTTGTTCATGGAAGTGCAAGACAGATCAAACCCGGGATAGCCACAATAATCAGGCTGCCTACCTTTGATTCTGAAAGGGAACCGAATAGCTTCTCCATCACACCTAACCTCTTTGCATTCTTCTTCTCCAACTGCCCAGGCTATCATCAGCACGTAGACGAAAAGGACAACCCTTTGCACAAATCTAACCATCTCCCGAAACTAGAGATGTCAGGGTGAGATGAATGATGATAATCCAATGCTAAAGTAGGAGAGTTTTAGGCATTCCGCAATCTCTGTCATCAAAGTTGAGGAATTTTCTTACTTCTTTCGGGGTTGACTCACTCGAACTAGTCCTTATCCAAACTGGCAGGTACTACTTGACTTGACTTGTATAATTGTTTGATTAATTGCATGATAACGTTTTGTGGGTATCAGTCATGTTCTAGATTGAACTTGAGTGGCTATCATCTTCCCAACTGTCAGTTTGGAATATTTCTTGCTTCATACCATTCAACTCTTCCCTTTTTCTTTTGTCATTTATCTGCAATTTGCTATTAAAGTGACTTCACTTGCGTAATTGTTTGATTTTTTGCATTAGTATCAGTATTTTTCTAGATTTAATTTGAGTGTCTATTATCTTCTCAACCATCAGTTTAGGAAATTTCTTGCTTCATACCATTCAACACTTTTTTTTGTACTTTCTCTGCCAATTGCTATTAAAGTGAAGTCCATGCCATAGAGTAAAAAGACAGGCTTCAAGTTCTTTTACCATGTCTGATTCCACATCTCTTCCTTTTATTCTTCTTGTTCTTGTTTTATTCCAGTATGTGGGTTGCGGTGCTGCTCGTGATCTTGATCATGTATGTGCACCTTCTTCTTGTGGAAATATTGCTAACATCAGCCATCCATTCCGGTTAAAAGATGATCCACAGCACTGCGGGATAAAGATGTATGAACTATCTTGTGAGGACAACGTTACGGTGTTGTACTTGTATGAAGGGAAGTACTACGTACTAGGAATCAGTTACCAAAACCATACCATTAGAGTTGTGGATTCTGGTCTCCAAACAGATAATTGCTCATCCCTCCCTTCACATTCTCTGACCTCGTATAATTTCAGCAGGAGTGATCCTTATGCAGCTGTTCTCGTGTATGCAACAGACTTGAGGAATTTTTTTTTATCGAAGAATATCATCTTTGTGAGTTGTGTGGAACCAGTGAGTTCATCAATTTATGTGGATGCTGCACCTTGCCTTAATGGGACATTATCAAACTCCTATGAATATGTTATGGTTGGCCGCTACAAGCCATTGGAGATTGAGGATTCTTGCAAAGTTGAGCTCATGGCAATGACATCATCCTCTCCTGCCAGAGAAGGTAGCGGGGGGAAGAACATGTCCTTCAGTGACATCCATAACCAGTTAGCCCTTGGATTTGAGCTTTCATGGATTTCTGTTCTCTGTGATTGTGAGTTTTCCAGCTGCTACTTTGATGCAAACCTCCAACCTGTATGCGTGAGTTTTTCTGGTATGCAAATCCTTTCTTGATTTCTTTATTTGGGTGCTCTAAGACTGCAATACACACGAAGGCACTCTGTTACAAACCCTTCTTACGGTGCAAACTACGAACCTTGAAAGCTTGGTTACATTTTGTTGGATACTTGTTCACAAGTTCCAACACATACTCAACCAGTCCCGTCTAGTTTCCAACAAATTGTGAACAAGTTTCTAATAAAGTGTGGACAAATTTTCAAAGCTTGTTGTTTGTTTGAAAACGGGGGGTTTTGTACCCGATTGCTTGCTGGTCTAAGTATGCATGTTTATGCGTGTGCATATATATAAAACTTAAATGGTGGAAACAATTCTTCAATTTTCTTGAATTTTAGTTTGTGTTTGATACTTTGATTTGAACCAATTCTATTATTACAAGTCCTAACTTTTGTTAAAGAACAATTTTACTCTATGGCATGCAAATCTTTCTTCAAGTACTTTTGCTGTAGTCTAAAACTTCAACTCACAAGTTGAAATTATATATAGCTACTACATGTTGGTGATGTTGAAACTAGATACTGTGAATTGATATGTGATTTCATTGATTTACAAGAATAATACAAATACCCTATTGGTAGAGTTAGGAAGACAAAAATACATAATAGATGCAATAAGTAACAGTATGATTCTACTTATTATCTGACACTTTCCTCCGAGTTTTGCAAGGTTGGGGTATGTATCTCGTTCGCTATACTGTATATACTGTAAATGGTAAGCGTTTTTAATCTTCCCCATTTTGATAACTAATGTCCATATTGTCCTTGTGATTCACTTTTTTAGGATTAATACAACTGTTGTACCTCATGATCCGCACTTTCATAACTTTTAGGAACCATCGTAGCAATATTCTGAAAGCTTGTTTTTGCAACTTTCCTACAGCACTGATCCTTGTTGGGGCAAGGTGTATCCTATGTGGGGTTCCTTGTTTTGCTACACTTATAATAGGTAAATGGCGAAGAAGACACTTCTCTGCATTTGACTCAGTCGAAGACTTCTTGAAATGTCATAATAACCTCATGCCCGTCAGATACGCTTACTCTGACATCAAGAAGATGACAAAATCTTTCAAAGACAAACTCGGGGAAGGAGGTTTCGGTTCAGTATACCAAGGTAAACTCCGCAGTGGCCCCGATGTTGCCATCAAAGTATTGAGCACAGCGAAGGGAAACGGGCAGGACTTCATCAATGAAGTTGGCTCCATCGGGAGAATCCATCACGTCAATGTGGTCAAACTCATCGGCTATTGTGCTGAGAGATCGAAGCGAGCTCTTGTGTATGAGTTCATGCCCAACGGTTCTCTGGAGAAGTACATCTTTCAGAGAGGAGATAACATTGGCATCCCTCTGACTTGCAAGCAAATGTACGAGATTGCCCTTGGAGTGGCTCGAGGAATCGAGTATCTCCATCGAGGCTGCAACATCCAAATCTTGCATTTCGACATCAAGCCTCACAATATTCTACTCGACGACAAGTTTACCCCGAAAGTTTCAGATTTTGGGCTTGCAAAGCTATACCCTATAGAGAAGAGCATCGTTACCTTAACAGCAGCGAGAGGGACAATGGGGTACATGGCTCCAGAGTTGTTCTACAAGAACATCGGAGGAGTCTCGTATAAAGCTGATGTTTACAGTTTCGGGATGCTGCTGATGGAAATGGCGGGCAGGAGGAAAAACCTGAATGCGTATGCAGAACACATAAGCCAGATATATTTCCCTTCATGGGTCTATGAGCAACTCGTGGGAAAGAAAGAGATTGATTCGATACTCGACGAAGGTGTGACTGAGGAGGAAGCGAAAATGGTGAAGAAGATGATGATAGCGGGACTGTGGTGTATTCAGATGAAGCCTGAGGATCGGCCCTCCATGAATAGGGTTGTGGAGATGCTTGAATCTGAAGTTGAAAGCTTGAAGTTGCCTCTGAACAACCCAGTTGATGATTCTAGATTGGGCTCATCAAATCAACTTGGTGTAAGATCAATGGTACTGGAAGGATCAACAAGTTCTAGTAGTTTTAATGTTGGTACTGATTGAAGTGTTTGTGTGTTTCTACTCTGTTTGGGTTTGAATTACTCAGATTTGTCATTACTTTCATGTTTCTTAGGGTTAATTATTCCTTGTTGCACTAAACTATACCCGCTTTTATCTAGCTACACCTAACTATAAATTTATCTGGGCAGTACTGAACTTTCCAAAAGTTGTCTTGCGCAATACCCGATTTTCACATTACTACCTTGTTTTTTTATAGTGAAGTGAAATTTTTGGAAAGTTAAGTATCTCTCAGACGATAATAATTATTTGATGTAGCTAGGTGAAAATCAAGTTTAGTTTGATGTAGTTAAGTGAATTTTCGCTATTTCTTAAGAAGTAATGAGTCTCAACTCTCAAATAAAAATCATGTTTTGATGAGAAGCCTTGGTATCATGTTAATGATTTACGTAAGAGTTTAAATTGAAATGAACTCGACAGGTAGAAAATATTTATCAGGAAAAATTGTGAAAAATAACTTTTATGTTTGAAATTTCGGTAACTAGAATCCTCAAAGAAAAAACTTATTCGACTTGTAGTCCGGTATTGTCATTGGGTTATTTCATTCTCGTACCATTGGTGGTATGTAATTATTTCATCGAATTTGGGTGATTTGCCAGTGCGTGTGACCTCAAAAGTTTTTAAAACAAGAATTATGGGTAAATAATTCTTTTCAGCAGTTTTTTTTTGCTCCTTGATTAGACAGTGCAGTACTATGAAAGTTCATAATCTATAACGAAAAACACGTAGCAAAAAGGATTATTTTTCACAATCTTCCATGTTTGTTATTTGAGAGACCAACTTAAGATGGAACTAAAAAAAATTAAATCTAAATTGAACTAATGTTTTAATAATTAAATTCAAATAATTGAGGGAAAGAGAATAAAAAAAATATTTTTAATTTATTTGGGAGGGGAGTAAATATGAATATACTTGTTTTTGAACAAGGGTTAGTTATTTTTTGTATCTTTTTTGAATTGGTAATACATCTTTAGTATCTTAAATTTTTAGAACGTTTAATAAAAAAATTGTGTTTTGGTAACACACATTTAGTACCCTTTATGAATTGATCACGGATCATTTAATACCCCTTATGTATTGATAATGAACAATTACATGTCTTATGAATTGGTCACAGATCATCAAAATGATGTAAACTTGACCAAAATTTTGTCCGCTACGTTATCAATACATAAGGGATACTAAAAGTGTGTTACCAATACGTAAAGGGTACTAAAGGTAATCAAATATTTGAATAATGTAAGAAAGTGGGGAGGCTTGGGCCGAAGCAGCCCATTTCAATTCTGCTTCTATTGAAAAGGCCCATCTTTAGGTCCACCCAATATCCTGGCTGCTTATGGTTAGTGCTAACATACGCGCACCGGTAAATGCGCACAAAAACTTTCCCGGAAAAAATATTCCATTTTCCTATAAGAAAAAGAAAAATCAATCGAAGTCTTTCTCTCACTCACGCACGAAAACACACACACATACAATACACAGAGAAGAGAAAGCTTTTTCTCTCGATTTTCTCATGGCGAAACCCGAAACCTCCATCTCCACTCTCCTCTGAAGCTCTCCACTTCCTGCTGATTCTCCAATCCGATCTCCAGGTAAATCAATCTCCACTCGCTCTCTGCTCCGATCAATTCGATTTCATCACCGACTGGTCCGACCTCGCCGCTTGCTAGTCTCTGTTTGGCTACTTCACCTGCTTCAATTTTGCTTCAGTCTTGGATTCTCTAGCTTGTGGTAGCTGCGGGATTGTGTTTTTGTTCGTTTTTGGCTTTGCTCGTTCGTTTGTATCCAGAAACACCGATTAGGAAGCTTTTTTTTTATTTGATTGATAGTGGCTGGGTTAGGGTTTTGGACTCATCGGTTTTGATTGTGTCCTGGTTTTGCTATTGGTACCTCATTGCTGCTATGCTTGATTGTGAAAAGTTGAAGTTCAGTCCAGTTTGAGCTGATTGATTATGATTTGTGGAGGGTAATTGTTCTATTTGTTTTTCTTTGTCCATCAATTTATCTGTGAGTGTTAGTGGATTGAAAATTGTAAGAATTTATTGTCCATGGCAGGAGTTTAAAAATGGATAGCGATTGTGAATTAAATTGAACCATCCCAGAAAGTGCAATACCACGGGCCTGTTAAATATCTAGGAATAGGATAGTAGGTAATGATGATCGAGAATTAGTACTTATTGTTCATCAGAAAAATCCCTTAAAGTGTCTGCATTAGTTGCTCAGATTTGAAAACCTGTTGTCGATGTATATTAATAAATACCTTATCATGTTCGTATTTAATATACCATATTTATGTTCTGGCTGTAAGTGTTTCAATTTTATCGGAATCTTTGGGAATGAGACCGCCATTTTTTTTGTTGGTGTATTAATGCACCCTTTGACTTGTATTAAATGCTTGAACATGTTCGTTTAGATGTTTTATAACTACATGAAGACTTGCGCGCATAGTAACACTTTCTCCTGTGTATTAGAGTTTCACTCACCAAGTGCAGATAATATCATAGGTGAGAATTGGTGATCAATATCGAGAGATGGGAGGTTGTTGCTGCTGTTCTTACAAAGGAGCTGAAATAAATAGAAGACAAACATACTATTATGTCTGTAATCATCTTTATCCTTCACATCACTTACTTTCTTTTTTATATTTACCTCAGTTTCAGCATAATCTTTCTGCTATAGTGCATATTACATTATTACATACCTAGTCTCCTGCATATTTCTCGTTGCAATTATGGTAAAAGGAAAACGTTATCTACACCCTTTCGACGACCATTGATTCTCAAAAACACCCCCTAAAGGTGAGGGGTTGTCGGTAACACACTGCCACCTGTTGTTATTAATCAAGAACCCTGGATTCACACTGAATAGGTGATGGTTTTATCGGGAGCATGCTGTTACCTTTCTCATTTATCAGTGTATTGTATTTTTTGGAACAAAATGGACGTAGTCCGTGCTTTTTTGATGAATAACAGAAGGGGACAATGTGTTCCGATAATCTCTCATCTTTACAGTTTGTATTTGAGAATCAAAAGTCGCCGAAGGTGTGTTAATAAAGTTACCTTTATTGTAAAATGGCACCGAAATCTGTATCACATCTCAACCCCCCAGTACAGCTTGAGCAATTAACTTATTAGGAAAATAGATTCTGTAGATTACAGAGACCACCACCTTATTTCATTCCCCTAGGGCACTAAAGTTCTTTTTTTCATCAGCCATTTGCTTGTACCAAGGTCCGAACTCAAGACCTCACTTATGTAAATGGTTGAAGTTCTTACCTAAGTTTAACTGTTGTTCTAGAAAGTAGTTAGAATTTGGTTACTTGACCCACTTTCCATTTGCAATCATGATTGTCGCCAGTATTATGGCGTAGCTTGTCACATTTTGTTGCTATTTTCATGTTATTTATTCTTCCTGCAGTGCCCTAGGGCACCAGAAGAGCGAGTGCCCTTGTCATCTCACCATGGACCCATATCAGGACTCCTGGTTGATACCAATCTGGATACATCAAGCCCCGACACTTACAGGCCCCCTCCCACACCCATGCCCTATGATGTCACTTCCGGGCATCCTCAAACTCCTCATGTTGTTCAAGAAATCCATAACAATAAGAGTGATGCTGGAATGCAGGCAACTGATTCTGAATCTATGCAAGAAACAGTTGGTGGCTTCACTCAAGAAGCTTCAGCAAAATGCGAAGACATTAAGGAATCAAACAAGAAAATTCAAGGTGGTGTTGAACTTGAATCTGCAAAGGAGTCCACACTTGAGCTCTCGAAGTTG
This sequence comes from Erodium maritimum, assembly GCA_963921825.1. Classification (NCBI taxonomy): domain Eukaryota; kingdom Viridiplantae; phylum Streptophyta; class Magnoliopsida; order Geraniales; family Geraniaceae; genus Erodium; species Erodium maritimum. Next base: position 73,750,341 of record OY997592.1, on the reverse strand, counting down.
ATAGAACCTGTTGTTACAGTAGCTGAAGAGGAGGATGTATGTCCTACATGTCTTGAAGGTAAATGCCCTTTACCATACACTGAACAATCTTTAGGATAGAATAAGGGAAAACTCCAAATCCGCACCCTCGAACGACTTCTTTTTTTTCTTCCAAAAACGTACTTGACCTTTCATTTAATGTCAGACAACAAGGAGTTCCGTTAAATAGTACTGACACCACCAATTTTTAGCAAAAACTGTCGCCTTTCATTTGATGTCAAAGTTACTCACAAGAAAATCCCCTGGAAACAAAGGTGGCAAGGCGTCAGTACTATTTAACAGAAGTCGTTTTTTGACATTAAATGAAAGGTTTAGGTGTGTTTTTGAAGAAAAAAAAGGCGAGCACGGCACGTTTCTGTTAAAAGGGTTGTTCGAGGGTGCATATATGGAGTTACCCCATAGAACAATGAGCATATCTTTTCTTGTCCTAAACTGCAGAGTACGACTTAGAGAATCCAAAAATAGTGACGAAATGTGAGCATCATTTTCACCTTTCGTGCATTCTTGAATGGTTAGAAAGAAGTGACACATGTCCTGTCTGCGATCAGGTCTGTCTCGTATTATTCTTTTGCTCTTTCGATGATTAAATAAGGAGAATATCAACCCTTGATCTTCATGATTATGAGAGGATCGTGTTCTTTACCTTGCAGGAAATGATCTTCAGCTCTCCAATCGATTAGTACCATGAACACATAAGAAATATTGTTTTATGTATATATTTCCTTTTATTTGGTCTTCAATACCGAGTGACAGCCATGGATCAAGTTGTAGTTTGATTTTGTTCTCGAAGGTAAAACCTCCGTTCCAAAATGCCATCTTTCTTTCCTCGGAGAGAGAGACAGAGAGGGGGAGAGAGATGTGAAGTCCGAGTACACAAACTGCATAGGGACACTGGGATGGATGGATTCGAGTAAAATGAAACATGAAAAAGAAGGTTCTCTCTCTCTCCCTCTCTCTCTCCGTCTCTCTTGTATATACAGCTTCTTAATTAGCCTCTTTTGAATTGGTTCTGTAAAATGTGTAAGATGATACTCAGTGTGCCATATTGTTTGATGATTTGATCCCATCTCTGATCTGGAAGCAAGTGTCAAATGATGCATACTTTGAGTACCCAAAGTTTTATAACGTTTAATAATAGTCTTTACGTTTTGGTAACACACATTTAACATCCTTTATGAATTGGTCACAGATCATTTAATATCCCTTAAGTATTAGTAACATGACATTTAATACTCTTTATGAATTGGTCACATATTATTAAATTGGCGTAAACTTAATCAAAATTTTGTCCAGAGTGTTACCAATACATCAGGGTATTAAAAGAGTGTTACCAATAATACATAAGGGGTACTAAAAATAATTTAACCCATTTTTAGCATACAATAGGGCAAATTTTGCATCGAGTTCTGTAGTCAATGTCTAGAATCAAAAGGGTGCCTAAAGTCAAGACCAACTTAAGTTTTTAAAGCTCTGTTACCATTTCATTGAGTTACATTTTACTTGAATTTAACCTTCTAAAGATATTTGACTTTTTCCTTTTGAAATTAGATTTTATTATTAGTTGGGTCTAATTTTGTGGTTCATGCAAATACCATTTTCAGAAAAAGCAATTCTAGGCAAATAATATTTTTATTTTGGAACACCTTAAAAACTGTAAGAATTAGAAATGAAGATCAGGAGTTGAACTTATGACTTGTGGGTGGATGATGAGTTAACTAAGCATTGAACAAAAGAATAGAGCAATTGTGTGTGAAATTGCCAATCAATTTGGATTGTTGAATCATCAAAATAGATGACTTGGATATAAAAAAATATTAATGGGATACTTAAATTTATTTTTATATTCATTATATAACTAAACCCCTAATAAAAAAAGTCATGGACACATAAATTCAATGACCTAGAACTAGTTGGCACTTCACACCTTAAGAAAGGATTGTACCCAAAACTTTATCTATATATTATAGTTTCGTATGAGATATGAAATAATTTATACAGTTTAGCATAAAAATACTCAAATCAAAATAATATTGTGATATAAATCTTCAAAACTGAAAAATATATCGGATACAATATGATTTAAGATATTTATATGTTGTTTGAGGAATTTAATGTTGACAATTTAGCTTGCAATGTCATATTCAAAGGTGAATGTTGACGTAACGTTTAAATATTATTTTTTCAAAAATTACTATGACCAAACATACTGAAATATAAAGTTATATTGAGAAATAAAAAAAATTGAAACGACAATGAGATTAATGTGTATTATTACCAAACATCGGTCACTAAAAGACCAAAGATTCTAAGCTCTAGAATATGTTCGGGTCCCCCAAGGAGTAACCAGCGCTCGTGGACCTGTAAAAAGAGTCTGATTTACATCTCAAACAAAAACAAATAGAAACCTCGTTCTAGCATCCCAACACCAAAAAACCAACCACTAACAAAGTCCAACAAATTAAAATTACTAAACTTCCAATGCTTCCATGATTGCCTCGAGACGACCAAAACCACCCGTTCTGGGCCTTTGGGAGGAGGCCTACAGTAGCCCTTTCCCCGTCCTGGGATCGACTCATTTGTCCTAACGGAACTGTTAGATAACCCTCGTTTATTTGTCATCGCGGCCATCTGTCGCTGTCGAAATGGCCTCAATCAGAACAACAACCAATCATCCTCGTCGTTGAGAAGAAGGGTCTAAAAAATGCCCTGAATAAAATGTAATAGGCAAGGGTCTAATTAAAAAGTAAAATCTAATACAAAAAAAAAGTTGAGGAGAGATTTAGTCTTTAAGGACGTCCTCTCCCGTTGTATTTCTCTCAGTATTTATTCTTCCTATTTTCACTCACTCTTGTCTCTGCCGCTTTTTTATTTTATTTTTGCACAGAAAAAAGCTATTTTCTCTCTACCTTCACCGACCCTTTCGGCCTCCTCCGCCGCCCACCGGAAAAAATGTCTTCTCCGAGCAAGCGCCGGGAGATGGATTTGATGAAGCTGTATGTTATATGTATTAATTTCCCGGGTTTCGATGGATCGCTTTTGGGATTTAGCTGCTGTAGTGTGTGTGGTGTTCTTTTTTGTTGAATTTGACTTCTGGGTTTTGTTTGGTTGGTGTGGATCAGGATGATGAGTGACTACAAGGTGGAGATGATCAATGATGGCATGCACGAGTTTTATGTCGATTTCAATGGCCCGAAAGAGAGTAAATCTTCTGTACCCAGATCATTATTCTTTCATATCTGTGTGATCTGTTTGGGTCTCTGTGTTGTGTGAGCTCTGTGAAGCAAGCTGTGATGTTTCTATTTCTGGGTTTTGTGTATTTTATGTTGATTTTGTTTACTGTTGTAGCTTTGCTGACCATGTGAAGATGAACTGGGTTTTTCTCCTCTCTCTCTCCCCTTGATTTGGCTCAAATTGCTGCTGCTTAATTATTTCTGTAACATGCTTTGGGTTCTTAATCTCTGTGTTTATGGTTCAATTGAAGCACTCAATTTTTGTATGCTAGTTTTAGTTGTGATGCAAGTTTGTTGTCTGGTGATGTGCCTGGATGAACATAAAGTTCATTGAAGCAACTTCGGGATACTTAGATTTTGAATAAAAACATATGTTTTTCATTATTCATCTCTGTTATTGAAATGTGATTAGGTCCATATGAGGGAGGTGTTTGGAGGATAAGGGTGGAGCTGCCAGATGCTTATCCGTATAAGTCTCCTTCCGTTGGGTTTGTGAACAAAATCTATCACCCAAATGTTGATGAGATGTGAGTTATAATGGACGTTTCATAGATTACTTGGTCTTTCAGCTTGTTTCTATGCTAGATTCTTATGCTCTTCCATAAGGGTTAATTTTGAGCACCCGTATCTGTTATGCAAATGGTTTCTGAAATTGATGTATTTCGGTGTTATTCTGAGTTTCAGGTCTGGCTCGGTATGTTTAGATGTTATAAATCAGACTTGGAGCCCCATGTTTGGTAAAACTAAACACCATCATTCCGTGTTTTTATTTGGTCATTATATCTAGGGATAATTGCATAAAGTTATGGTGAACTATGCGCGTTTTGCAAATACTATTGGTGCACTACTTTTTTTTTGGCAAATGACACCCCCTACTATTTTCCGTCTGCAAATCCACTAACATGGTTTTTTTTTCTGTCAAAAAGTCGAAAGTACACCCTGCAAAAGTGTATACATAAGGGTTTCAAAACACGTATAATGTAAAGTGCAGAACTGTCATTTCCAAAGAATTGAAGTTACATGACTGTCACATGTGTAATTATTGTTAAAGATAACGGATTTGCAAACGCGAAATAGTTGGGGATGTCATTTGCAAAAAACAAATAGTTCACCGATAGTATTTGTAAAACGTGCATAGTTCACGGCAAGGTTTTGCAATTATTCCTTATATTTATTTATTTATTCTTCTTGCATTGCTTTGTAATGTTGCATTTTCTTAGTTGATTCTCTCTTGGTTTATGATCGTGAACACAAAATTTGACTCATTTTTTGTTTGTTCTAGATTTGGTTAATGTCTTTGAAGTGTTTCTTCCTCAACTTCTTCTCTATCCCAACCCATCGGATCCTTTGAATGGAGAAGCTGCTGCTTTAATGATGCGTGATCGGGCTACTTATGATCAAAGAGTGAAAGGTATTTTTACTATGTCCTTTTCTATGAATTCAACCACGGGATTGATGAAATTTCTGCTGTGCGCGAGCAATTGGTATTCAAATCATGGCCTCAAGTCATTAGTTATTCCGTTTTTATGCTCAATAGTTGCATATGATGTTAAAAACAAGCAACATTTATGTTAATTTCTGAGAACACCGTGCTTTGTTGTAACAAATACCTTAGTCCTTAGGTATTGTCCTTCAATTTGGATGGAATTATCCTTCACAATTTGTGCGTTTCACGCACTGGTTCTTGTTTTATCCTCCACGAGTTCATTTCTCATGCTAACTGGTCTTCTTTGTTTCAGTATTATATGACACTGTTTCTATAGACCTTTTGCTTAGTAGGAGGCCTTACTAGTGTTCATTAGGAGGTGCATAGTTGCTTATTATTTTATTGGCCAATACATTTTGAAATAACTTTTTAAGACTGATGTACGAATAAAGAATTGAGCTAAGAACTTACTTGTAAGAGAGTTAAAATATTGTCACTTAACCCCCACCTTGAGAAAAGCTCAATAAGGGATGAGTAGAAAGAGGGAGATAGAGGCCCCCCAACACAAGTTGGGAGGTGGGGAAATAAGGGGTGAGTTACAGATATCGTAGTTGGGAGTTGAACACATGTCACCAAGTCCGAAGTTCAAGTGCTTGAAACCCCACCTTGGGAGAAGCTCAAAAAGGGTTGAATAGAAAGAGGGATGTTAGAGGTCCGTTAAAGACAAATGAGGTAAGGAACCAAGGCTGTTATTCCATATTAGAAGACCAACTTAACTTAAACCTCAAACTGATAGTTGAAGCCCCAATTGTAGTTTTATATTCTAGCTGATCCATATATTTATATTTGCATCATTGTTGGATTTTCATGTTTAAGTTGTAGAGTGCTCACTTGTAAATACACCCATTTTCAGAGTATTGTGAGAAATATGCCAAACCAGAAGATATCGGTGCTCCAGAAGAAAAATCTAGTAGCGACGAGGAGGAGTTGAGCGAAGATGACTATGATTCTGCCGATGATGGAATAATTGGGGAAGCCGATCCTTAGGTGCACTCTCTCTTTCCTTACGAGTTTGTACATGAAATGGCAAGACGGAAAGGCTAACAGGAAAAAAGTTCATAAACCTTTCCGTCAGCTTTCCATCATGTTTGTGTATATTATTTTAAACTATTTCTTCGATATTTAATGTGTTTGAATAATGTTTGGAACGGGAGAAACTGCAAATGTTAATATGCATGCATTTTGTTTATTGTAATAGTGTGTTCATTGTCTTGTTAAGCTCTGGTTCATGGTGGATTTTTCTGATTAGGTTTAGGAGTGCTCTGATTATTGAAGGTCATAGCCTGTGACTCATAGGGTAGGTAGTGAAAAAATTGACAGGTATAGGGGCTATATTGGAAAATTAGCGAAGCTACAATTGGAATTGGTTCAATATAGTGTTAAGGGATAATTGCAAAAACATGCCATGGGATCTTCACTTTTTTCCAAGTTATAGTTATTTGTAAAAAATAATGTCCTGAACTTGACTTTTTTTGCACTGTTTAAATTTGTTTTAAAATGATGATTTTACCCTTTAAAAATAATAGGAAACAAAACCCAAAAAAAATTCTTCTAAGTTCTAAGTTACACAAAGGGCAGCAAGAAGGTATTTGTTGTAAATTTGTAATTAGCAAAAAGTGAATATAATACCTTTTTACAATTGTCTTTAGTTTTAAAGGTTTTGAGCTTAAATGCATTGAGTTTATAAGCATAGCAATTCTACAATTGTTGAGTTTAGGTGCTATTATTAATAGGGATAATTACATAATCGATCCTCTATGACTTTTCGTCTCAAAAATTGACTCGTCGTTTTCACCTACATATTTGGTAGAAGGTTAAACCTCATGTACTAACCCCATTTATTTACTTATTTTGGGGACAAAAAACCTCCACTAAATTGGTGGTTATATCATGTATATACCTGTTTTTTAGGTAAGTTTTGTCCCAAAACAAATGAAACGGGTAAGTACATGAGGTTTGAGTTTCTACTAGGTGTGTACATGGAAACAGAGATTACAGCGGGTCAGTTTTTGATTTATTGACCTTTTACCGAAAAACATGGATAATTGCATAATTGATCCTCTAATGATTTTTCGTCTCAAAAATTGACTCGTCGTTTTCACCTGTATATTTGGTAGAAGGTTAAACCTCATGCACTAACCCCATTTATTTACTTATTTTGGGAACAAAAAGCATCCACTAAATTGGTGGTTATATCATTAATATGCCTGTTTTTCAGTAGTTTTGCCCCAAAACAAACGAAACGGGTAAATACATGAGGTTTGACTTTCTACCAGGTGTATACATGGAAACAAAGATTACAGCGGTTCGGTTTTTGACTTATTGATCATTTACCGAGTATAGTTTTGTACATGTTCATTTTATACCGGTATTGTGATTTGAATTTTGGTCACGAATAATTGTTGTTATGCTTTGAATCACATTGTCTTGGAGCTAACTTTCACGTGATTGCCCAATTTTCTCTTGTAGTATGGAATCTACAAATTCTTGGATGCTTTTTGCTACTTGACTATTATGAGAGTTGTGTTCTAACGAGCTTTGTTCAAGGATAAAGAAGAATCTATAGAAAAGATTTTCCATTGTGTCACGTTCTAATAAATGAATCAATCCGGAAATTACAATTTTGTCCTTTGTGTTTTTTAATCATTTTGAAAGTGGAAATTCTAAAAAGAGATTTCTCCATAACATATCAGTTGTATGACTTTTTTTCACATGTTGGACGGGTCGTGACTTTTTTTTCCACATAATATCTGCAATTGTGCTTCATTTTGTAGAAAACAACGGCAAAAAGATGTCAATTTACTGTTCTTTTTTGAAAAACCTAACGTTTTCTTCTGTAAATTGTGGCGACTAGACGAGTACAAAGTGTCATTTTAGAAGTCAACCGTTTTGATGTGAAAAAAGTCAAAGACCGATGTAAAATGGAGTTTCCCCTTTTAAAAACAAAGGTGTCTGATATCTTAGCCTCTGGGTTTTGAGGATAGGGTAAGATAATTTTCTACATGAAAGATTGATTATTATTTTTTTGGAAACAGGCGGCAATGGATTTTCGTTACTCATATTAATCAATAGTTACATAACATGGGTCGGAGATTCTAAGATCTAGAATGTGTCCGAGACTTTCGTAGGTAACCCGGCTTTTATGTACCCGTAAGCTAAGTCTAATTTGCATATTAGACAAACATGAATTGTTGTGGAAATGGCTGAAGTTGACCTGAAAATGGTTGGAATTTACATGTGTTGAATTTCATTTTTCAACATTATTGTTATTTCAAATAAATTAAAAATGAAAAAAAAACGAGAATTTGAAAGTACCTGAGGATGAACCCCGTTGCATATTGTAAAATTCTGAAATATTATTGATAGTAGTTGATATTCTTGATGTTTCAATACAATGAGAGCACCCCTTTATATAGGGTTTAACTCTATGCGAAATAGGAAATACTAATACTAAACAACATAGGAAATCTAACTTAACTAGAATAGGAAATACTTGAAAACTGGAAATAACCTAAACTCTAACACATATAAAGGATGAAAGAGCTGGGGTTTGTGGAATTCTCACTAGGTTGCATCAACAAGTCTCGGAAGTTTCCAAGGTCACTGGTGGTGAATTGAAAATCTTCCGTCCTACGTTGTTCGCCATCCGATGAATGAGAACGTTGGGTTTTGTCTTCAAATATTTTCGATCGGCTTTTGAGAGAGGAATTTAGGAATGGGAAAGTAGAGAAAAATTAGAGAGAAATTGGAGAATGATTGGTTGTTTGAGAATGAAGTCGGAGGTATTTATAGGGTTGAAAATTCGGATTTAATGAATAAAAAAAGTTACCGTTATTCGACCGTTGCCAATGGTCGATTTCTTTTGAGTCGGAGATACCACGTGTGGAGCCTGCATTGGATGGCGTGCGAACCGCGAGACGCGAATCAACGGACTGCATTCGCGGTGTGTGATTCCTGGCCGCGATTTAACGGTTGTGATTCGTAAAATCAATATCCACAATGTACAACATGTGAATCACAAACCGTTAAATCGCAATTCGTAGTCGCGGTTCGTAAAACGATTCGAAATACTATACGAATAAGTTATGCTTTAGTAACCGAGGAAGACTAACAGTACACGTTAGCTGAAGTGGCGCTGGCGGGTACAAAAGCAGGAGAATTTCGAGGGTGGGCCCTATCTTACGCAGTGTGCGAGGTGCGCACGGAAGCCATGACACACGTGCACACCTTGACAATTTCCCTATATTTATAATTTAATAAATATATCAAATCTCCAACCAAAACCATCATTAATTATACTTTATTTAATATTTATTCATTAAATTCATCGTCTAGCTAATAAGACCGAATCACCCTCGCATCTCCAATAATATTACAACTACCACTACCTAATTTCCTCTACATCCAGTGAAGGGTACTACAGTAAATCGCCAAACCCGTAACGTACACAGACAAACAAATATAGAAATATTAAAAATTAATTGATTAAATTTTGTGCTTCGTCTATAAAAATTAGAGCTTCTTCTTCACTTTCAGAGCCTTACTCTGCAGTTTTCACTTCCGATCTCTACTTGCGATTCTCCAAACATCTTCATTCTCTCTTTCGAATTTTCTCGGGAAAATCCGGACAGTATTCGTTTCTCTTTCCTCTTCATTTTCCGTCAGATTTGATCCAGATTCGCCGATGAAAACGAGCCGTGACTGATTCACGAGAAGCGGAGATATGAGAGGCGTGAACGGAGATTCGAGAGCTTCGAACAGCGCCTTGGCGACCATAAACGCCGCCGCTACGGCGATCGCTTCAGCTGAGAATCGCGGTACTCAACAAACTGTTCAGGTGAGGGGGAAAATTAAAATCAATTTTGTTTTGGTTTTGATTAGCTCCGCTCTGATTCGGTTAATTAATCCTTAATTGGTGATGTTTTGGTCTTTTGATTGTTAATTTGTTAGAAAGTATGGAGAGAAAAAGGATGATTATGAAGCCATGATTGTTTTTAGTTTCTTAGATTTGAGATCTGTTGGTTGGGTCTGGAAATGATTGGGAAATGATTCATCGTTGTGTGATTGTGTTGGTGATGACTTTTCATTGGAACTAAAAACTGGAAAATAAGTTTATTTAGGCTAAAACCAAGGAGAGATTGAGCTTTTAAGGAAACAGTGAAAGTGGTTTCAAGCACTACTTGAAGGATATGGATATAGCTACAGTGATTGTGCCCATATGTGTGGCTGTGAAATGTAGACTTGTAGATGTAGTTGTGGTGAAAGACTTTTTTGAGTTTTAGCTTTTTGCTTTTAGCTTGCTTTATTGCATATGATTTAGTGATCCTTTATTTGGCTGCAATTCAAAAGAAAATAACTAGTTTTACTTGGACAGTGATGATTGAAAGTTTCTTTAGCTGTGCAGAGTCCGTAAATACAACCAATTAGCAGATAATGCTCTTGTTATGTTTTGTTTTTTGTTGGGTTGCAACTAGCACCAATTGTTCTTCACAATATGAAGTTGCGAGGGACGTGTAATTGTGTAACTGGGAACTCAATTTTCCATGCATTAGACATGATTTTAGTTGTGCTTCCACAATGCTTGATCTGTGTAACTCTCAAAATGTGGGGATTTAACTTTTAGAGTCCTTTCACGTTGGTGAATTATTAGTGGTAAAGTTGAAAATTTCTCGATGTGAGTTTGACATATTGAAACTCTAAATAGATAGGACATGTTTTCCTTGAAGCAGGGCCAGGTTGTGATCAAAGAGCCCGAGTCATTATATGGTTAAAGTTAATGGTTGGAACTGCTATCTTGCATTTGTTTGAAACCTTGTTAACACGATTGATAGTATCACTCTTTAAAAGGCATACTGATAATTTCCTTTTTATGGTCAAAGAACTTCCCTGTACTTTTACAGTACTGCAAGGTTTCTTCCTAAGAACCTCGTTGCTATTGCCTCACTAGTGCAATTCGCCTAGAAATATGGTAGCTTAATGATCTGGATAGTTCCTTAAATTAGACTTACATGACATGATCATTGTGTGTACGGAACAAGTTTAGCTGTTATGCGGGTGTAAGTGAAGAAGAAGACACCCGGAAAAACAATGTTGATGGCAGCAATTGTCATATTGATTAGTTGGGATGATTTCTTACATTCTTGTGAGTTTGAATTTAATTATTTTCTGCTGATTTTGTAATATATACTTTTCAGATTCTTTAACGAGTGATCTTCGATATTTACCTTCTTACCTGTATTTACTATGAGTAGCTATATAGATTTTGTCTAGCTTGAGGCGATGAACCATATGTCTTACAAGTTATAATCTCTTATTGACTTGCAGAAGAGAAGATTTGGCGGTTGCTGGAGCATATATTGGTGTTTTGGATCATACAAACACAAAAAGCGAATTGGGCACGCTGTTCTTGTTCCTGAAACAACAGCCTCACAAGCCGATCCTCCTGCACCTTCAAATCCAAATCAAGCACCCTCAAATCTAATCGTACTTCCCTTCATTGCACCTCCCTCCTCTCCTGCCTCTTTCCTTCAATCAGAACCTCCTTCCATGATTCAGTCCCCTACCGGCATACTCTCCTTCACCTCTGCAAGTATGTACTCTCCGGGACCCGCCTCCATTTTTGCCATTGGCCCGTATGCCCATGAAACCCAACTTGTCTCACCACCCGTTTTCTCAACCTTCACCACCGAACCATCTACTGCCCCCTTCACTCCTCCACCCGAGTCTGTCCACCTGACCACTCCTTCCTCGCCTGAGGTCCCGTTCGCTCTGATGCTCGAGGGTAAGACTGGCCAAAGATTCCCGTTATCTTACTGTGAGTTCCAATCTTACCATCTTCAACCGGGAAGCCCGGTGGGCCAGCTGATCTCCCCAAGCTCAGGCATCTCGGGTTCAGGAACATCATCTCCCTTCCCTGATCATCGCAAGATATTGAACCTCGATGGGCTTTCGAACCATGACTGGGGCTCAAGGCTAGGCTCTGGTTCATTGACACCGGATCCTGCAAAACCCAGTCCTGGGTTTCTTCTCAACTGTAAGATATCCGAAGCTCCATCTCATCAGAATCCAGAAAATGGATCAAAGAATGATCATGCATTTGCCAATAGAGTCTCGTTCGAGTTGACAACCGAAACAACTCCCAGAAAAGATGAGGAAGCTGAGGATCAGAGGCATCAGAAGAACAGGTCCATCACACTGGGTTCGATCAAGGAATTCAACTTTGACAATGGGGATAGAGAGGATTTCCCGAAGCCATTGAAGGTCGCCGGGAAGGAAGTTGGGGACACTAAGAACTGGGCTTTCTTCCCCATGATCGAGCCAGGCCTGAGCTAACCAGGAAAAGCTGTTGGAGTTCTTGTATTGCTTGTAAACTCCGGTAAGAACCCGATCCTGGAAAATCTTCATGAAATTTTGTAAAAAATTGGGTTCTAGATGGGTTTTGTGACCTTTTGTAGGAGTTGACCAGAAGGCTGTTTCTGATAACATGTCCTTCCAGAAAGTCAAAGAGGGATTATATGTGTAAAGATTAGTAAAAATAGACTAAATAGTTCATTAGCTTTTTCTTCAGTTTAGAAAGAAATGTTGGCTGGATTGCTTGACTCTCTTTTGTCTCCATCAACCTCAACAATATATGGTAACAGATCGAGTTCGAGATTAAACCGAAACAATTTGAATATTCACGAGAATACTTGTTATAATAGCTTGACGGTCCAGATGAATAATATTCGATAAAATATCAGCATTTGAATATCTCGAAGGCGGGTTAATGTATCTCTAACGGGATTAACACACTGGAGGTGATTAGCTAGACAAATCTAGATGAATAGCCACATGTTATATGACAAGTGGTCACAAGGTGGTGACTTGAATTCACCAAAAAATTGAGTGGAATGATGAATCCTTTGCTCTAAGACGAACAATTCGTCAAAAATCATATTTTTTTTTGTCGATTTGTCCTCTGAACTCGCCTTTCTCATTTGAATCCGACCAATTCGTTTAGCTTCTCACAACGTTAGAGGAGATTACCCTAATAGAATCCGGACGGATAGCCACATGTTAAGTGACAAGTGGTTACAAGATAGACGAATTGAATTCGCCGACAAATGATTCGTCAAAAAACATTTTTGTCGATCTGTCCATCGAATTTCGCCTCATATCGAAACATTCTTCAGAAAACAAAAGAGCAGGCAAAAAACAAGCTCCTTATATTTGTTGGGCATTGACTAAGGTTCTGTCCTGATCCTATTACGTTCTGTCACGCAACCTTTTCTCTCCAAAGAGCTCTAATTCTGTTATATCCGAGTCAAACGGCACCGTATAGAGACATTTCAGTCCTCATCGGTTGGCTTCATCGATGAATTTAAATAACCAGTCTCAAGCGAAGACCAATCTCTTTCAGGCATTTTCACAAACACGTTGCGTACACCAAACCCACCACCTTATAAAACGCCGTTCCTCTCCCGCCGCCGCCACAATCCTCGCCGCTCCGATTCCGGGTCGAGTTTTTCCGGCGAGTTTTGTTCTGGGTTTCTGTAAAGATGCCTTCTTTCACCCGTCCCGTGCCGGATTCGAACGGTCTTCGCCGGAGGAAGCTTGACTCGAACGTCGTGACCGTCGACGTCGGCGGGGAGATTTTCCAGACCACCAAGCAGACTCTGGGCTTGGCCGGACCCAACTCCGTCTTCTCCGAGCTCTCCGATTCGGCTCCGTTCATCGATCGAGACCCGGAGCTGTTCTCGATCCTCCTCTCTCTGCTACGGACCGGAACGATCCCTTCGAGGGCAAGAGCTTTCGATCTCCAGGACCTGATCTCCGAGTCTCGATTCTACGGAATCGAGACCCTTTTGATGGATTCTCTCTCCAACCCTTCTCAATTCGAGGCCTTCGACCTCGAGAAATCGCTTATCCTGCCCTTGAACGGCCGCGATTCGCCGTCGTCGATCGCCGCCACCCCGAACGGCTCCGTCCACGTCGCGCACGGCAGCAAAATCACCTCCTTCGACTGGTCCCTGAGGAGGAAGTCAACGATCCTGACCCAATTCGCCGCCGTTGACTCGCTGCTCGCTCTGTCCGACACCGTCGCCGCCGCCGGCGCCACCGACTTCTCCGGCCTGCAAATCCTCGACCTCGACAAAGGGTTTGTGAGAGAGACGCTGAACTGGGAGAATGTGACCAAATCGAGCTCCACCGTGCTAGCAATCGGGTCCTCGCCTGAATCTCTATTCACCAGCTTCGAATCCGGCCGGAGGAACTCGAATTCGATCATGGTTTACGATCTGCAGAGCTTGAGACCGGTGACAGAGATCGGCCACAATGAAATTTACGGTGCAGAGATTGATTCAGCAATCCCAGCAACAAAGCTGAATTGGGTTTCAAATCACAGACTATTAATGGCTTCCGGGTCTCACAGTGGACCTTCTGGAGTCTCCGGAAACATCAAGTTCTTCGATGTAAGGTCCGGAAATGGAAATGCAGTTTGGGAGATGAAGGAGAAGCTCGATTGCTTCTCCGATGTCACGGTCTCGGAGAACTTATCAGCTATATTCAAGGTTGGGATCACCTCAGGCAATGTGTTCTTCATGGATTTGAGGAACTTGAGCAACATGGATGGTGAGATTGAGAAGCCATGGACGCTCCTCGTAGGAGATCGAAATAAGGCTATTGGGATCAATGGGAAGAAGAAGGAGGGTTTTGGGTGCAAGATCGAGAGCCATTCGAATCAAGTGTTTTGCAGCAAGGGAGGGGATGTGGAGCTATGGTCTGAGGTGGTGATGGGCTCTTCGAAGAGTCGTGAAGACGGGTTGGGAGATCGGGTTTTCAGGAAGAACATGCTCGGGAGAGTTAAGGATATGGGTGGTTCTAGGATTACAAACTTGGGTTTTGGAGGGAACAAGATGTATGTGACCAGGAAGGATCTGCAATGTGTGGAGGTTTGGAAGAGTTCATCAGGAAAAGGGTTTTGATCTCAAAGATTGTATTTTAGGTTCTTGTCAATCAAAGGTTATGTAAAATGATTCATTTGTATAGGATATTCTGTTCAATACTATTCGTTAATGTGAATCTCGTCGATGTTGTATAAGTTTTTTGCTCTTTTGGTTATCGGTTTGAATTTTTAGATGTATCAGAAAGTGACAAATCGAATCTCACACTTTATTTGGCTTTTTCAACACATATAACATCAACTGAACTCATATCCTTCGTGCAAAGGCTTTTCAGCTAAATCCATTTTCTTAAGGGGTCATATATATCCTAGACCACTTTTGTATCTTAATTTCAAATTCTAATTGTACCTTTGGTTTTACTCGGCATATGACTTACTAAGTTTTGTTTTATCAGCAAAACGGGTATATTAAAACGCCTCTTCAGAGGTTGAAGAGGGGAAACAAACATGAGAGTTTGTGTTCAGAAACAATTACAAACCGACTAGACCAACTAAAACGATGAAGGCAACTAGGCCTACCCCGAGGTCTAACATGAGGAAAATCAAACACACTTACTAAGTTTCATTACAACATACCGTTTTCTAGTTCAACATCGCGGTTTCATTAAACTGAGTTGGAAAACGTCTAAAATACATTCATGGATCAAAGGTCAAAGACAGTTCGATTTTAAACTGAAGTATAATAGGGAAACTAGGATATATATTTACCCCTTTTCTTAATAGAGTAAAGACTTTTAACACATAAAATCAACTAAATTCATATCCAAAATGAATATAATAAAGGCTTTCAACACATAATATCTGTTAAATTCACATCCTCAATGCAATGTAAAGACTTCTAATTTCTAACACACTAAATAACTAAATATAAGAATGATGCATAGCTAGCAAATAGCAAACAACTAAATATAAGGATTGGGAAGGCCACTGGGATAAGTAGGGGCATAGAGACAAGGAAGAGGAAACCGGCACAACGGGCAACGATAACTCCTGCAGAGCCAACGGGCGATGCAATGCGTGTGGAAGCAGTGCGGGCCAAAGCAAGGCATTCGAGTAGCATCCTCCCCCGATCGAAATTCCTCCAAACAAATAGAACATACATCTTCTATGGCTATAGCTTTACACCAATCCATATTTCCCAGTATCTCATCCACCGCACTGGGTTTCGCCGGTCTAATTCCCTTCACCATCCGGTTCCACCTGTTCCTGCATACAACTTCTTCCTCCTGCATCTCGATTTCCCGCGCGTGGTATCTGGTTCCCAACACCCCTCTTCGTTTCACATCGAAACATAACACTCGTCTACGCCTGTAATCACTGCCATTGCTGGGGGGACTGGGGTGGTCGATGATATGCTTAACCACAACGCTGAATTGTTGCACACAATTGCTTAATTCCTGGGGAGTGAGGCCATGCGCGAGGCTGAAACTAAAAAAGTGCTCCAAAGAGAGGGCAAAGAGCAGGCGTCCTGTCAAAATCTGCTCCACCCCGATAACCTGGTGATTTTCATTGGAATCGGGATTCCTTATATCAAAAAATATGTATCGGGCCCTCAAACTACGGTCTTGAACTTCATGGTCCAAGAACCAAGTCTCCCAGGGAGGAAGCTGCTCTTTTTCTTCTTCCCGACCTGAGAACTCGAACCACGTTCCTCCTTCCATCTCGACCTTTATCCTTGTCTCATCCATTATATCCTAACACTAGAAAAAATCGAATGAGACTTATCAGCAATATAAAGTGAAGGCTTCTTTAACACATAATATCAACTGTACTCATATCATTAATGTAAAGGCTTTATAATTTCATATACTTAAAGGGTTAGTTTCCATAAACTACCCTAAAGTATTACCCACAAACAAAAAACTACCTAAAGTTTTGTCCACGGTTTTAGGCTACACTAAATTTTTGTCCATCGATTTCCGTTAGAAAAATGTAACAGATTAATTGTTAAAAACTACCCTGAAATATTGCTCACACGACTATAGAATATATTATGAATTGCCCACACGACTATAGAGTGCATTATGAATTGCCCACACAACTTTAGAATGCATTACGTATTGCTCACAAACCTATTGAGCCCCGAAAAATTGTCCAAACCTTTCGATCTGAACATTCGTCACAGTCTCTCCCTATTACATTTTTTTAACGGAAGTCGATGGACAATATAAAGTAATGGCTTTTTAACACAGAACATCAGCTGAACTCATATAGCCTTTTGAAACATAACATCACTTAATTTCATATCCACGATGTATAATAGAGACATTTTAACACATAATATCCGCTAAATTCATGTACTCAATGTAAACTAAACATAAGGGGGATGCATACGTAGTAGAATGTGAACAACTAATTATAAGGATTGGGAAGGCCACTGGAAACAGAAGGGTAATAGAGACGATGAATAGGCATTCGGCACATCGGGCAACGATGACTCCTGCAGAACCAACGGGCGATGCAGTGGGAGTGAAAGCAGTGACGACAGAGCATACGAGTAGCATCCTCCCCCGATCGAAATCCCTCCAAACAAATGGGACATACATCTTCAATGGCTACGGCTTTGCGCCAGTCCATATTTCCCAATATCCTATCAACTAAACTGGGGTTTGCTGGTCTCATTCCCTTCTCCACCATCCGGTTCCACCTGTTCCTGCATTCAACTTCTTCCTCTTGCATCTCAATTTGCCGCGCATGATATCGGGTTCCCAACACCCCTCTCCGTTTCACATCAAAATATAATACTCTTCGCCTATAACCATTTCCATTGCCATTGGCAGGGGGACTGGGGTGGGCAATGATATGGTTAACTACGACACTGAACTGTTGTACACAATCGCTCAACTCTTGGGTAGTGAGGCCATGCCCGAGGATGTGATTGAAATAGTGCTTCAAAGACCGAGAAACTATTAGGCTTCTCGTCAAAGACTCTTCTACCCCGATAACCTGTTGATTTTCATTGGTATCAGGATTCGTTATATCAAAAAATATGAACCTGGCCTTAAAAAGAGGGTCCGGCACTCCGCGGACCATTACCCGAAGATCCGGCCGAGAAATCTGCTCTTCTTCTTCCCGACCTGAGAACTCGAACCACATTCCTCCTTCCATCTCTACCTTTACCCTTGTCTCATCCATTATATCCTAATAGATAAATATCGAACGAAACTCAGCACAAACTTGAACCAAACTAGTAATTCCATCTCTAACTTAAGCCTTGTCACATCCATTATATCCTAATACATAAAAATCGAATGAAACTTGGTACAAACATTTTTGGTTAATTGTCAAAAACTACCCTGAAGTATTGTCCACAATCGAAAAAATCGAACCACATTCATCCCTCCGTCTCTACCTATACCCTTGTATCATCCATTATATCCTAATATACTACACGAAAATCGAATGAGACTCATCACAAGCTTGAACAAAACCAGTAATGTAGTGAGAATAACACTCAAAGCCCAATACTAAACCATGATATTTTTTTTCGAAAGAGGCTTCATTACACACAACAAAACAACGTTACATCTACCGACCGTCCTCGGTAATCCCAAAAGGCGATCAGCGCAACGATTGCCCTCAACTCTCGGGTTTGACATCCTCGATTCGAATACAGAAACTAATAACAAAATGACGACGCAACGCCTAAAATTCCATCCAACCATTCTATTACAATCTAGCATTCCTAAATGGTAACCAAACACTCCGATGAGCCCTAAATGATCCGAAGTAATATACTAAACCATAATTACAAAACCTAAGCATAATTAGGAAACGAAATAAGTAGAATGTTCCTAAAATTCAATTCCAACAACGTAACTTAGCAATAGAGAATAAGAAACAAAACTGAGATGCATAAATTAAATCAAATTGAAGATGAGTTCAGATCCGGACCTTGATCTTAAATTTTTGCAATTATCGTGGAGAAGAGAATGGAGAGACCTGGGGTTTGGGGATTTTGTTTGCGAGTGCGTCTCTTTGGAGGAGGAGATCAGTCGGCCCAATTAGTAACTAATGGGCCGACTGATCTTTGCGGAGATAACGTCGTCTTTGGTACAACTTACGGTTGTTAGAGCAGCTCCAACGCGTCGTGGCAGGCGGTCGTGCCGGGCGCAGAGACGGCGCTGACACGACTCGCAAGCACGGCTCGTCGTGTCAGTTGGTCGTGCCGGAGGAAGTTGCAGCTGATCGTTGCTGGTTCCAGCAACGACGGGACGTGTCGTGCCAAACGGCAACGGCTAGAAGAGGATGGAGAGACCTGGGGTTTGGGGATTTTGTTTTCGAGTGCATCTCTTCGGAGGAGGAGATCAGTCGGCCCAATTAGTAACTAATGGGCCGATTGATCTTTATGGGGATAATATCGTCTTTGATACAATTTACGGTTGTTAATGATTAGGAAATGAACCTGACGCAAGCATATTTTAGCACCAAAAATATGGTTTTTTGCAAACGAATAATATATAATATAGTCTAGTAATATATTAACCCTAATAAAATTATATATATATAAGGTTGAAATTGGCACGGTAAAAGTGAATACATAAGAATTAGATGCGTGTACATAAATAATATAAATTGCAAAATACGTATAATATAAAGGATAAAACGACTTTAGAAACAAAAATCATATGACCATCATACGACTGATTTTCAAAAAAGATAATTGAGAATTCTATTTGTAAAAAGAAACGGAACACTAATAATATTACGCATATAATTTCTGTCCACTTTTCATACTACACTCCTAAAATAATTCTCGATTTTGTTGGCAATTGTATCAAGAGCTTAAAATCATTCTCAATTATGTTGGCAATTGTATCAGGAGCTTTGCACTGTAAGTTTCATCCAAGACAGACATGGCTATTCACTACGGGTGCTGCAACACACCTAAGGAAGAAACAACGGTCGCTTTTGAATATTTGTTTCAAAAACTCATTAAATCCTAATACATCATTTTTCAAAATAAACAATTTTATCGCTTTGATTCTCGCAGCAATGAATCACAAATTAGTTGACGACAAGATGTACCAGTTTATTATTAGTGCTCAGATGATTATTGGTTTGATGCGAAATCTGGACTTTGATTCAGAGAGGCATGTGTGGTCCAATGGAACAGTCAGAGGTCTTCCGATAATATCTAGGGTGGCATCGGTTCTACCAAGTACCGGTGCGGCATTCTCCTACAAGATCCGGAACCATCATTACGTTTTTAAAGGGCCTCATTATCATCAGGAGGACGACGTCAGTTAGTTTCTCTGGAGGATGCATAGTCCAATTGAGCTATCTCGGTCTCTAGTTTCAGGACTGCTTTGGACATCACTCTCGGGATTCAGCAATTGTTTCAGTGGTCTCCCTTGCTAACGCAGTATCGTCCTGGAGTATATTCCAGAGTCGGTTGATGTCTATTCTGATCATAGGGCTTGCTCGCCCCACCCCACAATCTTCAACAGTTGTACCGATCGTCTCTAACCGCTATCGCAGCATCTTCTTGTTGACACTTTTAGAGCAGTTCGGTAAAAGAGATTTTATCATTTTTGTTTATGTTCCACGATATGTGAATTTATTAATTGTTTCAGTTGGATTATCTCATGAATGACCCATTTTAGGTCGGTGCATCCGGATGTTTCTTTTTATTAATATATTGGATACATTTACTGTACAAAAAATTATATATTGAATTGTTTTATTCGCATTTTGAATTTTGAAAAGACATTTTATGGAAATGTCCTAAATAAAATCTCATTTGAAACTATGACGTTTGGAACAGAAGGTGCTACAATAAACACGTTACATCGCATGGTGCACACATAGTCGTCTCAGATTATATATGCATATATATAGAAACATATAAGAAAAACATAACCGCCCACAAGATCTACAGTCTGACTTTTTAAACCATGTCATCTTACAGATAGCACAAGAGCATAAGCATATAGTAATTGCTGAATCTATTCTTTTTACATAACTCAAATAACGATAATCATCCGGTTACTATTTTGGAGCCATGTCGAACGACCTGACCTAACTCGGACGTCCTTTTAGAGCCTGCCCAATACAGCAAACAACAAGGGTCAATGGACATTCACAAACACAAATCATGGTAGATGTCCAATAAAAAAGAACAGTTTATCTAATCACATTTCGCCTTTGATTCTGCATATCACTTCAACATGGGTTTTAACCAAATTGAGTTATAGATTAATTATATTTACGTGCATAATCCACCTTTCCTTTATTTTCATTCAGCAAAAGGTCAACATAGTGTTTTTTAAGTAGAAGTCAAGAAAGAGAAAATATCATCCAACAAGTGTATATATAGGAAGAAAAGCAAGACTGACACTGCATACCAATGAGATCTCTACATACCTAACAGTCGAGTCTTAGGTCATTAGCATAGAATCTTCATCTATTCGCCTGTCTTTCTCAATGGAAGACCATATTTTATCACCTTCTGTAGTCCTGGAAGACCGAAAGAGTCGATCAAAAGTTAAATAAAATGGCACATATCATATATATAACGATTGAAGTCCAACCAAGCAAGATGTAAGCATTGCTTATCAAATATACTCTATAAATACCTATAAGAGTTAATACTGGAGTCTGCTTGTTTCACATAGGTCCTTTTTCTTGTCTGCCTGAAATACTTACAAAAGGACAATCAAATGTTGGAGAAAAACAACGTATATTGATTGTACACTTAGCAACAAGGTTTGCCCGTAGAATAACAAACAAAAGCATCTTCTCATGTATCCGGTTAAACCAGCAACAATGTTAAGTGAAACAAAATGTTAACAAAGCATGAAAAAACACTCACACACAATGAAAAATAGTGATAAGTAATCCTTCTACGACAAATAGAAGAACTGAATACTGATAAAAGTTAATTGAATTTTAACTTGTAGTTTTGGCTCAGTCGTTTTTCGGTTGAGATTATCCTTATCAATACAGAAATTAATGAACCTCTAAACCTACTTATACATGGCTCTAAATTCGAAACTATTTGGACAGATATAATACGAAAATAAAAGCAAGAGTGAAACAAGTTTGTCTATAGATTGAAAAATGCTCAATACATCGCCGAAAGGCCTTGAAAAACCAATCAAAATTTGAATACAACCCAATATATATATAAGCTACACCGAACACGCTCTCTACATACCTGACAATATAACTATCTAGTTGCTTGCCTTGGTCATCCATTTGATCACCCCCCCTCGGCCACTTGGGAATAATCTTGTCCCTAAAACTGAAACACTCACAAAAGGACAATCAAATGTTGGGCAAAAACAAGTGTATATTGACTGTACACTTAACAACAAGAATTTCCCATAGAATAACAAACAAAAGCATCTTCTCATGTATCCGGTTAAACCAGCAACACTGATAAATGATACAAAATGTTAGGTAGGCATGAGAAAACACACGCACACAATGAAAAAATTGTGTTAGGTAATCTACCTACGACAAATAAAAGAATTGAATAGTGATAGAATATTTGTGTGTCATATTTTTCTTAGTTTTTCAATTGATGAATTAATTTATAACTTGTAGTTTTGGCTCAACCGCTTATCGATTGAGATCATCCTTATCAACACAAACATTAATGAACCTCCAAAACTACCTACACATGGCTGCAAATTCGAAAATATGAAAATGAAAGCAAGAGTGAGACAAGGTTTGTCCATGGATTAAAAAGTGTTCAATATGTCACCGAAAGACATTGAAATGCCAATCAAAAGTTAAAAACAAACAAGTACATACAAGTTACACCAAACGTGCTCTCTACACACCTGACTTTGGCGCGACTCCTCCTGTCAAATATCTTCACTGTCTCCCTGAAACACTTACAAAAGGACAATCAAATGTTGGACAAAACAGTATTATACATTTAGGGTTGTTGACGATTGATTAATATAACTAGGTAATACCAATGGTACGTGAATTTCATTAAGCAAGCGTATGACTTATAATTCTAAAACACAAATGTTACACGTACTCGATGGTGTTGACACTTATTACTGCTTGACTTTTATCACGAGAGCTGTACATCTTAGCAGCAAAGAGACAAAGAACGTTCCTTGTATTGCGAGCCCCGAACATGAGAAAGTGTGTAAGACTCTGGTAACGAAAAGGACAGTCTAAGTATATCGCCTCTTCAAAGACCCAATTTTCTTTCATTTCCTCGTTATAGTGGTCCATTGCCAACCTCGCGAGACATTGTAGTCGGTCAGACTGTAAATCTTCTAATGTGAAGGCGCATCTGAAACGAGTAGGTGACAGACCAGTTTCCTACATAGATGATAAAATCAAATTAATATAGTAATGAATTGAAGGAACCAAATCCTCAGTGAATTAATCAAGATTCAAAGATCATTACTTTACGTCCGATGAGTGTAACATATCCGAGGTGTGCATATCCCTTGTAAAGACCATACTCTATATGTTCTCGCCACAATTCCGGAATCACATTAAGATGATATGTGCTGAGAATCTCCCTGGCCATCTCGCTGCCCCAAACCTCAGAACGATCGTCCCATTCTTCCACCGTCCATCCCTCTAGAATATCCAATCTAAGACATATACACAAATATGGAATCGAAATTTTGGAAATTCAGATACATGAAACCACATCTCACTACATTGCAACTACGGGATTCTAAAATTACTAAGACTTTTTTTCTTCTCGAGTTAATTCAGAACCCACAGTCTGATTCCGTCAGTTTTTGGACCAAAAGCTCAAACATACAGTGGGTACTAAATTGAAATTTTGGAAATTCAGGTACATGAAAGCACAAATTGCATACCTAATTCTGGAATTATTCAAAACTATGGTGATTAGGGTTTCAATGGAAATTGAGCATAAATTACATACCTTATCCGACGATCTGAAATTGACCCAAACAAAAGCAAAAACGTGATAACATAGATGTACAGGAATAATCGGATCATGATGAAAGAGATGAACACACAAATACAATTACATACGGAGTCGGCGTAGTGAGGCTGTGCGTTGGTGGCGAAAGAAATAAGGGTCGGTGCGAATCAAGGAGCACCATGATTTGGAGACGCACGTGAAGCGCGAGAGGGGCTTCGACGCCACTCGTCTGATGATCTCAGTGATAAGCTCCTCTGGAAAACCCTTCTCTTCCATGGCGGATTTAGTCGTTGGTTTGGGAACGACAGAGTATATCGAGGTTATGAACCGAACAACCTCATTGGATTGGGCCTTTGGGCCTCACATTCTTATTTTAGCCTCTTTTGGATCCACACGAAATCAATTTGTTCCCTTTGGTTTCATGTCGAGATGTCGGTATGGCGATGTCTTGAGTCTGTGTCTACGAAACAAAGCAGACGTTTTCTACGAGTCCATGAGAGCCGGGCAGACTACGTTCGGTCGGGACGATATGCTGGATACCTGGACTTTTTAGCCCTACTATGTAAATTGATCTCATTGTAATGAATTTCCCCACTTTACCTTAGCGTGGGCTAGTTGGGTTAGTATTTGCATGTTTCTTTATGTCGGGATGTTGTGTTGAAGTGTGAGTCACACATCGAAAGTATGTGCATAAATTGACCCAATGATATACATTTCGATGCCTTCACCCATACGTTCGAGTTTTTGGGTTGGATTGGGTTTTAACATGGTATCAGAGCCTGGTTCGGCCCACGGCCCATTTGTCACTTCCACCCTGTGGTCTCCGGTTCATATGCAGATGTTCAGTCCTGCTATGGCCCACGTGTAGATGTTCATTCCTACACGTGAGGGGGAGTGTTGAAGTATAAACTCACGTCGGGAATATATAAGGATAATATGCTACTTGTAAAGGCTAGGGTCACACCCAACTAATAAGGTTGACCTTTTAGTTGTGAAAGCCCGACCCGATATAAGTAGCCCGTTTTAAAAACAAAAATTTACATGTTGGTAAGGCGATGTCTTGAGTCTGTGTCTACGAAACAAAGCAGACTTTTTCTACGGATCCTTGAGAGTCGGGCAGACTATGGTCGGCCGAGACGATATTCTGGATACCTGGACTTTTTAGCCCTACTATGTAAATTGATCTCATTGTAATGAATTTCCCCACTTTACCCGTTTCAAAAAAAGGAAAAACTAGGATGATGTCAACTGCTTGAATCTTGATCGAAATCCCTAACACTTTAATAGAAAAGAATGGACGCCTACGTGGCAACCCAATTCTCTTATAAAAAGGTTACCTAAGATTATAATAGGAAAGAGTGAAAGACTATAATTTATTTCGTATCAACCATACCCTTTGTATTACTTACTATATACCTAATCAATATATATACATAAAGGGAATAGGAATCTGTCAAAATATCCCTGCAAATCTAGGCATCCACGTGGCTCTTCGTTATTCGTTGAGTGTTGGTGCCTCTTCGGAAACGATGTGTTGAAGCTATATAAGGAGTTTGCGCGCAGAATAATTTGAAGGAGGTTCGGTTGGTTGGTATGGTCAAAGGTTAAGCGCATGATAGGTATTTGTAGTTCATGTTATGAATTTTTAGTAAGCAATGTGTGAACGTTGTTATGTTGTAAATGACATAACTATCATTTCCAAAAATACTGAAGCCACATGATAGGTTAGTCTCATGCCCGCATTGAAACAGAGAACACATAGCGGCTGAGAACGAAATTTGATGGAGCGCAAGACTCTGGGAGCGGTTGTTGTGATACAGAGGACGGGTTAACACCGTTTTGGAGCATGGCATATTTCAGAGAGAATTGGGGTATACCATGGCATACCCTAAACATATGTGTATGTGATGTGATGATAAAAGTTGTGGTAATTGGTCTAACGACTTGAGTTCGAGTCTTGTAGTAAACATAATTTTACTTATTTTTTTTAGTCTTTCCCGACTTATTTTGGACTAAATCTGCTTGGATCATAGTTTACCTAAATCTATTTTCCTATGTATGGTGCTTAACTTTCCATAAATCTGATTCCTTGTTTTTGAATTTGGCACTGTAAAAGTGTATACATAAGGATTAGAAACTACAAAACATGGAGAGATTGAGAGTAATTATTTGTATAACTTTCTAATAGGGTTTGAGAACTCTCAATCCTACCCTTCTTCCATGATACCGTCATCACGGTCTAGGGCGATGTCGGGAGTCCGAGCATTTATTGCTCTTGTCTTGGAAGCTCTAGTCGGATCTCGTGCACCAGCGATATCGCCCCTCTCTAACTCTGTTAGGGTTTCTCATGCGCCTCCAGTGCAAGTGGCTGACATTCCTCCGGATCGTCATCGTTTCTCCCAACCCGGTCCGGTCGTTCTCCTCCGTCTTAATGATGTTGTTCTCACCTAGCTCTGCCCCTGACAACAACCCTTCTCCAAGTGATTGTCTCTCATGCTCCGCCTTTGCGGCACACCTCGTCGCCGTCGAATAACCCATTGTCGTCGTCTCGCTCCCCCCAACGTTGAGCCCACAATCGATCCCCATCTCCGAGCATCCCCCGCTACATATGCAGTCCCCATCTCCTTGGCCTCCACCGATGCATGCGAAAAGCGTACACAATCGATGCACCCTCGTAATCTGTACCTACTACAGATTGAGTTTGCACTAGAGCAAACTGTATCGGCTCGTCTCTCCTGAGCAACCCCCGCCATCTCTAAAGCCTCTATTGGCGCGTCCATCTCCTTGGCCTCCACCGTGGCACCCTCCTTGACCCCTCTCTCGATTTTGGATCAGACAAATTGAATGGGTCTTTTTATTTTATCTGATTTTGTCTTTGCAGGGTCAATGACTAGTGAGCAGAGATTCAGGTACTTTTCCTGGGAGGCAACCTTGAATCACGTATATCCTCCCAATACAATTGATGTAGTTCAAGTTCGGTCGTTTCTCCCCTCATATGCAGCGTCTAGGCACTACCTTGAGCAGGACTTCCATTTTAGTTTTTCAACCTCTCACCTTTCCTTCCTGCTTATGTGGCGTTTCAATACCGTTTACGACAATTACTTTGTTTCATAGTTATGTGTGCTAAGCCCTTCGAATAATCTTTACTTATATTGACTCTTTTAATTTAATAAAATTTGGCACCTTTTAATCAAAAAAGAAACTACAAAACATGTAAACATAAATTATACAAAATACAAAATATGTATAATATAAAGGATAAATTGATTATTTAAAAAATACAAAAATCACGTGACCATCACACGACTAATTATTAGTGATGACAAAAATACTCATAGCCAATGAGTACCCAAATTTTGTTTTATTCGGGTCAAATTCGGGTTTGGATAATTTCGGGTCCGGGTCAGGTATGGGTTTATTATGTGTTTAAGCTAATCGGGTTCGGGTTGGGTTTGGGTTCGGGTACCCATATTACCTGAAACCTAAAACCATATGTTTGCATTCTGATTTCTGAAACCATACGCTTCTATGAGTCGCGCTCCCGTTGCAACTTGCAACACATCCACTTCGCCTTCGGCTCAAGTTTTCTTCGTTGCTCTTGTTGTCCTCTCTGATGGTTGACTCTAAAACCGTAATGAGTCAAGTTCAACAACTTCAACTAATGATTCAAGGAATATTAGCTGAAAATATTGTAATTGATGAGCGTTTTCAAGTGACTTCTATCATTGACAAGTTACCACCTACCTGGAAGGAGTTCAAGAACTACCGTATGCACAAGCGAAAGGAAATGACTGTGGAGGACCTGATTGTTAGACTTCGAATTGTGGAAGGCAACAAAGGTGCTATCAAGAAAGTTTCCTATGACAATGGTTTCTCTAATGAGGAAAAAGTGAATATGGTGGAAAACAAGAAGAACAATTGGAAGGACAAGAAGTTTCAAAACAGTTCCAACCTAGGACCAAAAGGAGATGTTACTAAAAGGGCCAAGTTCAGTGGAAAGTGCTATAATTGTAACAAGATGGGGCACATGGCTGTTGAATGCAGGCTACCAAAGAGAAGCAAGCAAAATGAGGCAAATGTTGTGGAAGCCACAAGGTGTATGTCTTGTGAAATGAGGCAAAATGAGGCATGTGAGTGTATGGCTTAGACATAGAAATAAAGATGCGACTAAGAATTTATCTTTATCCACAAGTTCTTTTGTAGGGTGACTTGAACCATCAAAGCACTAGCAAGAAGAGATATGTACTTGAGAAGCAACAACCCTCCCCAATAAGTTTACAACAACTGCACCTACATGTGACTGATATGTCCACAAGTAAAAGCAATCGGAAATAGGAATGAATGCCGGTTCACAGACGACCTTGCAATCCATCACAATTGTTCTACAAAACCTAGTAGTGAGAGTGGATGAGTCCTAACACAAGTTCTTTTGATAGTCAAATTCGTTTCAGAGTCGTAAGAGGATTTACAGCAGTCAAAGGATCATGAAGGTAGTGTGCAAGTCTTTTGGGTGGTTAAGAATCCAAATCTGATTTGAATTTCTTAATTAATGCCCCTTTGTCCTTGTGCTTATAAATACTTGATCTCTCGGTTTCATTATCATCAACCAATCCACTTATTGCTCCAAAGAGTCTGTGGCAATCTATCTCCATCTCTTGAAAATTCCCAATATCAATTTCAAGCCTTCTTCATAATAACAATTAATATTTATTGTTTTTCCTTTATAATTTGCTTCAAATTGTACAACTAAAGGTTTCTCTAAATAATAGATATAACCAGACACCATGCAAACAGAACTAACATAACCAATAAAAATTAAGAACGAACGCACCCGTAGTAGAGTAATAACGAAGCAAGTTCTGGCGTGGCAATGAGGTCCACTAACTTGAAGCAAATTAGTCCGGCGCTTCGACGGAAAATTATGGAGGAATATTCGACCCCTACACATATACCATCTCCTGGGCCTTTCGGGGGCCACAATTGCCAGCCTTATTCTCCCGGCGGTAGGACGTGGATTGTATGCATGAGATATTTCAGCATAAGGATCAAAAGGCTATCTTGGCTATTCTATTACCGGTCTTCAAGACGAGGGACTTGTGGTACTGATCCCATAGGACGATATTCATCAAAAGCGTGGTACAAAGCTCTCCATCCTTAGGGAATGCCTCCCACAGGGTTTGTCCCGTCATGGTCTACTATTAGGCGGATCTGAGTCCAACCTAAGATCCGCAATTTTCTTTGGCTAGCTCTGACTGTTAGTTTGCAGGTAGCAGCGAATTTGTGCATGCAGTTTGTGCTCATATCTCCCCTTTTTTCCGATCTGATCTTCCCACGTCGATACGACTGACCACCTCTTTCTCTATTGCAGGTTTGCACGATACTGATGGGTTTGGGTTTACCTTTCTCTATCGCCTCCGGGTGACATCTCTTTTCCAATGTTTGGTGGGACTAGTATGTGGTAGGTCTACCCTTATAAGGTTCACAAAGATATCATTCTGACTTTGGAAAATCTGGAAGGCTCGTAAGAGCATCTACATCAATCGAGGGGTGCGCGCGAGGGGGGGCGGGAGCAGCAGCAGCAAGCCTCCGGGGTTCGGGGCTCGACCGGTGTGGGGAGGGGAGTGCGAGGCGTGCGGGGCGAGGGGGAGGAGAGGGACGAGGAGGCTTCGGGGGGCAGAGGCGCGGGGCCAAAATCAGCCCCGCTGCCTCGCGCTCCTCTGCCTCTCTCTCGTCCAATGCCCAGCTGCCACCTGTCCAAGTCAGAAAAAAAAATAACCGTTGCCAACGGTCGACAACGGCTACAACCCCATTTTTTTAAATAAATAAAAATTAACATTTAAAAACACTTCTTCAACCACTATAAATACCCCTCACCCCATTTCACCAATTCACACCACAAACTTCTAAATTCTCTCCAACCTCACTCTCTCAAATTCATATCGTCTTTGCAAAATCCGATCGATAATGTCTGACGATGATTCCACTCAACCGTCGGAACACGAATTTTTCAACTCGGAAGAGGAGGACAACACCGAGGAACAACCTGCGAACCCCAATCCAGAAGGTGCGACCACCAATCAAGTCGGGTCGTCCTACGTACAAATGTTGCAAACCGGTTTCACCCCAACCGGTGGTTGGAGCCCCGAGACGTTCAACCAATACATGGCCTATCTTTGGGGCCAAGGTAATTTTTTGAAATTTAATTTTATTCATTTCATTAATTAAATTTTTAATCAATTTATCAAGTTTAATGTCATGTATGTGCAATTATAGGTACATTATATGTTTAATTTTAATTATTTGTGACCAAGCAAATGAATTATCCAATTTTGATTGTACTTAAAATTTAAATGTCAACGTAGGTGCAATAGGACAACCGGCCCAACCGGCCAATCCAATGGGACCACCGCCCAATCCATTTGGACCACCGCCAATCACGACTGGGTATTCACCCGCCCTCGACCATTACAACATGGCTGCCAACTATTTAGGGCAAGCACAATTCTCGGTGTCGGGCGCAACCGCAACCCGCATGTAGTCTACTTCATCATCCGTGGGACCGAGTACCCGTGCGACACCAGAAAGGCGAAACAAATGGTGCCCTCAAGTGGATATGCTCCTGATCAGAGCATGGAAATGCACAACGCACGACCCCATCATTGGAACCTCGCAAGATGGGAGCACGTTCTAGACCACGATTCATAGGTGCTTCTGTAGTGCTGGGAATTTCCCATTGACTCAGTGGACGGTGCAAGCCGTCAAGACCTATTTCAACAAAAGTGCTACAAGAGTCAAGCGGTATGTCACACTGCTGAACAAGGAGAGGGCCCTGTCATGTCATAGCGGTTGGAGCGAAGAAAAGTTAAGGGAGCGAACGATGGAACTCTATCGAATCCACGTCGACAAAATAAAAAACGAGCCGAAGATTTTCAAGCTCCACCATTGGATAGAGCCGTTTGAAAACGATGAAAAGTTATGGGCGGAGGAAGGCAAAGCCGGTGTACTTCGACGACGACTGGACGCGCCCGATAGTTATAGCAGCACCACCCTGCCCACTTTAGCCCCCACGGACGATGATAATGTCACACATTTAAGTGGTGACGAGCAACAAGACGGGGGCTCAACTTCCCCAATCGCTCCAAGTGCCCCACCCGTACGTCCAAGTTCCCCACCCGACATGCCGCCTCTACGAGAACGCCCAATTAGCAATAAGACCGCGAAGAGGAAGGGGAAGAGTATGGCAGACAGAGTATCGTACATCGTCCAAATGGATCAGGGGAGGTGTGAGAAGGTGAAGGTTACCTTGGGTCTTGACTAGAAAATTGATAAATATATGCAGGAACTTAAAGATATGAAGGCTACGAACACGTCCGAGTTTACCCCGGAACAGATGGAGCATCATATGGAAATGATGAAGGTATGGATGGGTCAAATTCGAAAACTTCATAAACAAATCGACCACATTAACGGGGATGCCTAATTATGTATTTTTTTTATAAAGTTTTTATGTCTTTTTTTTAAGTTATGTGTATTTTTATTAATGAAATTTTATTTTTATTTATGAATTTTATTTCTATTTTATTTAGTAGTTATTAATTTAAAAATAAAATTAACAGATTCAGATAAAAACTTAATTTAGTTACACAGTCAGCATTTCTGAAAATCAAGTCTCCTATATAAGCTCCTCTGATGTGCAACACACAAATTTTACCCAGTCAACAGAAGGTTAAACTCCAGTGTTCGTGATCCCCCCTCTCTACTTCTTTGGTTTGATAGACCAAGACCCCTTGTCTTGGAGTACTTGAGATTGTGTGGCTACTAGCCAGACTAGATCCTGGACGCAGAACTGATTTATCCGCTCGCGGGCTAGGAGACAAGAGATGCTCCAAAGGGTCCAGTGGAGGAAGCCCAACAGATGGGCCCAAAATACAGGCCCGAAGGGCTTGGTGAGGAGGCCCTAAGCATAGGAAGCCCATGCTCCCCCTCAGAAGTCAGAACCAGTAACCAATCTTCGCTAACACTTGACCGGGGAGGAGGCACGAAATTCGCCGTCCTCGAGGTCAGGCGGCGCCGGCGCCGGCGTGCAGGAAGCAGCAGCTATGGGAATCTCAGGGAACTGATTCGGGTTTGAAAGAGATTTGAAGCACCACATGCCTGCAGCAGATTCAACGAGAAGGCACAATCCAAGCGACTGAAGATCGAATCGCCGGAGAGGGGAATGCCCTAGAAGACAGCCACCACTGGCGGTTTAGGACGATGAAGTCGCAGAACAAGACCCCAGACTCGATTTCCCAAATCGGAGAGTTGAGCCTGGAGGCTCTGGTTGGTGGGAGCTACTTCAACTAGGGTTGGGGGAGCCTGAGAAATGGAGAGGTTGAAATTGTGAGTGTTTCCTTACTCAAATTATGTTCTTAGTTTCTTACTGGGGTGGGGTTTGGTTGGTGTCTTTGTCTGCATGATCACAGTTACTTTGAGAGTAATCCAGTGTGTTTCAAGCTGTTATACTGTATAGTGGTTTGTATGTTAGTTATGTTTGCCTGCTATTGTTATTGTTTGATTATGCTTTGTTATAGTCCCGAACTTGGAGCAAGATCTCATGTAGAACCTTTCGGCTGGTTTTTGTTTATAATTCTTGACATCCTTTTCATTAAATGTCTAGCTTATAAATAGGCTGAACTTCCTAACTAATACAAAGATCATGTACCTTCCTATGATCACAACACTTCAAGTAACTACCCATAACTAATAAATAACTACCCATGATCACAATAATTAAGAAACTATTAATAACTAATAAATAACTACCTATAATTACTAAGTAAATAACAATGTTAATGCAATTAGAAAACTAATAACAATAAATATATTGGACTCCTAACATGCTTCAGGAGTGGGAGGGGAGATTCAAAGCTGGCATGTCTAACTCTGTTGCTACTGCTATCCGTGGAAGTGTTAGGGACATGTCTAATTTAGTTTGGTCTGTGTGTTCTTTTGTTCAGGAATTTATTTTCAAGTTTCTGATGTATTTTTATGTCTTTTATGGTTCTGTTAGCTACAAATAGTAGTGCGTTGATAGAGTTGATTATTTATGGATATGTTCAAGGTCTTCATTTGGAGTCTTTGTCTGGGGGTCGATTGATGGTTGGGATTGGGAACTTGTGACAGGACAATTTTGATTGTACTTGGGCTTTTAATTTATCACGTGCTGCAAAAGGTGGAAACTAAGTATCACTTGAAATTTCCAGGTCTTTTTGGCAGTTCGGGAAAATCAAGAAAAGCCCTTTACATCCTATCAATAGATTCTTTTCCCGAAACATGCTCATAATACACCATTGCCTTTTATAAGATCAATTCAGTTTATTTCTCCATTAAAGGTTGAGCATTGGTGTTCTTATTATTAGTTTCATGGCAGAGCAACAAGAACAGATGAACCGGAACCACGGAGAGTAGAAGAAAGAGGTTAACTGTAGGGAGACATTTGACGGGCTGGAAGCACATCGAATCTATTGTATATATAGAAAGTGAGTTTAGGAGTTAAGATATATAACTAATATCTGGATTTCTATGTAGAACAGAATGACGTACCTGGAGAGTAGATTGGAACAAACATAATTTAGGGTTCAAAATTGGAAAGAAGTGCATACTTCATGTCTGCTCTTGATCATTCTCTCATTTAAATGTCCTCTTATATTTGATAATGTTGCCTGATGAACTATTCTGGTATCTTTATTTGTTATGGTGATTAGTTACCATGTCTTCTTTGCATTATTCTAATGGATATTTCTTGTCCAATATATATTTTTTGCAGTATGCTCATACAAAGAGTGTCTAGCATTGGTACAATAAGAAAATAGATATAATTTGTGAAATCTGCCATCAGGTCAGCTTCATTCATTGTTATATCCTTGCACTGGCATGTAATTGAAGTTGATTTGCTGTGACATGGATTGCAGACGAATTAAATTATTGTATCTTCAAGATAGTAGGAGGACACTAGCATGTGTGCTGTGGTCTATATCATGCATGTGAAATAAGAATAGAACCTACCTACATAAATATCCTCTGCAAACTTCTCATGTCTGAAAGGGGTATCATGATGCATTAGCATGCATGTCTAATTGTTATACCTGATATTATGTTTGAGAATTGTCTTTACGAGATATTATTTCAGCTTTAAATATTCTTCATCTAAAATCTAAATGATAGTTTTACAAATATACAATGAACAGGCTTATCAACCTGGTTAAGTGGACATACTGAAGAATGAATGCTATGGTTAGTGGTTTTTGGATATTACTGATGTGCAATCCTATCAGGTAATTTGTGCATTTTGGGGAGTTTGATTGTCACGTTGCATCCTTATAGCTGTAGAATGGATATGAGATTATTGATATAACCCGTAAGAATTCTGTGCATTGTGATTTTGCTTATTGTTTTTTTTTTTGCTTCAAAAACTATCCTAATAACCTTGATAGTGAATGTTTTTTTTGACATCTTTTATAGTTTTCCATATAAATTTAATTAAAGGGATGTTTCTTTTTTCATTCATAGATGTATAGTAACATGGGTGACATGAATGTGTTTTCATAATGTCTCTTTATTGTCCTTTTTTTGTGATGTTGTAATCTTATTTTCTTCTTTTCTCCTGCTCATTCTTCTGTGTTCTTACCAACTTTGGAAACACAGGTTATTGCGTCGTAGCAATTAGTTCCCTTATGAGAGAGATTACAATTGGCTACCTTGAACGAGTTAAGAAAGATAT
Organism: Erodium maritimum; assembly: GCA_963921825.1. Taxonomy (NCBI): domain Eukaryota; kingdom Viridiplantae; phylum Streptophyta; class Magnoliopsida; order Geraniales; family Geraniaceae; genus Erodium; species Erodium maritimum. Next base: position 73,716,009 of record OY997592.1, on the reverse strand, counting down.
CACTAAGAAATATTGAGAAGGAAGGTGATTGACATAAAGATGCAATTATTATTATTTTTTGAACTATATCTGGTTTCTTTTTCTTCTGCTAGGCTGGTAGTCATAACAATTTTATAAAGCTTTACTGACAGGTCCTTGACCGTGGGGAGAAATTGAGCTTTTGGTTGACAAAACGGAGAGCCTTTGTTTTCAGGTCAGCACACGAATACTCGTTAGTTACACCATAGCATCTTTATGAAGGAACAAATTTAGTGGAATTCACTTTTAATATTGGCGAAGTAGAACTTTATGCCCTATTTGACATCCTTAAACATTAAGGATGAGTGAGGTTATGTTTTGACTTTTACATATATCCGCATATCTTATCACGTGATGGTGACACTTAACTGTGGGACTAAGGTAATAACAATTGAATAGTACCTAACTGAAATATGTCTAATGTTACAGCACAAGATCTCAGGTAGCAAGGAACCAAATTAAAGACAAAGATGTGGTACAGAAATGTGAAGATTGGCTGATAGGTTTTTGTTGTTCCTGCTTGCATTACAAGTTTTCAACATGGACTTAGTGCTCAGGATCAGGTAAGTCGCTTAAGTATTTATGATCCTTTATAAGGAGATCAGATTTAGAGATAGATTACCCAAATTAGTTTCATTGGCTTTGCGCGTTTGATGGTTTTAGAGATAATTGTAGTTAAATGGACATACTGAAGAATGAATGCTATGGTTAGTGGTTTTAAACTAGCATATATATAAATAAGTTGATTGTCAAATATACACAGCCAATCATTAATTCCCCCCATCCCCCACAACAATTTTGATACAACAGCTTATACTCAATCACTTTTGCCTTTGTTTATCTTCTACTCTCATTACCCATATCAAAGTATATGGTTAAAGTTAATGGTTGGAACTGCTATCTTTCATTTGTTTGAAACCTTGTTAACACGATTTGTAGTATCACTCTTTCAAAAGCATACTGATAATTTCCCTTTTATGGTCAAAGAACTTCCCACTACTTATACTGTTATACAGTATTGAAAGGTCTCTTATTAAGAACCTCGTTGCAATTGCCTCACTAATCACCTAGAAATATGGTAGCTTAATGATCTAGGTAGTTATATTGCCTCACCAATCCACCTATAAATATGGTAGCTTAACGATCTAGATAATTCCTTAAATTAGACTTAGATGACATAATCACCGTGTGTACTGAACAAGTTTTGCTGTTATAAGTGAAGAAAAAGACACCTGGAAGAGCAATGTTGATGGCAGCAATTGTCATATTGATTAGTTGAGATAATTTTTCACATTCTTGTGAGTTTGCATGTGATTTGTTTTCTGCTGATTTTGTAATATATATTTTTCAGATTCTTTAATGTGTGATCTTCGATAATTACCTTCTTCCCTGTTTTTACTGTGAGTAGCTGCATAGATTTTATCTAGTTTGAGGCGATGAACCGTATTTCTTACAAGTTATAATCTCTTATTGACTTGCAGAAGAGAAGATTTGGCGGTTGCTGGAGCATATATTGGTGTTTTTGGATCATACAAACACAAAAAGCGAATTGGACACGCAGTTCTTGTTCACCTTCAAATCCAAGTCAAGCACCTTCAAATTATTTGTTTTGTGCGCATTTAAGATTACAAATGATCTAGTTTATTTCATTTCTTTTGACTTTATCAAAACAAGGATTTTATGCGTGCGGTTACAAGAAATTGTTTTTATATATCATATATGTTCACGAGCAATCGTTCATTATAATTAAGCTCCAAAATATCTGTATTAATAAAAACATAATGTCATTTTAAAAGTAAGGTGTTAAAAAATTTAATTAACAATTAGCTAGCAAATTAATAAATCAGTTGAATAATTCATTCAAGAAATAAGTAATTGATTGTGACTAATAATTATTGAAAAAACAATAATTTTATTGACCTGTTTTAAAAAGCTAATATGTGAAAATCAAATGACACAAAGTTACCATTTTTTCATCGGTTCGTTTATGTATCCAACTTTTATCATATATCATTAGATTTGTGGTTCTTCTATTTTTTTAAAATGACAAAAATACCCTTAACCTTATAACCCTAATGTCGACCATGACTTTCAAATAATTACAAAAAGACCATTATACGTTCACGATTTTCATGGAAGACCAACTTCTAACTTTGGTTCGAAAACGTTCGACCCTTGTCGTTTGTGTCCCCGACTTCCTCCCTTTCTTTACACCCAAGTTTCGATCAGGAATTTCCTGTACTGTCACCTGACACTGTTAAGAAAGGCAAAGGGAAAAGAAGGACAAAACCTCAACAGACCTTTACGGTGACAACTCGTTCACTCTGTATGAGTGAAACACAGAGGCTCGAGGCTCAGCGTAAAAATGAGGTTTGGAGACATTTCGTCAATACAGGGACTTTGCTGCAGATAGAGTCCAAGGAAGACGGCGTTTAGTTTTCTTTCTTTGTATTTTGGCTTTTGTCCCCTTCTTTTCGTTTCTCGTTTCTTTACGTTTTTTAAGGAAGATTCTCCTACCGTTTTGTGGTAGAGTCTCTTTTGCAGGTTGTTTGGGATAGCTTTTTGCGGTCCCCTCTCTTTTTCCCCGACTTGGGGTAAAAAGATTATTAATAAAACCATCATTTATCAAAAAAAAAACTTTCAATTTTGACATTTCACGATTTTCATTGTTTGAGGAATCAATGACATAGTTTTGAAATTTTAATTGCTAGTGAAGGGTAGTGTTTGGATTTTTTTTACGTTCTTTAGATAGAAAATGAACGACAATTTTTTTTAGGGTAGTAAAAAAGAAAATAAACCAATTTAGGATATTTTAATAGAAATTTATTTTGTTATAATAAGTAGTATGCTTTATGATTTTGTTTGAATAGTGAGGGGTATTTCCGTCTTTTTAGCTGCAAGGATTGCTCCTTCATCTTCATCTTCATCTTCATCTTCATCTTCATGAATGAATCTGGAGCAAGAGTTATGGATCTGGCCTTGTACAGAATCATGAGCAGGAGTCGTGGAGCCAAGCCTTAGATCTTGAAACACCACTCCTGAATCAAGAGGAAAACACTAATCAGGTAAATTTCAATCTATGAGTACACTATTTATCATCTTGTTGTTAAGATCTAATCATACACACATATATATTATATCTTGTAGGACATATTAAAAATAGATATCAAGTGAGTTGGGCACAAACAAGGCTATTGTGTTCACTAATTGTGCACCAATATCATACCAGTACCATCATCTTCAACTTTAAACCGATCAAAGCCATAGCGGTATACTTTTCTGGACATAACTAAACTACTAAGGGTCAGGTGAAGCAAAAACACAAACTTCATTAGGATTTTGATACGATAAAGTGACAGATAATAATTTTCTTTTTTGTTACACTTCTAATTAAACAAGGGAATTTTTAAATGTTTCCGAGAGAGACCTTAACTTGTTTGTATATATATATATAGATGAAGCATGGTACAAGAGAAAGAATACATACTTCACCGTCTTGTTCTCAAACTGCCTGAACGGTGGCAATGGAAGATCCTTGTGAGGCAAGAGGTCTGGAAATATTCATAAATTCTTATTAGAAAGGCAAAAGACAAAACCATAGGTAGAGTGTATTTTTCATCAATTCTTTGTACACAAAGTCTACCATAGCACTAACAAGTGAGTTGAGTTCTAAAGCAAGGTCATTAACCTAATCTGAAGTTTCTAATAAGGGAAACCAGATCAACATGAGAATTCCAATGCATACTTTCTGTGTTAATTTTTCCCACACTCATCACAAATCTAGGCTCCAAAACTTCATAGATCTCCGTTTCATATACAAGTGAGAGGGTGTTTCATCTAGAAGCGTGGTTTTGTGTATAACCAAATGAACTCTTTCCCATTTTATTCCTTCTGGGACAATGAACAAAAGCAAAAAATAAAATATAAGGAGAAAACAAGTTTTCTTTAGTTTGTATGAAATCCAGAAAGGGAATAACACTCAGCTCTAGTGAAATGCAGCTGCAATAGACTGAAGCTGAGAACATTTTTTTGACTTTCTTGGGTACAAATGAGAAAAAAAGTGCACTCTACTTCCTCCCACCCCCAAAAACTTCTCACCTACCAAACAAAGCCATCCCCCACCACACCTTAAGTTAATGTTTGAATGGAAACTTCACCTTTTAGCAACCAATAACTTTAAGATTTGTGAAAATTGAAAATAAAAAAGAGAATGCTACCCGTACCGGAGGAGTGCGACACTCTCTACTACTTTCATTTTGTCAGCATCATATCCAATCTTGGCCGTAAACACGCCAGATCATTCTTCACATCATGTGCTCCGAAATATAGTGTATATTTCGAACCACTTAAATTATAAGTGCATCCGAAATATAAAACCTCATCCCATTCCCACCCTCTCTTTCCATCGTTGTAGTGGTCCATAGCCATACTTGCCATGCTTATTACCCAGTCTTTCTCCAAATCCTCAGGCGTGAATTGGCTCCAATAACCCATGCCTCGTTGAAGGGTTTTACCGTGACGGATGGATACATAACCCTTGAAAAATGCACGCATTGTGCATCTTTGGAACGACCGAGGCAACACGTTCAAGGGTCCGTACTTCCTCATTATGTCCCGGGTCTTCTCCTCGGCCAACTTTGCGATATCAGGGTCATAAGCCGTGTATAAAGTATAATTTGCCTGTAAACAAGAGAATTACTTAATGTCAAATTATAGATGAAAAAAATAAACATTAAAGCATGAATGAAGACGAATAGAATACCGAGGACGATGCTGATTCGTTATTGCTTTCACTTCCGCCGCCTTTTTCTTCCTTGTTTGGTTGATCCTCAAGCTTTTTATCATCTTCTTTCTGGTTCTCTTTTGGACCTATAGGTGGTTCACCATCTTCTTCTGCTATTGGGAACCGCGGCCATGCTACTGTGTATAAGTTGAGGATTTTATCCTCATATTCTGCATTATATCTTGTACCTTTCATCATACATGAGTTGAATTTCATTTTTCCCAACCCCTTTTGGCCCCACTTCATGCCATATGTATTTTGGACGAGGGTCGATGGATTCTTCAAATCGAAACCTATTGACATCATCTCATGGAAAGTTCTCTCTGGCTCCACTTGGTCCACTTGGTCGAGTTCCTTCTTTCTCTTTTTACTTCCTCCATCGCTTTTGAGTGTATAGGGATCTAGGTTACTGACATGGTTGAAACGTTGATCTACATAGTAAGATCCACCAACAGGATGTCTTAAAATTTGCATGACCATCTTCAGCTCATTTCTTCTTGAATCTATAAGACCTAATTTTTTTTCAGGGAGATCGATCATGCAAATTGCATCCCAAGAACTCGGACGAACATACTTGGCTTTCATGTTTTTGAACTCTCCAATAAAATGTCGCTCCTCTTTTCCCTTTCCTGTAGACTTGTACGGGTAATCCCTTTCAAACATGATTCCATTTCTCACAATCCAGGGCAATGCGCGGACGGTTTGGTAAATGTAGCAGTATGTCGGTTCTTCCTCCCGGCTTGTCAGCTCTGGTTCCCTGAGCAGCTCAACTATGATATCTATTTCTGGATTCTTTTTGGCATTCTCCTTTCCTACTTCATCAACAAATTCGTTTTCCTTGACCGGATCAAGAGATAGTGTGTCCAAGCCTTCCATTAGGTATTGTATCTATGCATTGTCGCTCTTCAATCCCTCTTTGCTATCCACCAACAATTTGTTAACAATTCCGGGACTTTCCTTGTTCAATATTTTCAGTCTAGCATCAATTACCGAGCACACAGTCCTAGCCCAACAGTCCTGACAATTCTTTTGATCCTGTATTTTACCGGTCAATTCTTTCCAACTCATGTATACAAGCCTACCAAACTGTAAACATAAAATAAAAAAATGGAGAAAATTAATAATAATAATAAAGAACAAGATTACAAACTAGGGAAAACTATATTAAGTCACCCATGATCTATGCCAATTTCTCAAATACTCCCATGAAGTTTCATATGTTAGCAAAATTGATCACTCTGTTAGTTTTTCTATCAAAATGTCCTAATATCTTCAATGCCCAATAGCAACAACCACAATAAATTCTAAAACATACCCACTAAAGAAAATAGACAAGAACACCAGAATCATGTCCAATTTTCGGATTTGGCAGGGGTTGTTTGGACATTTATAAAATATTAACAAATAAATTAACATGCTAATTACCTCTTTCTTTACTGTTGCTCCACACATTTCCGCTCTGTCTATCAGCTTCTGGAGTTGTGTTGTCACCTTCAACCCTTTTCGTCGTCTTCTCTCCCATCCGTCTTCCAAGATACTTCTAACATCTTCAGGATCTAGAATTTCCAAGATATATCTAAGATCTTCGTGATCTAGAATAGTAGAGTCCGAATCCATCACGATGAGTGAAGTGAAGTGAAAAGCCTTAGGAACACAGAGGAGAGACCTTTTTTCTCAAAGCAAAACTTTCTCTGTCGAAGATGAACCTTTACTTTTTCCCTCACTAAAACCCTAAAAATGGGGCTTATACTCATCTCCTATGTAAACACAATTAGAACATGTAAACACCATTAGAGAAATGTAATACATACCTTCAGTTCAGACATCATTTTAGTTAACTATTATCATTATTAGTTTTGTCTTTTATGTATAACCAACATTTTCACGGTAAACGGTATATATAGCACATTGAAACAAAATTAAGATTTAATACGATCATAAACTAATCATTTTTTTTTTGGAAAGTACGAAGTTATATTAATTCAAAGGCAAACATACAATAGACGGAAATTAAAAGGTACTGAAAATGAAATAGCGATAAAGACGGAACGTAAAGTAAAATTGCTCGATGTAGATATGGGGTCGTTTGAAGAGTGGTACTGCGGTAACGTCTGATGCGGATACCGATACAGCGTCGTCAAATTGGGTGTCAAGGGCCGAGCAAACCGATGTACGAGATTGCAATGGTGGACTAGGTATTCCTCCTGGATGTCAGCGTGCGTCGTCCTCCCTTGAATGATAGTGGTAGGGCTCCTAAACGCGGGAATCCTGGCCTACTGACAGGTAGAGGAATATCGGGCCGACCCTTGGTGGTGCCGGTGCCACCTTACGTCCAGAGGGGTGGTATGGCCGGCTGACCCCCTCTCTGGACCAACGTGGCCTCATTCCTCGAGGTGAAGGTGCTTGTGGCCCCCCGCTGCATCAGAGCGGGTCCCTTCCGAGTCCCCCTCGTCTTCCTCATCTCTCACTTGTCTCTTCATTCATGTAGAGACTGTAAGAGGCTCATCCTCATATCCTTGACAGGTCGGGACAGTCGGACCTCCTCCTGTCTTCCTCGCCACCCAAGTTCACTGTCCTTGTGGCCTGAGGGGCCACTGGAGCGAACTACCGAGATGGTACTCCCGAGGCACCCCCCAGGTAGGACCAGTTTTTCCCCGGAGTGGTCTTCCCATGCTTGGCTTTAGTAGCACCGACCTGGGGTCCGCCGGGAATCGTAGGGATGGGCCCTTGACTCCCCCGCTTTCTGGACATGTTGGAAGTAGACGCCCCGCCCAGCTGCATCCAAAACAGTGGTCCGGCAGGTACTCATAGGAAACATGCAGACGGGTGCGTACCTGGGATTCCGATAACCAGAACCACATTTCCCTTTGCAGAGGGACTCGGATGTCAGCTCGAACCCTGATTCGCATGAAATCGCCCAAGCACCTAGCTCGCTCCCTACCCTGAATGCTACCTTCTTGTTCCACGCACCCACTAGCAGATTTGACACCCTTGCCCATACCGAGAAGTGGGTGAACACCATATCCCCTGGTCGCATATGCGCCCTGAGGTCCGTGAAGAGAACCAGCGAGTCCCAGAAATCCCACGGCCCCCAACCAGCACCCTCATTCTCTCCTTAGTCGTCCTAAAAAAGAATGCTATCACCCCGTCCTCCAGCGGATGCGCCACAATCTTGCCCATTCCCCAGAGGTCCTCCATCCGATCTGTCATTGTCTTCCAGTAGAAAGACCGAGGGGTTAGTACCTTAGCAGCCAAAGCAAAGGCGAAGTTAAGATCCTCCCCCCTGCCTCCTCAATCGAGACGACTACTTCCTTGAGTCGCATGTACCCCATTTGCATGCGGAGATCTCCCATACCCGACCCATTGCAGGGGTCCTGGTCCTCGGATTCTAAAGAGTAATCCGATAAGGGTCGACCCGGATTCGGATCTGCTGTTTTCGGCCGGTTACGATTCTGACTCGGTTGCCTGACCCACCCAGCTGTCGGATTCTCGTGACTCGATCCATCTCTGGTCCGACCCCTTAACCCATGACCCTCATGGCCCGACCCGTCTCCAGCCCGACCCCTTGGCCCATGACCCCCTCTAATTGGGCCTGACCCGCGGTCCTGGACCTCCCGCCCGAGATGCTCCAGTTGGCCCCCTTGTGGCATGTGCCCTATTCCGGCCCACGATCTCCTGGCATCCGCTAACAAGCCCGGCCCAACAGCCTTGTCACCCTGGGAAACCTTAGCGGGCTACTTCTTGGTGTGGACGCAAAAATGCATCGTTTTCGATGTTTTTAAGCCCACATCTTAAGCTTTTCGGTCCCGGGAATAGGTTGTTTAATGCATTTCTTCTCACTATTGTGCAGTGAGCCCTGAGTCTAGAGTTTCCAGGTATTTGGAGCAAAACGAGGGCATTTGTCAGAACAAATAAGCCAAGCAGCTGCAGGACAGAAGATCGAGCCAAGAACGGGCAGCTAGCCGTGGATCATCAGAGCCATACGGGCCGTATGGGATACCGGGCCGGAACATGGCCCATCACATATGGGAGTCCAGGCCGGAAAAACGCCAGTCCCGTGTCGCCTACCGGGCCGGAAGCCCGTAGGTCCCGTACTGGTCACCGTGCGGCTGAAGGCGAAAAGGAGCGCAGCTCTCTGTTTTGATCCAGCACATGGCATGCCCCGTATCACATAAAGGGTCGGCACGTGATATGTACCGTGCCACTTCAAGGGCCGGCACGTGATATGTACCGTGCCACTTCAAGGGCCGGTACATGACCCGTTCCGTGCCTCTTAGAGGGCCGGAATGGGGCAGGTTCCGTATCACGCTCCGTGCCACTCGTATCCAGACTTGCGTTTTCTGAAACCCTATTTAAACAATTTGAAGGCATAATTTGGGGGTTACGAGTTTTGGGAGCAAAAAGGAGAACTTTGGAGCTAGGGCTTAGAGCTTGAAGGAAGAAGAGTGCATCTTAGAGCTAGGATTGAAGACTATTGTGATTTTACATTTCATACTTGGGTATTGTGTATCAAACTCAATTATAATATGTTTATCTCTATGCCTTCTTCTTTACTTTGCTTGTTCCTCTTCTCCATCATGAGCTAAGCTTCCATTGATCTAGGGCTAGGGGAAGCAATATGAGTAATTGATTCAATGAGTTTGTAGTTACATAGTGCAATTTGTGTTTAGGATAATGCTTACATAATTTGGATTTAATGCTTCATCAAACTGGCCACTTGATAGTTGATTAGGTTTTAGCACTCAATAATCGAAAGCTGAGAGTGATAAAAGGACTAAGGATTATGTAACTCGGGTTTAAATTTAGTCTCTAATAAAGCTAGGTTAACACGAGTGTAACAACTATAGGCGTATAAACTGAAAGTTAGAGGAGTTCATGAATCGTAATGTTGTATGTCTCACTACACCCAGATTAGAAATAACTAGGTGGTTAGATTATATTAGGGACCTAATTCGATCGAAAGATGTTTAGGACCAGCTGAGAGAACTTCCGTTACCTTTAGACTTACCTCATTTGCACATGTAAACACAAATCTCTGCGAGTCAATAGTCATATTGTGACCCCGTCAAAAGCCCTAGATCACCTTTCTTTCCTGAATTTCACAACACTTGATTTCGTTCTTAGTTTATTTCAATTTGCTTTACAACTTGTCATTTAGAATTTTCAAAACAAAAACCAACTATTCTCAGAAACAGATTAATAACAGATTTTAAATCGAGTGACTGTTTTATTGCTCCTTTGGGTACGATAACCGGACTTGAACCGAAATACTACTTGACGATCGGTGCGCTTGCCGCGCCCTTTTTGTGAGTTAATTCTTAGGGCGTCAAATTAATGGCGTCGGTTACGATTCTGACCCGGTTGCCTGACCCACCCAACTGTCGGATTCTCGTGACTCGATCCATCTCCGGTCCGACCCCTTAGCCCATGACCCTCATGGCCCGACCCGTCTCCAGCCCGACCCCTTGGCCCATGACCCCCTCTAATTGGGCCTGACCCGCGGTCCTGGACCTCCCGCCCGAGATGCTCCAGTTGGCCCCTTTGTGGCATATGCCCTATTCCGGCCCACGATCTCCTGGCATCCGTTAACAAGCCCGGCCCAACAGCCTTGTCACCCTGGGAAACCTTAGCGAGCTACTTCCCACGCCTGCGCTTCCACGTAGCCGCCACCGGCTCCGGCTCCTCCTACCAATTTGTTCGCCACTCCAACATCCCAATCACGGTCGGAGGTGGGTCTGATGATCCCTCCTCCTCGGCTCGAGCCTCCATGTGTCGCATCATCAAAGTGCCCCATCGGAACCCTTTCGGCGGCGAGCCAATTGTCAGGAACACCACCGGCCGGTGATAGGGGCGTGGCCCTATTGCCGAAGTCCTCCTGAGGATCCCACGTTGGTACACCGTCAGGTGTTCCAACGGACGCCCTCCCTTCTCCACACGGGTCCCCGGTTTCTCGAACCGCCGTGAAGCACATCGGGGTTGTCTCATCCACCACCCTCGGCGGCGCAACCTCCTCCACATCTTCTACCAGAGACACCGACCTTGGGGAGGCCAAGAAGTCCGGCGTGCCGCTCCTCTCCGATTCTCCCCCGGTCTCCTACAGTGTCTCCGTCTCTATCTCAGGCTCCCTGAGCCACTCGGCATCAAATCCCGCACCATCACTTGACAATTTTTGACCTTTAAATTTCTTACTTTTTTTTAACCAAAACCCATGAAAACCCAAATTTGCCCCTGGTTCAGAAAACGGTTCAACTCCCCTTTACTCACTCACAACTTATCATCTCCTTCCTTCCCCTCTCAAACTCAATGTCACGCCCCAAATCCGGTTTTGACCGGACCCGAGACGTGAACTAAAGAAGTAACTAATAAGAGCAGTTTAATAAAGAAAAATGTCTCAGAATAATAGTTTAAAGCTCCAAGTAATGACACGAGTCAACAGGTCGGTAAAAACACATAGTAAAAAGGGTTCAGTAAAATAAATTGTACGTCACTAGACCCTAGACAAGACCCTCGATGACTCCCAAGCGCCAAGAATCCCTCTAGCACATATCCCGCTCAACACCTTAAAAACAACAAAGTAAGGGGGTGAGCTTTCGCTCAGTAGGAAACCGGCCAATTAGGGCATACTAGCAAAGCATAGCTATCAACAACGCCCACAGAACAAGTACCAAGCACCAATTTCTCTCGTAAGACCACAATCACAAATAAGGCAACGCATAGAACACACAGCAGAATAACACATAACTTAGTACAACCGTTCCCAACATCACCGGCTATCACAGCTCTTCCTATTTATATCGTACCGGAACACGAAGCATCGGTCCCGACATCTTCCCGTCACCTAGACTCGGGGTAACATACATGACCGGCAATACAATCAGCACATACCTCGGTCGTACGCCTTCCCGGAACACATAGCATCGGGGTAAAGGTTAAACCATCCTCGTCCTTGATACTGTACACCGACATACTCTCTCAGTGTAGGTATCATACCGGACACACCTCCTCTTGGAACACACATAAAGAGAATATCACACGCATCACAATGCCACAACTCGACCACGACATACTAACCGAGTCAAATCACCATAACACACAAATAGGTCTATCACTCACCTGATCATATCACAACCATGGATTCACATCACATCAATCACGGCGCACTTGCCCACACATAATCACAAAATGCTATAACGGGTATATCTTAATATGACTCTCAATCTTATCGACACTAAGTCACACATCATGCATCTCAAAACAAAGATCATGGCAATTCAATCAGCACACAACCTAAGGCTTGACATGGCCATTCTACCAGGACGGCAATTTCCCAGAATTGAAAGCGGTTACACTAGTGAATCACATCCTATATGCCAACTAGGACTCGTCCGGTTATTAATGTAATTGAAAGCGGTTATTCTAGTGAACCACATCCTATATGCCAACTAGGACTCGTCCGATTATTATTATTATCTTAAAAGCATGCTAGTAACTTTCCGTAAACAAACCGGTATTCGCTACTTTCACTACCTCAAACGTAAACAAGTCTCAACTCCTAGCTACTGACGACCTGGCTCGCTTCCTCCTCCACTTCACGGGATCCAAGTGCCTCCTCCGCCGTCACACTCGGGTCCAAGATCTTGGATCAGAAAACAAGTACTCGAATTAAGACTATTTCGGTTGCAATAAGAACGAGAAACAACTAAATTAAGCCCGAAAGTCCAACATAGGCTAAGACGGGAAATGGGCCGGAAAGAGGCCCAATCCGAGTCTGTCACGGTTTGGGTCACGGATCCGTGGGCTCAACCGTCACGGTTCTCCTCACGGATCCGTGGCGGACGCTGTCACGGTCTCCCTCACGGAGCCGTGATGCCTCCCGTCACGGTGCCCGTCACGGATCTGTGACGGTCTGACACTGTTCATCGTCTTATTCCTTCCAGTCTCGGGTTTTCACGAAATTAACTCCAAAACTCCTTTTTTTGACATTCCCAAACCTCCAAAACAGCTTCCAAATCGTCAATAATCCAATACCCATCATGGGTTTTCATCAAAACTTCCACAAGTCAAATTAAAAACATCATCCAATCTCCTTTTCACTCCATAACTCATCATCCATCAACAAAACTCAAAAATCGAACTCTTGTTCATCAATTTCTTCAAAACCCATGAACCCAATTCATCAAAAACGAAAAAGAATGGGATGTTTTTAAATGTTTTTGATGAGGTTTGAGTAGAAACTAAGTCCAAAATCCAACCTTTTCTTCCTTTCTTCCTCCTCAAGCTTTCAAAGCTTTTCTTCTCTCTTCTTCTCTCTCTAAATTTCGGCCAACTAGTGTATTGTGCTGAAATTGTTACTCCAAAATCCTTAAAAGACCACATTATAATTACCCAATTGCCCTCCTTTGTCTAAGCCTCCTTAAGTTTAAGTTTTGGGGCATAAAGGTCATTCTTAGCTTGTTTCTTCTCATCCAAGCCACATTGGACACTTGTCCATGTGGGGACCACCCCTGCTCTTAGGAAAATCCAGCACAAGTTTAATTAATTCCATTATGACTAAGGTTTGACCGAAAAAGACCGAAAGTTGACTTTTCCAAAATTATACCTGATTGAAAGGAAACGGCCCAACTAAGCCAACCGTAACGACGAATAAGCTTTTTGGGCCCCAGAAAGGTCCCGAATGACTCTCCAAGTCATCGGTTGACTATTTCGGCAAAAAGTCAACTCTCGCCGAAAACCTCCGGTCTGACCGGGATCGACCGGGGGCGGTTCTTACACTCAAACTCAGACCCTCCCTCTCCCCCCCCCCCCCCAACCCTCCTCCCCCTTCGCACTTCGTCGTCGAACCGGCCTCTCCATTTCATCTTCAACTATCGGCGCCGTTGCAAGCTAAGTTTTCCGTTGTATAGTTCTTCTTCTCTAGGGTAGGCTGCGACTCGCTTTTCTGTTGATCTAGAGTTATAACGTGTGGTCTTGAACTCGCTTTACTTGAAATTGCAGCAGTAGTGATTTTAGATTATAGATAGGGGTGATTAGCAAATTTTGTTGGTTTTTTGGTCGATATAAAAACGTTTATAGGTATCATGTTTGCGAAATTTAGCCAAGTGAAGGGATGTGTCCATCAAGATAGCATTGAGCCCTTAAGGGAAAATATCTCGATTGGGAGACATTTTTTGGTGTGTTGGTTTGTTCGGTCTCGAGCGAGACATTATAAGTGGATGCTGAACAAACTTTGGTCGAACATGTCTCGATCGGTCATTTTATGTGGTATGCGACATATACATCTTAAGTAATGTTTAGTATACTTTAATTTGATCTCTTCTTATTTTTAGGTGATACATGTGAGGGGAATATGACGGAGACCTGGTGGGGTGCGTCCTCTTCAAATCAACCTGCTCCACCTATGCAACCTTGACCATCCTTAGTTAGTGAACATGTAGGGGAAGAAAAAAAAGAACACCAAGAGCAGGAGGAGTAGGATGCAGCAATAGCTGAATTATTCAATGAGTTGGGAAATTAATAGAGGGAAAAAATTGAATCAACAAAGAAGAAGAGCAACAACGAGATGGGATAATAGCTGGATTATTCAAGGAGTTTGAACAAGGAATTTACAAATCATAAAGACGAAGAATGTCTGGTGATTATTCCCTACTATCATGACTTTTATTATTATTATTATTATTATTATTATTATTATTATTATTATTATTATTATTATTATTATTATTATATATTTATCCGACATTGCTATGTATGCATGACTTACTTGTTGAATTGGACAATGAATTTATTATGTATGTATGAGTTTATTGTTGTAGTTTCAATTTGTGTGGTGCCTCGAGATTAAGAATTAGTTCATGTCTATAGTTCGGGGCCTTGGTATGTCTCGATCGTCTAACATTTTATGGTGCATCGAGATCAAATATTTATTTTAGGCTATATTGGTTGACATGGTACCAGATCGAGCCATGTTTGTTTGTGAAAGAAGAAGTATGTCTCGATCGGGATGGGTTGTGTATCGATCAAGAAATACAATTGTGTTGTCTTTCTTTACTTGCAGGCTTTATGTCAGCGTATGATGGACTGACCGAACCGGAAAGATGGATGGAGGGAGAAGAAAAAATTCCTTCTCCCATACATTACACGCTACATTACACTACACTACTACACACACCCAAATTCCATTAAATTTTCCCATAAATAAGCATCTTTCTTCCCTCTTCACCTTACCTTGTCGCTAAACATAACTTATCTCGTCTTCACCTTATCGTCTTCATTCATTCATCTCTTCTACTTACAACTGAACTAATAGCTCAAGACCCATAACACTGTAGAAGGGTGTTGAAATTTCAGAAAATAAAGATCGGTCTCCTTAGGATACAAGTAAGGGCGATACAAATTATGAAAGAGTTGAGGGCGGTCGATAGATCGGAATGGACAAGCCTTGACCACGGAAATGCGATGAACTCATGGAGAAACTTCTTGTAATTCAAGACTTTATAGTTACGTTCAGAAGGCGATCGAGCAAGTTTGTTTGTATGGTATTGCACAATTAGGTATCGGAAAAAAAAACCCTCAATTTTTCATGATGTGTGGGTCTTTGTTGTAATAAGTGGAGTTGGTGTGTAATGAATTAGTTTAATATTTAGGTGAATATGATTTTTATTTTGAAAATTGAACTGTGTATACCGATTGACCAATCGGTAGAAGACGATTGCGAGTGTGTTAGTTTCTTGTGTCGAAAAGGTTGTGTATATAATTCTCGACCGTCTCCGGCATTATGGATGATTGAGAAACTCATAGGTTTGTCTTCACCGGCAAGCGTTTTGAAAACGGTTATGTGTTTCTCGATCGGTCTGAGTTGGATTGATTGTGTCTCGATCGAGGAAATGTTGTAAGAATATACTGTCTTGTCCGACATGCTTTTTTCCTAAGGCTAGGCAAAGAATATATTCCTTCATCTTCCCCATTGATTTTTTTTTTTTTGAAAATCTCTTCACCTTCCTTCGGTTCTTTTACCACCATATTATACAAAGACGGACTCTCCTCACTCACTTCATCTTCATCTTCATAATCTCATCTCATCTATTCTCCCTCCTTATTTTTCCCTTCCTCCAGAAGTCGATTAATCTACAATGGACCCAAACCGTTTTAGGGAGAAGGTGGCAAAGTTTCGACTTGACTGCCGGGAGAGGTTGTTGAGGTTGCAATCAGAAAAGGCTTTGCTGCTAATGATCCAACTTTAAGCGGCACAGTGGGTGGACGAGATTAGGAAAGTCGACGGAGGGGAATTAACAACCTAGTTTAGACGTTGGTCCACATGTATTGAGTAAACGAAAGCAACCATTGCTTCCTTGGTTGAGTTAGCAGAATTACAGAAGGTCGGCTTGAGCTTGCCAACCGTTCCTCTTCCTCGATGCTCCATTTTTGTCGCGAACCTGTAGTCGGTGAAGAAGTAGGGTTCTTCGCCTTTCTTCTCGATCGCTTGGCCAGAACAGATTGAGTAGGTTGCATGTTGGGGAATTACGACTGGGACCCTTGGGAATGCTAGAGCGGGTTGAATTGCGATGACATGGTGTTGCTACGTCCGAGTTGGATACTTTTGAGTCAAGACAAAGATGTTAGCATATATGTCAGTTGATATCATCATGGTGTAACCGAAGCAAAGCAAAACTGAAAATGTCAACACAGAATATTAGTGACATCACAGTGTTGACAGTATACGCGCGAGACTATCTGAATATATCCAAAATGTGTCCACATTCATCCGGTGAAGATATATTAAATACATTATGGTACCACTATGTTCTGTCCACGGACCTTTAGGTATCTTATGGTTTTTTTGGTACATTTGGGTACCCTAATATTCTGTCCACAGATGTTTTGGCCCATTGGGATTAAAAAAATTAACGAACAATATTAAATGACTATTTTACCCTTTGTCAATTTAATTGACTTTTGACTCAAAAATAAAAGACTATCATATCCCTAAGTTTTAGATTTACTATTTTATCCCTCTTTATTATTATTTTTTAATAATTCATTAATGTATATATATATATATATATATATTAATTTTCAATAATTAAAATATTTTACTTTTAAATAAAATTTTAATAAATATCATTTTATTTTATAATTAATGATTTAATATAATATATTTTACCCCTCAATTTCTGATTTTTTGTAATTCAATATATTTATATTATTTGATGATTTAATTTTTATCAAATAATTATTTATTTTAATTTCTATTTTCATAACTTTTTTGTTGTAATTTTCATTAATACTTTTATTTTCTATCTATTTCCATACTCATCTTCTATTTTCACGCTTAGATCTGGGTTCATCTTCTCCGGTAGAACTCCAACCGGCCATTTCACCATCTCCGGCAAAACCCCAACCGTTCGGACCAAAACCGCCAAAACCTGAACCTAATGAAACTCGTACGCAAACCAGAAACAACCAAAATCAGAACCTATTCAAAAACCCCAATCGTCAAAACACATATAACCCACGAAATGAAATATGTCGACGATGTCAATTTCAACCCAAAAATGATAGAAACCCAGAAATGAAATATATGGACGCTGTCAATTTTATCCTATAAGCCCTCGATCTGGCCGGAGAGAAAATCAAACCCGACTTTGAGATGAAGAACAGAAAAACCCCAAACACAGCCCAAATCCCCAACCCCATTTGGGTAGCGACATCAGATGAGCTTGGAGATGTACAGATCTGCTCCGACTCGTCGAGCTTCAGACGTCCACCGCAACCATCGTCGTTACTGGAAATCAAACCATCGTCGTCCTGGCGCTTCGTGCTCGCGGAGGAGAAGCCGTTGGGTCGCCGTCGTCTCCGATTTCGTGACGAGTAGAGAGGAGGAAACTCTGAAATGCAAGAGACGAGAAATCGAAGAAGAAGAGGAGGGGGTAGCTTGAAGCTCGCCGGATTTTGAGATCAGAAGAGTTAGAGCTCGAGCAAGGACGCCGGAGACGAGACGCGAACTCTCCGCCGCCGCCGACCGTGCCTCCGAACTCGCGTCGCCGTCGTGCCTCAGAACTCGAGAGTTAGGATGAGAGACTGAGAGGAACAAATTAACTTTTGAGTTGGGTAATACAGAGATAGATGTGCGTTGTACAGATGTTTATTAAATTAAGGGATCAAAATATGCAAATTGAGTTGAATGTTGGTGATGTAATACAAATTGGTTATCTTTTGTCAAAGTGGCATAACCACGAATTGGTACACATGCATTAGACACTATGATATTGGAACTTGTTTGGTCGACACACAATCCCCAGAACATCGATATTCATTCAACTTCTTGGCTTACGCACACTATTCGTCATTGGTCTTCTCTCTCCCATTCTTCTAACATATCAGCAAAGAATCAGAGCTCGGAACTCAGGCGGGCTTTGTCTATCCTTTGTGGTCCGTTTTGATGAATTTGGGCGCCTAGGCCGCCTTTTACAACCTTTTCGGTAACCCTCTCATGCTTGTTATTTTAATTTTTAAGTATAATTACTGATGCAGTGCATACTGGAGATTTTTTGACGAATTGACTAGAAAACCCGAAAATACAGCAGTGTCCGAAATTGATGAAATCTTAACATTTTTCGGGTCGAAACGGGCTCTTGAGCAAAACTCGTGGCTTCGCATTTTTCCAGTGAGAATACAAGGTATAGATAGTGTAATAAAATATATTCATGTAATAATACATTTTCAAAACTTTATGTTTAATTTTAATTATTATATACCTAATATACGTAACAAAATCGTACTCATGGTTAAAATCTGCATACTAATGTTTTTGTACTTATCATATCCTTCTTTGCTGAACACATTCCCGCCCATAATCTGTTCCCCACTTTTTTCAACTATTATATTATATATATAAAATCTTACCCATCATATCTAGAATCTACTTTATATAATATTTTAATACGTCCTTTATCTCTTTTTTAAAATGAGTTCTAAACCATCCAATCTATTTAACTTTTTAGCTTCCTCTTTCTTCAATGTTAACTTACTCTCGGGTCGAAACGGGCTCTTGAGCAAAACTCATGGCTTCGCATTTTTCTGTGAGAATACAACCATTATCTGTAACCATGGTTGTAAATGGCGCTAGGCACTAGTCGGGCGGCGAGGACCCCTAGGCGTTAGGCGGAGACCAGTCGAAACGTAGGCGTACTTTATTATTTTATTATTTTTAATTATTAATAATTAATATCTATTTATATATATAATTTATATTAGACCTGTGACATAATATATCTGATTTTTTAGTAAAACTAATACACATTATATATAACAACGTTAATAAAATATTTCAATCTAAAAGCATCTGACTTATCTCTCACATTTCATTAATAAAAATATATTCATGTAATAATACATTTTCAAAACTTTATGTTTAATTTTATTATATAGTAAATATATATATATATATATATATACCTAATATACGTAACAAAATCGTACTGGTGTCTAAAATCCACATACTGATTTTTTTGTACTTATCATATCCTTCTTTGCTGAACACTTTTCCGCCCATAATTTGTTCCCCACTTTTTTCAACTATTATATATTATATATATAAAATCTTACCCATCTTATCTAGAATCTACTTTATATAATATTTTAATACTTCCTTTATTTTTTTGTAAAATGAGTTCTCAACCATTCAATCTATTTAACTTTTTAGCTTCCTCTTTCTTCAATGTTAACTTTCTGTAAATTAGATTTCTTAAGTTGGAGCCAGCTAAACCCTAGGGGCTGCGCTCTCTACGCAGCCTCCTCCCCTCCCACCTCCCCCCCCTTTTCTCCACCATGGAAATCCTTGAAGCTCCTAACTTAAAGCGTTCGTCTACCCTAGTCACCAGGGTCCTTCTACCCTAACCACCAGGGTCCACTCTACCCATTTATGTGTGTTACTATTTTTGTTTTTGTCTTTTTTTTTGCAGCCGGTCTACTCGTTCAATCTGATCCACGGTGTCTCCCTCATCTTGCGCTACCGTTCATGCATCGCCGGACCGGCCTCGCCTTCGAGCCAGTAGCCACCGTGGCCCCCCTGCTGCTCTCCAGAATACGGGCTCCATGCGTCGTATTACATCTACAGCGGCCTACCGCCCCAAGGTCACCCCTCGCCGGCATGGGCCTGCTCCCTAGATGGATCCGGGATACGGGATGAAGGACGATAGTTCGGGGTCTGACCCCACGGCACCCGAAGTCGGGACCCTCGATCTCGGAGAAAACGTGGCGGGTCGATTCGTTGCTCTCACCTCCCGCACTACTTCGAAAGATCCAGGGGAATCAAGACGAAGATTTGCCAATATCAGATCGCTCCAATGGCACGGGGCCTAGAAGAACTGGCATCGCAGATTTAGTAGTTTGCTCTTTCGATCGTGTGCTAATTTTTTATCCTGTTTTAGGTCGAATGAATTGTTGTTTAGACATTTTGTTGCTTAGGATTTTTCATTTCAAGTCTCGTTGTTTTGAGACGTTAGCTGCTTTAGGCCGAATAATTGGGACGGTTGTAAGGAGTTGGCTTAGTTTTGTGCCCACGATGCAAAGTGGGATATTATTATGGGTCCATGAGCGTCGGGATTGCTACGGTCGGCCCGGACATAAATCTGGAACCCGAGGCGGTCACGCCTCACCCTACCTGATTACCATTTGGTATTAATGAAAATCTCCGCTTACCCGTTTTTAAAAAAAAGCTTTCTCTAATTTTTTTTTATCATACCTTCATGTTTCCCAGAACATCTAAACGCATTCAACTTCTTGGCTCACGCACACTACTCATCATTGGTCTTCTCTCTCCCATTCTTCTAACATATTAGCAAAGAATCAGAGCTCGGAAATCAGGCGAGCTTTGTCTATCCTTTGTGGTCTGTTTTGATGAATTTGGGCGCCTAGCGCCTAGGCCGCCTTTTACAACCTTTTCGGTAACCCTCTCATGCTTGTTATTTTAAATTTTATGTATAATTATTGATGTAGTGCATATTGAAAATCTTTTGATGAATCGACTAGAAAACCCGAAAATGCAGCAGTGTCCGAAATTGATGAAACATTAGCATTTTTCGGGTCGAAACGGGCTCTTGAGCAAAACTCATGGCTTCACATTTTTCTGTGAGAATACAAGGGATAAAGAGAGTTTTAAAAAAAGTTGAGGGGGGGGGGGGGGGGGGGGGCACGTGCCCCCCCGAGTCCAACGTAGATTCACCATTGTTTGTAACCATGGTTGTAAATGGCGCTAGGCGGTAGTCGGGCGGCGAGGACCCCTAGGCATTAGGCGGAGACCAGTCGGAACGTAGGCGGATTTTTATTATTTTTAATTATTCATAATTAATATATATATATATATTTATATATATAATTTATATTAGACCTGTGACATAATATATCTGATTTTAATAGTAAAACTAATACACATTAAATATAACAACGTTAGTGAAATATTTCAATCTAAAAGCATCTAAAGTATCTCTCACATTTCATTAATAAAAATATATTAATATAATAATAATACATTTTCAAAACTTTATGTTTAATTTTAATTATTATATAGTAAATATATATATATATATACCTAATATACGTAACAAAATCGTACTCATGTCTAAAATCTACATACTGATTTTTTTTGTTCTTATCATATCCTTCTTTGTTGAACACTTTCCCGCCCATAATTTGTTCCCCACTTTTTTCAACTATTATATTATATATATATAAAATCTTACCTATCTTATCTAGAATCTACTTTATATAATATTTTAATACTTCCTTTATCTTTTTTTTGTTTGTAAAATGAGTTCTCAACCATCCGACCTATTTAACTTTTTAGCTTACTTTTTCTTCAATGTTAACTTTCTCTAAAAATTTTATCATACCTTTATGTTTCCCAAAACATCTAAACTCATTCAACTTCTTGGCTCACGCACACTACTCATCACTGGTCTTCTCTCTCCCATTCTTCTAACATATCAGCAAAGATTCAGAGCTCGGAACTCAGGCGAGCTTTGTCTATCCTTTGTAGTACGTTTTGATGAATTTGGGCGCTTAGCGCCTAGGCCGCCTTTTACAACCTTTTCGGTAACCCTCTCATGCTTGTTATTTTAATTTTTATGTATAATTATTGATGTAGTGCATATTGAAAACCTTTTGATGAATCGACTAGAAAACCCGAAAATGCAGCAGTATCCGAAATTGATGAAACTTTAGCATTTTTCGGGTCGAAACGGGCTCTTGAGCAAAACTCATGGCTTAGCATTTTTCTGTGAGAATATAAGGGATAAATAGTGTTTTTTAAAAAGTTGAGGGAGGAGGGGGGGGGGGCACGTGCCTCACCGAGTCCAACGTAGATCCGCCATTGTTTGTAACCATGGTTGTAAATGGCGCTAGGCGCTAGTCGGGCGGCAAGGACCCCTAGGCGTTAGGCGTAGACCAGTCGGAGCGTAAGCGGATTTTATTATTTTATTATTTTAAATTATTAATAATTAATATATATTTATATATATAATTTATATTAGACCTGTGACATAATATATCCGATTTTAATAGTAAAACTAATACACATTAAATATAACAACGTTAGTGAAATATTTCAATCTAAAAGCATCTAACGTATCACTCACATTTCATTAATAAAAATATATTCATGTAATAATACATTTTCAAAACTTTATGTTTAATTTTAATTATTATATACCTAATATACGTAACCAAATGTACTCATGTCTAAAATATGCATACTGATTTTTTTGTACTTATCATATTCATCTTTTTTTGAACACTTTTCTGCCCATAATTTGTTTCCCACTTTTTTCAACTATTATAATATATATAAAATCTTACCCATCTTATTTCGAATCTATTTTATATGATATTTTAATACTTACTTTATCTTCTTTTTTTGTAAAATGAGTTCTAAACCATCCAATCTATTTAACTTTTAGCTTCCTCTTTCTTCGATGTTAACTTTCTCTATAAAAAAACTTTTATCATACCTTTTTGTTCCCCAGAACATCTAAACTCATTCAACTTCTTGGCTCACGCACACTACTCGTCATTGGTCTTCTCTCTCCCATTCTTCTAACATATCAGCAAAGAATCAGAGCTCAGAACTCAGGCGAGCTTTGTCTATCCTTTGTGGTCCGTTTTGATGAATTTTGGCGCCTAGGGCCTAGGCCGCCTTTTACAACCTTTTCGGTAACCCTCTCATGCTTGTTATTTTAATTTTTATATATAATTACTGATGTAGTGTGTATTGAAGATCTTTTGACGAATCGGCTAGAAAACCCGAAAATACAGCAGTGTCCGAAATTGATGAAACCTTAGCATTTTTCGGGTCGAAACGGGCTCTTGAGCAAAACTCATGGCTTCGCATTTTTCTGTGAGAATACAAGGGATAAATAGTGTTTTTGGAAAAAGTTGAGGGGGGGCACGTGCCCCCCCCCCCCCCCGAGTCCAACGTAGATCGCCATTGTCTGTAACCATGGTTGTAAATGGCGCTAGACGCTAGTCGGTCGACGAGGAACCCTAGGCGTTAGGCGGAGACCAGTCGGAGCGTAGGCGGATTTTATTATTTTTAATTATTAATAATTATTATATATTTATATATATAATTTATTTTAGACCTGTGACATAATATATCTGATTTTTTTAGTAAAACTAATACACATTATATATAACAACGTTAATAAAATATTTCAATCTAAAAGCATTTAACGTATCTCTCACATTTCATTAATAAAAATATATTCATGTAATAATACATTTTCAAAACTTCATGGTTAATTTTAATTATTATTATTATATATATATATATATATATATATATACCTAATATACGTAACAAAATCGTACTCATGTCTAAAATCTGCATACTGATTTTTTTGTACTTATCATATCCTTCTTTGCTGAACACTTTCCCGCCCATAATTTGTTCCCCACTTTTTTCAACTATTATATTATATATATAAAATATTACCCATCTTATCTAGAATCTACTTTATATAATATTTTAATACTTCCTTTATCTTTTTTTTTTTGTAAAATGAGTTCTCAACCATCCAATCTATTTAACTTTTTAGCTTCCTCTTTCTTTAATGTTAACTTTCTCTAAAAAAATATTATAATACTTTCATGTTCCCCATAACATCTGAACTCATTCAACTCTTTGGCTCACGCACACTACTTGTCATTGGTCTTCTCTCTCCCATTCTTCTAACATACCAGCAAAGAATCAGAGCTCGGATTTCAGGCGAGCTTTGTCTATCCTTTGTGGTCCGTTTTGATGAATTTGGGCGCCTAGCGCCTAGGCCACCTTTTACAACCTTTTCGGTAACCATGGTTGTAAATGGTGCTTGGCGCTAGTCGGGCTGCGAGGATGTCGCGCCCCAAATCCGGTTTTGACCAGACTCGAGGCGTGAACTAAAATAACAATTAAATAATAATAATAATAATAATAAAAGGAAAATTAAGCGAAATAAACCTCCGAATTTAGTTCCAAAATAAACAACTCTGATAAACATGAGTCAAACGCTCAAATCCGAACAAGTAAAACATAGTTTAGTACGAAAATAGAAAGTACGTATCTACTACAATTAAGCCCCCGATCCCTCAATGAGCTCCTGAGCCCTGAGACGTCCTCTAAGCCTACTCACCAACGAAACCTATAAAACAGTAAAAACAGAGGGGGTGAGCTTACGCTCAGTAGGAAAAAGTAGTAAAGGGAAAAGGACTCCGGCTCCGTCACCAAATTTCTCGATTAGTAACACTTATAAAAAGACAACACACATAGAGATCAACAGGATCACAACTTATTCGCCAATAGAAACAAACTAAGAAACACACGAATACCAACATATAAAATAATTAAACCACGAGACTCCTAGCCACACACGAGCTCAACATATCGTACCGGAAACGCACATCGGCTTAGATATCTTCCCGGAACACACAACATCTGGGTGAAACGAATACATCATACCGTAATACCCCTCGGTCCAGATGTCTTCCCGGAACACACATCATCAGGGTGAAACAACATACATCATACCGGAAACGCACATCGGCCTAGATGTCTTCCCAGAAACGCACATCAGGGCAAGCAACACTACACCATACCGGAAACGCACATCGGCCTAGGTGTCTTCTCGGAAACACGCCTCGGGGCAACAAAAACATACCTCATACCGGAAACGCACATCGACCTAAAGGTCTTTCCGGAAACACACCTCGGGGTAAACAAACAATACCACACGATACCAAACCAAAACACGTTACACCGACCTCATCATACCAACAAAGCTTACCGACATAACTTACCAAGCACGCAACATCGGTCTATCATTCACCCAATCATATCACAAGGCAACAATCATATCACATTCAACACATTCATTCAACCAATCATGTCACGAAGCAACCATTCATATCACTTTCATCATAATTCATATAGTTTAATATGATTCTTAGATTAACCAAATGATATACTATACACCGACATTTAGGGACTATTAACCACAATCAAACACAACCAACAATCAATCCTAAGGCTCGACATGGCCACATGTGATTCTACAATACGACAATTCCCATATTTGAAAGCGGTTATTCTAGTTAATCACATCCTATATGCAAGCTAAGACTTTACCGGTTATTAACATCATATTTGCATACTATTAACATTCTTTAATTGAAAGCGGAATTTACTACTCTTCCCTACCTCAAGTGCTCTCCAAAAGCTTAGTCAACGCGAACGCCTAGAAGTCTCCTCCTTCGAGCTCGGGTCCAAAGTCTAGGATCACAACCAACCCGATAATTAAAGCTAATTCAATTTCGGTTTAACGAGAAAAAACAATAAATTAAGCCCGAAAGTCAAAACATGGGCTGAAGGGAAATTAGGCCGGAATGAGGCCCAATCCGGGCGGCCCACAGGCCCGGTACCCGACCCGGCCCGTTCAACACACTGGCCCGGTACCCGACCCGGCCCGTGCAGCACATCGGCCCAGAACCAGGCATGGTCCGTGCGGCACGCCGGCCCGGTACCTGACACGGTCCGTGCGACACACCTGCCCGGGACCTGGCACGTCCCATGCGGCGTTCCCTGTCGGACCCTGGCACGGTCCGTGCGACATTCCGTGCCGAAACCTGGCCCGGTTCGTGCGGCGTTCCGTGCCGGTCTGGGCAGACACCTTATTCTTCCTCCTCAACTTCGTTTCTACGAAAATATACTTTAAAAACTCAATTTCCAACCTTATTAAACTCCAAAATCAATCACAAAACCCCCAAGCTTCAATACCCATAATGAGTTTCCTCTAAACATCAACAATCAATTGATTTCTAACCAAAACCTCCATTATTCATCATCAAAACAATCATCTAAGTGCAAATAAATCAAAGACTAACTAGTTCAAGCAATTTCCATGGAGACCCATAACTTCAAATGAATTGAAAGGAGATTGAGAGAGTTTACTTACCTTGGAAATGATGAGATGATGAAGATGGTGATGTTTTTGAGAGGATTTGGTGAAGAAATGGCTCTAAAGGTGCTCCCTTTCTCTTGCTTTTTCTTCAAGCTTCAATGAAAGTTCTTCTTCTCTCCTCCCCTTGTATATTTCGGCCACACTAAGATTTTTGGTTAGTAAAAGGTGAATTTTGCATTCACACATTAACTCAAGGTGTGGTGGGGGCTGACTTTGTTTGGTAGGTGAGAAGTTTTGGGGTGGGAGGAATTAAAGTGTACATTTTTTTTTCATTTGTACCAACCCAAAGAAAATTTATATTCTCCTTTTATTTTTCCTTTTTCTTTTGTTCTTTGTTTTAGAAGGAATAAAATGGGAAAAGGTTCATTTGGTTATACACAAAACCAAGCTTCTAGATGAAACTCCGAAGCTTTGGAGCCTAGATTTGTGATGAGTGTGGGAAACATTAACACGGAAAATAAGCGTTGAAATTCTCATGTTGGTTTGGGTTTCCCTTATTAGGAACTTCATATTAGGTTAATGGCCTTGGTTTAGAACTCAACTAACTTGTTACTGATGATGATTGTCTTTTGCTTTCTCTAATAAGAATTTATGCATATTTCAGACCTCTTGCCTCACAGTGATCTTCCATTGCCACTGGTTCTGGCAGTTCGAGTAGAAGACAGTGAAGTATATATCTTTTTGTCTTCCTAGGAAATTGTGAAGGTGTTGGTGGGATGTTTTTGACGTTGTGTCCATTACAGAGTGGCAGAGATACCCACATATTTGTTTTATGAGCTCAATTCGATCCACACAGAAGAGGGGTGGTTTCTGGCGGTTATATGCCGACGGCGCTGCTTGATTGTGCCTCTTCGCTCGACGACTCATGCGTTGGTTTTACGGAGGTATCTTCGCGTTCCCCTCAATTTTTATCGGTTTTGAGTATCGATGATTTGCGATCTGGTCGTCTGGAGCGATCGATGTTGGAGTTGGTCAGATCAAGGTCCATCGATCGTTGTAACCCCTGCCCGACGAACGATTGTTATGGGCAGATTGGTTTTTGTGTCCATCGTGGGATCCAATCTTTGGTGTGGTAGTTAGTCACCGACGACCTTGGACGACTGTGGGACTCGGTCAAAGAGGATTCCGACACGGTGGTTGGTGTTGACCCAAATGATCGAGACTTCTTCTCGAAGCCCTTGACGAGATCGGTTCAAGAAGGAACAAGGCTGGGGGCACCCAGAGTTCACATCCTGGAGAAGTTACCACCGACATTGATTGGAGGATCGAGGAAGTCCTCGTCCGTTCGACTCAGGAGCCTCGAAATCGCTGGGGATTTTCAATGGAGAAGAACGACACCAGAGGAGGCTGGGAAGGCGGCGCAAGACGATGAAGTGGTGGTGCCGTTCGGGGTATGTCTACTGGAAGGTCCCCAATATTGTTGTCGGAGCCAAATAGTGGTGTAGATGTGTCATCGACGAATGTAGGGAGAGATCTGCACGACGACGACGCGAAGGTAAATAAACGATTAGGGTTTCGAATCGGAGCAACGAGGGGATGGGATTCCACCCTCCCTTAATGGGTCATGGCCTAGTGGAGGTTAATGCTCAGGCCCATGAACAAGAAGACCGGGGCAGAAACAGTTTGGGAGGCCCAATTTTAAGCTGGATCAGACAGACGGGTTAATCCATTACAACTCGGGTCAAAGAGCTTCTCGCGACAGGACTCGGATTGGGAAGGACCCGATGAGGAGTTCGAGTCGAGCGTCAATTCCAGCAGCGGGGGCTTTAAGCACCTTCGCCTCGTCGAATGAGTCCGAAGAGGTCCAATGGGGGGTTGACCAGTATCACCACCCCATTGGACGTAAGGTGGTAGAGGTTCCACCAATATCTGGCATGATACTTCCTTACCATTTCGGAGGCCAGCAATCCCGCGTTATGGAGCCCTACTTTTATCATTCCAGGGAGGACGACGCAATTTGGCATCCTGGGAGAGTATCTAGTCCACTGTAGTACCCATCCGGACATGAGTCCGCTCTACGCTAACTTCCAGGTCAGATTTAATGTATCGGTGTCATTCTGTGCTACCGCAACACTCCCTTCTGAACGTATCAACAAAACGGTTCGATTCAAAGAATTAGATTTCCTTTTGCTGCAATCTAGTTCTGTTAGTCTATCACTTTTAGTGTTTCTGTTTTGGTGTTTGGTGGTTTTTTTTACCATTCATCAACCAACATTTATAATATCAAATCTTTTACGGGTCAAAGCTCAGAAAAAACAAATAGGTTAGTCAATTTTTCATTTTTAAAAATCTGACTTTATATATAAAAAGTTATTACACTCGAGCTGAACCTTTTCGTGTTCTTTTTCGCGGTGCACCAAATCCAAAGGTCATCCATATTTTACAGTCAGAAATCCTCAAGGGCGCCGACACAGAGAGGCCTCAGCGGATGGCCGGAACGACGATGACTCCGGCGATGGGCGGGGCATTCACCGGACAGCTAGCCATCTCCGGCGAGAAAGTCACGGCGCCTTCCTTGAACTCCTGCAGAGTCACCATCGTGGCCGAGCGGCTGTCCTCGCTCTACAGCTCCGGCAAGGTCAGCGATCCCAAGGAGTTCTTCCACCTCTGCCTCGCCCTTTCTCGGTACAGTACCTATATCTAGCTCCATTTCAGTGTTCTTAGCCTCGATGAAGCAGATTTTGTTCAGCAATTTGACAAAAATCATAGGGTTTGAGTTTAGGATTCGAATGTGGAGTTGTGATTCTGTGCATTTTATTTTCATTGTTTGTTTAGGAGAGCTCAGTCCAGTTTAATGCACTTTGGTTGGTTCTGGAGAGGAATTTGATGTTTTTTTTGAGTTATTTAGGTTACCTTACGAGCAGTAGAGAGGAGATAGATTTTTCTCTGACGTAAAATGTGCTAGAGAAGAAGGATTATAGATTTTAATCTGATTTTCTTATAGTTTTTCGTGAATGTGCTTCAATGGATTCGTTTTGGAGTGATTGCCTGGTGCAGCATCAAGATATAAAATGAACAAAATCATCAAAGTTGGCTGTGGAGTTTTGACGGTTATTGAAGTTATGCGTAAGTTAAGTGAGTTAATAACTCTTACTAAGCGATTGACATCGGAAATGACTTAAAATGAAGCAATCTAAGTTAGAAGCTCTGCTTACTCTGCCGTTTTAATGTAAATCGAGAGCTTTATCTGTCCGCATACCTAGTGTTGTTCGCCGATGAACTATGAGTCTATGAGTAGCTATTCCTGCATATTTTTTCTTAACACCATTTTAAGGGTCAAAAATAGTCTCTCGTATAACTTTCTCATTATTTACTTATCTGTAAGCATTAGATTAGGCATAAACCATCCAATAAAGAGTTAGGGAAGCTTTAATTGAAGATGAAATGCAGGAGAATTCAGTAAAAAGAAACTGGGGAAGTTGTTGTAATGATATTTTCGTGTATTGTCTGAACTGATTGCTGTTATTGTTATTATTATTATTTTATAATTTAATCGTCTAAACGAATTGACTTTGATAAGTACAGAGGTATTGATCATGCAATTGGAAACAGTCAGGCTCCTGAAACCACCGTAAACATACCCTTATTGTTGAAACAGGTGATTTCCCTCTCATATTATGTCTATGTCAAGTTCTGGATTTCATCTTTTGTATTTGCAATGATATACCTGTTGACTGTTATCATGCCAAGACATTTTAGAAAATATGAAATAAATTGCATTTTAGTTCTTCGCCTACTGTTACATGCTCATCGTTTCTTCGTAATTACAAATTTATTTTGCTTAGAGATTTATTCAGGGTTTTTTAAGAAAAAATGTGTGTATATAGTCGCAGCTTCTGCACAACTAAGTGCATTGTGCAGTACATCTTATTTTGTATCAACAGTAGTTACGTGTACCTCACAAATTCTTAACATTGGTAAACAAAAAGAAACGTTAAAAATAACCACAATTTCTACCATCATATTGCATTTATAGACACATATTTGCCTATTTGTTTCACAAAAATATCCCTCTTGACTAGCATGGTTTATACACAACCTACATCTTCTTGCTATCAGCATATGTAATTTCTCTTATAATGAATTTATGATTTAAAATGATCAACCATTGTTATTCTTACTCTTACTTTTGTATCCGGTGTATAGATATGTCAACATAGAAGTGATGCCTTCTTACAAGCAGCTCTCATGGTGCTTATGATCTCTGTAAAGGTATATTGTGAATCTTTTCTTTTGTTAACCGGATTCATTATTCTGATCTTATTTATTTAACCAGGTTCATTCTTCTGTTTTTGGAATTTTTCTATTACAGTTATTATTTAACCCTTCTGTCCCACAATAGTTGTCCATTTTTATTATGTGGTAATAAGTTCCAGTTGTTTTTTCGATATCATCTTTGAAACTAGCTACTTATACAACTTAAAGTGGGTCAAAATGAAGACACACAAGGAAAGTATATTGAACAAAATTATTCTTAAGGTTTGCTAAATGCCTAACAAGATGGTTATTGTGAACCATAAGGAGTACTCTTTTCACTTTTCTTTTGTATCCCGTGTGCAGTCCTTGTAGTTGCTTTGTTTTACTCCCTTTTCCCTTCACCTTTAAGATGGCTCCTTAATATTCCATACATTCAAACATTTCTTTGTGTGTATCTCTGGATTTTTAAACTGATTTTTTTTCTTCATGACAATGGTAGAATGCATGTAATATTGGGTGGTTTTCAGAAAAGGAGAAGGAAGAACTCTTGACTCTTGCAAATGAGGTTTGTTATTGGTTACTTCATATACACTATTTTGATGTTATGTATGCACTATGTAAGATGTTGCTAATAGTCCTCGTACTGTATATTATAGCTTGGGAGCAGTTATTGCAGTCCTAGAGACATGAACATTGAAGAGAGTCATTCCCGCGATATTATTTCAACAATTATAACAAGGTACTTGATTTGCATTGAAATTGGTTCTAAGTTCATGATATTAATATCCATCTAATGAATAATTATACCCCGTGACATATGCAAGATAAGAACTATAAGTTCAAATATTTTAGTAGTATAATTAATTTAAGATCCTCTTAGACGACAACATCTTTTATGCACATTAGGATAGAAAACTTGTATCGTGATTAATCTCATTTGAAGGTGATGAGTTCCATCTGTTGAGTTTCAAGTTTGTCTTCTGTTTTCACGATGCTGTTCATAATGTCTGAAAATATACTGTTACACCTTTGAATCTATTTATGTGACAAGTACAGCTGATGTATCATGCATGTTATTGATTTATTGTAGTAGATGAATGCTATTAAAAGATCTTTCTCTACGTAGGTTCTACCCCCTCATGAAGATGGGTAATATATTGGTTTTTCTTGAAGTGAAGGTGATTTCCTTTTCATCTGCCTTATCTTTTCTCTTAAACCAGAAAGCAGCACTTAATTTGAAGTTCTCTATTTGTTTCGATGCAGCCTGGATACGAGGCCCATGTGACTGATTTCAGTATCTCCAGGCAGACAAAACATTCTCCAGGAGAAAAAATAGTAACTATCTCACAGATACAAAATAATGCATACATTCTTATTATTGATTTTTACATTTATGATTTGCCTTTTTGTCATAGGTTCCACACTCATTACTTAGTTTCTCTATATGATCATAAATATTGGTAAAAGAAATATTTTTGCACCTCACTTGTGTTTACGTTTTGGTTTTGCCTGCAGCACCTATTTGTAGCACAAAAAGATGAGATAGAAACATCTAAATGTATCATAAGTCCCCAGCTAGTGAAGTAAGACTAATCCTTCCCTCTTTCTATTCAAGAGAGTAGAGGTATTTTTAGTTGTACTCTGACCACATTTATTTTATTTCTTAGCTTCCTTTTAAATGGAAAGGCTGTAGAGAGAAGGACTAATGTCTCAATGGTTAGTTTAGTTTCCCTACTTTCTGAATAAGTCAATACATCCACTTGCTGCAAATAAGGACTAGAGCTCAAATTTTTAGTTCTGTAACTTCCATGTTATCAGGATCTTGGACCACAGTTGCCTACAAATGTAACTTCCATGCTTAAATATGGAACAAATCTTCTTCAAGCTGTGGGTCAGTTCGAGGGTAAGCTTGAATGCTTGCCTAATATCTCTTATTGACCATTTTTTACATGATCTTGTTTTGGCTCTTGACATTTTGACTTCAATTATTGTGTAGGTCACTATATCATAGTTATTGCCTATATGAGTGTAACATCAGCGCCAGACACTCCAGTTTTACAAGATTATGTTCATCCTGATGTTGCTTCACAGTATCCAGGTATGCTTATAGAGAACCTAGAAGGTTAGATGTTCAAATGCATGGTCATAATACATGCCTAATTCTCTCTCTCTCTCTCTCTGGATCTAGATTCCGACATAATCGAGGGGGCATCACGTATATCACTTAATTGTCCTATAAGGTATGAACTAATAGTGTGATTTTAAGACTGATTGCTCCTCACAAAAAAACATCATGGTTTTGTTTTTTTCCTCTTAAAAGTCATTTTTTGCTTCTCCATCTTAACACAGCTATAAGCGCATGAAAACTCCCGTCAAAGGACGTTCCTGCAAACATTTTCAGGTGTGTGCTCTACTCAGTATCAAATCTAATCAACATTTTTGTTATGTTTGGTTACTTTGCGTACTTTATTTTCTTTGATGAACAATGGTGCACTGTAAAGTTATGATATAGGATAAGTTACATATTCTTCCCTTGCTCGACCATTTTCTAAGATGCTGCTCCCATATTCTTTGAACTTCATTCAATGTTTTGCTGTGAATCTGGTGTAAGAATTTAGCTCAAAATTTCAAACCTGGTATTATTGATGAATTTTTGTAGTTTTTGTTTAAGATTGTGAGATGAGTTTGCTACATAATTTTAGAAATAAAGTATCCACAGCATATTTTGCAGAATTTTGGTTCCTTAAAGATTGTCCAATTGATGTGTGTTTGTGTTTAAAATCTGATACCTAGTAATGTTTATTATTTACTAGCTTTTGTTTTAGTGATTCCAGCTTGTCACTATACATTGAGTAGAAATGTTAAATTTCCTTCAAACCAACCATTTATGAACGATTATTTTTCATGAATTTCATTCTCTGACTCTGTTGGCTTCAGTGTTTTGATTTTAGTAACTTTGTTGACATAAATTCAAGACGGCCATCCTGGCGCTGCCCACATTGTAACCAGTCTGTCTCCTACACTGACATCCGTATCGATCAAAATATGGCTAAGGTAAGTACCTATACTTTTGCATTTGCTATAACTCTCAGGTGAAAACCAAAGTTTGGAAAGTTAAATTTGAAAACTGCAAATCAATCATAGCCATTGGATTACAATTTTAACGGTTGAGATATTTCCAAAGTAAAAACTTTCCAATGTTAAACTTAACTTTAGATACATCTCAACCGTTAAAAACTATAATCCAACGGGCACAGATTGTTTTCATTTTCCACTTCAACTTTTGGTTTTCACCTGATTGTTTCTCTTGCATCGTTGATCTCACCTTAATATAACTCACCATCTTCTTGTATCATTTCACAGGTCCTAAAAGAGGTGGGAGACAGTGTCAACGATGTGATTATATCCGCCGATGGATCATGGAAGGTTGTTGTGGAAACCAATGACAATGTAGATCAAGCACACACCATTCAGAAGGAGCAGCAAGAGCCTAATGTTTTGGATCTTACCAATGAAGATCATGAGATGGCTAACACGGACACATTCGAAATTCAAGAAGTAAAGCCTTCCCAAACCAACCTTGCTCCTCAACCCGTTTCTCCAGACCCAAATACACAGCCAGAACTAAACAATTCCAATGTGGCTAATCAAAATCTTGCTGCTGAAGTAGACGATGACTTTTGGTCAGGTCTTGATCTTCCCCATTTTGCTATGCCAGATGCTCAAATTGCCAGTGGCATCTCACAGGCTAATTCGTTGCCAACCCCTCCATTGACTAATCTGTCGATTTCAGCAATTGATTCTTTTCTCAGCAATGAGTATGGGAGGGGAGCGTTTACACCGGGACATGTAATGGGAACTCAAGTGGTGCAGCAACAACCCCAGGTACTGAATTTACAACAAAGACCAAGAGTCGGTAACTTTCCCATGCCCAACTGTTCATACCCTTCTTCTCAAACTGCCCCACCTAGACTCCCCACTGAAAATGAATGGCAACAACACTTTGTTAGATTCCATTGGAATGAGGTATTGAACTCTTCTTCATTTCTGTTTTGCTTAGATTGTTATTGCCTCGGTCCCAATGTGTTCACTTTTCGTATTTAGAGGTTAGTTATGCATGAATTGTCTATAATAGCCCTCTTACGAGTTGGTTATAAGGGTTAGTTACACCTAGCTATACCTAAGTTTACTCGTTTTTCACAAAACTACACCTAAGTGCTAAATTCCTTTTGCAGCGACCGAAGGTTTCAAAAAATTCCACAGAGCTCCTTTTTGCTTGAAAATGCCCTTGACTTTAATCTAAAAAAATACCATTTTCATCTTTTAAATAGTTTTTTTATACATGTAATCAAAATGTTTTGGATAGTTATAAGGGAATTTTTATCATTTCTTTAGGCAAAAAAGAGCCATATGATTTTTTTTGAAACCTAAGGTAACTTCAAAAGAAATTTAGGTTGAAAACGTGTAAACTTAGGTGTAGCTATGTGTATTCAACCCTGGTTATAACTATTTGATCGATTAAAATATGGAGCCCATAAAACATTTATTTTGGGACTGACTGAGTATTCATAAATTTACTTGATCTGCTTGCATTCATGTTCTTAACTGAGTTATCTTTGTGCTTAACGTGTTTTCCTCTTCTTTTCATGTGGCAAAGAATCAAAGCAATCAAGAGCGTCCATTTGTTCCTGGTCAACTTTACAGTCAACAAACAGGCTTCCCAGGTCAGGTGCGTCCATTCGTTCCCGGTCAACAAACCGGCTTTCCAGGTCAGGAGCGTCCATTCTCTCCGGGTCAGCAAACCAGCTTTCCAGGTCAACAAACCGGCTATGCAGGTCAACTCCATGGTCCACACATGCCAAACCCTTCCCTTCTCTCCGACTTCCAAAATCCCCACCTGCAACAAGCTTTTAACCCGAGGATGCCACTTCAATTCACTCACCAATCTCCAAACCTGGTTCAACCATCCACACACATCCCACAAACTCATCATCTTCATCAAGGAGCACCCCCAACTGCAAATCTTCAATTCTCCGAAGCTGCTAGAGCAGCTATGCAGGTAACAAGACAACCTCAGACCACGCCAGTTCATCTTCAAACACCCAGTCCAGACGGGTTTAGGACCCCACAATCCGTCTCGAGAACAGATGATCTGGTGAGTACAGATCAAGAGCAGAACTGGAGACCCACAGGTAGAATGCGGGGAAGTCTTCAAGGCTCAGCCTACTCCGCAGCTTACAGCCAGTTCATGATGCAGAGCATCTTAACACCAGCTCAGGCCATGACACCACCGAACCCAACACCTCCGCCTCCTGGCTTTTCCTCGCAGAGATCTCAAGGTATGCATTGATTTGAGATGGCCTGTTTTGTGTTCCCCTTCGTTACCACGGGAAGTTACAATGCGCCTTGGTCTTAGTTTATTTAGGGTCCATATAATTGTAGAGTTAGTAAATATATATACATATGTAAGCCAAAGACCGAGGGAAAGAGGTATTTTTTGGGTAGTTATGATTTGTTTTGTTAGGGACAATGAATGATAGAATTGAAGTTAACTAATGAGAAGTTAGTAAATTATTGCTTTTGTTCCTATGAATGGTGAGGTGGAGAGTATTGTATTTCTTCAACCTATCATTCCTAAGAATCTGAAGTTAGAATGAAGTTCTAAAGAGCATCTTGAATAGGGTGAATAAGTTATGTGGGCGAATTCCTCTGGCGCATAATCTAGACGATGATTTTATCGTCTGGGCAAAAGCCTAATGACTATATGTGTTCAATCGATTTTCGGGCACCACTTGTCCTCTTTTATGAAAAAATAATATAAAAATAAAAAAATCGGTATTTGGCCGGTAGGGTTATTTCCCACCGGTTTTTATTAACCCAGATTTTCAGTTTGTATTTCTTATGAAATACTAGTTATAATTCTATCAACCTAGCTTGAACTATTGTTATTAAAGATGATCTAAGAACGTTTTCAAGCAATGATTTTCATGAATAGATACATTTCATCTTCTCTCTTCTTGCAATGTCAACGATAACGCCAATGATTTGTGTCGGTTAAAACGTAAAAATGGGTTTGTGTAAATTTACCCAAAATTGTCGGATGAAAGTGTCCTTGGACTGCAGAAGTATCGACGTTTGGGGCTTTATAGCCAATAGTTGACGTTTACAGATGTACTTGCTCCTAGATGTGTTTACGGGAAGACGGTGATTTTTCTTGTGACCAAATGTTATCCATTCGAGCTGCTTATATCTAACTTGTATACTTAGAGCACATGCAACGTCAGGTGAATTGGGGGTGAATTCAATAAACGAAACAGTGAAATTGTGATTTTTATAGTGAATCATCCATCTTGGAAATGAATGATTCATGGTTTTATTCGTTCCTATTCGTTCATGTACTAGACTACTATGATTGTAAGAGCATGTACAGTGGGTCGTCCCACAACCTCGGCTTGTGTTTTTGCGGGCTGCATGACGCGGACCGTCCCGTTGTGGGACGGCTTTTACGCGTCCCGCGTCCCAAAAAATGCGGGCCGAGCCTCAGGCCGCGTCCCACGTCTCACAACCACGAGCTGAGCCTCGTCCCGCGTCCCGCCGCCAGCCACTCCCGTGTTGCCACGCTTCCTATTTTTGTTTTTAAATACGAAAAATCAGATTTAACTAAATATGGTTGATCCACTCACATTCAAGCCTCACATCCAAGCCCCATTGTAAAACACTCATTATTTTGAGTCCCGAGTCCTATTATTTTGTCTAGTCAACATGTGAACCTTACATACGAGCTTCACATACGAGCCCTTCCATTATACATGCTCTAAAAGACCGGACAGAACGATCGATTAAAAGATACACTTGAAAAAAATCTTTGGAGTTAGCTCACTAGTGAAATTGGGACCTTTGTCCAACTACTAACGTGTCATAGACACACCATGAGTCCATATATGGGCTAGGACCAGTTTATAGGCCCAAGATGACCCAGTCAAGGCCCAAACAAAGCCCATTCCATGACATCATTTAAATACGCTAGGGTTTCAAGCTCCACGCCATTACGGATCGTCGAGGAACGAAGCTCAGAGAAGAGATACTCAGTTCGTCGCCGCCGCCTCCACATCGCAACCATGGTGCGTATCTTCCTATCTCTTATCCACTGTTTGTTTCCCGGGAAACCGCGGGAAAATGATACCAACTGAGCTGTGTTGTTCAGAATCTAACTGAATTTTCCTCCATTTCGTCTCGCCAGATCATTCCGGAGAAGAACCGCCGCGAGATCTCCAAGTACCTCTTCCAAGGTACCGATCTGTGATTGTGTTTTCGCTTCTGTCGTTGATTCTGTATTGAATCATTGATCCTTACCTGTTTGATGAAATGTTGCAGAGGGAGTGTGCTGGGCGAAGAAGGATTACAATCTGGCGAAGCACCCTGACATCGATGTGCCGAATCTTCAGGTGATTAAGCTGATGCAGAGCTTCAAGTCGAAGGAGTACGTCAGGGAGACGTTCGCTTGGATGCATTACTACTGGTTCCTCACCAATGACGGTATCGAGTTCCTCCGGACTTACCTCAACCTTCCATCGGAGATCGTCCCGGCCACTTTGAAGAAGCAGGCCAAGCCCCAGGGCAGGCCGTTCGGTGGCCCTGGCGGCGACCGTCCTCGGTAATTTCTGCTTCTGCTTAATCTGTTTTTGTTGTCTCTCTCAATTGATTTGTATGATTTGGATTCCTGTTGGTGATTGGATGTCATTGTTAGCTGTTTCCAAATTGATCTTGGTAATTGCTGCTTTAGAGCATGCCATTGTTAGCTGTTTTCAAAATGATGTAGCAATTCGCCTAGCCTCCCATGGTGGTATAAGCCAAGTGCATGTGCCAATAGCCATGTGTCGCATGGCTAGTGGCCACAAGGTGTGTTAATTGGGTGGGTCGGGGAATCCTCCATCCACAGGGTGGGTGATTTGCCAAAACCCCTATTTTTTGCCTATTTCCCCATTGTATCCTCCTTGTGTTGGAGGTGCTCTTGGTATGTTTAGTTGTAATTCCATATCGTTGTTCAGTTCGGTACTAAGACTCTATTGACAGTTGGATTTTGTTAATCATGACTTGGGTTTTTAGACGTTTTATAGTTTATGGTTGTTAATAGAGTAATTGATGTGGAACAGTGGCCCGTCTCGTTTTGATGGGGAGAGGAGGTTTGGTGGTGATAGAGATGCATACCGTAGAGGTCCCCAGGGACCTGGTGGAGATTTTGGGGGTGACAAAGGTGGAGCTCCTGCTGATTACAGGCCTTCATTTGGGGTAAGCATATCTATTTCAGTTGTGTGCTTCATTATCTTATCCATATATTGAATTACTCTAACTTGACACCGTGTATCTTAACTTCAAGTAGTTAAGTAGTTGTGTTCCGACTTTTATGTAATTTTGAAATTTTGTATCGATCCTGCCTTTATTTTGTTATGTAACAAGCCTGATCATTTGCTACTCGTGAAATATGAGAGACTTGGAGCTTCATATACATGTTTTGTTAATCACTCGTAATTTTACTATGCTTTTAGTGAACAATGGTTTCTCTAGTTTCAATGTTTTTGGATGAGCTGGTTGGTTTCATATCATTTTCGTTACTGATTTGTTGAGTATTTGCTCAAATACTCTGTTGAGTGTTTTGTTTCCATATGTAGCCCTACTGACTACCTATGCGACAAGTTCTGATGCATCGTTTTAAGTTTGGGATTGCTCTTGTTTGTACATCAATTGTAATTATATATTGCTTTGCATCTCATCCAATGTTTGTAGGCGCCAACTCAAATATACCTCCCCCATTACTTTGTTTAAATTATGTTTCCATCAATAAGTAAGCCATTACGCCGTGGGATAGAAGGGTATGTATGAAAGTCAAGTCATAGTCTCACTCAACCTTGATTTTTACAAAGAGCCAAATAGGACACTAATTATGAGCTTAACTCCCATTTTAGTATGTAGGTTTGCTTTACTCTATTCCATACTTTATGTAAACAAGATTCCGTATCACTTTCTTTAGAGTTTGATACAAATCATTAATTAAGCTTGTTCCTTGTGGGATGGAAGGGCATATATGAAAGTCAAGTCATAGTCTCACTCAGCCTTGATTTTTACTAAAGCCAAATAGGACACTAATTCTGAGTTAGACCCACCCACCCCCACCCTTTTCACTTCCATGCTGCACGAATTGTTCTATAATGTGGGTTTGCTCTACTCCATTTCATATTTCATGTATTCAAGATTTTGATTTAGACCTCGGGCTTATTATTCATGAACTTATATATCATCTATTTAACTTTCAGGGTTCTGGTGGGTCGAGACCTGGTTTTGGGCGTGGAGGTGGTGGCTATGGTGCAGGGCCAACTAGCTCAAATCTTCCTTGAGAGAGGATTGATGGGTTTTACATCTTAGTTTTGGCAGTCAGGATCAAGTGCTGTGACTTGCACATGGGTTTTATGTAATGAATTTTGGCAGCAAGCCCGTTGACTTTATTTGGTTCCTTGTTATGTTCAGAAATGACATCTAGTCCTTTATTTTTGTTCGAAAATTCAAATTGTTGTCTTTCTGTTTAGAATCTGAAGTGCACAAAATCACTTCTTTTCCTTTGTTGGATGGCAGTGTTCTAAAAGTCGACTGGATGCCGCCTGAATGGAACCCTTTATTACCGTTTTTTTATATGGGGGAAACTCCGCTACACACCGGTTTTTTGACTTTCATTATCACACTTCATAATTGTCACTTTGTATCCCCATAGTTGTTTTTTTTTTGCAGAGAATAACGGTAATTTTTTTAAAAAGCAAAGGTAAATTGACGTTTTTTACCGTTGATGTCTACAAAATGATACACAATTACAGGTATTATGTGACAATTTTCGTTAGTCTTCCGTTCTATTCTGAAAAAAGCTCAAGTAACACGTTAGTATGTGAAAACCGTAGTCAAAGAACTGGTATTTCATGGAGGAGTCCCTATTACATTTTTTTCCTGTACCTCCTGAATGGAACTTTTGATTACCAACAATGTATGGATGTGATTGAATTTTAAATGCAACACCTGTTTAGCTTAAACTTTAACTTCTTCTTTAGGCATAAAAGAGGTTCATCAAGAAGCTTCAATGCCAAAAAAGTAGAAGCAAACATCTCGTGAACACGCACAGCCAACTCAATCCTCGAAGCACTTTCTTATCTTTGCCCATTACATTCAAGAGACAATCACAACAAACCTACGAGCAATTCATATGTTATTACCTTTCAACTATATATTATATTTGGGGAACGAGAAGCTGCTTCAAGCATTTCCAAAGCACTAGGGAGATTTAATCGGGCAAATCCACACGAATAGCTTTGATTCACTTATAATTCGTTCATCCTCTCATACCGTTAATCAGGACGAACACACCATGTATTGCATAACAAGTGGCCAAAAGATAGACGGATTGAGTTTTCCACTGGATCCACATGATATAAATCATTCGCTTAGAAGATAATCACCCAAAACTATTAAAAACCAACTTTTTTGACAATTTGTCCCACTAAATCAAACTACTTTTACCTTCCATTACAAGTGTTCTTAGATTAACATAAAATCAATGTTTGATTTATAAAAAAAATTGCTTTACTTAAATCAACTTGTACATCAGGATCAATGTTTTTATTAATAGACGATTATGGTGTATTTGTATAGTATATTATCATTTTTAAATCATAACATCATATTCAGACTAATCAATCTCCAATCAAGCTAGAAAGAATAACAAAATCAACAAAACATTATTATCGATTTTGTATTCAACATCAAAATTGAGAATCATGAATATCATAATTTATCATCTTCATCATGTTATTGGCGCAATTTTAGATCAAAATTGCCAAGTGGGCATGCGAAGCCCGATTAAAAAAACGAAACCAAAACTTCTCGAAAAGAAGAAAAAGTCCACTTCATGTCACGGATTTTCAAACCTCACTTTTAAAGGATCAAAAAGCTCTCGGTAGAAGAAGAAGAAGAGCAGGTCGCATTTGCACAGCCAAAGCAAAGAGAGAAGATCCCAATAGACGAAGAAGCCAACACTACATTGCCGACCAAATCCAGAGCTCAGCTCTGCAAAATCTTCTATTTTTCTATACCCTTTACATGAATCTCCTTAAACCCCAAAACGATTGAGACCCAGCTCGTGGGTTTTCGAAAATGGCCGCCAAGGAATCGAGGTCCAGCTCGACGGACAGTAGCAACATCAAAGGAGTGCTCACTCATGGAGGTCGATATGTGCAGTACAATGTGTACGGTACCTTGTTCGAGGTCTCCACCAAATACGTCCCTCCGATTCGCCCAATCGGTAGAGGAGCTTACGGAATAGTATGGTATGGATGTGATTTGATTTGATAAAAGTTTTGATTTTGGCTTCTGGGTATGATGATTCTGTCGATTTTGGTTTGTGGGTCTGTGTATTTTTGTGGGTATGTTTTGATGTGCTTGGATTTGGATTTGGGGAAATTATGGAACCTAACTCTGTACTATGACCGTTTCCGAATCCTAATTGTGCTTGACTTTTGATGACAATTCCTAATTGTCACCTTTCAAAAATCTGTCTGATTTCACGGATAAGTTTTTGGTAGATTATGCAACAAAAGGTAGACCCTAGTTAGGACGTGCAAAAGAGGTAAAGGTGAGGGCTACTTAATGACGTTAACCCTCACCTTTACGCTAGGTTCTACAAACTTTTGAAAGGTCATAGTTAGGAATTGTCATTAATAATCAAGCACAATTAGGATTCGAAAACGGGCCCCTTTGGATTTTGGTATGGTTTTGGATCAATTTGGGGTTTTGATTCTCTGGTGAGCTTGATGTTTGTATATAGTTTGTTTTGGGAATGATTATGAACACTAACCTTGTTTTTGTTAGGTTGTGTATTTGTGATTTGAGGTAGAATTTATGTGTTTATGACTCCTTGTTTTGTATTCACATCAAAAGAAATGATAATT
Organism: Erodium maritimum; assembly: GCA_963921825.1. NCBI lineage: Eukaryota > Viridiplantae > Streptophyta > Magnoliopsida > Geraniales > Geraniaceae > Erodium > Erodium maritimum. The sequence continues at coordinate 73,673,539 of OY997592.1, read as the reverse complement.
GGCTATGCAAGTAATGTGCTTGATGCAACATAGTTTATTTCCTTTCAGTGCTGCTGTGAATTCAGAGACGCGCGAGGAGGTTGCTATTAAGAAGATTGGTAATGCGTTTGACAATAAGATCGACGCCAAGAGGACCTTGAGAGAAATCAAGCTTCTTCGTCATATGGATCATGAAAATGTAAGTCTCAATCAAAACAGAAGAGTTTAGAAATTGTTGCTAGTCATGATATGTAGTTTAACTAAAACACGTGCTTGATCTTCATATATAGTTTGTGGATTTGTGAGCTGTATCGGTTATAAACTTGTGCTTGATCTTCATATAGTTTGTGGGTTTATGAGCTATATCGGTTATAAACTTGTGCTTGATCTTCATATAGTTTGTGGGTTTGTGAGCTTTATTGCTCTTGGGGTATTTTTTTCTAAGAAAATTATGGTGTAGGTTATTGCCATCAAGGACATCATTAGACCCCACAAAAAGGAGACCTTCAACGATGTTTACATTGTCTATGAATTAATGGACACCGATCTTCATCAGATCATCCGTTCAGACCAGCAACTCACGGATGATCATTGTCAGGTTTGGCATAAAAAATACTATTTTATTACGAGTTTGGTCTTGAAATTATGTGTTCGGTTGATATTTGACGAACCCTTTTGCAGTACTTCCTTTACCAACTGTTACGGGGTCTGAAATACGTTCACTCAGCCAATGTCTTGCACCGTGATCTCAAGCCCAGCAATTTGCTTCTCAATGCGAATTGTGACCTCAAGATTGGAGACTTTGGGCTTGCCAGGACAACCACTGAAACCGATTTCATGACCGAGTATGTTGTCACTCGTTGGTATCGAGCACCGGAGTTGCTCCTTAATTGTTCGGAGTACACTGCTGCAATCGATGTTTGGTCTGTTGGTTGCATATTTGGTGAGATCATGAAGAGGAAGCCTTTGTTCCCCGGCAAAGATTATGTTCATCAGCTCAGGCTCATCACAGAGGTATGCATTTTGGGATCTATATGTAAACCTTTTTTGTGTATAAAAGTTTAGAATAATTGCATATAACTACCTTATGAATTGCCTACAATCACATGACCTCATCTGGAAAAAATGGTGGTTTTCACATGACACAATCGTACAACATATATGGAAACCATATTAATTGGAATCTGTTCTCGAAATCCTCCACGGAATCATATTAAAATCAGAAGATTAACGGATGAAAATGAGTAGTTTTGTGATATTATAATATTTTTAAACTCACGGGACGAAAAAATGAAAATAAGTGATGGTTTCTGTCTGTTTTGTACATTGGTGATACGTGGAAAATCATAAGGGTAGTCATATGTTTGTTGAAAATTTACAACGGGGTAATATGTTTGCATAAATTTATTACAATATCATGTGTTTGTGGGTAATTCATAAAGGTTGTTATGCGCAATTAACCCTAACAGTTTCTTCGTTTCTCACCATGTTGATTTTGATCATATCATCACTCATGTATTCTTATTGTTTGTGTCCAATAGTTGATAGGCTCACCCGATGACGCAAGCCTTGGATTTCTTCGAAGCGACAATGCCAGGAGATATGTTAGGCAGCTTCCACAATGTAGGAAGCAACAATTTGCAACTCGGTTTCCCAACATGTCTCCAAAGGCATTGGACCTTCTAGAGAAAATGCTCGTGTTCGATCCCAACAAACGTATAACAGGTACATGAGAGAGGTTCCAAATTCCAAACCAAAACTTATATAGAAGAGCTAATTGCAAAAATATACCCCGAGGTATTCATTTCTTGCAACTTGTATTCATCTTTTTTGATAATGGAAAAAAATGTCCTGAACTTGTGTTTTTGTTTCACTTTGTATAAATTTGTTTTAAAATGACAATTTTACCCTTGGAAATTTAAATTTAAAAATCAATATTTAAAGAACAAAAAATTCAAATTTTCATATCCCTTTAATTTCATACTCTTTGTATGGTGCATAGAGGAAGAAAATTAAAGAATATGAAAATTCATATTTTTTTTTTGTTTTTTTTACTTGTTTTTTTAAATCTAAATTGTAAGAATAAAATCGTCACTTTCATATAAATTGTAACAAAAAGACAAGTTCAGGGTATATTTTGCCATAATTAAAAAATATCCCTACAAGTTGCAAAAAACAAATACCTTACCATATTTTTTGTGCAATTATCCCTGTGTAGAACTCGTTTTAATTCAGTTTTGTATGGTTTTACTATCTTTTTTTCAGTTGATGAAGCACTTTGTCACCCGTTCTTGTCGTCTCTTCACGACATCAACGACGAGCCGGTCTGTCCCAGGCCTTTCTCTTTCGATTTCGAGCATCCATCGTGCAGCGAAGAGCAGATCAAAGAGCTGATCTTGAGAGAATCGAAAAAGTTCAACCCAGATCCGACCCATTAGGAGAAACTTGTTGAAGTATCAGTACACACTGTATAAACCATCTCTGCATTGAACCCAACTTGTGCATATTAGGGTCGATTCAGGTTCTTCAATGAACCAGTAAGGTGTAGAAGGTAAGATTGAGACAAAAAAATGTGTAGATTTCTCTCTTGATGAGCTGAGACTTAATGGATGTGAAGATGTACCAAAAAATGTGCTAATGTTATTCATGTTTTTTTTTTGGCTGGCATTATGGTTTATTTGCTTCGAGAATTGTTATGATATATGCCTTCAGTAATCTTATGAGAAAGATTGTGTAAGGTTCGTACGCAGATGTGTAGTCCTGTTATAACCCACATATATATGCTCAATCCGAAGGAAAAGTGTTGAAATATTATGAATCCTCGAGTATGTGAAATGTTCAGCTAATAAGACAGCTCATTGGATTGCAAGGACGTCATGTTCTTGGTCTGTCCTGTAATTCTTATATTGGGCCTTCAATTGAGTATTCTTAGACCATCCGGTCTGCAGGTTAGTTGGGGTCGATTCATCAAGCATCCGTAGTGAAGGTTTGGTGCTGGTGGGTCGATTCTAACCAGAATCTCAAGGTGTTCAAGGGAAAAGGCCGAGAGAGAAAAGAAAGAGAATAAAGTCGATCAAAACTAATGTAGACAAATTCATCGATCCCATGACGGATGCTCTTATTCATTAAAAAAAGGAAATACATGATTGTGTTATATAAGTTATAACAACAACTAGCACCCAAGCTATTTCTCAAGACAATGGGCTTTATTTTATTTGGTTTCACACACATAACATAGTGCTATATATATTCTTCATCTTCATCTTCAGTTGTATCTATTTCTGAGTTGAGAGCTTGATATGATTTAAAGCAGAATTTATACCCTTTTCATAGCTATAGCTTATAAATTCCTCCACAGTGGTTTCTCTGTATTTAGGAGGATTATCTTCCGATAACAACTCTTTTATAGGTCCATACAGTCTGCTAGTCGATTGAGCGAATGTCGTAAAAAAACAGGCCACGGATAATCTTGGCCCTACTCTGTTCGCCAACACCCTGTGATCGATGCTCTTGAACCTGTCGTTTGTCACCAGCTGAAAACCACCCGAAAATCTGTGTTACGTATGAATATGTATATGTTGGAATATAAAATTATAACCGAGTCTTTAATTATGATTATGAGATTTTAGTTGTGTTGTGTTTTCTAATTAATTTGGTATCGGAGTTTGGTTTTTCCTCACGCATTTTAAGCATACTATATATAAAAAAAATCATTATTTTTCTACTATTTTTAATGGGTCTCAACTCTTTATTTCTATTCTCAAAAGTGTTTTTTCTTCTTTTAAATAATTCAAATCCAAACCACTAAATACCAAACCACTAAATATGTTGTCCATGAGAGCGCGTGTTAAAATGTGAGACTATAATTAAGGTCTTCAACTATCAATTAGAGTTTTTGAGTTGGTCTTCTAATATGGTATTAAAGTATGGTTCCTCATGAACACGAATTTGAACCTTAATATTTTTCAAAAAAATCATTATTTCTCGGTTGTCCCTAATGGGCCCCACCACTTATCAGCTTGTTCTTTAGGGTATGTGTTAGAATACAAAACTATAATTGAGTCTTGAGTTTTTCCGAAAACAGACATCACTGCCAGCAGTGGCGGAGCTAGCTTTTTTAGTGGGGGGGGGGACCGATTTTTTTTTAGTAATAATACGTGACTGTAAAAAAATTTGAGGGGGGCACAACTGCGAAATTATAAAGAAATATGGAGTATTTTTTAGAAAAATCGAAAAACATATAGAAATGTTTCAAAAAAAATTGAGGGGGGCACGTGCCCCATGGGCCCATATGGCTCCGCCACTGACTGCAAGGACGTGTTTTAAAATATAAAATTATGATTGAGTTTACTACCGGACTTGCCTGTAACATATCTCCGATGTTGACTATCAACGCTCCAGGAACGTGCAACACGTGGATCCATCGGTTTTCGATCAGCACTTGGAGGCCTCCGATAGTGTCTTGTAGGAGGACCGTGAGAAAGTCCTGGTCAGCGTGTTGAGGTGTGCCCATTGTCAGCTCTGGCTCCGGACAAGGTGGATAATAGTGACCCATTACTGTGAGCCCCTTGTCGCAGTCCATGTCTTTCAAGTGGTTCGAACTCAGACCAAGAGCCTCCGAGAGCAACTCCAACAGCAAAGTTCCAAGTTTTTGTATTTGTTTCGTGTACTCAACGAAAATATCTCTACAAACAAGTACTTGTTAGAAAATAATAATAATAATAATAATAACAACAATAATAATAATAATAATAATAAACGAGAATTACACGAGAATGGGAGTTAAGGGCATCCACAGTCGTGGGCGGGGAGCTGACGGGGAGGCGCTGGCGGGGAGCAATCGCCGGCGAGGAGCTGGCTGGGAGCTCCACGCCTCTTCTCACCGCCGGATGGAAACAAAAATGTGAACAAAAAGGTATATAGCTTACTATAAGCCACTTAGTATTGTAGGGTACTGGCTGGGAGAGCTGACTATAAGTCAATAAAAAATAATTATTTTTCTTTCCGCCAACTCTTCCCCGCCAACAACCGACTATTAGACTGTGGATGCCCTAAAAAGACATGAATGAGAATTATAGGACTTGAAAGGAGAGACATGTCTTATCAGATATGTTTACATATGAAACACCAAAAATGCTATATCCTTTAAACCAATAAAATAAGGAGATAACTTTGTAAACTAATAGTTGATTAACTTTAATTTTCATATCCTATTTATGGATTTGGATATGAATTATTTAGAAGGAAAGCATTGAGAAGAGAGATAAAGTCTTTGAAGATAAGACTCAATAAAGACTTATAAGGGCATATGAGATAAATAGATAAATATTTATATATTTTGAAGAGTGTGGAGTTTGAACTCGTGTCTATGAGATTAACTCGTTTCTAACACAAATGAGGTATAACCTAACGTTTACCTGCATATTTGTGGCAAATCTTCAAAGTCGGGTGGGTTAGGAGCCATCGCGAAAGCGAGGGTGTCCCTCCAATCAGCACATGGACGAGTATAGAGACCATAGTTACTATTGTACTGCACCTTTCCTTGTCGTGTGTACCATTTCTTCTTCTCCTCGGTATCTTGCTCGTGAAACCGTCGCACCCCTTCCAACATCTCTTCAAGAACACTTGTCGGAATCCCATGGTTGATAACCTGGAAAAACCCGATAGTTTCTGACGCAACACCAACTTTATCGAAAATCGCCTTACGCTCCTTGGCATTGCTCTCTACACCTTGAAGGTCTATGGTAGGAATGGTGAATTGGGTTTCATTAGACTCGTTGTGTAAACTACGTGACGGGTGGTGGAAAATACGAGGAACCTTAGAAACCCTAGCGTCAACGAGTCCTTTGACACCACTGTTGGTGTCGTCGAAAGATTTTAGTTCACTTTCACGATCGTGATCTTCTTCGGTTGTAACCACCATGGTGGGAATGGGATGGCCTACAATACAAGCATTGTAGTTAAGGAGACAAAGCATAGATAAGGGGAAACTTCAATAATATGTCTCCGAACGACTTATTTTTATGTTGTCCTCACCTTTATAAAAAAACGCGCTCATCAAAAATGAACTATTTCCATTAATTTTGGCGAAAAATCCCCTAAAGATTCAGAAATCTTAAAATATCCCTACACTCAAACCCAAAAAACCATCCCAACCCTACACCTTAAAAAAAACACTAAACTATACTTAGTTGAAATAAGCTCGATTAGTTAGTTTAGTGTTTTTGGGAGGGTTTTTTAGGGTTTGAGAGTACAAATACTTTTGATAACTTTTGGTAATAACATAAATTAAAAAAAAAACATAAAGGAAATGGATAACTTTTGATGATAAACATAAGGGCCCGTTAGGGTTCAAGAAAAGCTGCTAACAAAACCATCGGTTAGAAAAGAATATAAAGTATGGAAACTTGAAATGTGATTATGCCTACCCACCCGTTAGAAACATAAGATCGAATGGGCAAAACAACAATGATCACTATGATTTAACCAAATATCGTTTTGTTCTGATGCCATATACAAATGAATATGAGGAGCTAAATCAAAGAGCTAATAGCTAACAACTCCTATAACATCTTTTATTGGCTACAACGACCAGATCATGTAGAAAACTTATTCATATTCTCAACCGTAAGTAGTCAAATGTACGCACGTTTTTAAAAAAAAGATGAACACAACACGTTGCCATAAAAGAAGACGCATTTAAAAAGGTTAGAACAAATTATTAGGGTTTCATAGTGAATAGAACAAGAAAAGCAACACACAAATGGTGAAGAAATCAATCATACTTGTAAATGTCTTCTGGTTGATGAAGCATTTGAAGACCATGGCACTACTTATACTAAGTAAGATGTTGGATAGTCAAATTTGCTGACCGAGGATTTGGAATAAAATAAGTGGAAAAATGTGTAATTTTCCGGAAATCAAAGGACTAAATAGCAATTCATCCAAAATGTCTTGCTTAAATTCATACAAAAATAGGAAAATATTGTGAGGTGGTTATTTTACTGCCAAACTTTGATGTATGCAAATTATATTAAGAATTAAATAATAATTTTCTACCCAAATACCTGAAATTTAAAGTCAGTTACAAGAAAAATAAGTTTTTTGTTTAAAAAAAAATTGTTTGCCTTGTTCATTTGGTATTTGTTGTTTTGTGATCCTATCTGGAATCTCACGTTATTTTTTTTATATGTTATTTATTTATTCTGATAAAAAATTGTGAGATCTACCAAATAAATCTATATAATAACCCTTCTTTGAGAGGTTTATTAAATGGGATAATGAAAATGATTTGGACTAAAACCCCAACCTTGGGCCCATTTGGATACCAAAGGTTAAGTGTGGGTTAAGCTTGTGGGCCGGTTTAGCCCATGTGGGTTGTGATTTTGATCATGGGCCGTATTTGGGCTCAGTTCTCCTCTGTTTATTTGAATGGTGGTTGGTTGTTGATGGGTTGATAGTAAAATTCTAAAAAAAAAAATCAACACAAAATAGTTATATATGATTTTCTTACATATCTACATATAAGCAATTTTGAATTTTCCTAGCAACCAAACAAGCCATAAGAAAAGAGTTACAGTCCAATATCGGGGTCAGTAACCATCGATGTTGAAAGTGGTAGGGCTCAATGGATCACATAATTGAAGTTGGTGAAGTTGAAAGGGAACACAACTTGTGGCGGATAGAAGAGAGAATTGTGGTCACGGTGGCCTTGGTCAAGGTTATCACCGACGGCGACAGTTATATCCAGAACGAATCTTGTTAAGAATCGAATATCGTTATTTATTGAAATAATTTAGTTCTTCCAGTCAAACGTTACTTTGATAAGTATTAAGTTCTCGAATTCTACCAGATCATAAATGTTGAGGAATCCTACTTCAGCTTAACCGAACCCTCCATCCACACTTGCTCCCAAACAAATGTACCCACTAGAAATCGAATTTGTGACCTCAAAAGAGAGGTGGGACGTAAAGAGATATTCACCGTTAGGCTAACCCAAATGGACAAATTCTAACAGATAATCTATTTAGGTAAAATATGAGTAACTAGAATTTGTCGTTTTATGTCTGGAAAAAAACGTCCCTTGTGATCGTGTGATTGTTTTAGGTTCGATAGGCGTTAACACATCGGTTGATATTGGGTTACACGCAAAAATGATGTTAACTATTATGATGGGTCGGGTACAAAGTAATTCACGACTCACTTCGAAACCCTTTGGATCTGTGAAACTCGAGTCATGAACTATACAATGCTTTGGTGGAAATACTAACGTTCCCATTGTGATTAAAACGGATAAAGACTACGATATTTTGATGATCAAAACTGGAGTTTCGTATAGATTCAATCCACTCAATTCAAAACTTCTTGATCTGATTGATGTATGCCATTTTTAACCTCCTAACAAAATCATTCTTTTATCGAGAAGAAACAATTGCATTAATAAAAAGATGGTGTGAGTTTCTGGATAGAAACCACAACCCGTCAAAATAAAGTCCAACAAATAAAGGAAAGAAAAACAAACACAATATAAAGTTGACCCCGACTCCCCGAGGTAAAGAGACCATCGAGGTGAAGGAAAACAAATACAAGATAAAATGATACATTATTGAGTTGGGGCGGTATAAGGTAGTTCACGACTCACTCAAAACCCTATAGATCTGTAAAACACGAATAATGGATGATACAATATTTTGAACAAAACTAGTAGAGATCAAGATCTTTCAAGTATCAATACGGGTTTTCGTCCAAACAGAATCACTTTTTTTATCAAGAATAAAAAATATATTAATAAAAAGGTGACGTGGGTTTCAAGATACAAACCAGAAATCATCAAAACAAAATCGAATATGTAAAATAAAAATATTGAACACTAGAAAAAGTCGCCACGCCAATGAACTAGAGATCATGCGGGTAAATCCTCTGGTCTTATAAGATTTGAGCAATATGCATTTCTTACCCACCGAAGAAAAGTGAATCAACCCTAATCACGACTCACAAATAAACACTCACCACACCCAACCTAAAAAACAAAACACACCCAAAAAAAAGAGGGACAACATAAACTGGTTTTGATCAAAGACGACGAAGTAAAACAACTACAACAAAAAGATTTGATCGAAATAAACCAGAATCGAGATATTTCGAGGATCGAGTCGAGATTTCCGTACAAACCCAACCCACCCACCAAGCAAGAGGGACATAGGACTGCCCAAAATATTCCCTTACACAATAATACCCAGAGTTTAGACTAAACAAAAGGTGGGTGATACAGTAAAAGCCCTTTGATAATAAGCTGTCAAAAAAGCCAAAAGCCAATAGTACAAAAAAGGGCACTTTGTCTGCAAAGCACATTACTCATAGGGGACACAAAATTATTTTCTAATTTATTTAGACACTATGTCCTAAAAGTAAGGGTTATTTTCATCTCACTATCTTAATTATGTGTTTTTTCATCTCACTATTCTATAATGCATTTTTTTCACTTTCATACCCACCGTCAATTTTCCATCTATTTTTGGATGAAAACACTTAAAAAGTCCATATTACCCCTGACTAACAATCAAATTTTCAAAAGCATGTCATTGGTTTTCAAAATTTCTTTAAAAATCAGTTTTTAATGTCACAAAAATGCATTCTAGGGTAGTAAGGTGCCACAAAAAATAGTTACGGTATGAAAGTGAAAAAAAGGCATTCTAGAGTAGTGAGGTGCCACAAAAAATAGTTAGGGTAGTGAGATGAAAAAACCCACATAGTTAGGGTAGTGAGATGAAAATATCCCTAAAATTAATTATAATCAAAACTTAAACTTAATTAATCCTCTAATTACACACTAAACTTATCTATAATTTTAATTGAAAAATAGAAGCATCTCTCCGGCAATCTCTGCACTTTGTTTGCTGGGAATGTGTGTTGTGTGCATAAAAAGAGAGGAAGTTTGTGGCTTATTAGGCAACCTTATTTTAGGACACAAGAACACTACATGTGACCTTATGAGTTGGTCTGATTCGATATGTCAGAAGACCCTATTGGTGGGTATTGATTAAATTCAAACGAAACTGATCGTTTTCACTTTTTCGATTGGTTATCGAATACATATTGATTGGATCAATCAAATCGAATGGTTTGGTCGATCGATCTGTTGAGTTATTCAAATGTGAACGGTGAGAATTTTCTTTACCTGATTAGGTTTGATTGCCCTCTTCTTAGTCAAATTATTTGATTTGGTCGACTAAGTGGCGGTTAAAACCCGACTATAATGAGATCCAGAATTGTTATTGAGTTCTTTGATTTACATTTATTTTACGTGAAACTATACACCCTCACTCAGATGGGATCGAGAGTCAGACTCTCATGTCTGAAATTATAGAATAACATATAAATGTTCAGGCGAGAAATGAATCAGTTTCTAGTATCACGTTAACATCTGATCTACCTATAATGTTTATTTATTTGATTGAAAATAAATAAATTCTATAATAAAAGGCGGTGTGAGTTCTGGAGTGGAAACCACAAACCTGAAACAAGGTCTAAAATTAAATACAAGATAGAGCTGATCCCGACTCCCTGAGGTGAATAGACCACTTAGGCCAGACTAGTGAACACTACTACAGGAGATTACACAGATGAATCCTTTGGTCCAATAGAACTGAACACTTCAACCCCCCACCGACCAAGGAAAGGTGGATCAGCCCTAATCACGACTCCTAAACACGCACTCATGAGGCCCGACCTGATAAGCGAGACAAATCTAAAAAACGAAGGGGAAATATCATGTCAACATCAGATCAACCTATAATGTTAATATTTAAAAGGGTTAATTACCTTTTGTACCCCTTTTGAATTAGTAACACACATTTAGTACCCCAAAGTTTAATAACGTTCAATATGAGTTCTTATGTTTTGGTAACACACTAACATACCTTTAGTACCCCTTATGAATGGGCCACAAATCATTTATCACCTCTTATGTATTGGTAACATAACAATGACATGCCTTATGAATTGGTCACATATCATCAAAATGGCGTAAAATTAAACAAAAATTTGTTCAGTACGTTACCAATACATAAGGGTATTAAATATGTATTACCAGCACATAAGGGTACTAAAAATAATTAATCCTATTTAAAATTGATAACCCAAATGGAAAAAATGTGGAGAAAAACAATGATTGGCCTAATACTGGCCAAAGAAGAGGACATGAGGAAGAGCCACATGGTCCATGGACAGTGTTGCTCTCACATGTCATATACTTAAAAAGCCTGACTCAACCCAACCCAAAACTCTTTCTCCTACTTAATTAATTTACTTACACAAACAAATAAGGTACAATATAGCACCAAGTTGGGGTCCTAATTGTCCCATTACATGGAAAAAAACAAGACACTACCACTCCAAGGTTGGTGTTTTTGTCCCATGAAACACCAGACATTTTCTGGGAGATGGACTTGGTTGAGTACTTAAGTTGAAACTTCATCTTGGACTCATAGAAGACAGGCTGTGATGCATATTGAAACCCAGAAGAGGAGTGTGTCTGATTAATTAAGGGTTAAATGTAAAAACCTACCCTAATGTATTGGTTATTGTTAAAGACATGTAAATGATATGTAACCAATTCATAGGACATGTGAAAGATCTGTGATCAGTTCATAAATGTATGTAAATGATCTATGATTTCATAAGACGTATAAATGATAAAGTACTTAAGTTGAAACTTGATCTTGGACTCATAGAAGGCAGGCAAAAGAGGAGTGTATGTGATTAATTAAGGGTTAAATGTAAAAACCTACCCTAATGTATTGGTTATTATTAAAAACATGTAAATGATATGTAACCAATTCATAAGACATGTGAAAGATCCGTGACCAGTTTATAAAGGTATGTAAATGATATGTGACCAATTCATATTCATAAAAGCATGTAGAAGACATGTAACCAAAACATAGTCTTTCACTTAATACTTTTAAATTTTCGATGACTTACCGTTCGTGACCAATACATAAGGGTGAGTTTTTACATTTAACCCATTAATTAAGTTATGGCAAGTGGGTAGTTTTTTTAGGGTTAAGATATTGGAATTGCACTTGTGATTTAGCTGTTTGAGTTGTTTATGTTATTGTTAATCTCCTTGCTAATAGGGCCATTGAGCTGATGAGCTTGCAAAAGAAAGCATGCATGTCCTTTGCAATTTGGGTTACTTTTGGTTTAAATATTGTAACTTCATTGCTTTGGGAGTCAAGTTTTTCTTGTGGTTTATTTATTTATTATTGTTGTAGACATTTGAATTGAAAATTACTATTTTATTAGCATGTTATAGATGGATGGTTGTTGATTGGACACCATGTCAGTGAATTCATGTATCGGGTTTTCGATATTATAGTCGAGTTATTGTCAAATTCGACTTGCGTGTAGAAATTCAGACTTACGCATCTGATGGATTTAACGTATTTCCTTGTAATTTACGTATACCAATTAATTGTTTGTTATAGTTTACGATGAGATGAGAGTAAGTTGATAATCATGTGATTAACGTAATGAGATCGAACATTATAATCATCGAGATTAATTTGATATAATCGAGTAGGATAGGTCGAGTTTTTTTTATCAGCGAAAGAAAATTTAAATTAAACTTCTTCAAAAAGAGAAAAAGAGTACATGATATTGGTCTAAATATAGACCTGAGAATGACTCGAGCGTTGACATGAATGCGCGGCATCATGGGAATCCCAATAAAAGGATTAACCTGATACATGAATGAGCATTCTTATAAAAGGAACCTCGGCATCCCAAGATGGGAGCAAATCAGACAAATAATGGTCTAAATAACCAGATATTACCACCATGAAATGCTGAACTAGTAATACAAAAAGGTCTAACACCTAGATTTTGCAACCATGAAGCGTTGTAATATGGATTTTCCAACCATTAAACACAAGAGAAACCAAACGAATCACCAGAAGAGGGTAGAGCACCTTTGCAACGACCCAAACCCGAAACGACGAAGAAGCGCGTCCTACGACCAAAGTTGAAACTAGACATCTCCAATGACCCGAGAGACGCTCCTCAATCGAGACCGCATGTGACAGATCAGACAATGGAGCACGTACTCAGCCCTCCTAAACCTAATTCAGGTCAACACCGAGAGAAGGCCCAAAGAAAGACTACCAGTATTTCTACCAAGTACGAGCTCAGACTTCCAAACCGACAGCAAGAAAACATCACTTCCAGATTCTTAGGATGAAAGTCGAGGATGGTTGAACGCCAGTTGATTGGGTGAGTTAACAGAAACGACGAATCGAGACAAGAAAATCTGACCGACCTATCAACAAATATCAACTAATTTTCGCTAGAATAATCGACCGTCTCGTAATAGAGATTCTAATCAGCATGTAATCATTATCATCTTATTTAAACCGATGTGAACTCATGAGAGGTAGGGGCTAGATTACAACAATCCACAACACACAAGTCCTATTCTAGAAATGAAAAAGACTAGTAAACTACTAGATAAGTGGAAACACATTGAACAAAACGACATAGGAGAGTGACAAAACGACATAGGAGATGAGGAGGCGGTGGCGAGTCGGTGTGGGGCACGAGTGTCTTGGACGTTTCGGGCATTGATTCTCTCTCTTTGATCCATAAGACCATGTGTGAGATCGGTCGTTTAATTGATAAAATTGGATGGTTGATCTGAATTTTAAAAAACAATCGAGTATATGATGAGATTGATCGATATATCTAGTCTTATTTCGACTCATTTGGTCGATCCACGTCCAACAATCGTTGACGTTAGCTTTCTGATTAATTCGAGGTCAGAAGAGGCTGACGGAGGACACGAATAGTCATTGCTCTAATTAAAAGATTAATTTTATTAGATGGTTGTGATAAGTTGTTCGCACCGACGGATAGTTGCTAAGTTCTTCACAATTTTCCAAACGTCGACGCATGGTGCTGACGGTTGTGTCAACATCGACAGTCTCCGCCAACACTGAACCGCCTACAAGTCACCGACGTTTTATCTCCGTCAACGAACCGACCAACGTTGGAGATGCTTTTAACTATGGCATAGTTTTGGTTTATTAATTTGGCAATGGCATTGATGTGATTTTAATGTAGTTTGATGGGTAATTTAGTGGTGTCACTTAATGTAATATCACCTTCCATTTCCTATTTAATCTCAATGTCAATGGCTTGTGATGTGATATTTGTTGTGGGCTTCTCATTTTGATATATTGGGTGGAACCCAAATTGCACCCACTTACTTGTGTCTATCACACTTCAACTATACACTTACTATTCCATTTCTTTGTCCTTTCACCCATTCATGCACTTAGTATTTATATTTATCCTCAAATCCACTCTTTCAATTACTTGAATAACTAAATTATGTACTCAAATTTACACTCACTTCGATAAAATTTATGAATTCAATCGAATCGATTGTCAGCGGTTATGGTTCAAACCATGTGAGAAGTATTTAGTTCGGCTTAGTCTGAGAAAATAACTGTTTTTAGATTTGATTTGTGTAACTTATTGATACGCAATGTATTGCGTTGTTTCGATTTTTAGCATGTACTAGGTCTGGCGATTCTAGAATTTGTTATTTTGTGCGTCCAATTGTTTATATGTATTTCTTCATGTTGATATATAATATAGGACACAATGATTAGAACGTTATGTCGAATATACGGTAAGACCATCCATAATGGGGTCGGTGGAGGCAATTTTTCTCCGCCGAATCGATGAGTTAAATCAGAGTCAGAATCGATAATTTCTACAATAGAGGTCAGATTCGTTGAATAGAATCTGACCAAATTCAATACACGTTAGATAAAGAGTGACTGAGGAGGGAGAGAGTAAAGCAAAAATAAAGAATATGAGGGAGGAGAGAGATAGAGAAAAGGAAAGAGAGTAGTAACAAAATCGACCCCAACGAAATTATAGACTCAGGAAAATGAGAATAGCCAAGAAAGAGAAAATTGTCAGCAAATCGTCAATAAATCCCTTTCGAGGATTCTTTCGACCTTCATTATAGATGGTCTAAGATGTAGCTACGTGACGTTTTCCGATAAAACAACCATAACATTATGTTAGTGTGGAGATGAAAATGGGACAATCCATGTTCTGTAAAACACAAAAACAGAGCAGTGAGCAGTGGTAGTAACATGGAGACAAACAGAGGTTTTTGTCCCACACACATTGTCTCCTTCCCTTGTAATTCCCCTCAAACCCCATGCCCCTTTTGGTCATTTCACACCCCAACCCCCCATCCTCTCTCCCTCCTCTATATACTCCAACCCTCCCTCCCTCTCCTCCACCTCTCTCTCTCTCCCTCAAACACTTCAACAAAAACAGAGCAAAAACAGAGCAAAAACAGAGTAAAACAGAGCATCCAAAAACCCGATCTCCGATGGGTTTTCCGGTGGGATACACGGAGCTCCTCCTCCCAAAACTCCTCCTCCACGCGCTCTCCGTTCTGGGTTTCATCAGAAAGCTCGTCTCCTTCCTCTTCCGCCTCGCGGGCCTCTCCGATTTCCTCGAACCGGAGATCGCCTGGTCCGACCACCAAACCCACCGCCGGGAACCGGAATTCCACTCCCTTTCCGCCGTCCTCATCCGGGAGATCCTCCCGGTGGTCAGATTCTCCGACATCGCCGACCCGCCGGAGAGCTGCGCCGTGTGCCTCTACGAGTTCGAGCCCGACGACGAGATCAGGCGGCTGACGAATTGCCGCCACATTTTCCACCGGAGCTGCCTGGACCGTTGGATGGGGTACGATCAGAAGACGTGCCCGCTCTGCCGGACGCCGTTGATCCCCGACGATCTCCAGGATCAGTTCAATGAACGGCTCTGGGCCGCCTCAGGGGTACCGGAGTCTTACGGGGATTACTCTCAGGTCCCTGGTTTATAGGTTATTTAGAAATCGACCCAGTTGAGATGAAGATGGGTTTGAATCTGGGTTGTGCTTAGTTTGTTGATTTTGTGTATATATACTAAAATTAACGATGTAGAACAAAAAAAAAGAGTTCTTTACTTGGATCTGATTTTTTTTTTTTTTTTTTTGTGATTTCTTATGATGAAACCTTAAAAACTTGGGTGGTGAGAGAGTGAGATTGACAGTGGTATGAATTTCAGGAATCTTTTTTCGGATTTAATTTATATATTTTTTTTGTTTATTTTTGGACATGTGTTCCAATAAGGTTTTTTCTTTCTTGTGTTTGTGATCTCCAAGTGAAATTGGAGAAGATGCCATGGAAATTGAGCTTGTGAAGCTTGTTGTTTGGGGGTTATGTCCAATCCACAACATTTGGAATCAGCCTCATCATTGCCATGTCACACTTTCGATGGTTTAGAATAATATTGACAAGTTGATCTATATATATTTTTTGTTAGTGTCGTAGAATAGGATCGGTTAAGGTTAAACAAATGAAAGACTTGTGAAGTAATAGTTAAATACGGATAAACATATATTAGAGGAGTGTAAGTTTTGTTGTTATAATGCTTGAGGTTAAGTTGTACGTAACTTTTTTTTTGATGATTTACAATTTACAACTAATTGGTATGTCACATTTCCAAATTTAATTACCATGTTAATCTGGATTTAATTTCGGAAGGTGAATAATGATTTACCGATGAGGGGTGATACTGTTATGTTCGTGTTCTTGTTTGTTCTGAACTTTTACTCCTCTTTTTTACAGGTTTTGGTCTTTTAACTCTGTACAAGAGCTCTTTTATAATCGTTGTTTTATTGGCCTGATCCTTCTTAGACCAGGTTCCAGGCCTCTTTTTTTTCTTAGAACTGGTCTTTTTGATAAAATTATTGAGCTTATAAAAGAAACTACCATGTTAATAGATGTTTAATAATTGAGATAGAAACCATTAGTTGATAATCACATAAATGATAAAACCATGAAAAGGGAGTTAGCATGAACCCTTCTCTTCATCGGGATTTAGAGTTGATAATTAAACGAAGCACGACTGAGAAAACCAATCTTAAAATACAAATTAAGAAGGTATAAGTTTATTGAAATTGAAATAGATTGATCAACAGTTATGCTAATCTACTGTGTAGGATTTTATTATTGTGGCTTAAAACGTGGATATACTTGTTCTGATAAGGTTTCGGACTATATTCACAACCTTTGGAGATTTGTCGGTATGATTTGTATTTGGTTACCTTGTATGAACCAAGTTATAGGAACTTTTTAGATCAAATAAATCTGATTACCATACTTCCTAAATATAAAAATAAGTGTAAAGTTGGTAATGTCTTATTCCATGGACACCTTTTTATTCCTTGGGATTTCAAACCAACACTGGTGTACATTATTTTCGTTCCCACGTTAATTAATGGAAATTAATTAAGATAATAACCGTTAAGCTGATACTCACATGCACCATCAAACGGGTGTTAACGTCAAAACTTCTCTTTCATTGCCGCCTCTTTTCATTTTGATGCTTAATTCAACAGTATCCATAAAAACTAAATAATGTTGTAAGAAAAAGCATGTGTAGCGTTAATAAAACACGACTCGTTGTCATCGTATAGAAACACAATGTCACATTTCTCATAAATACAAAAAACCACGGGACTCGTTAATTTGGGTAACATTTTTTAAACACGAGTTCACATATTTGCAAGGGTTTCCTGCTATTGCTGGTGAAACTTAACGAAGTCAGTAGTTTTATGTATTTATTAGAAAGATGACGGTATGTCTTTGCAAATCAAAGATCATCGAGAGGGTGTTTCAACGTTTCTCTTAAGATAAGCACACCTTTGCCAATTGATACACTTCAAAATACACAATTATAAATAGTAAAGGGTTAATAGCTAAAAACTACATCATGTATTGTCTACGCTTTAAGCTACAATTATGTATTGTCCACGTGCAAAAAAAATACATTATGTATTGTCCACCCCTAATTTTAACGGAATATTCCAAATTTTCTAAGTAAACGACTGTGGTCAAAAGATGGACAGTACATAATGTAGTATTTTGCATGTGGAAGATACATAATGTAGTTTTTAGCCATCAACCAAATAGTAAACGTCAAGGTACAATGAAGTTTGATGACGATAAATAAGGCAAATCAATAAGGTACAATTATAAATAGAAGAAAGATCTGAAACTGTCTCAGTAAGATGCAATGAAGTTTGACTGTAGATATATCTAAATGTATTGGGACAGACAAAGAAGATAAGGATTCATGTTCACATTCTAGTTCTTCATAATCACATAAGAAAGTTCAAATTCACACAAACTGTACTCGGCACAAATAAAACCCAAAGACTCCTCAAATCAACGCCAAGGTAGATAATATGTAGGTTCGTAAAAATAAAACTCACATTGGTTTGAGTCAGCATGATAATCACCGGGAGTAGCCAGGTGGCGGATAAGCAGGTGCAGGGTAGCCCTGAGCTTGGGGCGCAGGTGGGTAACCGTAGGGCTGCCCGTATGCAGGCGGGGGTGGTGGGTATGCGTATCCGACTGCTGGTGGGATTTGCTGATCGATGCGAGACATCTGCTGAGCTGGAGGCACTGCCATAGGCTGTGGCCCGAACTTCCCGTCCCTCTTGTCCATTTCTACTTTGTGTTGTGTCTGCAAATAAATCGAGTTAGGTTACCGATATGTTATAACTTTTTTATAGGATATTCTCCCAAAACTACACGGATCTTGTCAGGTTTTTCACCTAATTCCAATGACTTAAATTTTCTCAATCAACCACAATGAACTTCCAAGTTTTATCACTTCACTCTATTTTGATAATAAAATGACAAAATACCCCTGCAAGAATTTAGGTGACTCAAGAAAAAAAATATAAAATTAAAGGTCATTTTTGTCATTTATTACCAAAATAGAGTGAAGTGAGAAAATTGAAAAGTTTGTATAGTTAAGTGAGAAATGTGACATAGTCAGTATACTTTTGTGAGATTATCCCTTTTATAAAATGTTGTAACTTGTAAATACTCTTATATGATTTAATGAACATACCTGCATACATGCACAGACCCTGCAAAAATGAAATCCGTCTCGAAATCAGCCTCGAAATCAGTATGATGTTTGTAATTATATTTAAATTGAAAAGAACGAAATGGAAAAAGAAAACGCTTACGTGCAATACACCATATCAGACAGACAAGACAGCAATTGAGAAGCTTCTGAGATCTCATCACTCCCAACAATCATTGCAACTATGGAAAATATGCATGCTATTTGTTGGAGGCAGAACATGAAACCCTGGGATTGTCAAGAAGCGTCATGATCAACAACAGTAGAGGAGTGTGTTTGTTAAATTTGCATGTGAATACAAGAGAGAGAGAGAGAGAGAGAAAGTACAATGATGCAATTATCACATTTTGTTGTTTGAATGTTGAATTCATCTTGCAACATAAACCGAGTTGAGGCCACTGAATTTCCAAAGCAGAGGAAAACCTGGACAACAATTTAACAATGTCAAACAATGTTAAGAGGTAGAAGTAACAAAATCTCAAATCAAACAAAACAATGTATATAAGCATTCCAACATCACGACACAGTTAAAGAAGCTCTATATTCATTGAGTGCTTTGAATCAAGAAGTAAAAAGTGGTATGAGGTTAGAAGATCTAAAGGAGAGAACTCGGCCTTTGTCACTGACAAGCCCAAAGATACTTTAATCCTTTTGAGAAAAATCTTGTATAGCATCTTGTCTGAAGGAATGGATTATTGCAATTAGCAACACAACCACCACTCTAAACTAAACTGCCTGGTGTGAGTTCACTCTCAGGCAGGGACCTCTATATGCAACAAACATGACATGAACATACAAATCCACAATAAATAGGAATTTAGTCAACACTAAATAAACAGGTTACACCCAAAACTTGTTAATAAAGCTGTAACTGGAGTCACATGCCACTACAAAATTAAGGACAAGCGCAATCCAATTTTGATACTTAATAAGAAAACAACAGCTCAAGTCATAGCCTAGTAACCCTACTCTAGATTGGTAGAATAGAGGTTCAATCTCATAGACTGATCCTTATTCGTTCTGAAATCATCTCACTGACTCTATGTTCAGTCAGGGGGACAGTTTGCCCTTCATAGATTGTCTCAAATTAGGTTAGAGTCAAAATCGAACTAACATGGACTTATTCATACTTATTTGACTATCCCTGGAAATAATAATTTAGTTTCAGAAAAAGGAATACCTAAAACGGGATATTAACATTCGTTTCAATCTACTACACCTGTGTGTCTTATGCTTAAAAAAAAAATTGGATTCAAAGTCTAGCAGAGAAGGGGAAAATCCAGATGGGAATCCTCGAAGGAAGCCATATTTTCACCACAACAATTGGTTCGTTGCTAATAACAGCAAATTACCAAGCAAAACATGAACTATTACATCTAAACCAAATTAAATTTCTTACCTCGGTGGCAAGGCAAAATTCAGGGCATTTACTTTCTCCACACCTGCCACTGCAGGGCATATAACCAGCACAACACACATACCTATGACAAGCAGGAGAATACTAAGTCAGGCAAGATGATCACATCAATGTATATCAACCCTTGAGGGAAACTAAAGGCATAGATTACCTTGACATGTCATTGTAAAGGGCCCTTTTGCGGAGCAAGTATGATGCACATGGTCCACTACAATGAAACAAAAACACGTTATTTAGACTCATCTACAAAATTACAAGGGTGACATAAATCCTCCCTTTGCTAAAGATAGGCTAAGAAGATAGAGGACGAATTAAAACAAAAGAGTAAAAGATAAGCAAACATCTAATCACAATTGCATGACACCAACATAGACAAATAACAACAACTACTCTTTTGGTAACAGTTCCCAAGATCCACGTGAGATAACACATCTAGGACTACATTCTGAAGAGGTCCATGGACTCTTGAAAGTAACTCATCCCCACGATAAAGGTGTTCCATCTATAAGAATACAATAACAAACATCTAATTTTCAAACGTTAATTACAAAAAAAAACAGCACAATCTGAGGATAGCAAACCAGAGAACTTCAAACTCAGCGATAAAAACAAATACAGTCCAGGGTATTAAGCATAAGTAATAACCATTGAAAGGAAAACAACTCTATAGTACTTAGTAGCAACCCTCAATCAAGTATGAAACAATCACAACAAAATTTCAAGCTCACTTCCGTATTGGGACGAAAGCACATGACCAGCCTTGTCAAACAAGAACATAGTGACAACTTCAGATTTTAGAACAGACATATACCCCAAAATTAAACTATATGTATCTTATAAGTTGACATTTTTAATATAAAAAAAACATACACAGGCGACGTAACTAAGTCAGATTAAGGCTAACCTACATGGAATGAACTCTTGAAGTCATCAGATGATTAAAATAAGTAAAAGAACCTAAAATGTCATACATCAGATAAGAAATTACAATAGAAATGAGCACAGAAGCAAAATCCCCCTAATAATCCAGTATATAACTGCATTGATCATTCATCAACATATCATCCAAATCACAACATGAACATGAAAAACTCTCACAGTCAACCCAAGTCCAACCAAACAGCATTAACGATTACGACGAACATTTAAGATCTAGCAAATCACACAAACAGATACCGAGAAAAAATCACACATAAACACACCAAAAACAGTGAAATCGAACTAGATCCGAAACCACGAGCAAACACTGAAACCAAACAGATCGGAAGCACTCACCACCAGAACGCGAAGCAGCAATCTGCAACCACACGATTACCACACAAAAACAGCCAATCAGAGACGATACACATAAACACAGTGATAGAATTCCAAAAAATCTGCACAGAGCTCGAGGGAGAGAGAAGCTTACAGGGAGCATCGGCCTGAATGGTGCTCGTCAGATCGGTGTGCCAGAAATTCCGATAGTTCTGACGGAGCTGCATCTTGTCGAGATTCGCCTGAGACGACATGGCTACACGATTGAGTTGACTCAGCAAACAAAACTCGAGCTCTGGCTTCGGAGATGGCGATGGCGACGAGCTCTTCAGAGAGGAACGAGATCAGCAATCTCTAGAACCTTCAATTTCCACGTCCAATTAAGGCTTCGAGACCAGAAATGAATGAACGAAGACTATTTTGAAACTTCCGAGAAGATGAGTCGTGAAAAGCACAAAAGGCGTGTTTGGGGAGATGGTTAAGGAATGCTAAAATTGGAAATAACGCGTCAAATACCGTGCGGTTGTATAAATAGTAGAACTTGTGGGTTCGAACAGAATATAAAAGGGAGAGTAGGGGTATGCTTGAAAATCATAATACGTAGAGGGGAGCGAATGAGCGATGAGGTCAAATAGAATATAGAAGGGAGAGTTGGGGTATGTTTTCAAATAACAATAAGTAGAGGGAGAGAAAATTATAATCGTAGAGGATAATTACAGAAAGTAAAACTAGGTATTTACTTTTTGCCATGAATAACTTCCTTATTTGATTTTGTCAAAAAAAAAAAATATCTTCAACTTGTCTTTTTATTACATTTTAGATTTAGATTAAATTTGATTCTTGAAGGGACAATTTTATCTTTGAAAATTAAAATAATTTAAAAATAAAATAAAAATCCAAAATTTAAAAGTAAATAAAATAAAATAAAATTTTAAAAAATGAAATTTTGGTTTTTATTTTATTTTTTTCTTTGTTATATTGTGAAATCCTACAACAACGTAGAAAAGAGCGATGAGGAGAGATTATTTGTTAATTTACTTGAAGCTATCACAAGCCAATAGTGCCCCTATGAAAGCTAGCGGTAGGAGGGGTGGTAGAAGACCAAAAATGTTTCCACTACGTTGTTGTTGCAATGATCCATTGTGGATAGTTTGATGTAAAAATTTCTAAAAATTGATGGTAATAGCTTATCAGACATAACTTTGCATATAAGGTAACGTAATTTCGAAACGGTCTAGAATTATTTTGAATCATCATATCTAAACTTGGCAGGGGTATATTTTATTTACGGATGAATACGAATTCTTTGATATCTAAAATCTTATCCATTAAAAGTGTCTTGTTAAAAATTAATCTTTATCACCTATTTGAGATTTGAGTGTTATAAATAAATGTTAAACTCATTCGTTTTAATATTATTTTGTATAATATTTTTAGATGAATAAATTTACATATTTTTGCATCATATTTTATATAAGAAAAAATGATATCGATCAAATCTCTGCCTCATGCGGTTGTCTTAGCTTCATCAGAGCACTCCCCCGCCTCAAATCAGAGATGGCCTCCCAGAAGAACGTAACAGGTAGCTCGCCGTTCCACTTGGCTTCCGTGCGGGGCAGTGTAGAAGTGGTGTGTGAGCTGCTACATGCGGATGCTTCCGCCTATAATGCTCACGACCATTACGGGAGGACTTCCATGCATCTAGCCGTCATGAAAGGACTGTTAGATGTGTTGAGAGAGTTTATTTGATTTTGTCGTGGGTTGGCTTCGGAGAGGCTTGACCGAGGATAGACTGTTATTTACTTGTGTTCTACGGGTGGAATGAATCACAACAAAAAGCATAAGCATGCCCCTTTAGGCATTGAACATCATATTCGTAGAACATATGTATGCTCGTCATTTTATCCAACATAAAGCATGTGGTTAATTTCATGAGCCCGATGTCAACCGTGGTCTTGTAGGCAAACTCCCATAAATGTAGCAATATGATGTTGATGGTTGCCACAAATGCTGAAGTATTGCACGAGTAGAAGTCCTAGAACCCATTTGCATCCGTGAGGACTGTCGTTCTAGCTCTGCACATATATGGTTTGGTACAAATATGATTGACTGTTGTGCCTTGTTGTCAAACTCCTCCCGATGGGTTGATTCTACCTTGATATCAAATATTTGCCGCCAGAATTGCTACCACCATCAGGTTTTTGCATAGATTTACCGGTTCTTGTATTAGTGCAAGGTGCTCTAACGCGTCATGTAACCATCTTATAAACGATCTTTTGATTTGTGACTATATATTGGTGTCAGTATGCACCCGATTTGTGGTCGTTGGTAGGGGAGAATCATGACTAATAGTTGGATTCTGAGGTTTGTCTTTGACAGTTTAATTTCCGCTTGGAAAAGGTTTTCATGATTTCAAAGACAATTGAGTCACTTGGCTCTATGTCGTTCTCTATGACATCTAGCGTTATATGACCATTACTATTGGTTGCGTTTGCAATTGCCTCAACTTCTTCTAAAGATAACAAGTACAGTATTGTCCGCAATCAATTAAATGGTCTATTTTTTTTTGTTAATTGGTCATGTCCCGTGTGACAAGTATCCTATCGCAATATCAATACCTCAATTTGTTTGAAAAATGCAGTGCAACGCAATACGGTGTTGCCTTCATCATCGATAGCCACAAACAACTGACTAAGATCATCCTTCAATAGTTTCACCATCGCTACATATTGGAAAATTAACTTTCATGCTGATAGGAATGAAGAATTTTGCTCTTTACTCATTAAAGTACATAGGAGGAGTTGGTGGAATAGACGGACTAGGGTGGCCACTTGTAACAGCTGCCGGAACACCCTTCACAAGAAAAGTAACCCCAACATTCTTCGAACGAGGAGGAGTCTTCGTGGCGCAATGTTACTTCTCTCTTTGAAACCGGAGGTCTTCTTCCCAGCGTGGAGGTATTTTGTGGTCTACCTCTTGCAACAGAAATGTTTCTTCCACTGGCTTCTCAATTTCCGTCGATGCTTCAGTACATCTTTTCGAAAATATAGGGAGGAGAAGTAGGAACACGCGGGGCTGACCAATGCACCTAATAAGCATCGCTTTGTGTTGGATGAGTCCAACGCCGTCCAGTGACCTCCCTCCACGACTTCTCAAGACAGAGGTGAGATTATGAGTATAATATTTTATTAATAAAAGAATATACTCTTTTTAATGGAGTGTTCCCATCGATTCATAACGACGATAATAATACCTGATTAAATTACAACAATTACAACACGTCTTAATATTACATTTATAATAAGAGAAATTGAAGACAATATGGGCAAACGTGCTCCAATAGATAAATGGAAAAACGTTTTTTCCTATCCCTCTTCAACCTTCGATTAACACGTCCTAACTTATGTGACCTTTAGTTATCACTTCCTAGCTCCAAAATGTTCTTTTTTACTATTCCTAACCCAAATGTGGTACTTTACTACAAAAAGTAGCTGTTTTTTTTTCGCAGTTAGGAATTGTAAAAAAATACCATCTTTGGGTTAGGAATTGTAAAATTGAAAATTTTTGAGCTAGAAAGTGATAAACGAAGGTTGCGGAAGTTAGGATGTGATAAACAAAGGTTCAAAAAAGTTGAAAATCGATATTATCCCTAGATAAATCACACATAAACCCGAACATAAAATAAATCCGACGAGCATAACTTGAAATAGAGTACACAAAATAAGTTTGACACGACTAACCAAACCCAACCAAACAGGAAAAGAAGAGACTGAATTTAGTAGTACAGCCATACAAATCCCCCAGTAGTGTCAGCACGTACAACGTAACAAAAGTTCCAATACAAAAGGCCAATGGAATCCTCCACTTGCGGCTACGAAGTCTGTTCTCAGCAGCAATGCTCAAGAACATGTCCCAGTACGAAATGCTGTTGGTGTGAATGATCATAACAAGTACAAGCCCGGACATCCAAACATAACAGATATATATCAACACTTTATTTTCTCCGAAAGGCTTCACCACTAAATCCGTAGAAAATATGTACGCCCACAATATGTTATACAACATGAGGCACGTGATAAATTTCATGACCCAGGTGCCGGCCTTGTTCTTGAGGGAAAATCCTGCAAAAAGTAGCAGTATGACACTAACGGCAGACACGAAGGCCAAAGTGTTGCTCACGTAGAAGGAGCTGAACCCCTTTGTATCTTTAAAGACCGCTGTTCCAGCTCTGCACATACTTGGTTTAGTACAGTTATGTTTGTCTATGGTGTCTGCCTGCCAAACTCCTCCGGGCGGGTTGATTCCAGCTTGGAAAGACATGCTTGCAATCACAGTCGCTACCACCATCAGATTCCCCTGCACATCTTTCATCCAGTCCATTTCGTGTATCATCGTAAGGAACTCTGTCGCGAAATCAAACGATTTCTCAATTAGTAACCATATACTTGTGTCCATTTGCGCAGAGTACCACGTATCTGTATGCACTGAGCTGGTGTTCGTATGGCCAGAGTACCATATAGTGGAATCTGTATGCGCAGAGCCTGTGGTACTTGGTGACGGTGGAGGATGAAGAACAATAGTTGGATTGTTAGGTTGGTTTCTGAATCTTCCGACACCAACTCGGGTAATTGTTTTCGCAATTTCAGAGCTATTCATGTCTCTTGGATTTTTCTCCATCACGTCGATAACAGTGTCCCTTGCGATTGCTTTAACTTCTTCCAGCGATACCAAGTATCTGACTGTCTGCAAGGCAAATTTGTGAATGAAAATCAAAATTGAAGAGAGGATAGTAATGGATCATCATCAACCCACAAAAAAATGTATGTAAAAGGGGTAACGACATTTCCGTGCTGTGGACCAAGGTGAAATTGATAAGTCCATACTGTGACGACCCTTATGTTCAAGTCCTGTCAGAAAACGACCTTTAATTTTCAAAAAATGACGAAATTTGTTAAAAGTGACGCTGATATTTACAAAAAAGGTCATGTATTTTTTGAAAATAACTATAAAAGTCATTGGTAAGACTTGAAAATGAAAAAGGAGGTTACTGGTAGGACTTGCATACAAAAGTAGTTACAGTAAGTACGTGCAAAAAAAAATCATTTTACAGGTATAGAAATGAGGTATACTCTATGTAAAATCAGTACCTGAATTTGTTTGTAGAATACAGCGAAATGCAAGACACTGTTGCCTTCATCATCGGTAGCCACAAGCAGCTCGTGCACGATCTCCGCACTGCCCCCTGCAGAAGCCAAGTGAAGCGGCAGGCAACCGGTTGCGTCCGCCTCGAAAGCCAGCTTCAGTTTGAGACTGAGGATTGCTTTGACGAAGCTCAGGTGGCCGCATAAGACGGCCGCATGTAACGGAGTTTCTTCGCAGCAAGTGACGGCCCTGTGAAGAATCAGCGGGTCGTGTTGTATGAATTCCTGCAGAGCTTGTCCATCACCACTCACACACGCTTCAAGCAATCTTCTGTCCATGATAACTTAGGGTAGGAAATGTGAGGCATATGCATCCATTTTGGTTTGAATGATGTATTTGTCCTTTCATGTCCATACATCCAATCAATATATCCTCTCGGTCACTTTTGTTTTACCAATCTGACTTTTAATCGCAATCCAACTTTTTGTCTCATACAATAATGTCTGTCTCAGTAAGAATGTTACAACTATGAAGGAAAACTCTTTTTACATGGGACTTTTGATGTGTTTTGTCATTTTAACCAATTTGCATTCTTTTTCTGAAAATGTTTTGTCTCATAATCATTTTAAAAAAAACAAACGATAATTTAGGAAAGATCTTTTACAGTCGAGATATAGTTCGGAAACCATTGTATATCATAAGTGTTCAGGTGTCCCAGGTTACATAACATACTTCTATTACAACCAATAGAAGTTCTACGACAACATGGGATTCGCTCGATTATGCAACACCAAGGTTTTAAATACCCATGCGGGTGATTGTCTTGACTTGCGAGGTGGTGACCCAAATCACCCCGTGGAACGTGACGTCTCCAGATTGGAGCCATACTCAAGGTTGGGAAGACAGTTCCAAAGTCCTCTAACCCTCGTACCGCCTATCATGGCTCCCGATAAGACTGTTTTACAGTCTTCGCCGATTGCCTTGATGAGAGGGAGGAATGCCCGTCTTTGGTATCCGGTTCAATATCCATGAGCTCATAAACCCTATTCTTGATTCTATCCTTCATAGTAACAGCTCACTGAGTTTTTTTCTTGAGATAGTTCGTTCACATATTTGGCTCTTCGTTGGTCTATGTTCACTGACTTTTGGTTTTGGTTTTCCTTCTTGTTCTTCAACAACCTTCTCAGACCTTCCTTCTTCTGCACGTTATCCCCTAAGATCTCATGTTGGGGAGTAACAACAAGATGTGGACCCAGAGGAGGTGTCTCACATGGCAGCACGACCCCACCCACCTCTTTGGGTCTAGTTCCCGGGGTATGTGAAATCTCCAACTGGCCCTTGTTAGGAAAAACTGTAGATTGGATGGCTATCGGGGTTTGGTTAGATACTACCAGTCCCTTCCTGATTTTCACCCGGTCCTCTAGTGCCTACGACGAGGCACGCCTACCACACTGATCTTTCGGCAAAACTGTAGGTTGAAACTCACTGAAACCTCGTGTCGGGTCTCCCTCTTCTCTTCGGTCAACACCTCCCACGAAAATGGTCCGTGGATGAGGGCTCCCTTCTTACTTTGGTACCCCTGCATGCATCAAAAAAGAATTCGAAACCCCTAAGGTGGGTTACTATGTTGGAGGTGGGTTACTATGTTGGGTTAAGCATAAAAAAGAATTCAAAAAAGTACTTAAGCATAAAGTCTGTAGTCATTCGAGGTGGGTTACTATGTTGGCCATCAAGTTGACGGAGTATTTGCGCGATTTCAATGCTACCAAAGCCTCCCAAACTTTTCTCCATGATGTCTGGTAGTTCTGCTTTCTCCATGACTTTTAACATTGTATGACCATTGCTATTGGGTGTGTCCATGATGTCTAGTAGTTTTGCTTTCTCCATAACGTTTAACGATGTATGACTGTTGTTATTGGTTGTGTTCGCAAATGCTTTGACTTCTTTTAAAGATACCAAGTATCTTACTACCTGTCCATGCAAATAAGTGGAAATCAAAAGGTGGAGAAAAGTGAAAACAATATAATCAGTTTTTATTCATTTGTTTTATACGTCTTGAACTTGGTCACTGATGGATATTTTCGATTTTTCTTATCTATAAGACGATTGAGATGATTTGGGTGGGTGTATAGGCGGATCTGTGAAGGCTCCAGGGGGAACACGTACCCCCGTGAAATTATTTGGGAAATTTTTCACTTTTATTTCAAAATTTCCAACTATATTCACTTCGAGTTTTCAGTTAAATTATTTACAAAATTATTGTAGTTGTTGGGAGGTACTTCAGAAGAAAATGTACATCAATTAGTTATTTATTGATCACATTGACCCCAATCTTAACAAAGAAAAGGGAATTGTCTACAATGAATACTATAAAACTCGGTTAAGAAATCGAATAAGAGACTAATAGATGAATGATGCTATGGTTGTATGCATCGAGAAAATTATTTTTGGTTGTATTGACGACAAAAATGTTTATAATGTGAAATCTCTACGTTACATCTTATAATTAGTATTTATCGTTTTTTATGTAAATACTAATATTTTTAATGTTCATTTATGTTACTTTGGCGTTGCTTATTACTACAAAAAGAATTGATGCCCCTCTCATCAGAAAAGAGGTATATGTGGGTGGGTAGGCAAGTTTTAGTGGCACACATTACTGGAGAAGTGATCTAAAATCACTTCACTGGTCTCACGGGTACATGCTAAAACTTAGGAGTTTACAGAATACTATCTTGATAAGGTTGTTGTGTTTCCATATTATTAGGTGCAATAGTTTAGTTGTAGGTATTAATAGTCTATAAATGACAACATGATTTAGTTTGAAATATGCAACGACTAGCAAAAGAACTACCAAAAGAAGGGTACTTGAATGGATTATAGTATGCAAAAATATCGAGTTCAATGAACTAGATAGATGGAATTGGAGTGATGAATTAGTGCCTCATGTACAAGAACCAAAACAACAACAAAATTCTGTCTTAGAGGAAGACAAGCAAGAAGCACTACATGAGGAGAACAAAAAACAAGACATTGCAATTCAAGAAAATACAACTGGACAAAATAGCAATAATGATAACGATTTCTCTTTAGGATCAATTAAATTCAAGTCTTTAGGTGAAATCTATGACACTGACAAATTTACAACGAAGGTTGGTGAGCCATCAAGATATGAAGAAGCAATTGGAAATGTTGTTTGGGAGAAAACAAGGGATAATGAAGCCAATCCGAAAGAATGGTATCTGGGAGCTTACAAATCGACTAGAAGGAAAAGAAGCAATAGTGTCAAAGAGGTATGGACAAGGTTAAGGAGTAGATTATAAAGGGACATTTTCTCCTATAGCTCGTTTTGAAACTATTAAACCATATGGCAGTAAGAGCTTAGTTTGGATGGCTTGTTGATCACATGGTGAGATAAAACCTAACCTTGGTTGGGGAAGTTTGTTGATCACATGGGCAGCAGTTCGCATAGCTTCGGCCCAAAATCTTCCTGGGACATTCTTCGCGTGCAGCATGGTTCGACAGATCTCCGCAAGATGTCGATTCTTTCTCTCAGCTACACCATTTTGTTGTGGTGTGTTGGCACATGTAAGTTGACGACGTATTCCGGACTCGTTGAGAAATTGATCGAACTCACCCGATGTGTATTCTCCTCCATTGTCTGAGCGTAGATAATGAATCTTCATTCCCACTTCTCCTTCGACCATCATCTTGAATTCTTGAAATTTTGAGAATGTATCATACTTTTCTTTTATGAAGAAAACTCACACATACCTCGAGTAGTCATCAATGAACGTCACCATGTACCGCATCCCGCTGATCGATATTTGCTTGACTGGACCGAACACATCAGAGTGAATTAACTCTAATGGTCTCTTTGCTCTGAACTTTGACTCCTTGTATGGTAACTGGTGAGCTTTACTATATTGACATCCAGCACAAACAATGTCGGTTTTGACTTCAAGTTGAGGTAGGCCGCTGAGCATCGATTTTTCCATAATTACCTTCAACTTGTGGTAGCCGACGTGTCCCAACCTTGCGTGCCACAAATCTGCCGTCTCATTCTTCCGAGTCTTGTCTACATAAGCAGACTCTGCCGAGAGCACATAGACGGAATCTACTTTCCGTCCTTCCATCGTTGGCGTTCCCAATATCTTAACGTCTTCAAAGACCTTCACATCTTCCGGCCCAAACAAGACGTAGTTGCCTGATGTTGTTAGTTGTGGCACTGACAACAAGTTCTTCTTTATACCTGGTACATGGTAGGCATTGTATAGTAAAACCATGTCAGGTTTATTACTAGACATAATAGTCGTGCTTCCGATTTGAGCGATCGGTAACTGCGAGTTGTTGGCTGTACGTACCACGCGACTTCCTTTGTACTCCCTCTTGTTTCTCAGTTTCCTCTGGTCGCCAGTCATGTGGTTTGAGCATCCCGAATCAACGATCCAGTCGTTCTCGTAGTCGATCTGATCTTCCTCCACCGCCATGAGTGCTAGCTCGTCTTCTTCTATGGCACATAGTACCTCAGCATCCCACTCATCCTCCATCTCCTTTTTGGAAGTTGCTGCATTACTCTCGACAGGCTTTTTCTTCGACCAACAATCCTTGGACATGTGCCCCTTCTTTCCGCAATTGTAACAAATACCTTCGAACCTCTTTCCTTGGAAACTCTTGTTGTCGGTCTTCTGAGCTTTCCAAGGTTGTGCGGTTCCTTGACGGCTTCTTCCTTTTTCGCTATTTTTGTATCCACCTTTTGCGGGCGGTTTGAAGTTGCTCCGGCTCTTACTTGCGTATAGTGCTTCGTCCTCACTCTTCAGCGTGAGGCCTCCCATTTGCTTAGCCATGGCTTCTTGACTAGCTAGCAAATTTTCAAACTCTACAAGTGATGGTTGAACAGGCCATCCTTGTACGGCAATAATGAAGCTCCTATATTCCGACCGCAACCCGTGGATGATGATCCTCTTCATTCGTCCTTCTTCAATGACGGATTCCGGATCCAATTCAGCAATCTCTCGGCAGATCGACTTGACCTTGTGGAAGTACTGAGCAATTGTCATGTCACGTTGTGAGATTGATGACAACTCATTTTCCAAGAGTTGTAGCCTCGTATCATTCTTCTTTGAGAACAACGTCACGAACATGTCCCATGCTTCTTTCGGCGTCTTCTCGTCACGAATAAGCTCTAACATCTCTTCTTCGATGGTGGTCTTTAAGGCAAACATCGCTTTCCCTGCCTTGATCCTCCATTTGCGCAAGGATCCATTAGCATCCTCCTCCGGCGGCGTAGTTTCGATCCCGCCAACGACCTCCCAAAGGTCTTGTCCTTGTAAGTAGGACATCATGCATGTTGCCCACGTGTTGTAGTAGTTGTTGTTGAGTTTCTTGATTCCTCCGACGACTTGGAGATCACCAATCGTGTTGGCAGTACCTCAGTAATACCAAACAAGCTAGTTTCGACACAAAACTTGCAGAGTCACAGACTACTCACGACACGAAAAAACTCATTCACTAACAATCTCAAGAAATCGTTTCTGATGTGGAGGATCAGTCACGGCTGCAACCACAGAGCATACTAA
Source organism: Erodium maritimum (assembly GCA_963921825.1). NCBI lineage: Eukaryota > Viridiplantae > Streptophyta > Magnoliopsida > Geraniales > Geraniaceae > Erodium > Erodium maritimum. The sequence goes on along the minus strand of OY997592.1, from coordinate 73,641,154 downwards.
GAAATTCAAGAGATTAGACACCCTAACTCACAACCAGGCTCTGATACCAGATTGTTGAACACAACTCTTTGATGGAAGACAACACTTTCTATTAACACCACTCAAGAAGAGATTACAACACTAAGAGTTACTCACACTACAAGACTATTTTAGGACACTCTCTCTACAAGACTACTACACTTTGTGTTTCTTGGATGCTTGGATGGTTTGGCCAAATGAGCCAAACACCTATTTATACTACTATCATCTTAAAATGAATGGTTAGGATTTGTTCTACCCTAAGAACTATTAATGGTTATGATTTAGCCTCTAGAACTCTCCATGAAAATATCCTAAATGTCTACACATGGAAGACTTGTTTTCATGCTTCTACAAGCTTCCACAACCTTCTACTAATGGACTCCTAATGTACTCTTACTAATAATGGACTTTTACTAATCATTAGATTATTGGGCTAAGCCCAATTGGACTAGTGATGAATATTCTAACCTCTGCCTCTTCGGACACCAACTTGGGTGAGTGTTTCCACAATTTCAAAGCTTTTCAAGTCTCTTGGACTTTTCTCCATGACGTCAAGCGCTGTATGACCATTACCGTTGGTTGCGTTTGCAATTGCTTTAACTTCTTCCAAAGATACCAAGTATCTTAATATCTATAAATTCATATCTATAAATTCAAATTAGTGACAATTACATTACCATTGTATCTTATAGTAATGGATCATCATCCACCGACACGTTTGTAAAATCAATACCTGAATTTGTTTGAAGAGCGCAGAGAAATGCAGGACAGTGTTGCCTTCATCATCTGTAGCCACGAGCAGCTGAGGAAGATCATCTTTGAGCAGTTCCGCCAACAACTTCAGGGCCTCCAGACGGCAGTACTTGATAGACAAGTGAAAAACAGTCTCTCCCCGGTCAAACCTCTCTAAGGCCGACCCAGGACAAACTCGAATAAACTCTCTCACCACATCTAATCGTCCTTTCATCACGCCTAGATGCAGTGGAGTCCTTCCACCATGGTCGCGGGCGCTGCAGAGCTCAGCATCTACACTCAAAAGCTCGCGCACAACTCCTGCACTGCCCACTCCGGAAGCCAAATGGAGCGGCACCCAACCTGATGCGTCCCTCTCGGAGGCCAGCTCCCGTTTGAGGCCGAGGAGTGCTCTCACGAAGCTGAGGTGACCGCGTATCGCGGCCACGTGCAGCGGAGTTTCTTGGCAGTAAGCGACGGTCCTGTCGAGAATCAGCGGGTCATCTTGTACGAGTGCCTGCAGAGCTTGTTCATCACCGCTCAAACAGGCGTCAAGCAATATTCTGTCCATTATGATTTTTTTCTTTTCATCTTGCGCAAGGTTGTAAAAATCAGACAAGACGGGCAAGGATCCTCGTTTTTTTGTGATTACAAGTAGAAGAAAAAGAGAGCATGCATGCGAAAATTAAAAGTAGAAGAGAAGAAAGAGAGACATGTGCGAGAAAGGAAGAAAGGGAAAGCAAAACGCGTCCGCTAGAGAGACGAAGACTTGAAGAAAGACTCATCCTACTTTGTTCTAGAGACGAAGACTTGAAGGAAGACCTCTTCCTTTGTTTCTTTTTAATCAGCGATGTTTTATAGATATTCCGACAAAAAAAAAAATTGGAGTACTCTATCAAAAACAGACTCGATAACTACACAAAAAAGATTCAAAACATGACCCTAACTAAGAACAAAACAACCATACCACGGGCTTTTTGAGGAAGACTTGTCTTACTTTGTTATGATAGGTTAGATGTATGAATGGATGGTAAGGGTAAACATCTTTTGGTATTTTTATGTTGGTTTACGAATCTTAAAGTTTTATATGTTTTAAAATGATTAATTTGGTGTCCATTTGTTTGATACGTGAATTTTTGTTCGATTTGAGGTTAAAAAATTAATATAATTACATAAAATGATTATTTTACTTTTTTCCCATTTAAAATTAATAGAACTTCTAAATATAAAGACTATTATACCTCTCTTCATTATTTTTTTTAAAAAAATCACTAATATTTAACTTAAATAATAGTAATAATCATTAGTTTTTTTAATTATTAATATTTTATTTAATTATTCTTAAAATTTATATATTCAATTATTATATTGATTTATATATTTAATTATTTCAAATTATTTTGGGTTAAATATCGAAACTTACTCTTAAGTATTGGTCACGAACACTACACTACCCACGTTTTCAAAATGAACACTACACTACCCTTAAGTATTGGTCACACGATTTTGTTAGTAAAAATGGACGGAATTTTCCATCCCGTTAGTCATATGACCTCAAGTGTCATATAATGGATGGTAAAATGACGTTTCCCCTTAATTATATGACCTCTACACATTTTATAAGAAACATTACCATTGTACCCTCGTTATTGTTCCTTATAAAATGTATAGAGGTCAAATACTTAAGGGAAAAAAACGTCATTTTACCATCCATTATACGACACTTGAGGTCATATGACTAACGGAATGGAAAATTCCGTCCATTATTACTAACAAAATCGTGTGACCAATACTTAAGGGTAGTGTAGTGTTCGTGACCAATACTTAAGAGTTGTAGAAGCACATTTTGAGTTTTTCTCTCTTCCAAAAAATTACCTCGTATAATTTGCTCTAGAATGATAACACTAACTAATTGCAGGAGATAGTTGTTTGGGTGTTTGTGTATTTTTTGATATTTTCAAAACAACCCCAAATTAAAATATTATTTTTATTTATGAAAAATATGAAATACATTATATTAACTCTAATTCTGATGGACATCTCCATATTTAGCTCAAACTAGATCGATAAGGTCATTGTGGAGACATTGATGAACATCTCGATCTCGGATCCTTGTTTTATGGTTCATGATATTTGTGATGTTCACCTCTAGTGGTGGTCCTGTGCGGTGCACCATGAGCGGGACACCAATATCTGCAAAATGGGGCACAACTTATGTTCATCCTCAATGATCATGTTGTGCAGGACAATGCAAGTAGTCATGATCACTGCAAGTGAGTTCCTATCCCACATTCAGCTCAGACGAGTGACGATATGAAAGCGACCAGAACTCCAAATGATCTCTCAATATCCTTTCTCGTCGCCTCTTAGTTTCTCGCTGCCTCTCGATTTCATTGGCTATTTCGCTTAGCAATCAAGAGGAAAAGGTGGTTTCCGATCGTTTCAGCCTCTCTCTCGTCGCTCGGACACAGATATCTATGTCGACCGACATACGAGAACAAGGAAAACTAGGTCAGTAATCGACTACATTGTGGGAGACTCGATGATTTAGAGGCGAATCAGAGCTAAGTGCCCGACTAATCACCAACCGTTTACTAGATATGACCTATGTGTACCAAATACATCACATACATATCGTATCTATCGTTGCGCACATGCAAGGAAGTTTCCTTACATTGATATCTATGGAAACTGAGAAATAAGTGAAGACTTTTCTAATATAAAACAAAACACATAAAGAGTTTGAGCTACATATAGCCATCGACGGACAAAAATTTGGAATTATTAACTGTCCAAGTTGCTTGTTAATTATTCAAAGGAATCGATAATTAGGTACTTACCATTTGGATATTATTTCTCCCTCTCAAATATGTGAAGGGCTGATTTTCATCAAGAAATAGATAATTTCTCGATAAGAACGAAGATATTATATCGAGCCATGTCTTGATAAGAAAAGACTATACATTTGAGCCACCCCCGACATTTTTGATATCGGTCGGTCGCATTCTCCCACCACCTACCGAATTCTCTACGTGTCTAGCATATTTCTCTAAGAATCAGAAGAATCTACAAGGCCTTCTCCATAAGACCAACTCGTTGACAAGCACCCAAGAGTAACACAAGTCGAGCCTGGATGGTTACTCCCGAACTTCCACTTTTTATGTATCGGGTTAGGTCAGTGTCTTATTCAAAATTGAGATGTTAAATCGATGTTCCTTTTGACCAATGCATGTGTGCCTACACTCAAGTCTGATTTTTCCCATTCTCACTTGTATGATTTATTTGGACCTATGATAAAATGTCTCTGAATTACTAAAAAAAAGGGTTAATTACATTCACCTACCCCAAACTATACACGTTTAACGGATACCTACCCCAAATAACGTATACATACCCCGAACTAACAGGTGTAACAACATCCCCCATTTCATCCATTTTTCCGTCCATTTATTCTTCATTTTTTCAAAAATTACGAAACTACTTGTAGTATTACAATCCTAAAACCAACTCCAACCCTAAATCCAACCTTAAATCACACTCCAAACCTAAATCTAACCCTAAAAATGGATTGGAGGGGGATGTTGTTACAAACTGTTAGTTCGGAATATGTATTCGTTACGAAATAATTTTGGGGTATTTATCTTTTAAACGTGTATAGTATGGGGTATGTGAACGTAATTAACCCCTACAAATATGTGAAGGAGATTTTATTTGTCCTGCTCAAATATGTGAAGGACTGATTTTTCATCAATAAATCGATCATTTCTCGATAAGAATGAAGATATTATATCAAGATATATTAATACTTGCGGAGCATCAACTAGCAGTTGATTCCAATTTAGCGTCGTCTATTGCTACGAGTGGTTCTTACTCTTCCATATTTGTTTTCTTATGAAAACTTGTTTCAACTGGTCAAGTGTTCAATGGCATGGTAACGGGAAGACTCTTAGGTAGATATTTTATTATAATTAAATTCGAGTCGAAAATTTTAAAATTTAACAAACTTGCAACCCGGTTAAATTAGTGATAAATTGATTTTTTTTGTTGAGAAGAACAAATGCAATTTTATTATAATATGAGATAGAACGATGAGTACATACTTGTACTTATTTTACAAAACAGATACCAACTATCGAACAATAAATAAAGACAGAAAAATAAAATGTGCTCAAGGACTAGAGGCGGTTGAAGGTCATATCTACGGTAGCATCCTGAGATACCGATACAGCATGCTTCTACCAAAAGACACTGGGCGAGCCAACCGAGTGAAGAGGGAATACTGGTGGACCTACATCTCTCCCGGTGTGTCAGCGTGCGTCGTCCTCCCTGGACTGATAATTGTAGGGCTCCTGAACGCGGGTATGCTGACTCCGGACTGGTAGGGGAGACAGATGTTGGCTGAGGATGGAACCATCGCCATCTATCGGCCAAGAAGGGGTCATAGCCGACCCACCCCTCCCCGGGCCACCTCAAACTCATTCCTGTAGGCGGGGGTGCTTGTGGCCCCCGCCGCTGCTGCATGTGACTCACCATCTGACGCTGTCGACCCTTCTGACTCGTCCGGCTCCTCCTCTCTCTCCAGCCGTTTCTTTCCTGATAGCGTCGTCGTCCCCAAACACAAGACCGACCATGCCTTATTCCACCACGTTGAGGATGTCCCCACCGCCAGAAACGTCACCAGGCCTACCGACCCTCCCGGTCCTTCACAGTCCCTACCTGAACCCGCCACCGCCGATGGACGACCCCACGAATAACACATCTCACCAAGCGACACCGATACCGGCACCGCCATGAAGAGGCTCCCCGGAGGAGTCTCGGTTCGCCCTTCGGCAAAGAGAGATGTCACGCCGCCCACCACTTCCGACTGCACCACCAACCACCCCAACAGCGCCGCCTTCGGAAGTGTGGCAACAAGACCCGATTTCCCCCCAAAAAATCGAGCCTAAGTTCATCAATTGAGTCCCCAAACTCCACCTAAAAATCAGAGAATTCAACGACAACACCGAGCACAACAGACTTACCCCCATTCCATCTCCCTGATCTGAGACGAACGATCACCTCCCGGCCGCACGCAAAACCACCGCACACGGTTGCTTCCCCTTCGCGAAATCTCCGAACGAGCGCCATGGTTTGGTATGGTGCACCAACCCCATGAAAGCCATGGCCACTCCCATGGACAGCACCAAAACCGGCGCCGCCCTCCTAGGGCTTTGCGCGCAGAGAGAGAATCGCATGATTTGTATATTGAAGTTAGTGATAAATTGATATGATCAATAAAAATAACTGTTAAGAAATACATAATCGCCCCCAAATAAAACCTGGATTCATTTTTTTTACTGAAAGGTGCGACTTTTATTAATTATCAGAATTTAACGATATATTGGAGTGCGTCAAGTAAAGGTCCTGACCACTGAAGAACAGACATAGAACGCACTTTCCTAACAAGCCAGTGAACTGCTTTATTCGCATATTTTTCTTCACAAAATAACCGTTGAAAACAGTATTGAACTCGCCATATAGACAGGAAAGAAAGGTGGGGGATTGGAAGACGGAACTGGAAGTCCTGCTCAAGGTAGTGCCTAAACGCTCCATATGGAGGCAAAGGGACTGAACTTGAGCTGCATCAGTTGTATTGGGAGGATATAGGTGAATCGAGGTTCCCTCTTTGGAAAAATCTCTGATTCTTTTCTAACTAGTCATTGACCATGCAAAGACGAAATCAGGTAAAATAAAAAAGACTTACTCGATTAGTCAGATCCATAATCGAGAGAGGGGTCGAGGAGGGTGCGGTGGTGGAGGCCACGGAGAAGGACGCGTCAGCGAAGGCTTTAGAGACAGCGGAGGCGGCTTCAAAGGCGTCTTTAGAGACGACGACGACGACTTCAGAGGCATCGACGACGGCTTTAGAGACGATAGAGGTCGATCGGAAGGGAGGATACGATACAAGGAGATCGCAGAGCTCTGAGGCGGCGAGGTCGATTGATGTCGAGGTGAGCTAGACGACAACCATCGGAGTTACAGAGGGGTCCAAACAAGATCGGGAGACACTTCGTTGGTGGCAGGAGGAAGCCATCATCACGGTGGCTAGCGACAGGTCGAAAGAAACCCTAACAAAAAAAACCTAGTTGACCCCTAAAAGAAGCATAAAGGGGAGGATGTATAGAAAAAGGAAACATAACCAAGGCATATGACATGACAGTGACCATGGTCATAGCCATAACCTTCTTCATACGACGGTTCTATCTCAAAAAAAGCTCGTTAGGTTTTATAAAATTTGTATTCATATTTTGTGTATGTTTAAATTTGTTTCATTTATATATTTAATATGTTTTATAAGCTTATGAAATGTGTTTAGCCTCCAAACCAGACCGGAACATCACTCGGAGCCAAAACATGGCTTAGACAATATGAAATTTTATTAGCAAAACTAACACTGTGTGTCAGCAATTATATATCTGTTCTCCTTACCGAAAAACTTAACTCCGCCACTATATATATAGACATAGTTAGGGTTTTACCTGAAAGCAACAGGACATGCCTGATCTATCTCCTTTGGCAATATTTATATATGTGCTTGTGTTCATACTTCTATTAGCCATAAAAATAGAAAGACAAAATTACCATGGACAGCAGATTGTTTAGTGCGTGTAAGGAAGGTGATGACACGGCTCTGGAGGCACTCATAGAAGCCGAGAGGATGATTCTGTACCGGGCCGTGACTAGCTGCAACGAAACTCCCTTACACGTGGCCGTCTTATGCGGCCACCTTACCACCGTCAGGGTACTCCTCCGACACAAACGGGTGCTGGTCTCCGAAAGGGATCAATTTGGTTCCCTGCCGCTTCACTACGCTGCCGCCGAGGGCAGCGTAGAGATTGTGAGCGAGCTGTTGCGTGAAAACGGTGGCCTTTGTCGCGAACCCGGCCAATTTGGGAGGACTCCCCTGCATCTAGCCGTCATGAAAGGACATAAAGAAGTGGTGAGGGAGTTGATTCGATTTTGTCCCGACTGTGCCTTTGATAGGCTTGACCGGGGAGAGACTGTTTTTCACTTGTCCATCAAGCACCACCGTCTGGAGGTTCTCGAGACTCTGGTCGATTTGCTCGGGGAGGACCAACGGCAGCTGTTGTTAGCTGTCGATGGTGAAGGCAACACTGTCTTGCATTCAGCTGCATTCTTCAAACAAATTCAGGTAACGTTTATCAGAAGGTAAATATATTTTTTGGAAGTCATCCCTTGTGCTTTTTAGATTTGAAACGTGATGTTTTTCATAATGTTTGGATCTTATAGAGATGTTTATCTGTTAACTAGATAAATAATATTTTTTTCGGGACTATTAAATATAAAAAAATAGTTTTAAACACAACTTAATTAATTGAATATTATTTAATAAATATATTCATTAAAACAAATTAAACTTGATACTCATCTACAAAAAAAAAAAAAACTAAGCCTAATATATCATTTAAAAATATATCCTATATTGAAGATTAATCAAACCTAAAAAATACATCTTTGATTAATACATACTAATAAAATTAAATCTAATAAAACTATAAATGTAAAATAGTATTTTTAAGATTTAAAATGAATATTATAAATATTTTAAAGATAATAATATATATTAAAAATAATTTTTTTTATAAAATTTATAATTAATATTATTTATGTAAAATGAATTAAAAGGATAAATGAAAAAAATAAAAAATAAAAATTCTACAAAATGAATGAAAAAGAATAATAAAATAGAAAAGAATAATATGGCAAATGAATTTAAAAAAAAAAACAAAGACACGTGTCGCACTATGAGTGGTTGTTCTTGTGATAGGAATTAGATCCCCGCGGTTATGTTAGAGGAACCGATCATCGTGATTTCGCTTCCTGATGCCTACAAAAGGATTCGACTCCGGGAGATCCTTTCCTCTACAATGTCTTGATCCCGAATCCGATTCCTAACGGGGTATTACATTGTACATGCTCTAAGAGTGTTTATATGACTAACATATATTATATGACACTTGAGGTCATATGACTAACGGAATGGACTATTCCGTTTATTTTTATTAATGAATCATGTATCTAATATTTATTAGATAGTATAGTATTTGTGACCAATACTTAATAATAAGTTTCAATATTTAACCCTTTAAATGAATGGGTTAATATTGTCGTTGCAGACGGTAACATACTTAAAAACTTTAGAAGCAGTGAGAAGAATTGCAGCTAATACGAACGGTAACGGTCATACAGCCCGGGACATGGTGGAGAGAAGTTCAACAGATTTCACTAGCCTTCAAATTCTGGAAGCACTTATCCAAGTTGGTGTCCCAAGAGGCAACATTGTAGCCGCCCAGAATCCTAATCCAGCAAACACGAATCCAACCGATCCTCAATCACCGATCAAGAAATTGAGAGACAGTGTTTTAGATTATCTAACAGTAAAACACGACGCGGACTGGCTAGCAAATGCTCACGGCAGCATGATGGTGGTAGCAACTTTGGTTGCAAGCATAGCTTTTCAAGCTGGAGTCAACCCGCCCGGAGGAGTTTGGCAGGAAGACATGACAGACAGTCGTAATTGTACCAAACTACAGATATGTAAAGCTGGAACGGCCGTCCTCAAGGACGAAAAGGAGTTCCACGACTTCTACATGCGCAACAGTTGGGTCCTCGTGGTGGCCGTCTTTGTCATATTGACGCAGTTTGGGGTGTTTTCCATCAAGAACAAGATCGGCACCTGGCTCCTGACATTAGTCATGTGCCTCATGTTGCATAACATACTGGCGGCATACGACCATGCTACGAAAATGGTGGTTTCACCTAAGCTTTTGCCGCAGGTACATAAATTTTGGAAGCCCATGATTGGTATTATTATCGTCCTTCAGAGTGCACGCATGTTGACCTGGTTCATGTTTGATCGGGCAACGTCGTTCTGGAGGAAGGAGAACAAGACTTCTTATTCGTGGGTGACAAATCTGGGTATCTTTAGTGTAACTTTCATCGTTGTTGGCGGGTTGGTAGGGCTGGTGATTAAGTTCTAGAGCATTAGGTCCTCCTTTAAAGAGCTTTTACCTGCGTTGGATAGTTTCTTCGTCTTTAATTAAACGTTCTACGAACGTGGTGTGTTTAGGTATGAGGAGGATATCCGTGTTGTTGGTTTTTGGGGAACCATGGTTCCTAACTTATTTCGAGTTTTGTTGCATGAGTTATCGTTTGTCGTCAAAATTAACAGGTACGTTAGTTTTGGATGGAAAAAGACAGAAATGCCCTCAACAAAAGTCAATAACCTGAAGTTGGGCTTGACCCTTTTTTGTACTTCCCAACTATGACCTTTCCATTTTTTGCACGGAATAACATTTTTTGCTGAGGGTATTTTGGACTTTTTCCATCCAAAACTAACGTTCCTGTTAATTTTGACGACAAACGATAGTCCGTACAAAAAGTGTAAAGTTCATAGTTAGGAAATGAAACAAAAGGTAAATCCAGGTTAAGATCGCGAAAACAAAGCTCAAAATAAGTTAGAAACCATGGTTTTCCCTTGTTTTTTTGGATATGCTCGAAAAATTTTATTAGAAAAAAAAATTCAAGAAGGATCAAATCTAAAGGTAATCATTACAAATGAGTTCTCAAAAAGAGTTGTGGGAACATAATCCGAAACAAAAACAAAAAGAAAACGATCACAAATGAAGGGGTCACTCTTCATCGGTTATCCACTCTTCAGCTTCAAAAGTCAAATTCGGATCATTGAAAGCCTTTGCTGGAGCAAACTGAGCTGTTCGATCTTGTAAGATCTGCTTCACCACGTCCGCGGGATTTTGCAATTCTCTCACGACTCAAAAAACGAGCTGGTTTGATTTGAACAATAAAATAGTCTCTTGAAAACTTGGATTTATATTAATAAACCAGCAACTTTTTTGTTGCTACCGGGAAACACTCCATCTTTTGCTATTTAACAAGTCCAGTATATAAGGATGCAAAAATCTCCGTATGAGGGCGGCTAAGCATCGAAAGGGGTTTGATATTTGATTTATCTTTTTAAGGTGTTTCAGACCGTTTAAGTGGAATATGAATCGATTAATTGACCGGATCGACCAAACGACGAGTCGGATTCGTAATTTAAAGAAACAAAACCATTTATTATATGTTACAAACTAAGTGAGACTATAAAATTATGATTATTGAATTGGTAATGCTCACTTTGTTTATGGTGTTACTTCATGAATTTGATTCGATCTGATAAAATGTTTATATTTTTATATATATAATATGTAATATAATATATTATAGTATAATTTAAGTCGGATGATATACATTTAATAAAATAATAATCTGATTTATGGTATATATTAAGGGAGGAAATATTGATGGTAGAAACTAGAAAGTTAATTGAAGTAAACCCCAACATACTTGATTTATGTCAAACTTCATTTTTGTCCATGTAAACATAAAGTAAACCCAACAAGCAGAACCTGAAATAGAGTACATGAGATAAGTTTGACACAACTAAGGAAACCCGAACAAACTGATCGAAAAGGGAGTGAAGGCACGACTACACCGTCACCCTATCCATACAAAATCGCCAATGCTGGTAGCACGAAAAGCGTACCAAGAGTTGCAACCAGAAAAGCCACCGGTATCATCCATTTGCAGCGATAAAGTACGCTCCCGGGTGTCACGAACGACATTACCTTATCAAACACCAACCAGTACCAAATGCGGGTGGTGTGAACGATCACAACAACCATCAGCAGGCACGTACAAGCGTAACTGATGTGCAACAACGTTTTATCCTTCTTGTAAGGCTTAACCACCATATCGGTAGAAAATACATACGCCCCCAATATACTATCCAGCATGAGGCAAGTGGTTAATGTCATGAGCCAGCTGCCGACCTTGTTCTTCAGGGGTAATCCCCCGAAATGCAGCAGTATGACACCAACGGCCGCCATGAGAGCCCAAGTATTGCTCGAGTAGAAGTACTGAAACACTTCTGTATCCTTAAGAATAGCTGTTCCGGCTCTACACATATCTGGTTCGGTACAATTATCATTGTCTTGCTGCCAAACTCCCCCGGGCGGGTTGATTCCAGCTTGAAAGGACATGCTTGCAATCACCGTCGCTTCCACCATCAGATTTCCATGAGCGTCTTCTATCCAGTTTATATGGTGCTTCAGTGTAAGGTACGCTAGCGTGCGTAGATACCATCTCCTGATCCGTGACTGTAAATTGGTGGCTGTATGCGCAGAGTTTGTGGACGTTGTTGATGGAGAATGATGAACAATATCTGGATTATTAGGTTTGCCTCTCTGGACTCCAATTTGGGCAAGTGTTTCCACAATTTCGAAGCTATTGAAGTCTCTTGGACTTTTCTCCCAGACGTCAAGAGCTGTATGATCATTACCGTTGGTTTTGTTTGCAATTGCTTTGACTCCTTTTACAGATACCAAGTATCTTACTATCTGTAAGGCAAATTAGGGAACGTAAAAAAGAAGGGGCTGGCATTCAATTCATTTATATGTCTTGAATCTAGTTAAAGTTTATTTATTTATTTTATCAGCAAAGCAGTATTATAAAGGGAAAACTCTGTTTCCTAACCTTTACAAACGTTTCATTATCAGATCCTAACCCAGACCAACGTTTGTTCTCAATTCCTAACGTATTAGGTTTGGAATTTCTTAGAAACTATAAAAAGCCGTCCAAACTCACGATTCCGTCAATTCGTCTAGCATTGGGTTCGGTTGCTTGAGAACGAGGATAAGTTCAACGTCGAGGAAGGCACCATGGGTAATGTACGCCAACAACGACAACGCTTGGATGAGTTGACGGAATCATGAGTTTGGATGACTTTTTATACTTTCTGAGAAATTCCAAACCTATTATGTTAGGAGTTGAGACTAAACGTTGGCCTGAGTTAGGATCTGATAATGAAACGTTTGTAAAGGTTAGGAAACAAAGTTACCCCTATTATAAATCTCTCCTTTTTCAGAGGTCGAAAAAGAAGGACAAGAAAGGTTCTGGCTATAGAAATCTAATTAAAGTTTTTGGTTACTAGTGAAAGGTTCTGGCTATCTGCAAGACTTGGTGTGCAAGTTTCCTAGTACAATATTATTTTAAAAAAACGTTTACGTTCTTATTATAAGGATAATTCCACTTCAAAAATCAAAATTTTAAAATTTTCATATTTTATTTAGAGTACCTTAATTTTTTTTGTCACATCAATATCCTAAACCTTCATTAACTCATTTAGGGTACCCTAAAGGTGACACAAAAAAGATTGAAATACTTCAAATGAAATATGAAAGATTTAAAATATTAAAATAAAACTACCCTAAAATATATATCAGTTTCTTTTCCCGCATAGAACCTCAGTAATCATGTATGCCAATTATCAAGTATATCCTACAATAATCAATAATCATAACCGATACATAAAATCAATACCTGAATTTGTTTGAAAAACACAGCGAAATGCAAGACATTGTTGCCTTCATCGTCGGTAGCCACAAGCAACTGACGACGATCATCCTCGAGCAGTTCCACCAACAACTTCAGGACCTCCAAACGACAGTACTTGACTGACAAGTGAAATACAGTCTCTCCCCGATCAAGCCTCTCCGAGGCCGACCCAGAACAAACTCGAATCAACTCTCTCACCACATCCGACCGTCCTTTCATGACGGCTAGATGCAGTGGAGTCCTCCCACCATGATCGCGGGCATTGCAGAGTCCAGCATTCGCACGCAAAAGCTCCCGCACCATTTCCGCACAGCCTTCCGCGGATGCCAAGTGAAGCGGCGCACAACCCATTGCGTCCCTTTCACAGGCCAGCTTCGGCTTGAGACCGATGAGTGCTTTGACTAAGCTAAGGTGACCTCGAAGGACCGCCACGTGCAGCGGGGTTTCCTCGCAGCAAGTGACGGCCCTGTCGAGGATCAGCCGGTCGTGTTGTATGAGTGACTCGAGAGCTTGTTCGTCGCCGCTCATACAGGCTTCAAGCAATCTCGTGTCCATGACAACTTATTTTTTTTTTATCTTAACTAATAACTATGCAACTACTTATGCATATAGTTAGGGGAAGACTTTTCCGAGGGTTGTCCCATTTTTTTGGAAGGAACCAGCTAGGTTCATTGGAAAAACAAAACCAGTTGACCCCGGTCGGGAAGTTTTGCCATCTATCCGGACAAACATCACTTTTGGAAGGAACCAGCCAATTCCATTAGAAATACAAAACCAGTTGACCCGGGTCGGGAAGTTTTGTCATCCCTATGTACAAACAACACTTTTGGTAGAAATACGAAACCAGTTGACCAGGGTCGGGAAGTTTTGCCATCCCTCTGTACAAATACAAAACCAGTTGATCCGGGTCGGGAAGTTTTGCCATTCCTTTATGCAAAACACTTTTGGAAGGAACCAGCCAATTCCATTAGAAATACAAAACCAGTTGATCCGGGTCGGGAAGTTTTGCCATCCCTCTGTACAAACAACACTTTTGGTAGAAATACAAAACCAGTTGACCCGGGTCAAGAAGTTTTGCCATCCCTCTATACAAAACATTTTTGGAAGGAACCAGCCAATTCCATTAGAAATACAAAACCAGTTGACCCGGGTTGGGAAGTTTTCCCATCCCTCTAAACAAACAACACATGTTTGAATCATCTGCTAGATTGATTAAAATGTGTGAAGCCTATTTTCTTATCCAGAAACGATCCAATAAGATCTTGATTCTTATCGAAAAACCAGTTCTTCATGTTAGATTATATTATTATTTACATTAGAATTCATGTACACGTAGGTTTTCTCCTTAGATTCAATGTATAGGGACATTTATGTTAGGTAGTCTTCTAGTAATATATGTACAATATCACTATATATACCCAATATTATAGTGCAAACATCAATAAGAATTATCAGTCTTTCATGGTATCAGAGCTATTGGTTACGATCCTTGGTCAATTTTTCGTGATTCCATAGCTTTGCCCACTCATTAGTTTATGATTCTAATAGGTGGGCAAGGCAACTAAGGGTATATGTTTTATTTTACCGATTTTGATTCAATTTTTACGTTGAGTACATACCTTGGCTTCAACGTCACTCATGCATCACCAATTCTCCCCTATCTATGCTTATCTTAACGGTTCAATACGTCCATCTAAGTTTGTCTCGGTCTCTGTGAAACATCTATCTCTCATTATAGACCTTCTCCCTATACCTTTATCAACTATTTTCTACGTGAGTTCCAAGTCTTACTCATTCCTTATATTATAAACCTCTCAACTATTTTTTTCTCTGCCATCACACCCAAATAATTTTTCTTTTTTGTTTTAACTTCTTAATCTCTGTACCTGATTGAAGCTCACATATCAGGGTTTTTGTTATCTTCTTAATCTACTTGCTATCTTTTGCTCAAATCATCCTCCACCCTTACAGCAACATCCTTCATCTCGTAAACACCCATCAACACCGGCGAGCATGATGTCTGACCACTCCCTCTCCCGCAACAACTTCAAGAACTCATCACGCTAGTTATGCGCGCTCCACATCAACTGGGCCGCACCACTTTTGTCTCTACCGGGTCGATCCTCTTAGGCCCACTAAATCAGCCTACTCCAACCCAGCAAACCTTAACATTGTTCATGACCTCCATCTCGCTTCAGCACCATGAACTCCAAGATCTACAGCACTGTTTGTCGACGCTGCAGCAACAAATGCACATTTATTCCTCTCTTCGGCCGTATCTCCACGGCCTAACAACACATGTGCTAAGCTCTCTTCACATAGCAAATGAAAGCTCAGCCTGCGGCCCAGCTCTTGCCAGCAGCTCTGATACCATGTTAAAGCCCAATCCAACCCAAATGCTCGAACTGATGGGTGGAGGCATCAAGATGTATATCAAGGGGTCAATTTATCCACACACTTTCTATGTGGGACTTATACTTCAACAACACTCCCCCTCACGTGTAGGACTGGACATCTACACGTGGGCCATAGCAGGACTGGACATCTGCATATGGGCCGGAGACCACAGGGTGGAGGCGAAAAACAGGCCTTAGGCCGAACCAGCTCTGATACCATGTTAAACGCCCTATCCAACCCAAAAGCTCGAACTGATGGGTGGAGGCACTAATATGCTTATCAAGTGTTCAATTTGTCCATACACTTTCTATGTGGGACTTATATTTCAACACTCCCCCTCACGTGTAGGACTGGACATCTACACGTGGGCCATAGCAGGATTGGACATCTGCATATGGACCGGAGACCACAGGGTGGAGGTGACAAACGGGCCTTAGGCCGAACCAGCTCTGATACCATGTAAATTTTGTTTTAAAACATGCTACTTATATCGGGTCGGGCTTCCACAACTAAAAGGTCAACCTTGTTAGTTGGGTGTGGCTCTAGCCTTTATAAGTAGCATTTTATCCTTATATTTTCCCGATGTGGGTTTATACTTCAACATTCCCCCTCACGTGTAGGACTGGACATCTGCATATGGGTCGGAGACCACATGGTGGAGGCGACAAACAGGCTGTGGGC
This sequence comes from Erodium maritimum, assembly GCA_963921825.1. Classification (NCBI taxonomy): domain Eukaryota; kingdom Viridiplantae; phylum Streptophyta; class Magnoliopsida; order Geraniales; family Geraniaceae; genus Erodium; species Erodium maritimum. Next base: position 73,624,867 of record OY997592.1, on the reverse strand, counting down.
CGAACCAGCTCTGATACCATGTTAAAGCCCTATCCAACCCAAAAGCTCGAACTAATGGGTGGAGGCATCAAGATGTATATCAAGGGGTCAATTTATCCACACACTTTCTATGTGGGACTTATACTTCAACAACACTCCCCCTCACGTGTAGGACTGGACATCTACACGTGGGCCATAGCAGGACTGGACATCTGCATATGGTGTCAGAAGTGGGGACTGGACATCTGCACGTGGGCTCTAATATGCTTATCAAGTGCTCATTCCTCCCCAACGGCCCATGCCTCTACAACACAGATAATTGCAGCAGTGCCCTCTGGTGTTCTTCCATACGACCCTCTCTCCAAATGGAACCACCGGTCTCTCAGTCAAATATTTTCTACCATTAAAAGTCTTCTACGACATTTCAGCTCGGGTCTACAACAACCTTCTACTCACCACGAGCTTTCAACAATTCAGCAGCCCTTACTGGGCCTTCTCTCTTCACAACACAACAAGGGCTCACTTCAGTAACCTACCCATGGTGCTAAAAGCTCAAGCTTATCAACGGCCCATCTGTCTCCCACGGCCCAATAAGAAGCAACGACCTCTTCTCTTGGTCATTTTTATCAACATGTATCTTTACTTTCCACATACTTGTTTTAGTTCGACCATTCAATCTTTTTCTGCTCTGACTACGGGGGAGTGTTAGATTATATTATTACTTATATTAGAATTCATGTATACGTAGGTTTCCTCCTTAGATTCAATGTATAGGGACATTTATGTTAGGTAGTCTTCTAGTAATAAATGTACACTATCACTATATATACCCAATATTATAGTGCAAACATCAATAAGAATTATCAGTCTTTCACTTCACATATTTTAGTTCGGAGAAATAAAATTCAAGTATTAGTTACGCAATCTATTCCTTTGAATTATCAACTACGGCAACTTGGACCGTTGATTCCAAACTTGCGTCCGTCTATGGTTACAATTCCTTTGAATAAACAACTACAGTAGTTTGGACGATAATTGCAAAACTAGTATCGGTCTATGGCTGTAAGGGTGTTCATGATCCGTCTATGAGGATAGATTTTTATTTGTTCGTGCAGAACAATACCTTGAACGATCGATATGTATTGCAGTAATTGAAGTTTCGATCGGGTGTCTAAGTACACTATTCTTCTCGATCGGTAGATGTTTCCTATAGCGGTGTTAAAGCATGCACATTGTAACTCAGGCTACTCGTTTCAAAAGACGAAGCTTTGTTTGTACCATATTCGGAAAAAGACAAGAAGCGGAGTGAATATGTAAATTTTGTGGAAGACGGGTCACTTATGTATGGTCGTACTTTCACAACTAAACGATCATTCTTTATTAGTTGAGTTTGGTCTCAACCCTAGTAAATAGTTTTTATTTTTATTTTTAAGCTTTCAGTTGTGTTGATCCTATATAAATAGAGTAAATCATTTTCAAATGAGAGACTCCCATTTGTATGTTGACTAGTGAAGTTGTAAGGAGAATTGATGTTTATTGCCATATCAAATTTATCTTAGGAAAAACCTAATTTTAGGCCGATGTATATGACATTCTTTTTATGTCTGTATTGTATGCGATTTTTATTTTCAAGTCCCGCCATTGACTTTTAAAAAAAAGTTCAAGTCTTGTGTGACATTTAGTTAATTTTCGAAAAATGACATGCGTTTTTTTGAATATCAATTGTATCTTTAACAAATTTCGTCATTTTATGAAAATTAAATAAAGTCACCCCCATGACTTGAAAATGAAGGTCGCACACAGTCAGTCTGGAAATGAAAAGCGACCCTAAATCGTAGGTCGGAATTTTTGTCTGTAATTAAAAACATGAAAGTAAATCCAACAAGCATAGTCTGAAATAAGGAAATCCAAACAAACAGAACTAAAAGAGAGTGAAGGCGTCGCTACAGCCAATCACCCTTCATACCAAATTACCAATACCATCAGCCCGAAAAGCGTAGCAATAGTTCCAACCAAGAAAAAAACTCCTCTCATCCATTTGCAGTAACAATGTATGCTCCCTGGGCGCCAGAGCGAGGTCACCTTATCGAACATTATCCAGTACCAAATGCGGAAGGTGTGAATGAACACGATCGCAATAAGCATCCATCGCCAGGCAATACTGATGTTCTTCACCGTCTCACTGATGTTCTTCACCGTCTCATTAATGTCTACGCCCGGGGAATCATCATCCACATGCTTAGAAAACACCAGGCTCGTAGAAACGACGTAGGCACCCAGTATGTTATGCAACATAAGGCACGCGATGATCGTCATGAGCCAGGTTCCTACCTTGTTCCTCAGGGGAATTCCTGCGAAATGCAGCAATATGACACCAACCGCTGCCATGAGGGCCCAGGTATTGTACCAGTAGAATTGGGTGAACGCGGGTGCATCAATTAGAACGGCTGTTCCAGCCTCGCACCCGTGGGTATGAGGACAATTCTCGTTGTCTTCCTGCCAGACTCCCCCGGGCGGGTTGATTCCAGCTTGGAAAGACATGCTTGCAATCACGGTCGCTACCACCATCAGGTTCCCGTGCGCGTCTGCTATCCAGTCCATGTGGTTTTTCGTAGTAAGGATCGCAAACATTTTACATACCCGTCTCTTGATCCTTGACGGTATGCTGACGTGTGCGCGCGGAGGGTTTGTAGTCGCCGGTGGTGGAGAATCCGTAATGGTAATTGGATACTTAGGTTTGTTTTTCCCTCTCCCGACACCAACTTGAGCAAGTGTTTCCACGATTTCGAAGCTACTGAAGTCTCTCGGACTTTTCTCCATGACTTGGAGTGGTGTATGACCATTTCCATTGGGTGCGTTTGTAATTGCTTTCACTCCTTCTAAAGATACCAAGTATCTCACAGTCTGTAAGGCAAAATTGATAAATAGAGAATAAATTAGAATTTTTGTAGAGAGTGGGATTTGAACTCGGGTTCATGAGGTAACATGCTCTGATACCATATTAGAAGACTGACTCAACTAAAAACTTAAGCTGATAGTTGAAGGCTCAATTATAATTATATTCTAACCGTTCATTTATTTTTTGGTTAATTTCACTTCAGTACTCTAAATTTTTCATGTTTTATTTAGAATATTTTAAATCTTTTTTGTGTTATCTCAATACCCTAAACTTTTATTAATTTATTTAGAGTATCTTAAAAAAATTTGTCACCTTAGTACCCTAAACATTCATTAATTCTATTTTAGTACCCACCGTTAACTTTATTCTAAATATGGTTGTTAGTGAGGGGTACTGTGGTCATTTTACCTGTTTTGGATGGAAAATCACATGTAAAGTTAACGGTAGGTACTAAAATGTAATTAATGAAAGTTTAGGATACTGAAGTAACACAAAAAAATTAGGGTACTTTAAATGAATTAATGGATGTTTAGGGTATTAAAGTGAGAAAAAAATTAATATACATTAAATGAAATATGAAAAATTTAGAGTACTAAAGTGAAATTATCTCTTTCATTTATTATTTTTAAAATATAAAATCGTCATTTTAAAACAGAATTACACAAAGACGGTTCAAAACATGTTTTTGTAATTATGGTAGGATAGGGTTACAAATTGATAAAAGCGAGTTCTTCTAGATTATATCTAGATTCAGGTTTAGAGTATCGTGATATAATATGTGTTTAGTAATATATCCATAACTTAGAAATCAATAACAAATTAAACCCTCATCTTTCATGCTATTTATTATGTGTTACATCTCCAATTTCTTACATCCATTTTGTTTGTATTCTCGTAAGAGTAAAATCAGTACCTGAATTTGTTTGAAGAACGCAGCGAAATGCAATACAGTGTTGCCTTCATTGTCGGTAGCCACAAGCAATTGGCGACGATCATCTTTAAGCAGCTCCACCAACAACTTCAGAGCCTCCAAACGACAATACTTGACGGCCAAGTGAAAAACAGTCTCTCCCCGGTCAAGCCTCTCAGAGGCCGACCCAGGACTGACTCGAATCAACTCTCTCACAACATCTAACCGTCCTTTCATGACGGCCAGATGCAGCGGAGTCCTCCCACTATGGTCGCGAGCACTACAGAGGTCAGCATTCGCACGCAACAACACGCGCACGATCTCCACGCTGCCCTCTGCGGAAGCCAAGTGGAGCGGCACGCAACCGGTTGCGTCCCGCTCGAAGGCCAGCTTCGGTTTGAGGCCGAGAAGTGCCTTGACAAAGCCAAGGTGCCCGCGGAGGGCCGCCACGTGCAGGGGAGTTTCTTCGCAGCACGTGGCGGCCCTGTCAAGAATCGGCGGGTCCTGTTGTATGAGTACCCGCAGAGCTTTTTCATCACCGCTCATACACGCTTCAAGCAATCTTGTGTCCATGGTCACTCACTTATTTTTCTATTATGACTACCATAAAACGAAGCACATATTTATATACATTGGAGGAGGAGACTTTTCCAAGGCTTGTCCCATTTTTTTTGGAAGGGACAAAGCCGTAATATTATTATATCTTCTTATTTATACATGTGACAGTTGCTTCGATTCGAGTAACCTTGTTTCGGATTTGTCCATCAAATCTAGTGTTGTAAAAGATAGGGGTGGGCATTAACCACCCAATGAAGTTCTTTACGAATCCGGCCTGATATTATCGGTTTGTCATATCTTGGAACCAGTCTCAACTCAAAAATCATTTTTATACAGTGAAACCAACCAGTTCCCTGACCGGTTGGTTAGTGGTTTTAACCAACCAACTACTTTACTACATGTAAATACAAATTTAGATTTCAATAACCATACACATATCTCTATTTCAAGTCAAAACATATTACTACATTCTCCAAAATAAAAGAAAATTTACATATTAGTCATCGTGTTCTATGTTAACAACCCGTGTGACACAAAAGAGTGCTCATTGGCTATTCATTTATGTCAGATCAGTGGTTATTATGAAGCCACATGTATATGATGAACAGTACCGGTTTGGTTGGTTAACCGATGGTTTGGCATTTCAAGAACCGACAAACAACCATTAACTTTCCGATTCGATCGTCAAGAATCCGCAACCAACCGTTAACTTTCCGGTTTTAGATTTTTCAGTGCGATTTCCAGTTAGTGGTGGTTGGTTTTAGCAGTTTTGGTTTTCTTTTGCTCCCCCCTAGTAAAAGATGTTAGACCTTAGTCAAGTGGAAAGAGAACTAGTTAGATCATTATTATTTTTAATTTGTATTAAATATATATTATCAAATGTTATATTATACTATGTTAAAAAATATTAATAATATGAAACATTAACTTTTATGTTTGATAAGCAATGATATTATTAATCTTTAATATTTGAGATAAATTATAAAGATGGAGGCGTATCTCCCGAGACAAAAACGCTCTTCCAACGAAAAGCAACATAACAAACCAGTCTCAAAACAAAAATTAACCCTTAAACAAAATGAGCTCTCTACCAACGCAACCAGCATAATTTTATGATCTCACTTATTTCTTAAAAGACTAGAAGTTATTGTTTTTTTGACGCCTGATCGACCTAACCGATTAATCGGTCGGTCGGCGATTAATCGGACCATATTCCATCCAAACGATTAGAAATGCTTTAGGAGGACAAATCGGATCCCCAAAGTCCATTTTAGCGCCTAGGCGACGCTTAAGCTTTCAGACGGGGATTTTTACATACATGATCACACCCAACAAACATATATGTTTCATACAATAACGTATGAGACAGAATGATGAGAATTGAAACTTATCATTTTAGAGCCAAAACATGCATTAATCATCGCCTCTAACACAAAAATTCTCTGCCCCGATCAATCCCATCAAATAGGAACGTCAAGTCCCCATCAAAATCGGCCTGTTTTGCGATCCCTGTACCAGGTTTTGTTTCTATTGCTAAAACATGTGAACACTATTTTCTTATCTAAAATGATCCAATAAGATCTTGATTCTTATCGAGAATTGATCAATTTCTCGATAAAAAAACATTGCTTCACGTATTTGAGCCAATCAATTCCTTTGAGTAATCAGGTACTGCAACTTGGACAGTTAATAATTCCAAACTTGTTGTGTATTTTGTTTTTATTTATTTGTTTATAAGTGAAGTTGAGTTGCATGATGCAACCCTGATGACATCATCAAAGAGCATAGGATATGATATCATCAAAACGCGTAGATGCGTATAGTATACGTATCTTTTTCGCACTACTGTAACGTGTGTTGACCTTTATTTTAGTGCGATTGACCGCACACGCTCATACACGAAATGTGTTATTACTTTACATTATGGGTGTCCATGGGCCGGTCCCCGTGGCCAAATTTTTGAACCGATTCGGAGTGAGCGGGTTCAAAAATTTTAACCCACCGGACCAAAAAAAAGACCTTTGAACCCGTCCGTTCGGATTACGGGCCGGTTCACCGGGTTCGACCAACCCATCCGAATTTGATAACAATTGATAACATTAACCGTAAGGAGTAGTACATATACTTTCAAATATTTTTTCATTATCCAAAAAATCATTAAAGAGTGTTTAGAAGCTCTCAATTTAGTCACTTCTTAATGATGGAAAAACTTCATACACTGTTTAAACTTTATCAAAGATTCAAGGATTACAAATGTCAAATAGGGAGTTCAAGTTGACCAAAAATAGATTACGATTACAAAAGATGAGTTTAGCACAAAACTACGACATGTTGTATTACAAAATTGGTAATCATCTTCAAAATCTCAAGCAATCAGTCTTCATCTTCATATGCAAAAGTAATTAAAATTGTAGGAGTGTGGCCTTAGGACATGGACTTGTATCAAGCAATCAGTCTTCATTTGGTCCGGGTTATGTAGGAAACCATGTCACTAATCCGCTACCCGGACCACTCACTCCGGGTTTGATATTTTTGAACCCGGGTCCGTCCCCGTAACCCATGGGGGCAAACCCACTGAGGCCAGGTTGACCGGGTGGACTGGGTTATGGGTCAATTTTGGACACCCCTACCTTACATAACAAAGTGTTGGCACTTACCAAAAAAAATTGATAGATACGTGTAAAGTGTTGGTAACTTATATACAAAAAAGTGTTGGTACTTTGCATGTAAACATAATGGTACTTTACATATGCAAATGCTGATACCTTACATAAACAAGTGTTGATACCTTTACGAGTTGTATGCGTGGTCAAAACACATCACATATAGCTGATTAAGTAAATCATAATAAACCCCAAACACAATTTATTAACTAATGTCAAACTTATTTTTTGTCCATAATAAAAACATAGGCCTTGACACAACCAAGGAAACAAATCAAACAGAAAGAAAAGAAAGTGAGTGCATCAGTACATCCCATCACTCTAATCTCTACAAATCTACCGATAACGCCATCACGTAAGCCATAACAAAACTTCCGACCACGAAAGCCACCGTTTCATCCACTTCCGGCCACAAAGTATGCTCCTCGGGCTCAATAACGAAGTTACCTGTCAAAACCCAAATCCATCAAACTGATAGGTGGAGTCATCAAGATATATATCAAGAGGTCAATTCATTCACACATTTTCGACGTGGGACAACATTTAACATTACCTTATCAAACATCAACCGGCACGAAATGCAGGCGGTGTGAATGATCACAATAATCATAAGCACTATCAACGCCCAAGCCTCACTGACGTCCTCCAACGTTCTGTATCTAGAAAACAAGTACGCCTTAATCATGTTGTGCAGAATGAGACAAGTGGTGTATGTCATGAGCCAGGTGCTGCCGACCTTGTTCTTCAGGGGAAATCCCCTGAAATGCAGCAGAATGACACTAACGGCTCCCATTAGGCCCCAAGTGTTGCGCGAGTGGAAGTAGTAGAGCACCTCTGCATCCCTGCCTACCCCGTCTTGCTGCCAAGCTCCCCCGGGCGGGTTTACTCCAGCGTGAAAAGCAATGCTTGCGATCATAGTCGCTACCATCATCAGATTCCCGAGCGCATCTGTTATCCAGTGCGCTCGGGGTTTCACATCCCGTGTACAATTGTCTGTCTGGGCTGGATTGTTTGGATGCTTAGGTTCGTCTTTGCCTCTTCGGGCACCAATTTGGGTGAGGGTTTTCACAATTTCGAAGCTATTGAAGTGTCTTAGACTTTTCTCCATGACGTCCAGCGTTGTGTGACCGTTGTGATTGGTTGCGTTTGCAATTTCTTTGACTTCTGGTAAAGATACCAAGTATCTTACTGTCTATAAATGCAAATTAGTGAGTGTAAATCAAACGTTAAGACAAGGGGTGTATCCGTTTACATTGCTAAACACTGTAATTTGTCAGAATTTACCTTATGAATTGCTCACGTGCGAAAAACTATCTTATGTATCGTCTACGTTTTTAATCTACTCATTCTTTCAACAACGGTTGTATGTTATATTTTTTTTTAATGAAATCACTGTATTGTTCACGTGCGAAAACAACACATGTGTATTCTCCACGTCCCTAATTTTTAATAGAATATTCCAAATTTAAAAAGAATACTTCAAAATTTGTCTAGTAAACTACCGTAGACAAAAGATAAAGTAGTTTAAAGAGAAAACTCTGTTTCCTAACCTTTACAAACGTTTCATTATCGAATCCTAACCCAGACCAACGTTTGGTCTCAATTCCTAACATAATAGGTTTGGAATTTCTCAGAAACTATAAAATGTTGTCCAAACTCACGATTCCGTCAATTCGTCGAGCATTGGGTTCGGTTGCTTGAGAACGAGGATAAGTTCAACGTCGAGGAAGGCACCATGGGTAATGTACGCCAACAACGATAACGCTTGGATGAGTTGACGGAATCGTGAGTTTAGACGGCTTTTTATAGTTTTTGAGAAATTACAAACCTATTATGTTAGGAATTGAGACCAAACGTTAGCTTGAGTTAGGATCTGATAATTAAACGTTTGTAAAGGTTAAGAAACAAACTTATCCCAAGTTTAAAAACATGGACAATGCTTAAGGTAGTTTTTCGTACATAGACACTTTATAAGGTAGTTTCCAGCAATCAACCCTATATTTAATATCAATTTATTCTACCATTCTTTAAAAATATATTTCCTCCTAATATATCCTTATTAATGTATGCAAGTGACAAGTAACCCACAAATGTATGTAAAATCAATACCTGGATTTGTTTGTAGATTACAGCAAAATGCAAGACAGTATTGCCTTCATCATCGGTAGCGACAAGCAGCTGACGACGATCATCCTTAAACAGTTCCACCAACAACTTCAAAACCTCCAAGCGACAATGCTTGACGGCCAAGTGAAAAACAGTCTCTCCCCCGTCAAGCCTCTCAGAGCCCGACCCGGGACAGACCCGAATCAGCTCTCTCACCACATCCAATCGTCCTTTCACGACGCCCCGATGCAGCGGAGTCCTCCCGCAATGGTCGCGTGCAGCGCAGAGGTCTGCATTCGCGAGCAACAGCTCGCGCACGACCTCTGCGCTGCCCACGGCGGACGCCAGGTGGAGCGGCACACGACCCTTGGCGTCCGCCTCGGACGCCAGCCTCGGTCTGAGGCCGAGGAGGGCCTTGACGACGCCAATGTGGCCGCGCAGGACGGCCACGTGCAGCGGGGTTTCTTCGCAGGACGCGACCGTCCTGTCGAGGATCAGAGGGTCGAGTTGTATGAGTGTTTGGAGAGCTTGTTCGTCACCGCTCATACACGCATCAAACAATTTTGATTGGAGAGCTTGTTCATCGCAACACATACACTCTTCGAACAATGTGTCCATGATCATTTTTTTTTCTATCTTCACCGAGGATCGGTGAAGAGAGACGCGAGTGGCTAGGATCAGAGATTGTATCACGTAGATTAGGTTTTTAGGGTTATAAATTAGGATTAGATAGATGGGTTTAATGGAGTTTGGATTTAGAAAATTGGGAAGGTCCAAAGGTTATAATTATGATCAAATAATAATTCTAACTGAACTTATGGTTTCATATTAGTTTAGGATTCAGTACTTATTTAGGCTTTAACTTTAGTAATTGACAAATGCTAATTCAAACTGGATTTATATAGTTTCTTATTAATTTAGGATCCAGTATTTATTTAGGTTTACGTTTAGTATTCGAAAAGTTCTATTATTTTTATAGAACGTAAATATATTTTGGAAAATAAAAAATTCTGAAAATTAAAAAAAAGTATTAACAAAAAACAGAGAAAAAATTAATGAAAAAAATAAACAAAATAACTTATTAGAAGATTGAATGACATAGTTTTAAAATTTTGATGGTTAATGGAGGGTATTTTAGACTTTTTACATCTTTTGGATGAAAAGTTAACGGATTGGACTAAAGTGAAAAAAAATAAAGTTAAGGGTGTTGAATGTAAAAAAAATAGTTAAGGGGTGATGTGAAAATAAGCTAATACTAAGGGAGGTTATGTGTAATTTTCCCTTTAATTATATATGGAATATATTTATTCATAATAAAACAATCAAAATATATAAATCCGATTAATACTTGACTAATGCCTAACATATTTTACGATCTCGATAAAACTATAAGGACCGTTGTAAAGTTACAAACTTTCCCGATGTCGTGTTGCAAAACGGTCGACAAAGTTGCCCACTTCAATGACCGTTTATAGAAAAGTTAGGAAAGTTGCCTACTTTCTCGACCGTTTTTAGGAATGCCGTGAAAATTTGTTAACTTTACCGACGGTCCTTATAAAATTGTTGGTAAATAGACAATCTAGTGTAGTGCACATGGCGATTTTGCCTCCAAACACGAATGAAAAAGAATGACGTAAAAAAGTTGTATCGTTAAGGTATCGAGAAAGAAAGAAATACAAGACAAGATAATGATTTGAAAATTGAAACATTTAGAATAGCAAGCTGAAATTCTCTCTAAATACTTAATTGTGTTAGTCTATCAATACCTGCATGGTTTTTTCTTTCTAGCATAGAAATGGATTTGTTAATAAGAAGAATAACGTGGAATAAAACAGTAGAGATTACTATGAAAATGACAAGGACGAGACATTATCATAAACAATAGTTCGAGACACGAGCCTCGTAACTAATGTGCCTGGTTACCCTCATGTGATTGTTGAGAGGGTATATCCTCTTGAAAATGGTTGTATGACCGTAGCTCAACTTGTACTATTCCTGACCTGACTTGGAAGGTCTCGTGTTTCTCATAGAACACATTGGTCCAATGGTGGAGACCCACAGATGGAAGCGAGGAGTATGCAAGGAATCCAAGGACAACACCGGAAAAAGGATGAGGCTTTGGATCTAGTTATACCTAACCCTGACAAGTGGGGTGTGCGTCCTCTGACACACCCCGATGCTCGATCTCATACTCATTGGACCTGGAAAGTCTACTTCTTAGATCTCACCTCCATGTCCTCTAGAAGGGCCGACACAACAGTGTAAGGGGAAAGCATCTAGACCCCTATTCTTTTGGGTCGAGGGTACAACCAAAGTTGCCTTAGGGAGCCAAGCCTTGAGCTTACCCCTATGAGCAGGCTATACGCCCATGGTGAGGAGTACAAGGCGAGAAGGGGGGCATGCAAGTTCCTGGCCCGGAACAAGAACCCCTCCCGATTAAGCGGGAGGTCCTATGTTGCCCCGACCTCGAGTGTTCACACTCTCGTTGAAGCTGGGGGGGGGGGGGGGGGTAGTGGATCAGACCGAGTGAACACATGCATCCGGCTTCAATGGTGTGCCGGTAGAGTAGGTAAGAAGTCTTCTGTTGAGGAAGTCAAGGCTAGTCGTCTCAGTCCAAAGGCTGGAGAGATATCAAGGGGAACGGGGTGGTAGGCAGGGATCCGGGGACGAATAAGGTCCAATACCCCCTATGTATTCCCCAACATTAATTGGGAAGTTCCTCGATCATCAAGGACAAGTAAAATCTGGGGTCGAGGAAGATCTCGGCCCGAGTTCCCAAGGGAAACCGCCTTTAGGTGCACGATGCAACCATAGTGGAAGCAGAAGCAAGGCAGTCTCTTAAACTACAGTCTCATCCACACTAGCGATGCATGTCCCGAGCTTAACAAGCAGGCCAATCAGAGGAACAGCTTGGTCGGGTCTTTCCAGAAGTGCACCTTCAAGGTGCCTCTGTATGCGAGGCTCGTGGTGTTTGTCCGGACGTCCACAAAGGCGCCAAGTACTCCAACGACCTGAAAGCCTGTCGTGGCCATGAGATCATCCGGGGGAGGCCAGAGAGGTGAGCCCACATCTAGATGCAGGAGAAAGGGAGTGTCCGGATTTCCATGTGGTTGGATATCCTTCAAGACAGGAGGTGTCTGCTTGAGATGAGGGCAACGGAAAGAAGTTGTAGGTGAAGACGACAGATAGAGATGGTAGGAGAGGGGAGAAGAAACAATAGACTGTAGGCCAAAATTTTACTTGTTCTCAAGTGTGTTAGTTTATATTGATGGTAGATACTTGATTAAAGTAAGTAGACCCAACTTAATTGATTAATGTCAAACTTTATTTGTATCCATAAAACCATAAAGTAAATCCAAGGAGCACATATAAATAAGGCAACCCAAACAAACAGAAAGGCAAAAGAGGGAATGGCATGACTACATTTCATCTCTCTACATACCAAGTCTCCGACACTTTCATAACAGTAAAAATAGTTCCGGCAAAGAAAACCACAATTCTCATCCATTTGCAGCGACAAAGTATGCTCCCCGAGTTCACGAACGACGTTAACTTCTCAAACATTAACCAGTACCAAATACGGGCGATGTGAATGGATTCAATAAGCATAAGCAAGTACCTCCAAACATAACTGAAGCCCAACAACGTTTCATTTCCTCCTGAAACCATCATAACAGTAGAAAATATGTACGCCCCCAGTATGTTATCCAACATGAGGCATGTGGTGATCGTCATGAGCCAGGTGCCGACCTTGTTCTTGAGGGGAAATCCCCCGAAATGCAGCAGTATGACACCAACCGCTGCCATGAGGGCCCAAGTGTTGCACGAATAGAAGTACTCGAACCCGTTTGCATCCCTGAGGACGGCCGTTCCAGCTCTGCACATATCTGGTTTAGTACAATTATGTTTGTCTATTGTGTCTGCCTGCCAGACTCCCCCGGGCGGGTTGATTCCAGCTTGGAAAGACATGCTTGCAATCACGGTCGCTACCACCATCAGATTCCCGTGTGCATCTGCAATCCAGTCTATTTGGTGTTTCAGGGTAATGTACCCTAACACATGATAAAACAATTTCTTGATCCGCGACCATAAACTGGTCCTCGGTGGTGGAGGAGGAGGAACAACTGGATTATGAGGTGGTGGTGGTGGTGAATGAACAACAATAGTTGGATTAGTAGACTGGACTCTCCCTCTTCCGACACCAGCTTGGGTAAGCGCTTCCATGACTTCAAAGCTATTGAAATCTCTTGCACTTTTCTCCATTACATCGTCCAGCGCTGTATGACCATTACCATTAGTTGCGTTTGCAATCGCTTTCACTTCTTCTAATGTTAACAAGTATCTCACTGTCTATAAAGGCAGAAATGAAAAGAGGGTTGTATCGGTTATAATTGGTTGAAAGTATCTACAGGGGAAAACTTCAGGGAGTGACTATTATTCGACTTCCCAGTATAATAAGATATAACTATTGAATGTTATGAAACAGAGTTTTCCCTATCAAAAACCACAATTTTCTGTCCAAAAACACAGAATATTATGTGTTTTTTGACAGAATGTTCTGTGTTTTGGATAGAATATTCCGTGGTTTTGGACAGAAAATTATGGTTTTTGATAACATGTTTGTCGGTTCCTGTTTTTTGAACGACAAGAAACTTAATAGTTATGTCTTGTACTACGAAGTCAAATAATAGTCATTTCTTGGGGTTTCCCCTATCTGTAGTAATGAATCGTCATCAACCAAAAAGCTTAGTAAAATCAATACCTCAATTTGTTTGAAGATAGCAGCATAATGCAAGACAGTGTTGCCTTCATCATTGGTAGCCACAAGCAGCTGAGGACAATCATCCTTCAGGAGTTCCACCAACCACTTCACGGCCTCCAAACTGCAGTACTTGATGGACAAGTGAAAAACGGTCTCTCCCCGGCCAACCCTCCCCGAGGCCGACTCAGGGTGAGCCCGAATCAATTCTCTCACCACATCTAATCGTCCTTTCATGACGGCTAGATGCAGAGGAGTCCTCCCGCAATGGTCGCGAGCATTGCAGAGCTCAGCATCCGCACCCAACAGCTCGCACACAACTCCTGCACCGCCCACTGCGGAAGCCAAGTGGAGCGGCACGCAACCTGAGGCGTCCCTTTCGGAGGCCAGCTCCCGCCTGAGGCTGAGAAGTGCCCTGACGAAGGTAAGGTGGCCGCGTAAGACGGCCACGTGTAACGGGGTTTCTTCACAGCAAGTGACGGCCCTGTCGAGAATCATCGGGTCATGCCGGATGAGTGCCTGCAGAGCTTGTTCATCACCACTCATACACGCTTCAAGCAACCTTGGGTCCATTATAATTTTTTCTTTTTCTGCAACCAAGAGAGACTACGATTGAGGAGGGACTTAGGAACCACTTTACTTTACAATTAAAATGAGTTTGTTTGTGCTGCAACATGGAATAAACAATGAGATATAGGTACAAAGACCCATGTTCTTATTTATTTTAATGTAGACTTTACTAGACCAAACCCATATTCTTAGAGGTTGGATTACATATTAATGTACTAAAATGCATGATTCTTCGAGCCTTGAATACTGAAACTACACATTTAGCCAGGCAAGAGTTTTCCAAGGCATGTCCTATACTTTGATATTTATTTATTTTTTATAGGGTAAACTTCACTTTACTACCTTAAAAATACTTGCGTTTCGTCTCACTACTCTGACGAAACTTTTAATTGCACCTCACTACCCTAACGAAACTTTTAATAACACTTTCATACCCGCCATCAACTTGACATCCATTTTTGGATGGAAAATAATAAAAAGTCCAAAATACCCCTCACTAACACTCAAATTTTCAAAAACAACCATTGGATATAAATCAAATTTTTATTTTTAAAAAATCAGTCTCTCTCTAGCCTACCCTCGGATGATCATTCTTCAGGAGTTCCACCAACCACTTCAGAACCTCCAAACTGCAATACTATGTACAAGTGAAAAACAGTCTCTCTCCGGCATACCCTCTTTGAGGCCGACCTAGGCCAAGCTCGAATATACTCTCTCACCACATCTAGTCGTCCTTTCATGGCGCCTAGGCTCGGTGAAGTCTTCCCATCATGGTCCCGAGCTGTGGCGGAGCTAGGTAGGGCCCAGGGGGGGCACGTGCCCCCCCCTCAAAAAAAAAAATTGGAAATTTTGCTACTGATTTTTAATTTTTTTGAAAAATACCCCTTAAATTCTTATAAATTTTTAATTGTGCCCCTCCTCAAATTTTTTTGACGTTGTGTATTACTATTGAAATTTTTTGGTGCCCCCATTCACCATAAAAGCTAGCTCCGCCACCGCGAGCACGGCAGAGCTCAGCATCCACACTCAACAACTCACACAATTTCTGCATTGGCCACTGCAAAAGGCAAGTGAAGCGGCATGCCTCTAACGAATACAAGATTGCAACATAAGACCGCTACATGTATTTCTTCACAGCAAGTGACGTCCACAAAACTATTGAATGCATTATGAATTATCTACAAATCTACTACAAAAGGATGAGAGTTATCAGAAATAATAAACCAAAGCTATAATCCGTTATTTCCCACGGATAGACTGGAAAGAGAACAGAAATAACAAAGGAAACCCAAACAAACAGAAGGAAAAGAGACTGAAAGCATCAATTACAGCCCATCACTCTATCCATACAAACAAACAAACTTTAACAAAAGTTCCAACCAAGCAAGCCACAGTTCTAATCCATTTGCAGCGACAAAATACACTCTCCTCGCTCAAGAACGACAACGACATTACCTTCTCAAACATCAACCAGTACCAAATGCGAATAGAGTGAATCACAACAAACACCATAACCATGCCCTTCCAAGCATAGAACAACCGATTATTCTCGCTGTAAGGCGGAAGCCTAAACATCATATTCGTAGAAGATATGTACGCTCGTATCGCCTTATCCAACATGAAGCACGTTGTTAATTTCATCAATCCGATGCCTACCTTGGTCTTGTAGGCAAATTCCCACAAATGTAGCAGCACGACGCTGATTGCTGCCACAAAGGCCGAGGTATTGCACGAGTAGAAGTCCTGAAACCCCTTTGCATCCTTGAGGACGGCCGTTCCTGCTCTGCACATATATGGTTCGGTACAAATGTGACTGTCTGTTGTGTCTTGTTGCCAGACTCCTCCCGGAGGGTTGATTCCAGCTTGATAGCAAATACCTGCAGCCAGAATTGCTACCACCATTAGGTTCCCGCGTGGATCTGTCGGTGCTTGCATCAGTGCAAGGTGCTCTAACGCGTCGTGTAACCATCCTGTGAACAATTTCTTGATATGTGACCGTATACTGGTGTCAGTATGCACCGGATTTATGGTCGTTGGTAGTGAAGAATCATGACTAATAATTGGATTCTGAGGTTTGTCTTTGACACTTTTGATACCCGCTTGGATAAGTTTTTCCATAACTTCAAAGCTAGCGAAGTCTCTTGGCTCCATGTCGTTCTCCATAACATCTAGCGCTGTATGACCTTTACCGTTGGTTGCGTTTGCAATCGCCTTAACTTCTTCTAAAGATAGCAAGTATCTTATTGTCTGTCAAGGCAAAACTATTAGGGATAAATATCATTCCGATCTACTGACAAATGTAGTTTTTCATTTCTTGACTGTGTGAGATCTTGATTTTCAAGTCTTGTCACTGATTTTATTCTAAAATAACGAAATTTGTTAATAGTAATATTAATGTTTTCAAAAAATATATGTTATTTTTAAAAATTAACTAAAAGTCACTAATAAGACTTGAAAATGAAAAATGCATACATCACAAACATAAAAACAATATCAAATATATTGTCTGGAAATAAGGTATGATAGCAAAAGATTAAATTGGCCAAAAATATACCTCAATTTGTTTGAAGAATGCAGCGCAATGCAAGACGGTATTGCCTTCACTATCGGTAGCCACGAGCAGGCTAAGATCATCCTTCAACAGTTCCACTAACAGCTTCAGGACATCCACACGACAATACCTGATAGCCAAGTGAAAAACAGTCTCTCCTCGGTCGAGCCTCTCGAGGCTCGACCGAGGACAAACCCGAACCAACTCTCTCACCACATCTAACCGTCCTTTCATAACAGCCAGATGCAGGGGAGTCCTCCCGCAATGGTCACGAGCACTGCAGACTGAAGCATCCGCACGCAGCAGCTCGCACACAACCTCCACACTGCCCCCCGCGGAAGCCAAGTGGAGCGGGGAGCTACCTGATGCGTCCTTCTGGGAGGCCAGCTCCCGTTTGAGGCGGAGGAGCGCTCTAACGAAGCTAAACTGGCCGCGTAAGACGGCCACGTGCAGTGGAGTTTCTTCACAACAAGTGACAGCCCTGTCCAGAATCAGCGGGTCGTCTTGTACGAGTTCCTGCAGAGCTCGTTCGTCGCCGCTCATACACGTTTCAAACAATCTTTTGTACATGATTAAATTTTCTTTTCGATCTTTAGAAAGATCGTAGAAATCGGGCGCTGGAGGCGAGGACCGTCTTCTTTGTTAAGACCATATGCAGAAGAACTGGAACTGTGAAACCTTGAAGTGGGAAAGGGGAGGAAGTTTGTGAGATGAGAGGTTGAGTTTTTAGATAAGATTGTGGTTAGGAAGGAGAAAGGTGTTAGCAAATAAGCTAGCACAGCCGTAATACATACAGCATCAACACATGCTTCTCATGATTTTTTTTGGTAAGTAAGGGTAGGTGACATTAGTGCCGTGTCAAACCTTCCATGTTCTTTATACACTTTTTGTACTATAAATAGAAGGTAACCCAAAGCATCCAAAGTATGCATTCGGGAATTGAGAATCAATACAATTAGCTCTTTCTCTTTGGTTTCAATCAAGTATAAAACCAATTAGAATCAATTCTCTCTTATTTGTTCTCAATCTGGTTTAGAACCAACAAGTGGTATCAGAGCCACGATTCATCATGGACAGTTCCGTCAGTACGATCAAGGCGAGCAACACCAGGAGTACCTCTACCGCAGTCGGCTATGGGCGCGAGCTGGCGGTGACGAGGTCGTACCCTGCGGTGGTCAGCACGGCCAACTTTCCCATCCTTTCTCGTACCAACTACGGAGAATGGGCAATCCTCATGGAGGTCGGGTTACAAGCGAGAGGCTTGTGGACGGCAATCCAAGGCGAGGAAGATCTCACTGATGAAATCGGATATCGCAACGATCGCTCCGCAATGGAGGTGATCCTGCGCTCGGTTCCGACCGAGATGATCTCAACAATTGGGAAGAAGAAGACGGCACACGAGGCATGGGAGGCTATCAAAACCATCCGCATGGGCTCAAGCCGAGTCCGCGACGCGAAGGCTCAAACACTCCGGCGCGAGTTCGAGCGCTTCACACATAAGGACGGCGAAACCGTCGACGAGTTGGCAATGCGACTTACTGGCATCGTTGCAAGTCTCGGTGTCCTCGGTGATGAGATACCGGAGAAACAAGTGATGCAGAAGTTCCTTCGTATAGTTCCAAGGCATTATTCGCAACTCGCATTATCGATTGATAGTCTCGTTGACCTCGATACAATCAACATGGAGGAATTGACGGGACGCTTCAAAGCAGCGGAGGAACGAATGGAGCTGAACGAAGAAGAGGAGGGGGGCACGAGGCTCCTCCTCACGAAAGAAGAATGGCGTAACCGCATGGTACGACGGGACCATGGCGGCACGAACGCCTTACCCAAACCGCGGGGGAAATACCATGACAACCGTGTTAAGGGCGGTATGCACGACAACGGCGACAAGGTCGGTGCTAAGAGCACCAAGAAGCCAGGGAAGTGCCGTTACTGCAACATTGAAGGTCATTGGATCCGTGACTGCCGGAAGAAGAAGAGGGATGAGGCTACTAACGAAGCTCACCTTGTTCAGGCAGAGGACGAAGAACCTGAACTATTGATGGCTCAGGTGACGTCAGTTGAGGCAACACTTGCCAAGACGGATAACGAAAAGCAAGAGGTACACCTTGAAGAAGTGCACGCCGAAGTCAATCTTGGGGCGATTGACGATCGAAAGGATCCGGTGTGGTACATGGACACAGGTGCATCAAATCATATGACGGGCGATGCACTTGTCTTCTCCGAATTGAACCGCGGCATCACAGGTACCGTTCGGTTTGGCGACGGGTCCGTGGTGGAAATAAGAGGTCAAGGCACGGTGATTTTCACAACAGTTGATAAACAACACCGTGTACTCACAAAGGTGTACTACATCCCACGGTTACGGAGCTCCATCATATCTGTCGGGCAGCTCGACGAGGTCGGGTGTTCCACACACATTGAGGAAGGTGTACTGGTTGTGCGTGATCGACGCAAGCAGCTGATTGCCAAGGCACAACGAGCACGTAATCGGTTGTACCCGCTGACGCTCCAAATTACACAGCCGGTTTGCATGGCAGCAAACGCCGGCGAGGATGCATGGAGGTGGCACGCACGCTATGGCCACCTAAACTTTGACTCTCTCCGCAAGCTGTCTCAAGGCGGGATGGTGAAAGGAATGCCGGAAATACAACACGTCGAGCAACTTTGCGACGGTTGTTTGATCGGAAAACAGAGACGTTCGCCATTCTCCAAGGAGGCGCACCATAGAGCTACAAACCGTCTCGACTTAGTTCATGGTGACTTATGTGGACCCATAACACCTCCAACACATGGTAAGAAGAGATACTTTCTGCTACTGGTTGATGATCTCACAAGGTATATGTGGGTTGTACTACTGAACAACAAGGATCAAGCTCCAGCAGAAATAAGGCGTTTTCAGGCTGGTGTCGAAACTGAGACGGGAAGAAAGCTCAAGGCACTGCGTACTGATAGAGGCGGCGAGTTCACATCCGTGGAATTCGGGGAGTATTGTGCTGAGCGCGGCGTGCAAAGACAACTAACGACGCCATACTCTCCTCAACAGAATGGTGTTGTCGAACGAAGGAATCAATCTGTGGTGTCGATGGCAAGGTGCCTACTCAAGACAAAGGGCTTGCCAAACGAGTTTTGGGGGGAGGCAATTCACACCGCAGTGCTCCTCCTAAACTGCTCGCCAACGAAGAGCCTTGACGGCATCACGCCATATGAAGCATGGCATAAGGAGAAACCAGCGGTCGGATTCTTTCGAACGTTCGGGTGTATCGCTCACATTAAGGTGACGCGCCCGAATTTAAAGAAACTCGACGATCGCAGCATTCGGACGGTCTTCATAGGCTATGAGCACGGGCGAACCAAGGGTTATCGAGTCTATGATCCGGTTTCTAAACGTGTCTACATCACCCGGGATGCCATCTTTGACGAAACGGCCAGCTGGGACTGGGGTGCCGATGCTGCAGTGCAAGACTCGTTCTCAGTTAAGTACAACACAGTGGTTTTTACTCCAACACCAACACAAGTTCCATCCTCGGGGGGGAGAAGCCTCCAAGATCATACCAGAAAAAGCAGTACCACCAGAACAAGTTGAAATAGAGTATGCTTCTCCAGCAACACCACGTCCTGTTGGTACAACAGATCAGCCAAGTCAAGGAGGAGTTGGCTCGGTCTTTGTGTCTCCACCGAAAAATGCCACTCTGGATGCAGAGTCTCCTCGTCGTTATCGCAAGCTTGTCGATATCGATTCAGCAGCAAGAGAAAGCACTTTGTTCTTCACTACAGATGGGGAGCCGACAACATTTGAGGAGGCAGAACCATATGAAGAATGGCGCAAGGCCATGGCGGAAGAACTTGCAGCAATTGATGAGAATGGTACATGGTCATTAACTGATTTGCCTACAGGGAAAACGACGGTCGGTCTCAAATGGGTCTTCAAGCTGAAGAAGAACAACTCGGGGGAAGTGATCAAGCACAAGGCACGCTTAGTAGCAAAAGGTTATGTACAGCGTGCTGGCATCGACTTCGACGAAGTGTTTGCACCGGTAGCTCGTCTCGATTCGGTGCGACTCATGCTAGCGATCGCAGCACAAGAAGGCTGGGAAGTTCATCATCTCGACGTCAAGTCAGCCTTTCTCAACGACGACCTTGATGAAGAAGTGTATGTTGCACAACCACCTGGTTTTGTCCTTGACAATAGAGAACGGAAAGTACTACGCCTTCACAAAGCACTGTACGGACTCCGTCAGGCACCGCGCGCTTGGAACTCGAAGCTCGACAATACATTAACGTCACTCGGTTTCAGTAGGCACGAATCAGAACATGCAGTGTACACTCGCGGCAAATATGGTGAGCGTCTTCTACTTGGCGTATACGTCGATGACCTCATAGTTACAGGTGCCAGAAGAGAAGAAATTGCTCATTTCAAGGAGGAGATGAAGTCAAAATTCAAAATGAGTGACATTGGTTTACTTAGCTACTACCTTGGCATAGAAGTTAAGCAAACCATCGGAAATATCATACTCAGCCAGGCGGCATATGCAGTAAAAATTCTGGAGCAAGCAGGGCTCTCAGGATGCAATCCTGTTCAAGTTCCGATGGAAGCAAAAATGAAATTGAGCAAGGAAAGTTCAGGTGCTGCAGTTGACGCAACACTGTATCGTAGCTTGATCGGAAAGCTTCGATATTTGGTCCACACAAGGCCTGACATCACCCACACGGTAGGGTATGTCAGTAGATTCATGGAGTCACCTAAAGCTGAGCACATGGCTGCAGTAAAGCATCTCCTTCGCTACATAGCAGGAACCATTCACTTTGGTTGCCAATATAAGAGGAAGGAAGATGGACTACAATTGATCGGCTATAGTGACGCTGATATGGCCGGCGATCTAGACGACAGAAAGAGCACAACCGGCGTAATATTCTTTCTTGGGCACAGTCCAGTCAGTTGGACGAGTACGAAGCAAAAGGTAGTGGCATTATCAACTTGTGAAGCAGAATATATCGCCGCCACTACCGCTGCCTGTCAGGGTGTGTGGCTTGCACGCCTGCTAGGTGACCTGCTGGGCAAGGAGCCTGTTGTTGCCACACTCTACGTGGACAACAAATCAGCTATTCAGTTATGCAAGAATCCGGTCTTCCACGACCGGAGCAAGCACATTGAGACACGTTACCATTTCATTAGGGAATGCGTCGACGACGGTAAAATCATCGTCGAGTACATCAAAACCGATGATCAGCTGGCGGACATAATGACAAAATCACTTGGTAGAGTGAAATTTCGAGACCTACGCTCGAAGATCTGCATCGTTAACATACATGCCTAGCTTAAGGGGGAGATTGTTAGCAAATAAGCTAGCACAGCCGTAATACATACAGCATCAACACATGCTTCTCATGTTTTTTTTTGGTAAGTAAGGGTAGGTGACATTAGTGCCGTGTCAAACCTTCCATGTTCTTTATACACTTTTTGTACTATAAATAGAAGGTAACCCAAAGCATTCAAAGTATGCATTCGGGAATTGAGAATCAATACAATTAGCTCTTTCTCTTTGATTTCAATCAAGTTTAAAACCAATTAGAATCAATTCTCTCTTATTTGTTCTCAATCTAGTTTAGAACCAATAAAAGGGAACAGACCTATCTGGTTTGAGCATTAAAGTCCTCCACCGCGTAAAGTACGTGGGCAGTTGAGTTTTTAGATAAGATTGTGGTTAGGAAGGAGAAAGGGAACAGACCTATCTGGTTTGAGCATTAAAGTCCTCCACCGCGTAAAGTACGTGGGCAGTGAATGCTGTAATGTTTGGGTGAAAACAGTGTTATTTGACAATACCATATTGTGTCGTCTCGTTTAGGCCAAAGCTCTCAAGTTGCTGGTTCAATAGGTGTTGAGGTTCAATTCAATGAGGATGTTGTCCATTCGAGTCAAGAGTTGACATCACCTCACGTCTATGATGATATGGCAGGCTTGTGGGTACAGTCATTCCTCTTACAGGTTCGAGCTCTATTATTCATGTCCCTGTCATGTTGCGTCAAAGGACATAGAGGAAGGGATGGTTAATTTTGATCAAGCATTTCCTGCTCTATCACCGGTAACCGCTAAGATAGCCAAAGGGAACTGGAAGAATAAAAACTCAAAAACTTACTCCATGCAAACTCGAGCTAAAACTCATAACGTTCAAGAAACTCTAGCAGCATGGCGTATAAAAGAGATTTAGAGACAGTTTGTCATTATAGAAAAACTGTAGGGAATGACTGAAGTTGATCTCTTTTTTCCTGCTAGAATTTCCAGTTTGTTTAGTTTTGAGGTCGGGTTTCTTTTGCTGCCTTCCGGTGTAAGGGCGTTTAAGTCTCGGGATGATCCTCTTTCGAGTAGTATCTCGTTGTTTTTATAATGTATTTCTAATTTCAAAGATCAATAAATCCATTACTAACAAAAAAAAATCATATTTCCTGCATGTGAACACAACCAGATCCCAACAAGAGGCCCAACTACAACCAGCAGCGTAAAACAATATTATACTAGAAACTAACAACTCCGTTATCACTTAAAAGCAGTAAAAATCCCGACCGGGTCCTATTTAAGCGCCAGTTTCTTGTTGGTCGACCTGATGGATCCCTGTTTAGTCCCCGATTAATCCCCCAAAAGTCTTACCCGTCTGACTAACGCTAAGGGATTTTTAAAACCTTGCTTAAAAGTTAAATCCAGCAAATATTATCAGCCCTACACCCGCAACAGAAGTTACACCCACGAACAGCACTACCCTAACCCGTTTGAAGCGACGAAATATGCTCCCTGGCAGTAACGACAATGACTTGTTAAACATAAACCAGTAAAAGCGGGCGGTGTGAATGGTCACAACAAACGTAAGCATATACTTCCAAGCATATTTGATGAACAACAACGATTTGTTTTGTTTGGATTCAGGCCCAGCACCAAGCACCATTCCCATGGAAGATATGTACGCCGCCAATATGCTATCCAACATGACGCACGTGACCAATGTCATGAGCCAGGTGCAGACCATGTTCTTGAGGGGTAATCCCCCGAAACGTAGCAATACCACACCAACGGCCGCCAAGAGGGCCCAAGTGTTGGTTGTGTAAAAGGCATCGAACCCCGCTTCGTTCTTGAAGACGGCTGTTCCAGCTCTGCACATGTCTGGTTTAGTACAATTACGCTTGTCTACTGTGTCTTCCTGCCAAACTCCCCCGGGCGGGTTGATCCCAGCTTGAAAAGCCATGCTTGCAACCACAGTTGCTACCACCATCAGATTCCCCTGCGCATCTACAATCCAGTCCATTTTGTGATCTAACCATTTCATGATCCGTGATCCTGTTTCGGGGATTGAGTTTACCGTTGTTGTGGTCATCGGTGGCAGAGAATGAAGAACAATAGTTGGACCAGGATAATTAGGTTGGTTTCTGCATCCTCTGACTCCAACTTGGGTAAGTTCTTCCAAAATTTTAAAGCTACTGAAGTCTCTTGGACTTTTCTCTACTATCTCCCCTGGTGTATGACCATTACCGTTGGTTGCGTTTCCAATTGCTTTGACTTCTTCTATAGATACCAAATATCTTACTATCTGTAAAGGCAAAAGTGGAGAGAAACGTACCAGTTTATATTAGTAAACACTATGTATTGAATGTAGATCTAAATAGGGGTGTCTAAAATTGGCCCATAATTCAGTCCATCCGGTCGATCCGTCCAACCCGGATTCAATGGGTTTGTCCCTCTGGGTTATGGGGACGGGGCCGGGGTCAAAAATATCAAACCCAGAGTGAGCGGTCCGGGTAGCGGATTCGTGACATGGTTTTCTGTATAACCCGGACCACCCGGATATGGTACAAGTCCAAGGCCAAAGGCCACACTCTTACAACTTTAATTACTTTTGCATATGAAGATGAAGATTGACTGCTTAAGATTTTGAAGATAATTACCAATTTTGTAATACAACATATCGTAGTTTTGTGTTGAACTCATCTTTTGTAATCGTAATCTGTTTTTGGTCAACTTGAACTCCCTATTTGACGTTTGTAATCCTTGAACCTTTGATAAAGTTTAAACAATGTATGAAGTTTTTCCATCATTAAGAAGTGACCAAATTGAGAGCTTCTAAGCACTCTTTAATGACTTTTTACTGATTTTTTGGATAACGAAAAAAATATTTGAAAGTATATGTACTACTACTTACGGGTAAAGTTATTAAATTCGGATGGGTTGGTACAACCCTGTAAGACCCGCTTCCGGTCGAACCGATGACTCAAGAAGTCACTCGGGAATTTTCCGGAACCCAAACGAATTAGTCATCATCATGGTTGGCTTCAGGGGAGAAAACCCTTTCGTTTGAGTATAATATTGGAGAAAGTCAATTTCGGTCAAAACGAGACTTTTTATCGACTAAAGCATTATTTTATTGTGCTGGAATTTATTTTGGGAAAAAGTAAATAACCTTTGGACACTTGTCCCCTTTTGGTTGAAAGAGAGAAAAAGGGATAGTCATAGACCCTTTTACCCTCCCAAAAGCTACTACAAGGAATTCTAGCTCAAGGGCTTTTTGGACATTGCTACATCTAGGTATTATATGAGATTGGAATAGCAAATTCAACTCATTTTTGTTGGTGTAGCCGAATTCTAGAGGAGGAGGAAGGGAGAAGAGCTCCCATGGAGCTTTGAAGGAAAATCAAGGAAGAAGAGGCCACTTGAAGTCTTCCTCTAGCCATCCCTCCTCAAGACCACTACCATCTTCTTCATCTCAACATTCTAGAGGTAATGGAACTCTCTAATCCTCATTTCTCTTCATCTCTTTTCATGGGTTTTGGGTGAAATTGCTCGATGATGTTGGGTTTGAGTAGAAATGGTGGGAGATGTTGTTGATGAGAAGCTTTGTTGGGTTTTTGTTGAGAAATCATTGGTTTGTTGGGGCTTTTGAGTTGGGTTTGATTTGATGAATCATTGGAAAGTTGTTTGTGTGTTGATTCCTACCTTGGGTAGAGGAGTATTGAAGGATTTGGATCGTTTTGGGAGTTGGAAGGGGTAAAATTCTGGGTTTGAAGAGGGTTTTTCGGAGAAAAAGAGCTGGAGGTTGAAGAAGGGCGAAACTGCCTTGGTGCGCCATGGATCCGTGACGGATCCCGTGACGGGCGACGTCACGGCTCCGTGAGGGAGTCCGTGACGGCACTCGTCACGGCTCCGTGACGGTAACCGTGAGGGTTAACGTCACGGATCCGTGACCAGGTCCGTGGCAGACCAGGGTGAGGGTTTCTTGAGGGTTTTGCACCTTGGTTTTGAGCTGAACTTTGGAAGGGTTTTGGGGGTCTTTCTTGCTGTTTAAGTGGAGCCTAATTAGCGTTTTTTTGTGTCCAAGACTTTGGGGATCGAGCTAGAGGAGCAAGGATCACGCCGGGACCCGAGTGAAGAGCAAAGTGGTGATCACCGGGCTTCATCAAAGTGTTGAGAGGAAGACCTTGAGGTAGGGAAAGCCTTAACCTCTCGTTTATGATGCTTAGTATGCATGTTAGGTTAATAAAATTGGAAAGGTCCTAGAAATTCCTATAGGATGCGAATAACTAGCATAATTGTCTTTCAATTACTAATAACCGGAAGTGTCTAGTGGTGACCGATTAGGATGCCAACCACTAGTGTAACTCGCTTTCAATACTTGGGAATTGCTTGTCTGGTAGAGGAGCCTTGGCAACGCCCTCGGATTAGTTGCGTGTTAGGATCACATGCTTGGTTGTTGGTTGCTTAGTGGATAGGCTAAAGAGTCTAACGGAACTAGTTGAATTGCATGTGTGAATGCTCGTTTGAAGGTTTATACGATTAGTTGATTACAGTCGTACTTGCTCGTTGATTGTATTCGAATGATTACTCGATTTACTTAAATGGTTGTTTGGAGCATCGAGTATGACTGGTTGTACTGAGCAGTGCAATCAGGTGATCGATGCCCCGGTGGTTCGAAACTGGTAAGTGAACGGTAAGTTGGGATTGTGTAATTGGTGAGCTATGATTACGTGATTCGTGTACTGCGTGTTGTGGTGAATTGGTGATGTGTGAGCTATGGGTGGAAATGAATTGGTGGTTGTTGAGATTGGATTATTCCGTGTTTCGGTTGAGTGCGTTATTCAATTATTAACTGCTTATTATTAAATTGTCCAAGTGTATGCTCTCTATGGGAGTAATACCTTGGTTCCCGAGGACATAAAATCCCTTGGAGACGTTTCTGAGAATCCCGATGATAAGCGCCCCGAAGGGTTGTTTCCGGTCGCCTCAATGTTATGCGTCTCCTCTGGATTTGAGGGAAAATTCGAGAGGACACATTATGTGGATCGGAGGGTGGAGACTTCATGTGCCACGGCATTGGCTGGTTTATCTATTACTCGTGTTTGTTAAGATGTATTTGGTTGACTTTGTTGTTGATCTTATTGAGTTGAAGGTCCACCTTGTTTTGTGTTTTCCCTACTGAGCGCAAGCTCACCCCTACGATTTTATTGTTGTGTTTACAGGCTTGATAGAGGAGTAGAGGCTCGGGAGCTTCTCGGTGTGGGTGTCCATAGAGACTTCGTTTTTATCTTTATTTCTGTTGAACCAGATTTTGTGGAGATTTATTATTACACCCCTGGAGGGTTATCCATGTTTTAAACTAGATTTTGTGGATTGGAGTTTCTTATATGAGGTTTTCAGGAACTAAATTGTTGATTTATTACTTTATTGTCGTTTTTACTAGTCATGCCTCAGGTCCGGGCGAGAACCGGATTTGGGGTGTGACAAACCCGGTAAACCGGCCCATAATCCGGACGGACAGATTCAAAGGTTCTTTTTTGGGCCCAGGGCCGAGAGTGGGTTAAACTTTTTGAACCCGGTCACTCCGGTTCGGTTCAAAATTTTGGCCACGTGGCCGGGGCGCGGCCTATGGACACCCCTAGTTCTAAAAGAAATAGTCACCGGTGGATGTATATTACTGGTTTTTATATAAATATCCGACTATTAATTAATAGAAATTAAGAAATATTAAATAAATAAAAGTAAATAATAAATTATTATAATGACATATTTTGAAAGTTGATGAAAGGTATTATTGACATTTCATCAAAAAAAATTGTCTTCGCAAGTCAATGACATGATTTGGAAAATTTGACTGTTAATGAGGCGTATTATGAACTTTTTACGTGTTTGTTCGGAAAAATTAACGATGAGTACTAAATTGAGACAAACGAAACTCCAGGATAACGAGAAGAAAAAGAAATGAAGGGTATTATTGACATTTCACCATTTTTTGTTATGGAAAGTTAGTGACATGATTTTGAAATTTTGATTATTAATGAGAGGGTATTATGAACTTTTTACATGTTTTTCAGAAAAATTAACGTTGAATTGAGACAAACGAAACTCCAAAATAACATGATGAAAAAGAAAAGGTTTGATGTAATAATTTTGAAATCTCATAATTACAAAAGATTGAGAATGAATTATTATTTTAACAATATTTAAAAACTAATACCTTTGTTGGAAAAGCTAGATCCATCATTGGGAGCTGTGTAAATGTTAATTATCTTTTATTGGACTTTAATATTTTTGCCATAAATTTCACGCTATTTATCATCGTATAAAAAATCATGGCTAGCCCCAACCCGATTGATGTAAGACAAGTATCATACAGTCGAATCAAGGGAAAACTCTGGGTCCTAGCTTTTTTGAACGTTTCGTTTTGACGTCCTAACCCAGACCAACGTTTCGTTACAGTTCCATACACGAAAGGTTGGAACTTTTACAAAACCCGATATGAACCGTTCAAATTAACGATTTCGTTAACACAGGAAGTAAAAAATTGAAACTACAACTCCATTCACGTTAATTTTCCAGCTCCCCATGCCCGTTAAACATGCAATTAGAACACTTAGTATACATATCCAACAATTTTTCAACACTGAATTTCAAAATAATGCATTACTTTGGAAAAGAGGAGCTGAAAGGTTAACGTGAATGAAATTGTAGTTTCGACTTTTCACTTCCTATGTTAACGAAATCGTTAATTTGAACGGTTCATATCAGGTTTTGTAAAAGTTCCAACCTTTCGTGTATGGAACTGTAACGAAACGTTGGTCTGGGTTAGGACGTCAAACCGAAACGTTGAAAAAAGTTACGAACCACAGTCATCCCAAGAATCAATACCTGGATTTGTTTGAAGAACGCAGCAAAATGCAGGACAGTGTTGCCTTCATCATCTGTTGCCACAAGCAGCTGAGGGTGATCGTCCTTGAGCAGTTCCACCAACAACTTCAGGGCCTCCAAGCGACAGTACCTGACGGCCAAGTGAAAAACAGTCTCTCCGCAGTCAAGTTTCTGCAAAGCCGACTCAGGACAAACGCGAATCAACTCTCTCATCACATCTAATCGCCCTTTCATGACGGCAAGATGAAGTGGAGTCCTCCCATCATGGTCGCGGGTATTGATAAGCTCAGCATCTGCCCCCAACAGCTCGCGCACAATTTCTGCACCGCCCTCCGCGGCAGCCAAGTGAAGCGGCAAGCAACCGGTTGCGTCCGCCTCCGAGGCCAGCTTCGGTTTGAGACCCAAGAGTGCTCTGGCGAGGCTAATGTGGCCGCACAAGACGGCCGCGTGTAACGGGGTTTCTTGGCAGCAAGTGACGGCCCTGTGGAGAATGAGCGGGTCATGTTGTATGAGTGCCTGGAGAGATTGTTCATCACCACTCATACAGGCTTCAAGCAATCTTCTGTCCATGGCCAGTTTTTTCTTTCTATCTTGATTCGAGGGTCAGTGAGACTTAAGTAAAGGGGAGACAAGATGGGGTCGTTAGGTCATTAATTAATATTAGTTGAATGGATAGGTTCAATGAGTTTGAATTTTGTGAATCCAAAAGTCTTACGTTGGTCTTATAAAAATACTGTTTTTTAGTTTGAATGAGTGATCTTTGTTAACAGTGTAGATCGATTATATAATTGTAAGGACAAATCTTTTAAGACTAAGAATATAGTCTTGAGGTTCTACCGAATACAGGTGTATCGGTGCTCCGAGCCACATAACCAATATCTACTTTATATCGTAGGGAACAATGTAACAACCGTATCGAACGCACGTAAACAAACATAAAGAACTAGATACCCTATTATGTGGTCGTCGTTGTTAGAATTGTAAAAAGTGTTAATCGAAATGTTTTGAATGATTTTATTGAAAACTCTAAACTCCTTTATATAGGAGGATACAAGATTCATAGAAGGAAGTAAATAATACATGATTGTCTAATTTAATTATCGAAATCAAATAAAATCAAATCGGAATAAATCAATTAGATTTATTCTGATATGATTACCTTCAATAAGAATATAACTATAATTGGGCCTTCAACTATCAGCTTAAGCTTTTAGTTGAGTTGGTCCTCTAATATGGTATCAGAGCATGTCACCTCACGGACTTGGGTTCAAACCCCACTCTCTACAAAAATTATATTTCTTCTCTATTTATCAAATTTACCCTAAATGGGTCAGCCCTTATCACTCTTCTCAGTGGGCTCATCTCCTCTTCTAAATAATTCACTTCCAAACCCGTAAACGGGTTTGTCCGTGAGGACGCGTGTTAAAATATAAGCTTTTAGTTGAGTTGGTCCTCTAATAGTCAAGAACTGTTAGAACCCGTCTAAACTGGGGTGAGGTGGGCTTCCAACCCCCACCTGACACCTTGTCTAGGTCGATGAACTTGTGCCAAACTCTATAACACCAAATTTATACTTTTCCATATGGGCTTTGACCGCGGTGACTGCTCGGCCTTCTTTCGGGCCGGTTTTTTTACGATCCTCATCCTTCTGAGCCCAATGAAAGAGGGGATCAGATGGGTTCCTTTGCTTCTCTAGTGCAACAAAGGCTATAGCCGAACCATACATGATGGGAGCAGCCACTACGGCATGGGCTTAAAGGACACAGAATCCAAAAGGGATGATCGGTGGAGGCAAAGGCAGGAGGAGTGTTGCACCCACAACCAATTGCCTCGGTTGTGTTTGGTTAAAGGCAGCCTACCTCGCGTCCCTAACTAACGATACACATATAACACAAAGGGTGAAATTGTCATTTTCAAAGAAAGAGTCGATGACATGAGATTAGCATATGACCAAATTCCACTAAAAACAACGGATTTTGCAGACGGAAAAAATTATCCGCCGTGAGTTTTTGCAACAAAATGTAATTCACAATAAGTTTTCTCAAAACAGGCATAGTTTACCGTAAATATTTTACAATCGTCCCTTTAAAATATTATAATAATCCAAAACTATCCACTCTCATCATTTAATCTTGCTATTCCAATATGATTCCGTAGAGGACTTCCAACACGTGACCAAATTAGTATCAGAAAAACAAAATGTAAGAGTGAACAGTTTTAGTACACTTATAATTTACATTTTTGTTTGGAAATTCTATTTAGTAAGTATATAAACCCAATGCGTCATTTTTTAAGGTTTCATGTATTCTATTGGAGCACAACTCAGAGTCAATTTATGTTCAATCGAAAATTTCAACACTGGGTCTGCTCGGCCCCTACCAATCAGTTTGGAACCGCTGTATCGATGATCGAAAGACGTTGTTGCAGTACTACCCTCCAGACAAGTTCTGACTCTTTTAGAACGACTTTACTTTATGTTCTATTGTTAGTTTCAATTTCTTTGTTTCTGTGTTTGCCGTTTTGTAAACACGTTTAATTTATAATATTACCTCGTTTTACTAAAAAAAAAGACATTTTGAAACATTTTCCTTAAACGGTAATAATATTATTGTGCAAAATTACATTATCTAAGAGGAGTTGCCTTCTCTCTTATTACAACAGTACTCTAACCTGAAAATGATCCACTTTCCATCCTTAACCTTAAAAGCTACTATTACTTCACAATGAATCTCTGCAACGCTCGTCTGATCTTCGCCGCCGAAGTTGTAGCAGCTTCCTTCGCCTGCAAATCCGACAAAAATTATTGAGACATTGATCGTCGTTAACAAGAAATACACACATTCGTTAACTAGAAACTTGGCACTACCTTGGACTTGATGCTCAAGGAGAGGGTTCCATCGCTCGTTGATGATTGGACGGAGTGAGAGTCAAGGCGGAGCCCGCTCACCACGTCCATGACCTCGAGTAATAGCCCTTCCCTCGA
Organism: Erodium maritimum; assembly: GCA_963921825.1. NCBI lineage: Eukaryota > Viridiplantae > Streptophyta > Magnoliopsida > Geraniales > Geraniaceae > Erodium > Erodium maritimum. The sequence goes on along the minus strand of OY997592.1, from coordinate 73,592,723 downwards.
GGGGCACCTCAGCTCGATCAAGACATCCTTAGCGTTGATGTTGACGTTAAGGTCATTGGTTGGCACGAGCTTGGGATCTGCATTGTCGATGTGGATCGCCTTTCTCTTGCTTGTTCGTTTGTCGTGGATGTAGTTGTCTGAGGTCCTCTCCACGGAGCTCGGTTCCAGCTCCTCCACCCGTTTCTCGAGCTGTTTGAGGTACTCGATCGTTGTATCGAGTATGGACACCTTGTCAACCTACATATAACAAACCCGCTAAACAAGTCAACATGGAATCAACGAAACTACGTATTAGTAACACATTTTTCACGTTACTGCAATTAAATTCGAAATTCGTTTTATAGTTATCCTAGGTTTTCAAATCTTGCATGAAACTCTTTTTTATCGGAAAATGGCGAAAATATTCATGACCCTAGTCTCAAAGAAGACCCAATAATTACAAATGAATTTTGAATTGAAGTATAGATGAAGAACATTTAAAATTAAGCGCATCCAAGTAATTAACCCTTTTGATTACCTTGTTAATAGTAGGAACGAGCGTTTTGAGGATCGAGAACCGTTCATCGAGTATCTCCTTTTTTGATACACCAATCTCATTAGCCTCAGGCTTACGATCTTGCGGGGACTCAACTAGCGCACTATCGTGCATCCTCGGGACATCAATCAGAACCTTCTTCAATACCTTCTGTGACATGGTCGTTGTGATTCTCGCCAAACCCACGTTCTTCCAACTGACGAAACTCGATTCCCTATTCGAGTTCCAAAAATGTGGGCCTAGGATCAACTGATGAGAGCTCTTCAAGAGCGAGGACAAAACATTATGGAAATGCAAATCGTCTTTTGAGGATACAACCTTGTCGGGGTCCATGAGCGTCTGAGATATGCAATCACTCGAGTTCATGGAGTTATGCACACAATTGCTGAGCTCATCGTCCATTAGGGGCATACCTTGTATGAGAGAAGCTCCATTTTCTTCGGCCATTGGATTGGGTTCGAAGTCGCTTGAACTGTTATTGAGCGAACCCATTTCAGGATCTTCACATCCTAAGACTGTAACTAGTTGGCCATCAAAAACATCATGTGAAAGATCTTTAGGATTCGATTTCTGTAATAACGAGTTCTTGGCAAGCTGAATTAGACCAGGATCCTCCATAACCGTCTCAGTGACACCGAGTTCAATCACTCCTCCTAAGTATGGGAAGCATACCACGGTCTGAAATTTAAAACATCGACTAAACATCATAACGAATTCTAAAGCAATGCTAAGTCACAAACTCAATGAGAGTTCAGCGATTTTGGAGTAGAGAAGAACACAAAAGTACCTGAATTGAGGCGCTCTGAGGTATCCAAAATCAGACACACAAAAATTCATGTCAGTTTTGATCTAGCTACTTGTATAGATATTAATCGACTACATCTTTGATGATAGGGGAAAAAAATCATACCTTTGCTAAGAGAGAGCGACTAAACACTTTACTATCTGCATAAGGAGCATTGCGAAGCCAGATTGATTGCCCGGTAGCTAGTGTTCTTCCAGGCAACCTAAACACAATGCAAGACAACCTTAAACTACAGTTTCAGACAACCTTAACTACAATTTCAGACAACCTTAAACCCGTTTTCAGACAACTTTAAACACAATTCAAGACAACCTTCAACAGAATTTAAGACAACCTTAAACTACGATCTCAGACAACCTCAAACACAATTTCAGAAAACCTCAGCTACAATTTCAGACAACCTTAGACACAATGTAAGATAACCTTGAACTAGATGACCTTGAAACACAACTTCAGACAACCTTAAACTACAATTAAAGACAGCCTTAATTTTGTTCAACTTTAAGGTTCAAGATTTACCCTTGCCCGATGTTGAAGACGAAGGACATGCAAACCAAGTAATACCACTCCAAATCAGTAAGGTCTTCGGGAGACAATGAGGCAGAGGGCCTTCTAGCTTGTGGGTTAGCTTCACCGGCAGATAAGGACTCATAAAGCTCTTTCAATTGCTCACTCCTCTGAAAAGCCATTTGATCAGCATTGAACTCTATGGACTGAACTGTCTTTCTTGTCTTAATGTCTCCATTGTAGTACCCATCACCCCACTCCAAAACCCTACACAATCCACATTTGGAACAATAAGAACTTTAGAGCATGTCCAGTGAAGGGCGAAAAGGAGGAGCAATTTGGGCAAAAAAAAATGGTTTTTGGCTATTGGGGGCGAAGGATTTATCGCCCCTATCAATTCACCCAGAAAAGGTGGTTTGTGGCCACTTTTCACATGGCTAATCACACCCAATTCGCCCTGTGATGAGTGAATACCATGGTGGGGAGGTTGGCGAATCTGTATTTTTGAACGGGTTCTCCTGGGCTAATCTCACCGTGCATTGCAATTTGGAGGTGCTCTTAGTTCCAAAGTAGGAACTAACGTGATTAAGAATGTCAGTGAGTTTGTGTATATAAGCAGTTCGTTCCTTAAACAAAGGACAATGCTTCCGAAGAAAGACATCACATGTTTTCATTCTTAAATGTGTTTGATGTGCAAATGAAGAAACAAATCATTGTCCAAACAAATCCCACTTAGCTTTACTTGCACTCTATCAATACTCTTAGCTGAAACTCATCATTTTTATAGATAACAGAAGAAACCCAAATTGCTCAAATTAGTTTCTATTCACAGATTCAGAATATCCATAGCAGACCCAGATGCAGAAAATAATAGAAAATCAATATAATCCTTAAAAGTAACAAAACAACATAGATGGGGAAGAGATTATTGTACCCAGGTTGTCTCTCTGAAATGGACCAGAAGAATCCATAGCTCCACTGAATGGTTCTCACAGCAAAAGCAAGCTGCTTCTTCAGATTCTCTGGTACCCTCTCCTGGTTCCTCAACCCAGAAGCCATATCTCACCAAAACCCTCAACTTCAGAAGTAGATTCAGTACCTCACAAGATGAGATTCAACCTCAAGCTCCTGAAATCTTCCTTCAATCTCTGTTTCTCCATTGCCAACACAAAACCCAGAAACACCCACAAAACAAAATCCCAAATTTCTGGCTCTGGGATGTTGCTATTTCAACTTCAAGACCTGGTTTTGGGGCTTCTCCTCCAGAACAATGGCTGAGTTGGGTCTGTCTCAGCAAAATCACAGCTCAGAACCAAACTTGGTCCCTAGAGCTAATACCAACAAAATCTCAAGGTGACATTTTTTGTCTTCACCTGAGGTGAATTTGGAGCTAGCAAGAGGAACCCAGATGAGAAATGGAAGAGATGGAGCTTGTAATCATCAATATCAGATGAGTGAGTGAGTATTGAGCAACTATCACTGGACTTGTAGTAGCAATTGATTCCTTCTTCTGAACAGAATCAAAACACTCACTTTCATGAACAAGAGAGAAGAGAGGAGAAAGAAACTGGAGAAAAAGAAGAAATTTTCACTCACTCACCTAAATGAGTGTTGTTGGGTTTCCAATAAAAGCTAAAAAGCCCTCTCAACAAAACATTCTCAACAAAATAGAAAAAGAAAATAAAAAAACAAGACCCTATAAAAGACATAACCTTTTAATGGAGTGGGGGACACTAGTACTAATCATCAGTGGTCTTTTTGTAATTTTTTTTCTTGTTTTGGAGTTCTTAAATACTCATACTTTTAAGTTAAAAAACCCATTAAAGATCCCCTATAGTCAGTCTTGTCAATTTCGAACGATCCTATATTTCTCATTTCGATTGTTTTTGAAGTGTTTTCGGATTGTTTTTTTGCTTTAACCATGGCGTGTAGACTTTTAGTTGTGTCAATTGGTAACTACTTGAATCGTCAAGCACAAATGCTCCTGACCCCTTACTTTATCGACGAGCATCTTGACCATGATCCTGATCCTCGAAGGTCAGGGCAAAGTAAGAGTAGGAAACACCTTGGCCCAAAAACAGAAGAGTCTTCCCGACTTTTCTCAGTGATTGCAACTCATCATCGAGGGGGCGGTTCTTTTGGGAAGGCTCTAAGCATCACCTCGCAAGCCAAGACAACCACCCGACGCGGTATTTAGATCCTTGGACGTGTGTAACTGAGCGAATCAACTGTTGTCGTCTAACTTCTGATTACTATTTTAGAAGTCTGTTAGGTAGCCTAATATACCTGAACACCTATCATACTCGAGGGTATCTGGCCTATAACTCGGTTTGTTTGAGCTTTTCTCTTGATCTTGTTGTGATGATTGATTAAGTAATGACAAGGAGACATCCTCAAAAAAAAAATTAAAGATCTGACCCACCAAAATTGCTGAACCAGAGCAACAAAGTTGCCATAAACAAGCTCAAGATCTGATCTTTAATGGCTGATTCAGATTAAAACCTGAGTGACATGAAAGGGGCTTGAAAACAGGAGGGTGACACAGAAAAGAGTCAAAAAGACCACATTTTTAAATGCTATGGATTCTGAGCTACCGAACACTAAATTGGGTCATTGATGATAGGTTCAGATTTGATTTTGATTTGACAAAGGAGAGAGAGAGAGAAGGGACACACAGTACAATATGTAAGAGCAATTTGGTCCTATGTGTTTTGAAATTAGTGGGATTTGGTAGCAAAGTAATTAAGAAACAACCAAGAATGTTTATCATGCCAAGTTCATATCATAATTGTACCTTCATATATGTCCAAAAAAATAATATTAAAAAACTTTTAAAAAGAAAAATTAGCTACTTTTTGATTAAAAATATATATATAAAAATCATGTCAGCCTTTGCACCAACTTGAGGGGCTCATAGAGTTATGGGCATAGCATGTTTTGGTGAGAATATACTCCTTTTTTTGTGTGGATTGATTATTTTTTTGGGGTAATTTTACTTTATTATCTTAAATTTTTTATATTTTTTAGAGAATTTTAATTTTTTTTTTTGTTATCTTAGTATTCTAAATTTTTATTAATTTATTTAGAGTATTTAAAAAAAACTGTGTCACCTCAGTACCTTAAAATTTTATTAATTCTATTTTAACGCCCACTGCTAACTTTTCATCCAAAACAAATAAAATGATCATAATACTCTTCACTAATAACTAAATTTTTGGATACTAAGATAGAATTATCATCTTTTTTTTAATAATTCAGAAATTTCCAAAACAGTCTCAACAATATCTACTATTTATTTATTTTCTCACTATTGCAACTATAAAAATCCCTATCCCTCTTATAAAATAATCAAAATTGTAATATTTTATGTTTTATTTTTACATTTATAAAAGAAAAATGTTATTTTTTTTACACACAAAAAAAACATTCATTTGTTACCAATAAACAACGAGTTCTGCTAAATATAACGTTCAGTTTCGTAAAGCTTTTCTTAACAACAACTCCTAAAAAATAAATGTCAGTGTTTACGCAAAAAAAAAACATCAACACCAATACGACTTAACCAAATCTGTTTGTTGATGATAAATTTAATATATATGTGTGACAAAAAAGAAAAACCAAGTCATGTTTCTTTTAATAAAGGTTAAAATAATATATTTTATTAAAGTTTCTCCTACCAATTATTCAAGGGTGAATTAACACATTCCAACTGAATAATTTTAAAATGATTTTATGTGTTTTTAAAAATGAAAATATGTATATATTTTTAATCCATGGGAAAATTTAATCACTTGAATTAAGTTGACTTATTATAATTTAAAGTTCTTACACTAAAAAAAATGACAAGGAAGAGTCACATGTTCCAATTTGATTGGAGCCATGTTGTCTGAAATTCTATTATTCAGTAGAATCTTTTCCACGTGTTTGGATATTAGCTAATTGGTACCAATAAATCAAAAAGTTTCAAGGACCAACAAGTCCTCAACGTAAGGGACAAAGCTCATTGTCACGTTTTTTATAAGTATGAACAAAAGCCAAATTTCCCATACTTCGAATCTTGTTGTAATGTATTGACATTTATGATCGATAAAGAAAAATAAAATGGATTTATTAAGACATAATTTACAAAATAGCCTTATGAAGTTTTTATAAATACAATTAGACGTAGATATATAGATTAAATGGAGCATATAGAAAAATAGAAGGATCGAACATAGGTAATTCCAGCTCTCTAGACAAAAAAGTTATATTTCTATATATTTGTAATTTGTATCATCGGTTATTTTTTAATTTATATCGTTCACTGAATTTGGGTTTCCTTTAATTGTGTATTCCATCAAAATACAATGACAAACTATTTGATATTGATCTCACACGTAAAAAAGGAGCCGTTTCAAATGGTCACCTTCTCATTTTTCAACTCTTTTTCTTATTTTTTTATCAATTAGAAACGTGATCACACTACAATTTCAATCATACAATCAAAAGCACTCTATTTTGATATTAGTGTAATTTTATATGTCAATATCCTAAACTTTAATGATACAAGGGTTTCGAAGTTTTCGAATATAAATTTAAAATAATAACATATATTTTAATAATTAGAAGCACGTGACATTTTTTTTTTCTCCATTGCAATGTCATTGGGTTTGATAAAGAAAAACAAGAACAAATTGAAGTCCTAGAGTTATAGCCATGTGTGGAGCTGATCAATGCATGAAGCTCAAACTTCCATGCAACAAAGATTATAATCAAAACCAACTTGTATTATTATCTTTAAATAATATTCCATAGACATACATGGATCAAGATTATTCAGAAGCCTCTTATGAGGGTCCACAAAATATATAATTTTATATAGTTGGACTCAGATTGAATTAAGATTAGTTTTTTTGTCTATATTTCTATTAATCTTTGATTGTTCCAATATAACCGACTATAATTCGATTATAATTAAAATATTGTGTGTAATGTAGAGTTTAGTTTAAATTAAAGTAAGTAAGTAAGTAGGTTATGGTAGGGTTAACCCATACTACAAGTTACTTTCAATAACTTTATGGAGACCTAAACTTTTTTTCTTTATTTTATTATTATTATTATTTACAAGAACATTATATTTTAATCTAATCTAACCCACCTCTCATCACCTAACACTTACACTCAAACAAGTGTTTCCACCGAGATTCGAACATGTAACCTTAAGGAGAAGTGAGATGTGAAGAGGTATTCACTTATTATTATTGACATGTTAAAAATCCAGCACACCCGAATTTGTGCTTACATTCAACAAAACTCAAACCCGACCTACATTTATTAGTATTGCTTTAATTAAAATTTTATAATCACGAGACATTATTTAAAAAAAAATAGAGTTTTAAATACAAAAATAAATTCAAAATCATGTATATTTACGATACATACAATTAATGATTATCAAATAACATGCATTGTTTTTTTGAAGGTGTAACCTGCATTGTTTAGGTACACCTCGAATCATTTAATTCAAACGTTGTTGCCAAAGGTCGATGAACTCGATTTTGAGTCTCAGCATATTAAAGACTCAACAATCTTTTGAAATTTCACAAGATCTTTATATTATGCAATAAATTAAACCAAAAACATGTTTTCAAGGGAATATCACGGTGATCAAAACTCAAGCTTCGTGGGAGAGGTTTTGAGCTCGACCTGGTGTATAAGCATTGTACCATTTATGTGTATTACATTACGTTGTTTTTTGTTTCGGTATGGATTGTATAACGTATTGTTACTGATTGTAACGTTCAATCATTAAATATAAAAATTTGATACAATTTTTCAGAAAACAAAATTTAACCTATTCAAATGAAACAGTCACTAGGGTTTGTCAGGATAAACCTTAATTTCCCCGTCCTTCTAGGGTGGGCACATGGTGAATACAACATCATTAATGAAGAGACCAAAGAGGTGCAATAAATGGCAACAATTGAATTGGTACCAATAAATATGTAATCTAGGGCAGATTGTTTTTTATTATCTTATGTTTTCAAATACTATAAATATATTATCATGTATTTTGGATTGAAATAATTCTCCAATCCATTCTGTTTTTATTTTATTTTGTAATTTATCTTCTGTAATGCTATATACCTCAAATTAATAGTACTAATTGAAACAAAAACAAGGTTTATCTAAATAAGTTGATACAATTAAACAAAGGGAAAAGTACCAAACTATACCCGGTAAAAGGCTAATAAATTAAAACATGACCCGTGTGGTTTTTATTTTTACGTACATACCAGATCAGAAAAAGTCAAATCATGTGTATGAGTGAATTCTGTAAAAATAACGACAAACCAGTTTATAAGACAAAAAAATCATTAGGACCATTTATATAAATACCTTTGAAAGTACTGAAATAATAAATTAATGATAATCGAATATATTTTTTCTGTGTTTTTTAAATTAATAAATAATCACATGTGTTTACCAGCATCATGTCTTGTTAGTTGTTACTAGTCCCCAAAAAATTTGTAAATCATATAAATATATATGTGGTACATATATGTAGATATGGTAGATACTTAGTACAAAGTGGACAAAGCAAATTGAATAGCATGTGAACAAGGATCAAGCTGGCCTGCCATGGCCATGGACCTCATGTTCATGTTCATGATAAGAGCTGAAACATAAATGTGTAACACGACACATATAAGGGTCAATACTCAATGACGTGGCATACGATAATAACTCCAACAACACCCTCCCATATTTATTTATTTATTATTTTTTTTGAAATGTTCAATGTCTTAATTTATAAAGGTAATGATCTGAACCTCTAGTTTATTATCAAATCAGAATTTAAGAGCATCCACAATTATGGGCGAGATGGTGTTAACGAGGAGAAAATGCCGGCGAGGAGCTGGCTGAGAGCAGGCGGGGAGCTCGCTGACGGGGAGTGTTGACTGGGAGCTTAAGGCCGGCACTTATCGCTGGCGGGGAGCAAAAATGTGAATAAAAAGGGCTGCTAGAAGCCAACAAAAAGGCTTTACCATTATAGCTCACTGGCTGGGAGTGTTGGCTGTAAGCAAAAAAAAATGATTTTTTATTGTCCCCGCCAGCGCCATCTCGCCAGTTGCCGGCGAGATGGTTGTGGATGCTCTAAGTAAAGGTTGGTTTTCATATCATAACGTTGACCGTAAAGTTTGTCATTTTTCGCCTTTAAGTTTAACGACCGTTTAATGAGTAACAGAAAAAGTTAATAGATCAGGGTTCCGATTTGAGAATAAACGAAAAGTCTACGTTATGACATCAAGTTTTTTTATACCATTTCAGAAATGTTTTAGAGACACACGACAAGCGTGTAACTGGTATTTCACAGTGTCAATCACACTTAACAGATTATGATACATTTTGATAATTATTTTGTCAAACATGTTACTACATAAAAAAGTTAATATGTATGAGTTATGATTTGAGAATTGACCAAAATACAATGAGATTACATAAGGATTTCCGTCATTTATATAGAGTAACCGATTACAATTATATGAGACGACATATTTAAGTCAGGATCCACACCAAAGACCGGTCTTTGACGCTTTGTGTCACAGTGTCAAAATCCTATTAAGCAATATAGGATGAAGTAGTTTAATACCAAATGTATAAACAATAATCCTTACAAAATTTTGTTTGTAAAATATAGGGCTAATTGTTGAAACTTACCCTTATGTATTGGTCACGAACACTATGCTACCCTCCTTTTCAAAATGATATTTGCGATACCTTATCTATTGATCACGCGATTAAGTTAGGAAAAATAGACGGTAAAATGCCGTTTTTTCCATTCCGTTAGTCATATGACCTCAAGTGTCATATAATGGATGGTAAAATGACGCTTTTTCCTTCATTATTTGACTTTTATACATTTTATAAGGAACATTATCATTGCACCCTCATTATTGTTCCTTATAAAATATATAGAGGTCAAATACTTAAGGGAAAAAACGTCATTTTACCATCCATTATATGACACTTGAGGTCATATGACTAACGGAATGGAAAAAACGGCATTTTACCGTCTATTTTTCTTAACGTAATCGCGTGACCAATAGATAAGGTACCGCAAATATCATTTTGAAAAGGAGGGTAGCATAGTGTTCGTGACCAATAAATAAGAATAAGTTTCAACAATTAACCCTAAAATATATTCTAAATCTGATATATTTATAATTATATCATTAATAACTTTATGAAATAACTATTGAGTTGGTCACAGATTGACAATGGTGGCGATGGGCTTATTGTAATTATGGTTGTGGTGAGTAATGAAGACCAAATCAAGAAGATATGTGATTGGATATCCTAGAATGTTGTCTATTATCATGGTTCATCATTCAATATACCTATCTTATATAAATATAAATCACTTAAAAGTTTTATTTGAATAGCATTTATTTTTTTGTACCTAACTTCCTCTTTTGTTTTTTTAACCTAAAAGATATAGATTTTATTAATAATATAAAGTTAATACAAATAAAGTTTTCGGAGGGCTCAAAACACATAACTCTAAGACAATATAATCGCTATAGAAAAATATATATAAAAAATCCGTGTAGAGAGCTCTGGGGCAGTAGTTAGGGTTTACTTTTCTATCGTTGTTTTTCGTTTGATCTTCTCTTTGATTGGTCTATGATGAACCAAGGAGCCTGGTGCGTGGAGTGGCATAGGTGTGTGCTCTTGCAGACAAATGTTTTGTCCCTGTTCTTGTGTTGGTGCAGGGATGTTTTGCAGACATGGTGTGGCGTCGGGGAAGCACGTACACGGGGGAAAGGAAGTTGGACCATCGAGGAAGGTGGTTGCAGCGTCGAGCCGACGAAGGTGAGGGTTCAAGGGTTGTACTCACGCGACCAGATCCGTCTTGGGGCTGAAGAACGGACGGACGGGAGGTGTTTGGTACGTAGTTGGTGTGTTGTATGTTGCTGGTCTGCCATGAAGTGTTTGCAGGTTGTGACCAGCGACAAAAGGAGGGGCCAAGGGCTTTTATTCGCCGGTGGCGATGGACACAAAACTAGTAGGTCGAGGGCGGGTTCACCTCGGCGTCGGTTAACAAGATGAGGTGTTCAGGTGGCCAACCATCGACGGTGGTGGGCGGTGCAGAACATTAGGACGATGTTGGTCATGGCGACGTCGAGGTGTTCTCGGGCGGGCAAGACGACAAGTAACAATGGCGGAGGACAGAGTAGAGGCAGTAGGAATAATTGGCTGGGGCTGTGATCCTCACCTGTTGTTCGTCTAACTGTAGGGGGATAAGTACCGTAAGGACCTGGTCCTCAATCAGCGACAGGAGGCGCTTGTCTGCTGTTAGTGCTTGGACGTTCAATGATCCGACATTAATCCTGAGCATTGACTCAGAGGGAAATTCGGAGTCCAATGGAAGGACACCACAATCCGAGAGGGCGGAACGCACCCTCGCCTCGATCAATGAGGACTTCGTGGTCCAGTGGGGGGTCTATCGGTAATACCGCCTCACTGGACGTAGCGTGGCATCGGTTCCACCAAGTACCGGCGCAACATTCTTCAATCAGATCGGGTACCAACATTTTTACGTTTTTAAAGACCCTCATTATCATTAGAGGGGGTGACGTCAGCTGGCTCCTCGGAAGGATGCATAGTCCATTTGAGCCATTTTAGTCCCTGGTTACATACATGGCTGCCCAGACCATCACTCTTGGGCCTCACTAATCTATTGGAGCACAGTCCAGGGTCGATTTGTTCCTGTTCGAATCATAGGGTTCACTCGGCCCTACTCCATAGTCTTCAGCCGTTGTACCAGTTGCCTCGTCCGCTATCGCAACATTCTCCTGTTGACACCTTTGAACACTTCGGTGAATGAGTACCTTTCAATTTAGCAATTGTCCCACGATGTGTGGATCTTTTATTTTGTTTCCTTGCAGTTATTTTAATTGTTAGTTGTCGCTCCTGGGTGGACCATTCTGGGACTGTAATCCCGGAGATTTCCTTTTATTAATATATTATTCTCGTTACCCGCTCAAAAAAATATAACCGTTATAGGCAATATTGAACTCGCCACATATGCATGCAGGAAGGGTGAGGGTTAAAAAAAGGGTTAATTCCTCTAGCTGTAGTCGGAGTGGAACCTGAAATTTCGGTTTCCTTGCCTCTAGAGAATTGGCATGTCACCACGTTTTTCGAGCCTGGATCACCTAGTCCACCTTTTGTTGATTCAACAACGTGTGTATATGAGTGAATTATATCTTATACACTTATCATGACATCAATCGATAATATAGTTTTATCTATGTTTAATTATGCGTGGATTTCACATAATTGTACCTAATTATGTTGTTTTCTAGACGATATTCTATATTTTCAAAATTCGTTTTGGTAGTACGTAGTTACTTTTATTTTTTTTAAGTAACAGAAAGTTTTTAAAACTTAAAGTTACTATCCAGACGATTTTTTCATTACGACTTATTTGAAAATCGGACATAGTTTAGTATAATCAAGTAATATCATCCGTAACATCAATAATGATCTTATATGTTGTGTTAAAATCGGATTGTGGGTAGGTTAACTTCATGCCAGAATTGATTACATTATAATTCACTATGAGACTACTCAAATTCGACTATTAGTCATATTCGATATCATATCATCCATGATATTTACGTGTAATTCAATACTTTTATATGTTCTTTCAATAAGTGATTTTAACAAAACTTCATATGACAGAAGTGAACGACGTAGATTAAATTCGAACCCGACAAAGAAGATACAATCACGACGAACATTACTCTACGTTATCACGTATTGGTGATGGAGAATAAAAAGAACGGAAAGAGCAATATATGTTTTTTGTCATTAATCTAAGAAAATGATGTGCATGTGGGTTTTGAATTAGTCCCTACATATGTGTATATAAGATATATGTGTACATATCCAACTAAAATGCTACTTGAATAAGCAAATATTATAATAAATTAGGTCATTTTCAAAACAGAAGGAAAAGGAAAGAAGGACAGCTCATCGTTTTGGCCTCAAGCCATATTGGTCATGAGGATTGGTCGCTATTGGCGGATAAAGAAAATGTTTGTGTCGATCGTATTTTGTTACAATTTGTGGTGTGGGTTCAATTACATATATCACGTGCATTTACGTTCTTAAATTCGAGAAAAGAATTTGATTTTATCTCGAGATTATTTTTTCGAGGAAAAGAGCATCGCTGTATTTTATATATCATTCGATGAAAACATACAAACGATGTTTCACAACTTACAACCGTTGATCGCACAAGTACAACGGTAAATATTACAGACTCTAGACAAGCTAGACCATAATATTACCTACCCCTAATCAAAACCTGCAACGCAGCAAAATGCGTCCAGAACGTGTAACTATACCGTGCACGCCAAAAGTGCACACCAAAGTACAACCGGTCCACACAAACGTGCAATCGATGCACACCAATCTGCAACAAGGTGCAGTTATATCAGTGGCGGAGCTAGCTTTTTAAGTGAGGGGGGCACTAGAATTTTTCGGTGTCAATACGTGACTGTAAAAAAATTGAGGGGGGGCACAACACCGAAATTAGAAAAAATTAAGGGGTATTTTTGAAAAAAAAATTGAAAACATAGAAGAATTTTTCAAAAAAAAAATATGAGGGGGGGCACGTGCCCCCCCTGGGCACCATGTAGCTCCGCCCCTGGTTATATGGCCCGAAAAGACCACAACCAACCAAAACCTAACAAAAAAGAACGTATAAAAAAATAGAAACGTGACCATGTCTCTTGGGATCCAACCACTCCCACCATCTCGATATTACTCTATCTGACTTTGCTCACCGGTATCCGAAGAAACAACGTCGGAGAATGTAAGACCCACACATTACACTTCGATTCTCCTTCCACAACGCGTCTTCCACACTCAGAGTATAAATCATAGACTGCTTCAACCGATTCTCTGGCCTGAACTGTGAAATACGACGCAACGAAGAGATTGAAGGAGCCAAAACTGAAAAAGAGTATGTGACAAACGGTCGAAAAACCGAATAGTCATGACCAACGAAATAGAACTCCCGGAGAAAGTTCATTTATGTACTAATTTCAGAATTATATAAGTTGGATGAGTTTTTATTTATTTATTTATCATAATTACGACAAAGTAGTTAATTGTAAATTTGTAATTAATAAGTGAGGTTGAGAGTGGGCGACAAGTGGTTGCTTAACAACTATATCCACCCAATTACCTCAATTTAAATACTATGCTGTCCAAACTAATTACTAATTAATATACTTTGAAATTAACGAGGCCCATTAATTAGACCTATTAATTTATTTTGTTCTTTTACCATTAATTTCTTTTGGTGTTAAGCAAATTGATCTCGGGTTTGACGATTTGCTACCTAACTTCAACAGAGATTCCAAGAAAGCTACCCACGAGATCAGGGCTAAAAATGTCAACATCTATTGTCATCCCAATATAAAATCTTAATATTTAAACTAAAAATATAGTTTTATTTATAAATTTGCGTGCTGTGTGAAACTGTGAATTGGACAAGAAATTAAACGATGTCGTTTCATTAAACATTTATTAATGGTCAGTTTAATTATAATACTCTCTTATGAGATTTAATGTTTAAATTTTAGTGTATCATCGATTGGAGAATAGGTGCAGTGTTAGGGTAGAGATTAACTTTTGATTAATCTGAACTGGAATTAAAGATGGAGATTAGACTCGAAATTATCAATGAACTTACTGGACCGGCCCAATTTAAATATATGGGCCATAGATGATAAGAAGCCCAAAATAATTATGGTGGGCTTTCAATACATACCCAAATTGGTCCAAATGGTATTAACACCATGGACCATCTTTGTACAATTGTACATGTGTTGGTTCATGAGAAACATATTGTTACCATACTCATAAATAACAAAAGGGATTAATTACAGTATCCCTTATGTATTTGTAACACTTTTAGTATCATCATATATTAATAACGTTCTGGACAAAATTTTGGTCAAGTTTACGCTATTTTGATGATCTGTGACCAATTCATAAAAAGTATTAAATGTTCTGTTATCAATACATAAGGAGTATTAAATGATTTGTAACCAATTCCTAAAGGGTACTAAATGACAGTTACCAAAACGGAGGGACTGTTATTAAACGTTACAAAACGCATGAATACAAAATGTATGTTACCAATAGAAAAGGGGTGTAAAAGGTAATTAACCCCCAAAAAATCACAGATACCGTTAGTTTTGGCTAATAACATCAAATATGTGCAGATATGTGAAGTCACGTGCAAAAACGCTAACTCAAACTAACAAATCGCTACAAAATTGACAAAACCTGTCGTTGTCTTTATATTTATGAGAAATGTGACAATGTGTTTCATAATAAACCAACGCATATGCGGTGTGATATAATGATCAGTCCATGGAATAATCATTATATCACAAAGTTAAATAAAGTATAAGAAGTTAATATGATTGCTCTAAATCAAAGTCCATAACATTCATAACTTAGACCATCAGATGATTCCAGAGGCACCAATGAAGCTAAGAACACGTTAACATCACAACGAGGTCCTGAGTTCGAATATTGATGTGTGTAAATTACGTTAGAAACTAAACCCGATTAGACTAAGAATTACCGATAAAGAATAGCAGAGTGCAAGGAACTTACATGAATTCGATATGATATCAACCTCATGGAAGCCAGAGGAGCTTGTTTGCAGCAGAGTCTAAAGCGTCTACGTTTCTCCTCAGAATTTTTCTTTGCAATCGTCAAAGGAACATACATATATCGAATCAGACTCCCGAGTTAAAAACCAAATCATGATTCTAGAAAACGGATTTGTGGGTTTTCTTAATGAAGATTAATTTGTATATTAAGCAACTAAGGAGTATAAAATCATGTAAGGATTAGGATAATTGCAAAAAAGTACCCAAAGGTATTCGTTTTTTGCAACTTGTAGCCCTCTTCTTTGGTAATTGCAAAACAGTGTCTTGAATTTGTCTTTTGTTGCACACCTTATAAATTTGTTTCAAAATGATGATTTGTCTTGGAAATTTAAATTTTAAAAAATAATAATGAAAGAACAAAAAATCTAAATTTTCATATCCCATAAATTTCTTATTCTTTGTATGATACAAAGAGAAAATTTAGGGATACAAAAATTTGGATTTTATGTTTTTTACCTATTATTTTTAAAATCTAAATGTTAGGGAAAAATCGTCATTTTAATACAAATTGCAACAAAAAGACAAGTTCAGAGTACTTTTTTACGATTATAAAAAAAGGGCTACAAGTTACATAAAATGAATACCTCAAGGTACTTTTTTGCGATCATCCCTATGATCATGTAAGGGTACAGTTGCCTAGCAAGTCCATGAATACCCTTCATTTCCTCGTTTAATCTGAAACAAACGAAATCGAAATTCAAGTGAAGATGATGATTAAACATGTTCAGTTCCGGCTTCTCACAGTTCTGTCAGAACAAGTATTTAACTATTTATTCAAGCAATACATAAATCGGTTTATAAGTACCTCATGCACGAGTTGATATAATTATTTCCTTTCGTTGAGGCATCAAGAACTGCAAAGCAAGAAACCCGAACAATGATATGCATATCAGGAGATAGATCCGTAACATATCTAAAACAACGCAAAAATATTCATTAAAAGAAAAATCGCACTTCCAAGTAATATGATTTTCCGATTACATGATCCAACGAAGACCAGGTTTAAGGCGTTAAATGACTCATGTACAGTTTCATCGATATTGACAAGGGGGTTAGAGGTTCGAACCCAAGTGGGTACGCTTGTTTGGGAGCAGGTGTGGGTTAGAAATCAGACTAGAAGAGAGTAAGATTTCCCTGTCGATAAAAAAAGATATTGACATATTTAACTATCAAATGCTTTTACAGTACAAAGAAGTCTGAGTTAGTTCACAATTTTCTCCAACCTTCTTCCATAGATTGATAACCGAACAAAAGATCCCTCATTCATGAAGTTTTGTGAGGCAAATTTACCTAACCCGTTTCTCAAATTTAGCAATCCCATACGCATGAGCGAATTATATAAACATCAAGCAATGCATATGATCAACAAAACATAAGAGCCTCATTCATGTAGTTCAAGCAAATTTAGCCAAACTAGTGTCAATCATATGTAAATTTAGCTAATCTATAGTCAAATTTAGCAACCCGCTACACATGGCGAGTTGCATAAATTTATAATGCGACCGAAGAATCACTGAAGCAATAGACATGATCAACAGAGCAAAAGAGGTTCATTCATGTAGTTTACAAAGAAAACTTACCCGATCTACAGTCAAATTTAGCGATATAATTCAGACGAGTTACATAATGCGAACAAAGCATCACTGAAGCAATGCATACATATGATCAACAGAACAAAGGAGATTCATTCATGTAGTTCACAAAGCAAATTTAGCCAAACTCTAGTCAATCATATGTAAAAACCTACCCTAAAGTATTGGTCACAAACAATAAGTTACCCTAAAGTATTGGTCACGTAGGGGACAAAATTTAGGCCAAAATTTTGACACTTTTCGATTCTTAAAGGCAAGTAAATGATATGTTTCCAATTCATAAGGACATGTAAATGACATGTGACCAAAACTCAGGGTACCTGAGTTGACACTTTTAAACTTTAGGTAGTTTACTATTCGTAACTAATACTTTAGGGTGAGTTTTTACATTTAACCCGACAAATTTAGCAAATCCAATACACAAGAGAGCAATATACCAGATTCCTGAATGCGACCCGAAGCATCACTGAAGCAATGCATATGATCAACCGAGCTGCTCGTAACCTACAACATTACACAACAATCAGTCACCATTGTAACTTTCAACAATCACTATACCCCAAAATCGATTCAATTCCGTTTTCCCCCAAATCCACTTTCTCGCCAACCAAACAGGAAAGGAAAAATTCGCACAAATTCAGGACACCTTACGAAAACTCGTCAAGCTTCTGATTAAACACAACCAACATCGAATTACGACTAGAACAGAATCAGATAAATCAGACAGAAGAAAAAAAACACAAAAATCGAACACTCGATTTAGTTTCCGACTTTCCTTCCTTTTCTCGGCAGCCAAACGGGACTCACCTCGGTTAGCGCGAGCTGGAGCGAGGCGAATAGGGAAGCGAAGCTCTCGGCGATGGCGATGGAGTCTCTCTCGACGACCTCCACCGCTCTGAAGATCTCGGTTTGGTCGAAGGAGGGTTTGGATCCGGCCTGTTCACCGGTACCGGAGGAGATCTGGGGATGGCTCGGGGACGGAGATTGTTCAGATTCTAGGGTTCTCAGGCTCGTTGAATCGTTGCTCCGATCTTCTTCTTCCATTTTCCCGCGGTTTTGATCCGTGGAAGCAGTTGGTGTCGGCTTTTATGGCATCTAAACACCGTTTTAGATGTTGTTTCTCACTTGATCAGTTCATGTTTCGGGTCTAGTTTCGACCCGACCCACCAACATTTTGTGTATTTTTTGTTAGAGCATGTCCAATGGTGGTGGTAAAACCGGCGGTAAGACGTTGGCGGAAAAAACTTCGGCGTTGAGCTAGTGGGGAGCAGACGTTAAACCGACGATTCGACGCTGATGGTGAGGACTGGTGGAGCCACATGAGCCTCGGAGGGGCATGTGCCCCCCTCAATTTTTTTTGAAAAATTCTTACATGTTGTTCGATTTTTTTTTCAAAAATACCTCTTAATTCTTTCTAATTTCGTAGTTGTGCCCCTCCTCAATATTTTTTGCAATCACGTATTGTCACTGAAATTTTTTGGTGCCCCCCTCACTGAAAAAGCTAGCTCCGCCACTACCTAACTGGTGGTAAGCTCACTATTGGTACGAACCGCCGACAGTTGGAAAATTGTGAAGAAAATGACACGAATAACCAACACCAACAAACTAGCATTGGAGGTTGCTGACTGTTAGTACTGACTGTTGGCTGAGAATTGGTTCAAATATATTTTTTTTAATCAAACAGTCAACACAAACAGAAAACACCAACAGACTAACATTGGAGATGCTCTTAGGGGTGAATAATGGTTTGTTTGATTAGTTTAGAGTATCCTACCATTCATAATTCGGTTTTCGGTCCAAATTTTTAAACAAAAATATGATCTTTGCAAACCGTTGTAAGTATAAAAACCGATAAATAAATCAGTTATAACAATAAATATTTTTTTTGAGGGAAAGTTATAACAATAAATATGATAAATCGAAATTCAGAGCAACGCTAATTCCCAAATTGGACTTTAATAACCAGTTTTAATAATCAGTTTATCTTAATTAATAATATTACCATTCCGTTAAAAAAAAAGCTTACATAATACATATTAAAAGAACATCAACTTCATTCAAAATAATCAATAATAATGAAATTCAATTTTTTTTTATCATATATTCATATTTCGTTTTGATTTAGTCCTCCAACTATATCACCTTGCTCGTGTTTAGTTTCTATACTTTTTTTCATCTACTTGAATCCTCCAACCATCCAAAATTGTTTTGACTTAGACCACATTTGTAATCACAAGGGCTAGATTAGAACAAAAAGGCACTAAATTGTACCGAAAATTTTAGGGAGATTAATCTAAACATAATAAAATATCGGAAGTTAAATCGAAACAAAACAAATTAAAAGGTTAGAAGTCTGCATTTCATTTGAAACATCGACTTATTGTGTATCGCCCACTTAGGTTACTCTGTTTCAGAGTAAGTGTGAATAAAAGACTAACAAGGAAATAAATAGGGTTAATTACATTTAGTACCCCTTATGTATTGGTAACACTCCTTTAGTACCCTGATGTATTGGTAACGCTCTGAACAAAATTTTGGTCGAGTTTACGCCATTTTGATGATCTACAACCAATTCATAAGGAGTACTAAATGTTATGTTATCAATACATAAGAATATTAAATGATCTGTGACCAATTCATAAAGGGTACTAAAAGACCGTTACCAAAACGAAGGGACTGTTATTGAACATTACAAAATACATGAATACAAAAGATATGTTATCAATAAAAAAAAGAGTACGAAAAGTAATTAACCCAAATAAATAAGATTTCTCACTTTCTTACTGATAAAAAATAGTAAATATTGTCAAGAGACAATGATGATGCAATCTCCTCCCTTACATTAGCAGAATCCTAGGAATGAATCAAGGTCACTTACATAGTTACATTACATTTATAACAGTTAGTTTGTGCTGTAGTATACCTATGTGACACACTGTGACTCCAGTTCACCTTTTTTTTTCTTCTATAAACAAAAGAAAGAGCAGTGAACAAGAAGCAATGATGTAAGAGAGTTACATACATGATCTAGTCTGTGATCTCAAGTTTGTGTTAGTTACTTTACTGCCAGCGCTTACTCGATCTGAATGAACTCGACGTGGGCCTGATCGTGGAGGAACTGCTCCCTGGAGCAGGTTTCCGAGCACCTGAACAGAGAGTTTCCCAATAGAACGAAAGTCAGACAGTAATATTGTTTTTCACCCTTAAATTTCACAAAAAAGTCAAAACAATAACATGTCCTCTATCATTCATTTTCGCAAAAAGTCAAACACTAACTTTATCGTCTACCCTTAATTTACGCAAAAAGTCAAATAAAAACATATACTCTACCTTACATTTTGCAAAAACGTCAAACATAACATATAATACAAACTAAGAACTCATTTGAGCCATTAGATCAAGTTCAATCGATGGTTGAGATTTAAAAAAATCATTAGTGACATAAATTGTAAATGTGCGAAACTTTGAATTTATTTTATAATCAAAACCTCCCTAAAAATTATGTGCAGTTGGATCTACTTGATCTAATGGCCCAAATAACTTCTTAGTTTGTATTACAGAATTGGTTTTCCCTAGATAGTACCCTCATATCATCTAAACTTAATTTTCTCAAAAAGTCCAACACTAATATATCTTATATCCTTATTTTCTCAAAAAGTCACACACTAACGTTATCGTCTATCCTTAATCTTAGCCAAAAGTCAAACAGTAAGGAAATATTAAGCTTACCTGAGGGAAGATTATGCGAGCTTCTGGACATTGACAGGCGAGATTTAGCTTGCACTGCATTTTGTTGGAGCTTCGGGAGTTTAGTTGGTATGTTTGATGGTGGACTAGGAGGTTCGTTCGATGGTACATTAGCAGGTTTTGGGGGATTAAACGGTACACTGTATCTGCATCGAACCAAACCATACAGTGACTTGAGAGTCAAGTTAATGCAGAATTACAAACAGTTTTGACTTACGTGTCCATATTCTCAACGGGTTTGTTGACTTCAGAGAACAGAGTGAACTCCACAGCCCCATTGCCTAAAGAATCAGTTTCTGTTCCCAAAGAGAGAACCCCGTCAGAAATGTCACTCAACCTCTCCTCAGAATCACCCTCCCCAAACCCCAAGAGCTCGTCATCTTCAGCAATGGAGTCTGCAGGAGAAAGCTTGGAGTGCAAGAAAGATTGCTTGTGCCTCAAGTCATCCATACAAGGCAAGGAAGTGGTTTCTGAATGCTTATCACTCTGCTCTGAGAAGTTGTCAGCATCAGAAGCTGCTTTCTCCGGAAACCCAGGGGTTTTGCTTTTTCCAACAGATAGTGTTCTTGTCGGTCTTAAAGGCCCAATGGAATGTCTTCTCAATGACTTAGTACCAATCTCACACTTCTCTCCATTAGCTTTGGGCTGCTGCAAGAGCTCAATCAGTTTGTCTTTCTTTCCCACAGCTTCCTTCAGGGTTGCCACCTGAAAGATGGATAAAAATAAGAATCAAAACCCATACAAAATCAGGAGTCTATCGATAAAATCAACCTGTTCCATGAGTTCCTTAATGTCTCTTCCCTCTTTATTGCTTCGAGCAGCGCCTAACTCGACACCAGAGACTCTCTCAGCAAATTTCAATGTACTTAGAGTTTCAGAGTATGATTCTGCATCGGGATTTAGCTGTACAAGCATAAGGGTCTTTGCTTGACCACCTGATAATAGAGAAAAATCATCGTGGAGTAAGTTCGAGATAGAGACTAGAATGAATGCAGAGTATAAGGTTAATTACATCTAACTACACATAAGTTTACCCTGAGTTCAAAATTCGTCTTGCAACTACCCTAGGTTTCAAAAAAAAAAATCACATGGCTATTCTTTGCCCGAAAATGCCCCTGACCCTATTCTCAAAAAAATGCCATTTTTAGATCGGGGTCAAGGGCATTTTCATCATTTTCGGGCAAAGAAGAGATGTGCGAGTTTTTTTTTTGCGACCTAGGGTGGCTGCAAAACGAGTTTGGAACTTGAGTGTAGCTAGGTGAAACGAGTAAACTTAGATGTAGCCAAGTATAATTATCCCTACGATATAAACACACAATTGTATAACACAATATCATGAGAGCAAAAACTTACCCAATGAACTTTGGAGGACTTGGGTAAGTTTACTATTCCGGTATGGGACATGAGAACTCTTCTGTGCCAGAGCAAAGATGACGTCTCCTAGAGCAGATAAGGACTTGTTTATATGTTGTGCCTCTTTGAGTCTATCTCCAGTTGCTTCAGAGCGATCTACCCTTTCGCTTCCTGCAAGATCTACCAAATGTAGACTGCCACTTAAGGCAGCTTCAGATTTTAAGTCCGTGCCTCGAACATGGACAGTGAGAACACTACACAAATAAAATTATTTTTACACAATATGTGTCAGCAAAAGATCTAATTCAACAAATAGATAGTGAATGAAAGTTGAACCGAGAATTCAACCTGTGGGATCGGCTACTTCTTTCGTTGAGAGCAGTGGCACCAACTGCTCTATTCATCAAGCCAATATGCATCAACTCCAAAACATCAGATGTAGAATTAACCGGGTGCATGCTTGCATTGGGTACAGCTAATCCATTTGGTTGGGCGGTATTCCAAATCCCAAGTGTATGCAAGTTAGAGAAAACTCAAGAATTATATAAACGTCCTCATTTTTTGTTATGTTCAATTAAACACACACAAAATGGCAGATAAAGAAGTATGCAGATTCATATACTCACATGATCAGTTCAAAAGTCCGTATCAAGTTTAAAATAAGCAAAAGTTATAAAATATGATGGGAAAAGGATATCTTTTTTGAGAGGGATCATTTGAGAGGAGATCACGAACTTGTTCGTTATATATTTCTACCATTTGGACTCCAATTTCATATGAAATGGAGCTTCTTCTGTTTTGGGAAATTTGGAAAAGATCATTTAGCGCTCTGTAGTTGACTCCCCAATCCTCTTTTGATGATATATTAGGTCCACTCTAGGATAAGTACAGTAAACAGAATAAATAAGACAAATACACAAAAATCTAAGAAGGGATAATCTCACAAAAATACACTAACCTTGTCACCTTTCTCACTTAGTTACACTAAACCCCCTAATATTCTCACTTTACTCTATCTTGATGATAAATGGAAAATACCCTTCTTTAATTTTCAAATTTTCAAAAACATGTCACTTCTATAGCAAATTTTGCCCAGCTTCCCTAAATTAATGTAGGGGTATTTTTGTTATTTATTACTGAAATAGAGTAAAGTGAGATAATTTAAAAGTTAGAGTAGTAGGTGAGAAATGTGACAAGGTTAGTGTACTTTTATGAGATTATCCCATCTAAAAATTGATGTTACATGAATTAAAAAAGATAAGTTCCATACCATAGTATATGTCTTTCCTGAACCAGTTTGACCATAGGCAAAGATACAAACATTGTATCCATCAAGAACAGAACGAATTAACGGTTGGGTATCAAGAAATACCTCCTCTGCCAGTATATAATATTGCTAAACATGAGTGAAGAACCAATCGAGTTTTCCATATGATGCAAAGTCGAGTAAAGTCTGAATCAAGATAATTAACGGGAAAAGAGAAGCGAACCTTGAGTAGCGGTAAACCCAAAAACCTTGTTGAACTTGAATAGTCTGCGGCTATCTTTTCCTTGCTTTGAAGGATTTGCAACAATCAATTCACCATCCTCACCAGCATACTCAATTGTAGTTTGCTTTGATTTTTGCCCGGGAAGAAATGGTCTTATTCGACAATAAACTCTAATATTTCCTGCAAGTG
Organism: Erodium maritimum; assembly: GCA_963921825.1. NCBI lineage: Eukaryota > Viridiplantae > Streptophyta > Magnoliopsida > Geraniales > Geraniaceae > Erodium > Erodium maritimum. The sequence continues at coordinate 73,568,757 of OY997592.1, read as the reverse complement.
CAAATGTTAGCAATAGAACGAACTCTAAGCAACCTAACTCAAGAACAACGAAGAACAAAACCTTTCAAATTTTGGACTTCATTGTAAAGTTTCCTATTTTCATCAAGAACCAGATGGTAATCTTCGGCAGCATCAGCTAAGCCTTTGAGGTGCAGTCCTGCTCATAGTTGACCATCACATCATGAGCAGCAAAAATTAGATACCTACAATGACTGATTACAAGAAATCAATCATACCCAAGTCATGAAATTCCTTCGAGTAACTCCCCTTTGTCTTTGAGACTTCATGTTTAATGGACTCAGAAACCACCTTTAACTCCTACTCAGCAAGAAAATTCCATGTTCAATAGTTAATTATTCAAGGAATATAAAATGGTGAACTCAAATGTTCAATAAGGCAAACCTTTAAAGCTCTGAACTGAAAACCCAAGAATCTTTGGTAATTCTGCTCCTTCTCTTGCCATCTCTGAGATTTGGATTCCGAGTATGCTTCTAGTTCTTTAACCTTGTTTCTTGAATCGGTAAGAAGGAGCTTCAGTTCACCAATCTTCTTCTCCAACTCGGTTTTGGTTTCCTTAAATTTTGCTTCTAGTTCAGAGCAAATCTTTTTACGGGTCTTGTTAGCCATTTCTAGTTCTTGTTTTAGTGTTGAAATCTCGATATCATTCCGAACCTTCTCTCTTTTTAATCTAAACACATCTTGTTCTTCATGCTTTTTAATTTCTTCTAGTTTGGTGTTCTTAACCTGTAAACCAAATTATGCATGTAACAGAAGCAATGTAAAGGATACAGAAAATCAAGGACGGATAGATAATACGAAACACAATTGCAAATGATTGCAGTAGTACCTTTTCCTGTAGAAGCTTGTTCGAAACAACCTATCAAAAACATGTATACCAAGACCACTTTGTTAGATTTCTATAAAAACAGTAACAGTAATAAAAAAGGGTAAATTGCACATAACTACTAATATGAACTGCCCACAAAATCATGACTGTAAATTGTCCAAACACATGACTACTCTTATGGATTTCAACATGTCACCATCATACAAAATAGATGGAAATCATAAAAATAAAATTGATTTTTGTTGTCGCGTGACCTACAGCTGAGTTTAAAATTTTATAATATCTCAAAACTACTCATTCATCCTTCACTCTTCCAATTTCAATATGATTCCGTGAAGGATTTTCAAGAACGGAATTAAATTGAAATCATAAGTGCAAAGTGTGAGAGTGAGTTGTTTTGGGGGTATTTTAAAATTTACACTTACGTGCAAGTCATGTGAAAATAATTTTTTTGATGGTTCCTATCTATTTTTATAAGGGATAATTGTCAAAACATGCACTTATGTTTTGTCCACAAACGAAATAGTGCACAATGTTTTGTCCACATCGTCTGGCTACCCTTATGAATCGTCCACGCACTTCTGTAAGAAAAGTGTAACAGCAGAACCTAAATTGACAATTTTGCCCTTTTGGTTTGAAATTCAAAAATAAGAATTTCGTCCAAAAAAGTGAGTAGCTGAGGATTGTTAGGGCAATTTCATCCAAAAAAAATTCAGACACAAGCATATGATAGCACGTGAGGCTACAGATTCGAATATTCTGTTAATTTTACTGACAGAAGTGCGTGGACGATTCATAAGGGTAGCCAGACGACGTGGACGAAACATTGTGCACTATTTCGTTTGTAGACGAAACATAAGTGCATGTTTTGACAATTATCCCTTTTTATAATTGTGACACGTGAAAATTCACAAGGCTAGTCATGTGTCTGGAAAATTTACTAAGGGGTCAAGTGTTTATGGAAGTTTACTATGGGGTTATGTGTTTGTTGAAAACTCATAAAGGTAATTATGTGCAATTTAACCCAAAAAAGTACACCCAAAACTAGCACTTATAGTACCTCATTTTCGTCACCAGTCCCTGTTGCAAGCGTTTCCAGTACTCTTATTCTAGATTGATACTTCTCTTCCCGAGACTTATACTGTATGCTTTGCTGCAGGAGCACAACAATGTAAGGATCAAAGATTCACAAGGATTATGACAGATAACTTTCAGAACATGTTTCTAAAATGTTCTTACAGTTTTAAGGTTTTCCGCTTGAGTTGCTAATCGCCGCTCAATAATTTGCACAACTTTTCTCAACATACATGCAACATGCTGAAATAAAGTAACAGATACTCAGAGTTAGAAAGTATAGTAAAAAGAATATATACATTACAAATAAATATTTATGACAAGTATGACCACTATCGTATTCGTACATGAGGCACATCCCCGTTCTTTTTATCAAGATATTCATCGAATGTTCCATGCACTATGTTGAGAAGTGATTGAGTTGAGGCTGACTGCACAAAATAATTTGCACAGAAAAACTTGAAATGCTTATATATTCGGGGAAATTATGAACAGTATAGACAAGCTAAGATACTTACGTCAAGATCATTAACTTTCATCAATTCCAAGATCTTAGTCTCAGGGAGATCATCTGAAACACATCCTTGCTTCAACTGAAACACGTCTTGTTCATTCTTCAGCAATGCAAGGTTAATCGAATTTATTTCCTTTTCTTCTCCCATGTACAGACTATTTTCATCGAGATTTTCCACATGTCGGAGACTCCATCTCCTTCTTGTATGATCTTGAATATTCTCATCCTTGGTATTTAGATTAAAGCATGATCTTAGTGCCAAGAGGCACTTCAAAACTGGCACCATAGATCCCTGCATGGATCTTAAGCCCTCAGTTGAATGAGGAAAAAGGAAATTAAGAGGTTAACATGATAGGAATAGCATATTATTACATCCCATAGCTTCAACTTGTACATATCAAGTGCAAGTCAGCTCACGTTGAACCTTTCAGTATAACTTCATCAACGCTAAAATATAGGTAGGCTCTATAAGGACCATAAGCGAAAGGCCTAACTGAATGTCCTGAGACTGAAGTTATCCTATGGGCAGTTTAGACCTTATTGGGTCTAGAAAGTTTTCAGTTTAGCAATGCAAGTAAAATATATTATAGGGATAATCTCACTCAACTACCCTTAAGTGTGAACCTTTCTCAATCAGCTACCCTAATAATGAAAACCCCCAAAGTTCTTTAGTCTCAATTTGCCCTAATTCCATCAACTTTTGGGATGTGAAATGACAAAAACACCCTTATTATATATTATACCTTTTCATAAGGGTATTTTTGTCATTTCACACCAAGTTGACGAGAAAAAACTTAAGGGGGTTGTCAAAAACTTTTTAAACTTATGGGTTGTTAACTAAGAATGGTGCATACTTACGGGTAGCTGAGTGAGATTCTCCCTATATTATGTGACAGTAGCACTGAGTATAGAGGACGATAAAGGGTATGCATTGGTACCTGCTCCAGATCTGAAGTGTCAAACTTAGGCAACGCCAATTCACCCATAGCTGCAAGAAACCTCACGATATTTCCAAGACCAGGCTTGGCACTTCCTACCTGGAGTAGGAGAAACATGAACAGGAAATGAAGGTTGATCTAATGAAAATTGAATCCAAAATCAACAAGGTTGATATACACATGCATTGAATTCATGTAGCAATGAAATGACCTACAGAGAGAAGAAACAGAATCCAACCATTGCAATTGATCCGGGACTCAGCTTGTCCAAAATAGCACGTAAAATCGTGCCATCAGCCAAGTATGCCCTCAACTCCTCTTCTGAATCGAATGGCAAACTTGAACGGGGAAGTATAGAGTCAAGCCATTCTGCCAAACACACCAGCTGGTTACCTAAGAATAACACAAAGTTCCAAGGAAACGACAATCAAACAATTTGAACGAATATATCGCATATGCATAACATGGATATTTGAAATAGCCGTCACCTTCAACAAATTCATCGAAATTTTCGCCCTGCAATCCTGACTTGATATCCATGGTGGAATGATTACCACAACAACTTAACCTCTGTGATCACTCGTTAACTATGCAAATCATCGACTGATCCAAACCCTACACAGAAAAACCAGCAAAACAACATTAAAAAACAACACTAGTAACCACCTTGCACCCACAGATGTTCTATAAAAATTACAAAGAAACACAAACTCCTCTTAGCTCTGCAATAAAGCACATTCAACTTAACCTAAAATGCCATTATCACATAACAGCATGGAAAATCTATAAGAATTCGAAAGACAACCTGGAAAAATCAATTTCAAAAATGAAGGAATTTAAATTTTGAGCCCAATCAGCTCCATGTAGCTGAAAAGTTAAGCTAATGCCTAAAAAATCCATGTTCAGTTTCACTTAATGAGCTATATAACACAATAAAATCTTCTCCATAATTCAAACGTGATTTTCTCCCATTTTCTCAACAGCCAAACAGACTCCAACCTCGCCATTTCATCAGGAAACGAGCTCTTTCTTCTAGGAAAAACAAAATTATACATAACCGGAAGCTGCAAATAGAAGATAAATCCAAAATCGGGAAGCATAACGACGAGAAACCCTAGAATTTTCCCCAAATTGCGAAGAGAAATCCCGAACCTGAGAGAAACCGGAGAGAACGAGTCTCCGAGTCAGGAAGCCTTGTGCGTTTTCGCGAGGACGACAATGGAAGAAGCTAGGAGGAAGCGGGAGCGAGATTGAGGTCGATCGGCCTGTGAAACGACGCCGTCTCCATCGTCTTCTCCGTTGAGACTGGAGCTTTGTGTTCTCAAATCTTCGGAAATGTGATTGAAGGTCTGTTTTTCTTCTATTTTTTCTTTTTCTGAAAATAAAAGAATTTGAATTTATTCAATTACCGTTTTGCCCTCCCGCCATTTTTGGAACGGCCTTTCCCGCGCTAGTCTTGTTTGTCGTTTTATGTCTTTTTAGTTTCGAATTTTGAGGTCGTTGCTTGGTTTATAAGTCACGTGCTTTGGGCGCGTGGAATGTCCAAGTAACTGGGTTGCTTACGTGGCGGTATCTTATTCGCTGCGCTGGATTGTCAATTGCACGTGTGGGTTTAGTATTGTCTTAATCCGACAATAACACGGAGAAAGTGAAACATGGATTTGACGGTGGCATATTTAGTAAATTAGAGAATTTTTTTAGATCGAAGTACAAACGGTGCAATATAGAGAAACGTACGCAAGATTGATAACTTTTGTTATGTTAAGAGCTCTTAATCATTATAGTCGTCATCATAGAACCATTACCGTATCCGTCTCCAATCACTACGAGATCGATCATAAGTCTCTTCTTTATTCTACTCTTGGTAATGTTCTTCTTTGCGCATCCATAATTCGGCGATGTTGTATCGGAAGGATGACGTATCGACGATGAACCGCGACCCTCTGTTGCGTTGGTGTTCTCCTTTGTGCATTCATAGTCCGACATTGATGTATCGGAAGGATGGTGCATTGGCGATAATCTGCGACTCCCTGTTGAGATGATGCTTGCATTCTCCGTGTTAGCCTCCCACGTCTCGAGTGGGGACACAGCCGACGATATAGACGGAAAAAATCAGATACAGGCGAGAACTGCTATATATGCAGCCTCGCCAAGCCCAATGAGTAAGTATGGATTCAGGGATTTTTAACGGGAAGGAAACCTGAACCATACATATCCTCCCCTACAGACTGTTAGGTTCAAGTTCAGTTGCTCACACTATGACAAAAAGAGTCCTTGGAAAGTAGGGATCAAACAGCGTTTAGGAACTATTTTGAGCGGTTCTTGACAATTTGAACCTTTTTGATTTTATTTCTGTTCTACTTTTAGTTTCAATTTCTGTTTTAATTATGTTTACCAAAATTGTTTCCCGTAAAACTGATTGTCTTGTATACGAGTTATTAGATCATTGACCCTAGGACTATGACCGATGTAATAGCTTTGGTTCTGTATCAATACAAGTATCCCTTATTAAAAAAAAGGCTTAGAGCAATCAAAACAGTATTATTATATTGAGAGGGTAGTTTTGTAATTTAAAAATTGGTTGATTAGAATTAAAAACTTTCCCTTTTAATCCATAGCCTTTAATCACAATCCACGACCCAATTAAGTTAGTTAATCAACCAACTAACTACCTAATGAGTTAGTTACAATTTAATTATCTTACCATTTTTGCTTCATACTTGTAACTCCAAAAGACTCTTATCTCCGAGACATTATGACTTTAGGTCGTTTGCTAGTTATATTTTTAAAACTGAAAACTATATAGGTTTAATCCAAACTATTTATTAATATTCGATTCATTTCGTTATGATCAAACTACATATTTGTCTATTTGACAAATGAGTAGAACTTAACTTCGTTATTCTAATGTTCGAAGAACTTATGAACGGATTCATTTAACATTTAATTCTTAAATGTTTGGACGGTTTTCTTATCCCGAGTCGATGGTTTTCTTTCGTAGCATCATTCAATCCTTTCTCTTTCTTTCGGTGTTAACACAAACGCCGATAACATAAAAATTAGTTTGGACAGCGTGAATTTACACATAATCGCCACTAAGACTGCAAGAGATTCAACATTCTCTCAACATTTTGGACTGCACATTCTCTAAGAAAGTTCATAAACTAACGGATTCATTTAACATTTAATTATTAAATGTTTGGACGGTTTTCTTATCCCGAGTCGATGGTTTTCTTTCGTAGCATCATTCCATCCTTTCTCTTTCGTTCCGTGATAACACAAACGCCGATAACATAAAAAATAGTTTGCACAGCGTGAATTTACACATAATCGCCACTAAGATGGCAAGAGATTCAACATTCTCTCAACATTTTGGACTACACATTATCTAAGAAAGTTCATAAACTAGCATTTGCTCATGTCAAACTGGGCCTACTTCTGGAACTGGACTCAGCCATGAGTTTAGAGAAAGCCCATTACAGGACTTGGGCCTACTTTAAGACTGAACCCAAAACCATGAGCCTTAGAAGGCCCATTAACATTAATAGCCCAAAAAAACTAGCATTTGCTCATGCCAAACTGGGCCTACTTCTGGAACTGGACTCAGCCATGAGTTTAGAGAAGGCCCATAACAGGCCTTGGGCCTACTTTAAGACCGAGCCCAAAACCATGAGCCTTAAGAAGGCCCATTAACATTAATAGCCCAAAAAAGCGCCGTTGCCGGGGATCGAACCCGGGTCACCCGCGTGACAGGCGGGAATACTTACCACTATACTACAACGACCTTGTTGACAGGTCGGTCCATTACTTGTTGTTCAAGCAAGCACACAACAATTGTTATTGTTTCACACTGAAACAGAGCAATCCAACGGTCATTTATGCCATAACATACCCATGAAACATTCAACTCATCCAGCAAAAGAGTGCCCTCATGTTTCGGGTTTGAGCAGATCGGTATCTTGATGTTTCACGTGGAACAAATCAATACCTTAAACCTTTTTTGGTGTACCGTTACAAATTCCGTTAAACATCAATGAAAAGTCAGAAATGTCCCTCCAAAATAGTAAACACCACACTTTAAAAATAATTATTATTATTTAATACTAGGGACATTTTGGATTTTTTAAAAAAAATGGGAAACTTAAGGGCATTTATATGCTATTTCCGGTAATTATAACAGACGTTGCAATTTAAGGAAAAGTTCAAGGCATCGATCTACTCCCCCAGAAAAAAGTTTCCGCACCTATTTGTTCCACTTGAAACATTGAGGCACCGATCTGCTCGAGCCCGAAACTTAAGAGCACTTTGTTGCTATTACCCCACAAAAATACATAACAACATTATTCATCATCTGTCAAAGCTCAGCAGCCTACGGATACAGCAATCATGTTCTTCTCTTCTTGCTTCTCATGACTCAAACAATTCGATACAAGTGATGGAACTCAAGAACCATTTTTTATCACCTAATGAACAACAGAGAAAGAAACGACCCCTATGGACTAATGAGACTACTTCTACTTCATCGCTATAAGTTACAATATAGACAGTAATATATGTATAGTGTTCCCTTAATTCTAATCATAATACATTAGAAACTATATGTGATGACACGGTTTCATAGCGTACCTCAGAGTTGAGGAGATTTCAAAGCATCGATCTTTCTTCTTCACAATTCCAAAGCTTTGTTCCTTCACATTGCTTCAGTTCTGGGATCAGTTTGATTGAGTTTCATACCCGAGAAATGGGAGAAATTGGTGGGTTGAGTACAAATGGTGCTTTGATCACTTTCCTTTTCTCTTCCTCCGTGACTGATTCGATCAAGAACTTCACTTCTTCCTCGATAAGCATTTGCAGAGAACTGCATTGCTGCAAATGCGTGCCTCCCACAGCAGTTGAAGCTTCTGTGCTATGCATGATTGCAACACAAATGGAAAATGCTTGCAATGTAGACAACTGAGCGTGAAAGTCTACCTTGTACTCTCCTTCTTCGATAAAAGTCAAGGTCAATGCAGGAGCGTTGTCCTTTGAGCCCTATACAAAGGAAATAACTTGTAAGAGATCATTATGGTCGAGTTTTTGAGCAAGGAAATTAAATTAACAACAAGCTTACTTGGACAAAGAGTTCATGGTCATCGCCATGTTGAAGGTTTTGATCATCAAGAACAATGAGAGGACAAGCCATGTCCCATCCACTACAATCACACCCTCCGCCAGATCTCCACCTTTGAAGTAACGATGAAGGGCCTTGACTTTCATCACTAGGCAAACTGTGATTTCCACTTGGGATCACAACCTTTACATTTGGAACTGTCTTCGAAAGTTTCGAGCTTTCTCGCTTCCCAAACGGGATTTCAATAACAGTTGCTGCAATTTCAAGACTTGGGTTCAGATCCGATTTTTCCCAAGGAAATGGATACGGAGAATCAAGCTCTCTGTTGCCAAGAGCCTGTTTGGGTTGAGGGTTGACTTTCGCTCTATCTGAAGAACAATTCGAAGCATCTTGGACAGCAGAGCTTTTTCTTCCACGCACAAGATCATATAATACAAACTCTATTACCATAGAGTTATTAATAACTCGTGCATCTCTCAACTCTGGGGAAAAAAAAGAAACTTGCATCTGACCCAGCATTGAGCGTGAGCTTGAGCTTCCATTGCTCCTCTTTCTACCATCAATAGAGTGAAATGTGTATACCCAATTGGAAGTTGTATCTGATTTCGATGTCTTGGCCACAAGAACATCTTCAGGACATTTCAGTGAGAACTCAAAGTACGGTGTATTGTCTTTAGGTTTCATCTTCAGAGTACCATGCAAGTGAACTGGAGAATCCGCCACAAGGTTGTTGACTTCCAAATCCGGTGCTTTTGAGAAGTCATCAAGCAAAGATTTCTGTAATGCCTTGTTCCTTAAAGGACTTCGTGTGGATTTGGACTTCATGAAGGGATCAAGCATCTTTCTGATAGGACTGAACCGGGTCTTTGAGCTATGGATTCGGGGTTCATTGACATCATTTTGAGGGCCAATTGGGGATACTCCAGCATTTTCAGGAGAGCACGAACCCAAACAGATCTCAAAGAAATCATCCGATGAACAAGGTTCTTCTTCTATGTAAGACATTACCGAAGATCTTTCTTGTTGGCTCTCATCATCGGAGCTACATAAAGTATCAATGACTCTAAAGGGGGGACCGCCGTTACATGGCACTTGGATTTTTCTCCTCCCCTCAGTGGAGCCTCTTCTCTTCATTTTACTCACTTCTATGGAGCTTTGATATATCGAACCTCGCTTCAGCTCTACGCTACCTTTCCCTTCCACATTTCTCTTCTCAACATATGAACAATCTCTAGGAGATGGAAGCACGGTGTTAGGGCTGAAACCCTCTCTATGGCCTTTTCTGAACTCTAACTTCGTCTCTAGTCCCATCAGAAGACCCCAAATTCTGAAGAAAACGAAACAAGTGAGAAACAGACTCTACAAACTCATAAGCATCACACACACAACCCATTGAAGAATTGAACACCATGTTGATCTTACAAGACAAATCAGTAAACTATACATCATCCTAAACAAAGAACATAGCGAAAGAGCTAAATTATGATGAATTATTTGGATGCTAAAAGACCAAGCACTTCGATTCACAAATTGCAATGGGACTACAAGATTTAAGTATCATCGAGGCACAAAACCCACATACATGCTTCAAAGTTCCAAAACAAAAGTACAATAGAATCACAAAAAGACCATCAAAACCAGATCTTGAAGCAACAAAACTACAATTCAAACAACAGCTCAATGCTCTCAACTTTACAAAGAATCAACAACCAATCCATTGCTCTAGATTTTTTGAGATTATAGACCTAAATTCAAAGAGCCAGACTTGATCCCAGATAAGAACTGAAAATGCTAAAACCAACAAGTGCAATAACATCAACTAAAAGTGTGATAACATGAATATGATAGTGAGAACAGGCTTTATCTTCACTTGCAATAGAAGCTAGAGAACCCATAAAGACAATGCAAAATGGTGATTAAAAAAGGCCATACCCATACCCCACCAGATCTCAGTGAAGTGAATTACAAGCAAAACCCAACAATCTCTGAGTAGATGCAATGATAACCCCCAAATCTCTAGAGTCTTGAGTTGAGAAGCTCAATCTGAAACAAATCATCAAAACCCAGAAAAAACCCAACAATCTCTGAGGAGATGCAATGATAATCCCAAATCTCTCTGGTGTTGGGCTGAGAAGCTTAATCTGAAACAAATAATCGAAACCCAGAAAAAAAAACCAGCTCTGGATCAAAACCCAACAATGTCTGAGCAAATGCAATGATAACCCCCAAATCTCTAGAGTCTTGATCTCAGAAGCTCAATCTGAAACAAATAATCAAAACCCAGAAAAAACCCAGCTCTGGATCAAAACCCACCAATGTCTGAGTAGATGCAATGATAACCCCCAAATCTCTAGAGTCTTGAGCTGAAAGCTCAATCTAAAACAAATAATCAAAACCAAGAAAAAAAAAACCCAGCTTGGGATCAAAACCCAACAATCTCTAGAGTCTTCTCAATCTGGAGCAAATAATCAAAACCCAGAAAAAACCCAGCTCGGGATCAAAACCAGAGACCCAGAGAGCTGTGGAAGGAGAGGCAAAAGTGTTGGGCAAAAGCAAAAGAGGAATCGGAAATGGAAACCAAAGCGCATTAGCAGTAAAGCAAAAGTGATCTCTTGAGGAGAGAGAGATGTCACGCGAGAAAGGGTTGAAATGGAAGGAGAGACAGTGAGTGAGCTATAGCTGGGCCTCTCTGTTCATGTCGAGTGAAATTAAAAAAGCAATCTTGTTCAATTTCATCATTTCATCATATGCACAGAGCTTCTTTGTCTATTGAATTTTTTATTTACATTGTGATTTTTTTTATTCATTGAAATGACTAAAATGCCCTTTTAAAGTAAATGTTAACTTATTAAGGACATTGCCAGTCCAAAATAGTATAAAATCACATCAACAAAATGATCTGAAATTGCCTTGAAATGTGTGTTTTTGTTTTAATGTTATTTTGATAATAAATGACAAAAATCATGTAATAATAAATTTTATCGATAAAAGAATCAATATTTTTTTATCGGAGAAAAATAAAAACATTAAAAAAAAAGTGTAGGTTCTAAGATAGAAACCACAACACCAGAACAAAGTTCAGCGAAAATCCGACGTAAAAGGCAAAAGCAACAAAGAAAACAACCACTCTGGTCCACCACAGCAACCACAAGCCTATCAGACTAGCGAACTGTGCCTCAGGAGACCGCTCGGGCAACCTTGATCGGACTAGAAAACAATACCACATGAGACCGCACGGGTGGATCCTCTAACCTCAAGAAGGCTAAGTGATTCATACTCCTCCACCCGAAAACGGGCAGAACGGCCTCAAAATGCGACCCCGGAACAAGTACTCATCGGATCCCACCAAGGTAAAGCAACCCCAAGATGATTCCTGAACAAGCACTCACCAGACTTGGCAAGAGAAACCACCGAAAAGGACCAGAGGACAAAGTATTGAACTTCTCAAACATGACACATCAACCTTCATACGCTCCTTAAGCACTCTTAATCAGACGCTCCTTAGGCGCTTTTACTGAACCCTAACTGAAAGAATGCTTTGAGGGTACTTTTACAATTATCTAATTAAATTTTTTGAAGATATTTTTGTAATGTTAACAATAACATGCAAGGGTAATTTCGGGATTCTAGTGATGTTTTTGATTAGGACATCGTGTGGCGCCTCTGACACATGGACTATTATCATATTGCTTTTAGGAATTGCCAAAACCAAGACAGGAATCAGACAATCAATCCCACTGTTCCTGATAATTACTCAAGTGTCTGATCAATTCAATGTTTTGGATATTTAGTTAAGGAGTAGTTATATTGATTTATGGTTCGGGGTTTATGGTTTAGGAAACCGTGAGTAGTGACGTTGTATGTATATTCAGCGTGCGATTTGTAGTTTGGGTTTACTAAATCATGAATTCCAAATCGTGAATCGTGGTTAACAATTACGACCCGTGATTCGCGGTCAATCAATAAGATTTTACCACATGTCTCATATGTTTTAATATTTATTGAATTTTAATTTAATTGTTAATAAATCTAAACCTGATTTCGTGCAAACGGTGTCTATAATCTGTAAATTTATAATCGTTAGGTGTATATTATTCTAAAAAATTATTTAATATCTTTGATCCAAAAAAAAAAACATTTTTTTACACTTTAAATTGAAAAAACGAAAAACTCAACATCCAGTCAGAACCATGAAACTCACTATAAACCTCACTATTGTAGATTACAGTTTAACTATTTTACAAACTCAGCATTATGAATCCTAAACCTCATCGATACACGTATTCTGAGCGACGTTCTTTATGAGAAGAAATTTTTCTACCATGAATATCTACAAAATGTACAGTCAAAATACCATTATACCCTTACCTCGATCACCTCATAGTCATGTAGAGTGGAAGGGATCACATAGGGGATCATGATGCGCGAATCATGGTCGCTGATATGAATCGTGACACGTGCTCCTAAATTGAGCTGTGAACCATAGTGTGAGGATCAAATATGAGAACCATGATTTGTAGGGATGTTGAGTTTTTGTTCGTTTTCTCGATTCGAAGTGTAAATCAATATTTTTTTTACCAAAGACATTAAATAAATTATTTAGTATAATACGAACCTAATGACTATAAGTTCATAAATTTTGGACATCGTTTGCACAAAATCGAATTTTTTAAATGTCACGTGGTACATTCTGGTTGGCTGATCGCGACTCACGAATTATCGAACTACAATTGTGAATCGTGAATCGCGAGTGCACGTTTTTTGCTTCCTTAACAATACAACTCACGACTTACGACTCCCGAATCATAATTCGGAGCATAGTTCGATGCACTGGAAGTACTCTCACATCTCTATCCAACCGCAACATCGTACCATAGTATAACTAACAGTTATGTCGTGTAGTAATATCAGATTCAATGCTCAACGGTTAGTGTTGTCTTAACGACATGCACGTAGAGATATTTACGTTATCATTGAAGGTGCGACCGAATCGAAGTGAAGAATATTTAAGAATGTTACCACCGACATGAAATCACATGAATTGGTGGTCCATTAAACGCACCGTTTGGTAGGATTTTTATTGTTCTTGGGATTCACATTACTCTATTTTTATTTAAGAATGTTTCGTTCTCAACTACATGTGTTACTTCATTGATCGCATTCGCATCCACCGACCGACAATTAAATTATACTTCACTGTTTTATATTTTGAAGAATAAGTATAAAGAATAATTATAAAAAATACTGACGTGTTCATTTTTTACTACTCTTAAATATTGGTCAAAAACGTCACATTACTCTATGTTTCAAAGTGACAAATGCATTATCTTAAATATCGGTCACGCGATTTTGTTAGTAAAAATGGACGGAACATTTCGTTTTGTTAGTCATATGACCTCATGTGTCTTTTAATAGATGGTAAAATGACGGATTTGTCCTTAAGTATTTGACCTCTAAGGAGCAATAACGAGAGTATGATGATAATGTTCCTTATAAAATGTATGAAGGTTAAACAAGTAAAGACAAAATCGTCATTTTGTCATCCATTGAATGACACGTGAGGTCATATGACCAACAGAATAAAATATTTTGTCCATTTTTACTAACAGAATCGCGTGACCAATACTTAAGGTAGTGCATTTGTGATTTTGAAACATGGGGTAGTGTAGTGTTCGTTACCAATACTTAAGAGTAAGTTTCGATATTTAACTCAAAAATATATTATTAATAACCAACAAACTATTTTATAGGAATATCTAAAATATAAGAGGGTCAAATTATAGTCTAGATAAGTCGAGTACTCTAGTCTATATAAAATGCTCAGCGGATCCAAATTTGAGTAGGGAACGACTACACTCTTGATGGGCCAGTGAGGTTCATTTACTACTACCCATATCTCGACTCGAGTCAAATTATACTGTCAATTGTGCATCTCGAACTTATGATGAGGACTCATATGGGAGGAGTGTACGGAGGAGGAGATGGGCTCACTATGACCACTCATATCAAAGACGGGATGTTTCTCTTCACTAACATCCCGCTTTTTACGTGACATTCATTGGTTTTGACGAGTCTGTGTAACAGAATTCGCTTGATTTTCCTAGACTTCAGATCATTCCTCTGAAATCATTGGGTCGTCTAGAACAATAATAGAATTGGTAACATCTTTATTAATAATATAGAATCGATTAATTTATCCTAAGTGATAGCAATAATGTAAATTTATGATCAGAAGAGAGAGGGCACCAAAAACAAAGGTGGTGGGTCGGAACCAACCCACGAGAATCTCTTCACATTGTCATGAAAAAATAATGCACCAACCTCCAAATCCCATGTTCGTGCGATTAATTAATAGGAAATGTTCTTACAATCATTGTTATGTCTCTTTGTTTCAGATTAATCACAATTGAATTTCATTCTAATTTAATCTTCAATTGGATTTCCACCAACAAGATATTGGAGGTATCGATCCTTTTCATTGATGATTTTATGAAGAAAAAAACACTGAACTTGTCTTTGTGTTAATACGGATTGTAAAACGTAATTAATGAAAGGTTAAGATACTGAAGTGGCACAAAAAATATTTATAGTACTCTAAATGAATTAATGAAAGTCTAGATACTAAAATGACATAAAAAAAATTAGACTACTCTAAATGAAATATAAAAAACTTAAAAGTAATAAGGTAGAATTACATTATATAAAAATGACAATTTAAAAAGTATCAAGTTTAAAACAAAAATGCAAACTTTTCTATTTCATATTTCATTTTATTTTATTTTGGATCGTGCAGAGAGGAAGAAATTTAAGGTAATTTTGAAAATTTTGTTTTCAAAATATTATTTTAAAATTTCAAGGGGCAAAATTGTTACTTTAAAATAAATTTATACCAAGAACACATGACATTACAAACTGTTTCCGAACATCTAATTCAATACATTAAATCAGAATAGAAGACAAAAAAACTATGGAAACATATACAGAAACAGAGAATCAACACATTTGCAACACTTTCTTCATCATGCACTCTCAGCCCAAAGCACATAATATTCTATCAACAAGTTCAACTAAAATTGAATAAAAAAAAGACAGCAAAAAGGGCATAAAAATGATATTAATTTAAGGTGTTTTAGGAATTTTGTAGGATTTTTCTTACCAAATGTATGTGTTTAGCTAATTACCTTCAGCATCTACACCCTTCTCGGTATTCCTACACATCAAAACTAGCCACTAAACCCGAAGCACCCGAGACATATACATACACACCATTTATGCTAACTAAACAAAGGCATAACAACAATAAGTGCCTAACTAAACATTTTTCACATGCTCGACGCTCTCTTCTGTAGTTTTGGGTTTGTTCGGTACCTTAGGTGTTTCCAAGATGGGCATGAATGCCTCGGTTGCCTTTTTGTGAGCATCACTGTCTCCACCACGGGGACTAACGAGCTTCTTCTCTATACTGTCAAACTTTGCAGTGGCCAATGGTGCGGTGCCAACACTCTTTGCAGAACTTGGTGTGTCTATTGTCAATGTAGATACCTCATCTCGAGAGGCATACCATGAATAACCACAGGGAATACACTCCAACTGAAACAATCAGAGATATATACACATCTTCAGTTTTTATTTCAGTTCAAAAGCTTGAAAAATCATGAAGTTGAGATAATTCACAAATAAAAACTTCCATTGATAACCTTAGATCCCCTGCTTGCTATATATAAAATATGAAAAGAATAATAAGTGGGGAAAAGTCCACAGCCTAAAATTCGAAAGTTAATGGTATATTATCACATTCTTTTTTTATCAGCAATTATTTAAATGTATCACGATTTGGGATCAAGACCACCCCTTATGTAGAAGGGAGATCTATTTTTTCCCACTTGACTCTCAACAAGAGTTGGTAAAGATCAAAGAGGCCCAACTGAAGTTGGAGAGAGAAGCCCTAAGTGGCCCAACCAAAGTTGAGAGAAATAAGGCAAGTTCAAGTGTTTGACCAGATGGACAAGCAAGCGTTGGTCCTACAATCTGATAGTTAATGGTATATTATCGCGTGACACGAGATTCTCATATTGTCATGTCCTATCACCTTCCCTTGATCTCACATTAAAAGGAGATATAGGAAGCCATTGCATGGGGTTGCTGCTTCACTAGTATAATGTACGCTTAGAGGTGCAATAAAAGTTGGGGAAGTTTAAACTTCTAAAAAACGAACTTGCAAATTAGAAACAAGAAAATTTAAAGAACAAAGTTGCAATCATTTACACTACATACTACTTCAATGAATATCTCTTGAATTTTATTTTGTTCTTTCTTTTATCGATTTGGTATTATTTGTTTTCTTTTCTGCTCTCTTATTTCACTTATCTAGGGTTCAATGAGAACTTTGTGCAGAAACCTAACTGAACGCTGAAAGGAAGTGGGGAATATACACTTGATTCGGTGATTAGACTTTTATCTAGCTTCATTAACTAGCTATTAGTGGTAGCATCTGTTCAAATAACATGGTTACTATAAAATTTAATTGCAACAGTGCATCCAGTAATTGAATTTTATTTCAAACAGTTGGAAGTTTTATTCAAAATCGAGATAGTGCAAGAAGTAGAATAGATTTGTACGTGAAAAGGAAAAAAAATCATGTGAACCTGATAGCGATCTCCGTGTCCTGCTTGGATGACGTCTCTCACTCCCACTTTTTTCTCATTACATCTGGAACAACGAGCATCCGTCATCTGTTTACAAGCAAAACAGTCAGCACATATCTCCCAAACAAAAACAAACTAAGGTTCTGTAAGATAAAAGTAGAAAACAGTAACCTGCATGTGTGTTGATTCCTCGGGCTCCTTTGCTGCTGTTTCCTCTGCTGTTAAACCCTCCTGTAAGAACAAAAATATAATTTGATGGTAAGAAAAACTGTTATGGTAGTGAAATGAGGAAGACATATTTGCATCAACAGGAGTTTTGTAAATGAACTCACCATAATTTATGATATGACTGAAAACTCGTAATATGAATCTCTAAACTTAGAAAGAAAAGCATCATACCTTCAACTCATTCGGTGTCATATTCAGTATTTTTGAAGGCCCCAATTCTCCATTCAGTAGACGACAGGCTAACCGTGGATTATTCTGCAACAACAAATACAATAATAAAACCACTTCTTAAGAAAGAAAAAAACAAATACATAAATAAGAAGATATGTCCCCAGCACTTTTCCCCAATATGAACCGAAGAACAAAAGTTTATGTATCACTCTTCATTAGCAAAACTGTGCAGTGAAATTTTCTATTGGTTCTATTCTATCAATTGGTTATGATTTAAGATGTTAAAATTTAAGTGGATGTTATAGAAATGATATGATCAGTTCCCTGGAAGCTATTCAGTATATAAAAAATGAGAAATTCTAGTATTCCACGCTATCTTCAAGTGTGCACAACAACATAGGACCTTTCTTACCTTCATGTTAAACACCATCTGCCGCATCTTTTGGTTATACTTCTGAAAATCTGAGGACAAGGTATCGTGTGAGGCTTTCTCAAGAGCACTTACTGCTGGAACAGCATCATCTGGCCAGAGAAAAAATTGGCCTCCCTGGTTTATAGCATCAGAAACGTTTTTTTCTTTATCGTCCCCATTGATGTTCTCTGCGGATTTGCACATGTATTGAATTGCCTGGAGGAGCTTCTCCAGCCATTTGTCACGATGGGTTTCTCCTGTTACTGCGTTCAACTTAGACAAAATGGCATATTCTTCTGAAGCATTAGCTGTACAGCTTCCTGGAGTGTTTGCTTTGGCTGTTGCGTCATCCTCCCTTGAAACATCAATAGGTGATATGTTTCTTCTCCTAGCCATCCTTTTACTTTTTAAGGGATCATCCTGTTCAGGGCCAGACTCTTGAGCATCCACAATATCGGGAAGTTCTCCCAAACGAGATATGGTTTTCTGGACAAGAAGATCGATTTCATGTTGTAGCTTGTCTTCATAATCTTTATCGGTTAACTTCCAGAGTTTGCGCTCTACGGTATCGTACACTTTCTGCACGATGAAGCCAGGATGCTGTTTACGAATAGGAAGCTGCTTGTTTATTGGAACGAAATGCACAACGCATTTGTGCATTACAGACTCAGCTGGAATATCATCACGATGGAAGCTATAAAACAGCTCTCTTGTATCACTTGATTGCCAGTTTCCACCCCCCTTCCTTTCAGCTTCTTCAGGACGATAGAACCACTGTCCAGTGACCATTATACTCCCATCTTTCAACTGAGTGATATCCTATCAACAAAACAAAACAAAAAAAATCCACTTTTAGAACATATAACGTACTCGCTACTAATCAGATAGAATCTTAAACTATGCTGAAGCAAGCACCCTAAACCAACAATGAACAGTAACTATCATTTTAAAGAATAACAATGCAATTGTGAGATATAAAGGCAGCAAAGATAGAATGCATTATAGATCCCTTCACCAGCTAGTTTAATGACAGCTATCGAGAAATGTTGACCCACACGATCAAAGGAATTGAACTTGCAAGAAGAAAATGAACAACAGAAAAAAACTATGGGAAGACGAGATGAGCTGATTATGTGTTCAAACAACTAGAACCAATATTTGGGGATGAGTACAGAGATGAAAACTGTATTAAGCAGCTGCGGTATTTTCTTCAACATTTACTTAAAGCTAAGTATTGCCATAAGATTGTCAATATAGTTATGCATTATATAAGTGAACCATATCATTAGTTTACAAATCAATACCTTAATAATTGCAACATAAGGTTTTTGATCCGTGTCCTCGGGAACAAGAAGTACAGGGTCTTCCTGCACATCATTGAAGCCAGATAAACTAACTATGAATAAGTGGCATTGACAATAACCGCACTGCCGAAGCAATACCTTTCAATTTTGTTAACCATTATACTAAGAACAGAGTAACTAAAATCCAATTAATCCAAAATTCCATCACTATCATAAAAACTGCATTCCAAGTACATCAAGCAATCTCATTAATACCCACATTAAAATTTTCAAAAACAAATGGAAGATATTAATTCCAGTCATTTCAATGGTAAAACTTAGACAACAAATGATAACCCTAAGCACCAAATCGTTTGCAGATGAAGACACAACACGCCAAACTAATCCTCCTTAGCTGAAAATCCCAGAACCCTATTACATTTCCTCACCCCAAAACTTCCCATAAACCCTAATTCCTCCCCCAAACTCAAATTCCCAAACCCGAACCCACCAAACCAGTAGCATTTACGCTACACGGCACGAGGAACGAATCAGAACACAATAATCAAAACAGAAATGGGGAAATGCCATAACCAGGAAAAGAAAACTCACGAGCTCGTATCTGTTGCCGTCGAACTCGAAAGCCTCGAAATGGCTCCGCTTCCCTCTCCCTTTCCCGGTGACCTTAACGGGATCGCCGATCGGCTTCGCGTCCTCCTGCGCCGGCTCCTCCTCTTCTTCCTCGCTGCCGCTCTGCGGCTCGTCCCTCTTCCTCCTCCGATCGCCTTTCCGCTTCTTCGCTTCAGGTCGCTCTTCCTCCTCCTCGTCTTCTTCAGCGAGCCTCACCTTCTTCCTCCTCCGGCGAGGCTCGTCCTCGTCGTCGCTGGTGGAGACCTGCGCGAATCTCCGATTCCTCATCTCTTCTGGTCTCTCTCGACAAGCTCTCTCTCTCACTCTCGAACCAGACCCGACCCGCCAATTGCTGTCAGGGGATTTTATATATGCTCGGTGAAAGACGAAATGCCCCTTTCATTTCTCGGAAACTACTGTTTTGCCATCGAGACGTTGTGTTGTGGACCATTGTGGATCGGATAAAATGCAAACAGGCCCGTATGTGATCCAGTTCATACAGGCCCACATTTTGTAGCCCAACTTCAGCTGAAGAGGGCAAGGTACCGGCTGCTCGATGAAGAGGAGGCGGAGGACGACTCAGGCGCGGGCTGCTAAACAGCACCGTCATGCTCCATAAGGCTGGTTGGGGCTTGGGGGTAGATGGATGGTGGCCTATCCCTCACAACCCGGGACTAAGCCCGACGACCTTGTCTTGGGGGAGCGAGTATACACGAAGGAGCTCCAATTATTTTTGCTAATTCTGTTTAGATTCTAGATTGCAGTATTTTATTTGGTTATGGTTTTATTATGTTGTTTTCAATTATTTAATTTTTTAGCACAGGGTAGGACATAGGGATATATTTATGTCTAAGATGGAAATTAGGCTATTTCTATGAGTTCATGAGCGTCGGGTGTCTTACGGGAGACTCGGACATATTCAGTTCCCAGGGCTTTTTAATCATACTTGTAAGGTTTGTCTTGCACTAATAATGCAATTCATCGTCGCACGTTTAAAAAACGGGTCATCTAACCATGTATTGTGATTTTTTTTTTTCGAATCCTATAATTGTGTTGGATGTTCGATAACAACTCCAAAATGTAATCTTTCAAAAACTTATGCATTCACGAGTGTATTTTACAGGTTGAGGTACTCAAACAAATGCATTCGTGAAATCATACAGATTTTGTCATCTCTACGTTAAGATCTACAAATTTTTGAAAGACCACAATTATGAATTGTCATACAAAAACAAACGCAATTAGGATTCGAAAACGGATCATAGTATAGGGTTTCCCCTGACTTAAACAGATGCTACAAGCATCTGAGTTAATCCGAGATAAGGTTACAAAGTACAAACCGTTCTTAAAAATAAACAGTGACAAAAAAAGAAAGGTAACCTACACGTGGACACGCAACAGGTCCATTATCGCCGACATGACCGGTCTCTTTCTTAGTAACTCCGAATATCAACCACAAAAAAAAATCTCCAATCAAATTCGATTTTAATTATCTATCTCTGAACCTTACCCTTCAATTATCAATGACGAATTATTTCGAGCAACAAACATAGCATCATCGATTCACCCCTAACTATTCAAATAATGATTCCTCAGCATTTTGGCTCTCTTTTCATTCAACACTAAAACTTACACCGATAATACGTGTCGACGACGAAGAATTAAGACTAAAACATCGAGTAAATTGTCATCAACACTGTGCCTGACTCGACGTTTTGAAGAATAATCGTCGAAAATTAACATTTAACATTACAAATGCTCTTAAAGATTCGATTATGTGATAACTGATACGTGTCGGTGAATATATCATAAAGCTGGCAAATGTAACTTGCACTTTATAGCCATTGATGCTTCCATTGTTGGTCCATCAATACACTTCTGCAGGTTGGGCTTACAAATAAGTCTATGTTCTTAATGAGTTGGCTAAGTGGTTAGAGCATGTACTTTGGGCTTTACTACTTCATTTACTCATGGAGATACTTTACTGGGGTTAAATATCGAAACTTGTTTTTAAGTATTAGTCACGAATACTATACTACCCAACGTTTCAAAATGATAAATGCACTACCTTAAGTATTGGACACGCGATTTTGTTAATAAAAATAAACAGAATATTCCATTTTGTTAGTCATATGACCTTAAGTGTCACATAATGGATGGTAAAATGATATTTTATTCCTCAAGTATTTGACATCTATACATTTTATAAGGAACAATAACGCGAGTACAATTATAATGTTCCTTATAAAATGTATAGAGGTCAGATAATTAAGGAAAAACGTCATTTTACCATTTATTATATGACACTTGAGGTCATATGACTAACGGGATGGAATATTCCGTCTATTTTTACTAACAAAATCGCGTGACCAATATTTAAGGTGGTGCATTTGTCATTTTGAAACGTTGGGTACTATAGTATTCGTGACCAATAGTTAAGAGTAAGTTTCGATATTTAACTCATCTTATAAATAGCTAGGTTTGGGTTATAACTCGACATACCAGCTCGGGTTTCCTTTATGCATTAGGGTTTCTCTTGATCTAGCCATTTGAGCTCTTGTCCCTATTATGTCCTTGTAGGGTCTCTTTCACGGTCGAGGTTAAAAATACTTGGATGCTTCCTTGCTACTACATAAGTAAAGTTTAAGACTAGAATTATTTGATAAATCAATCTTAAAGAGTTATTTAAGAACAAAAAATGTTTTGATGTTCCTTTACTTCTAACATAAGTAAGGTTGCGACTAAAATGCCTTGATACACCTGATTCAATCGATTACAAACCCAAACCATTTTTTAGATATGATCTCATATAAATTGAGATATCACGTTAAGCGTCACCTAAGCGTCAAGTACGTAACACCAATAAACCTTTTCCGACTCTAACATTTTCTGCACGACATATTTACGCAAAACATCTGATATCGGTTCAAGAACTCCCACACAGACGCAATGGTCTAATGATTCAGACAGATGATTAACTTCCATTGGAGCTGCTCCTTGTAAGGGAAGCTCGATCTCGACATCCCCATTATTGCCGATCCATTACCATGTCTCTGCCAAGGTCACATGAACCAGGACATGTACCATGTGCAAGTGTGCTTCCTAGGTCTTCCAACGATGCCCCACCATGTTATTTTTCATGGGATGTAGATCTCATGCACTTGGATGAATCTTCCTACTTGTTATGAACCAATGTTTTTTTAAGATGTAGTTTTGTTTAAAGATCCGAAATCAAAATACATTGTAGAGCGGTAGAGAGTATCCAGACTAAGAATGAGCCTCTCTAGCAAACTATCGAGGCTGCTCAATTCACTTGACATCAAACAGGCTGAGTTATGTGCCCACTAAGCTTTTGTTGCGCTGCTTGCGCCACTTTATAGTTGAACAAAAAATGTTATTTTCATCTCACTACCCTAACCATGTGAATTTTTTTCATCTCACTACCCTAACTGTTTATTGTGGCACCTCACTGCCTTAGAATGTATTTTTTTTTCAGTTTCATATCCGCCGTCAATTTGCCATCCATTTTTGAATGAAAACACTTAAAAAGTCCATAATACCCCTCACTAGCAATCAAATTTTCAAAAGCATGTCATTGGTTTTCAATTTTTTTTTTAAAAAAATCAGTTTTTAATGTCACAAAAATGCATTCTAGGGTAGTGAGGTGCCACAAAAAATGCATTATAGGGTAGTGAGGTGCCACAAAAAATAGTTAGGTTGTGAAAGTGAAAAAAAAGCATTATAGGGTAATGAGGTGCCACAAAAAATAGTTGAGGTAGTGAGATGAAAATATTCCAACAAATTTTTTTAAAAAATAGGGGTTACTTCATGTCCTAACGCCCAACTTTCAGAAATTGTTAAATCCAAACCCTGTACAATTGAAATTGCCATGTAGTAACGGTCAATTAACTGAAATTGCCAATTGTTTCTAATTTTAAACGGACGTTAACTTGGACAAGTGAAAAGTCGAGTTTACCCTCAAATATGTCCTTCATACGGATGTTAACTTGGCCTAACTTCATCTCTTTGTGATCTAATCTCTTCATCTCAGCTCTTCGAACTTCATCTCTTTGTGTCCAAGCTTCGAATTTCATCTCTTCGTGACCTCATCTCGCGCAAGCTCCATTATAAAATGAGTCACGTGGGCAGCACGTGATTCACTGTTCACGGAAAAAGTCAATTTAAACAGTACTTTTTTATTTTTAATAATTCAGTTTTGAAATTCGTTACTATTTGACAATTTTCCAAAGCTTGGGTGCGGATTTGACAATAAAGTGTGGTACAAGGTTAGGACATGGAGTAAACCCTAAAAAAATATTATGTGTGTAAATTACTGAACACTTCAAGTGATCTAATAACTGGATTAGTCAAATTATTTTAAAGAGTTTAATATCGAAACTTACTCTTAAGTATTGATCACGAACACTACACTACCCAACGTTTCTAAATGACAAATGCACTATTTTAAGGATTGATCACGCGATTTTGTGGGTAAACATAGACGGAATATTTCATTTTGTTAATCATATAACCTCAAGTGTCATATAATAGATGATAAAATGACGTTTTCTTTTAATTATTTGACCTTTATACATTTTATAAGGAGTATAACCATTTTATAAGACACCGATATACGACTGATTAAATTTCAATTATATTTTGTGGAGGAGTGAGGATTGAATCAAGAGAGTTGCTGTGGAGGGAACATCAACATTTCCCAATCCACTTATGATTTAGATTTTAGGAAATGGACAGCGTACCTTATATTTTTAGTCCAATATTGTTTGTTCATAATGTTCATCCCATGATTATTTTAGGTTTCTTTTTACTAATTTACCCTTTATATTAATATAATTTGAAATTACATACAATTATTTTTTATTTTATGATTTTTCTCAAACAAAACTATGTCCATATTCTAAATGTCCTTTAAATGTCCTAAAGGGAGAGGACCGATATTTCTACCGAGAACGAACTCAGACCTCCTAACAGACAGTAGTAAGTCATCCCTTCCGGGAATCCGAGGCTGGAACTCGAACTGAGCGTTTCGAAACCGAAATCGATAACCCCTCACCGACCAACACCAACTTTGATTGTTGTATATGATTATAACCTTTATGAATGTTTATTTTATTTGTTTAATGTGATATTTATGGCTTTAAGTCAAACAAAACATATACTAATAGTAATTAAATTATGGATAAATGAACAAAAAAGCATGTTTACTATTGCATAATTGGGTCCCAATAACCCATCAAAACAAATAGTAAAAGAAGAACAGACAAACAAAATGTGAGTGACAGCAAATCCTCAAATAATTGAAACTCTTATTGATTATTTTTATCCCCAATTTTTATGACTTTTTTATTACCAACTTGGGCACAAAACAAATCACATTATTGAGATTTATGTGGTGCACCTACCACCTTCCTAATTACCAAAATGCCCCTCCCTCTAATCATACTGACAATACCATCAAATCTGTATGTAGCTGTCAATGCTCTTCACTTCTGCTAATTCGGGTCGGGTCAATTTAAATTACCTCCTACATGGGTTCCTTGCAACTCAAGGAACCATGGGTTGGTTAAATTTGGATTCATCTCCTCCTTGTAGCATGCCATGTAAATCAATTTAATTGTAACAATCCATACTATCAATCAACCCATTAAATTATACGTGTTTTATATAAATCACTAATCATTAAAAAAATTAACAAAGACAAACTATTTTAGGTTAATTTAAAAATTCTTATGATAACCAGATGATCTCATGATCCAAATTCTGTTAAAGAGACGTGATTATCGATCAGAACAATGATTATCCATTATAATTTTATGTTTTTCTTCAAACTAGTTAATCATCAAAACAAACTAATCCTCCTACATGGGTTCCTTGCCACTCAAGGAACCAAGGGTTAAATTTGGATTCATCTCTTCCTTGATACATGCCATGCAAATCAATTTAATTGTAATAATTCATACTATCAATCAAACCGTTAAATTATATGTGTCGGAATTTATATAAATCACTAATCATTTTTTTTTAATAAAATGGCTAATAACACAAATTATTTTAGGTTAATTTTAAAACTCTTATGATAACCAGATGATCTCATGATCCAAATTAGATTAAAAAAGACGTGATTATCGATCAGAACAATCGATTATCCGTTGTAATTTTTTGATGTTTTTCTTTAAAATCGCTAGTTATCAAAATAGATAAACCCGAGTTTGTATGAACTTTTGTTTTTTAATTATTGAGAGATGCGCAGTCAAATTAGAGAGGGTTGGTAGATCATTTTCAAGAGGTGGGCATCTACTTGACCTTTCCCATATTCCAGCTCACCATATCTGTTTGGATCATGACATTTCTACTTCCTCTAAACTATCCCACATCAAAATTATATTTTTAATCTATTTTCCCCTAAAATACTAATAAAAAAATCATGGGTTCATTTATGAAAACAAACAAACAAGAGATTCTAACTAAAATGGCCCAGTCCCAAAACTAAAAGGAGCACTTAGGTATTAAAAATTGTCACTTTATTATACATAATCATTGAAGTTATTAAAGTATAAAGACAAGTTAATAACTGTTCTTATAAAACATATCCATAATTGTATAACAAAGAGAAATAATATAGATGTTTAAGCCGTCCACAATGGGTCGAGACCGATTAGGTCTAATCCCAATCTAATTAGACGAAAAATAAAGAAAAGGTGGGCCTGATTCGTTGGAAAAAATGGACCGAAAATATATTTAAATTATTTGGGCCACGTGAGAATCGTGACTTTGGCCGAATAAACAGTTGACGAATCCATCGATTTTCTTCACAGTCGAATCGATAAAATCATAATTTTGAGTTTTTTTTTTCTTAAAAAATATCGAATCGACACCCCTGTTCAACGCACAGATTCCTTTACTACAGAAGGTTTTAGCATGAGAATGCTGGTTTTACTTCTTATTTTTCTTGTTATTGTAGGGTCTAAATACATGTGATAAAAAAATGTTAATACTAATATTGAAATTTCCGCACTGATTTTTTTATTTAATTTCAATCTTAACATATAAATGTGTATATTATAAAATAATTAACATATAATTTTAGTTTTTGCATTTTTTCTGAAAAATACCAACCTATAAATAAATATAAATTTTAATACACCACAAATTTAGAAAATAATAAAAATAAAAAATATCTTATCTGTCCCATCTACAAAAACCCATCTTCACTCTCTCCTTCATCACTCTCTCTGCTCAGAAGATCCAATCCCACCACAACCCATCTCCCGATCTCTGTAAATTTCCGATCTTTCCCACACCCAACGATGAGAGAGATCCTCCACATCCAGGGCGGTCAATGCGGGAACCAAATCGGCGGCAAGTTCTGGGAGGTGGTCTGCGACGAGCACGGCATCGACCCCACCGGCCGGTACGCCGGAACGTCGCCGCTGCAGCTGGAGAGAGTCAACGTCTACTACAACGAGGCCAGCGGCGGCCGCTACGTGCCCAGAGCCGTCCTCATGGACCTCGAGCCCGGGACCATGGACAGCCTCCGCACCGGTCCCTACGGGAAGATCTTCCGGCCCGACAACTTCGTCTTCGGCCAGAACGGCGCCGGGAACAACTGGGCCAAGGGTCACTACACCGAGGGAGCCGAGCTGATCGACTCGGTCCTCGACGTCGTGCGCAAAGAGGCCGAGAATTGTGATTGCCTGCAAGGTGTTCGATCTTTTGCCTCTGTGAAAAATACTTGGGATAACTCTGGTTCCTGACCTTCTTAAACGTTCGTTTTCACGTCCTAACCCAGACCAATTTTTCGTACCGTTTAAATTAACGATTTCGTTAACAGGGGAAATGAAAAGTCGAAACTACCCCTCCATTCACGTTAACCTTTCAGCTCCCCATGCCTGTTAAACTTGCGATTAGAACACTTAGTATACATATCCAATAATTTTTCAACACTGAATTTCAAAATAATGCATTATTTTGGGAAATAGGAGCTGAAAGGTTAACGTGAATGAAGTTGTAGTTTTGACTTTTCACTTCCTATGTTAACGAAATCGTTAATTTAAACGGTTCATATCAGGTTTTGTAAAAGTTCCAACTTTTCGTGTATGGAACTGTAACGAAACGTTGGTCTGGGTTAGGACGTTAAAACGAAACGTTTAAGAAGATTAGGACCCAGAGTTTTCCCTACTTAAATCGGGGGGTTTTGGCTAATGTTTGTGTGATTGATTACAGGGTTTCAGGTCTGTCATTCTCTGGGAGGAGGAACTGGGTCTGGTATGGGGACGCTCCTGATCTCGAAGATCAGAGAAGAGTACCCAGATCGGATGATGTTGACTTTCTCAGTCTTCCCTTCACCTAAGGTCTCAGACACTGTGGTTGAGCCTTACAATGCCACTCTCTCTGTTCATCAGCTTGTTGAGAATGCTGATGAGTGCATGGTTCTTGACAATGAAGCCCTCTACGACATCTGCTTCCGAACCCTCAAGCTCACCAATCCAAGTTGTAAGTCCCTGTTTGTGTATTCAATTTCATTTACATATATATAGTAGTGAATTGATGATCATCATAGCTCTTAGTCAAATTTAAATTCTGTTTTGTCATTAGTCTTTGTTGGGAGATATGTAAACCATAAGCCTTACCTGAGGAAAGTTAGTATACATATATGTATATAGTTGTGAGCCCACTTGGGTTGGCCTGATGGCGAAGAGATCTCTCTCACCTCCTTGATGTCACAGTGGGTACATCTACTTGGGAGCGTGGATGGAGGTTAGACTAGGCTAGAGATAAATTTTAGATGGCATCAAGAACTCTATGTTAATGTTGATATACGTATTCACTTTCATTCACATTCCCTTTCAGTTACATATAGTAGTGAATAGATGATTATCGTAGCTCTTAGTCAGTCATGAATGGTCTTCCCTGTGATGCTAAGATTTGAATTCTATTTTGTTTTTAGTTTTCGTTGGGAGATCTGTAAACCATAAGCCTTAACTGAGGAGGGTTAGTATATATACATATATAGTTGTAGTTAGACAAGAACGGTTCAACTTATGATGTTTAGGCTTAAACTCCATTTGTTAGTCTTTGTTAGCCTCAGCCGAACTGCTTTTCTACAAAAAGAAGTGCATAGAGTTGTATGATATTATTATGTTAGTGTTGATAGAGACATAAATTTTAGGTGGCATCACGAACTCTATGTTAGTGCTGACAAATAAATGATTATCATAGGTGTTATTCAGCCTCAGCCATGAATTCTATCTCTAATGATGCTAAAGTTTGAATTCCATTTTGTTATTAGCCTTTATTCGGAGATCTGTAAATCATAAGCCTTGCCTGAAGAGGGTTAGTGTATATATAGTTTACCTTGTGATGTTTAGGTTTAAACTCCTATGTTAGTAACCTTTTCATGAAGAGGGTTAGTAGATTCAAATCCCATTAAGCTCTTGATGTCACCTAAAATGGAAGTCTTTAGCTTCACCTCAACTGTATTGTTATGTTAGTGTTGATAATGTGTGTTACATTGTATATGCAGTTGGTGATCTCAACCATTTGATCTCAACGACCATGAGTGGCGTCACTTGCTGTCTCCGCTTCCCTGGGCAGCTGAACTCAGATCTCCGAAAACTCGCTGTCAATCTCATACCATTCCCAAGGCTTCACTTCTTCATGGTTGGCTTTGCACCCTTGACCTCACGTGGATCTCAGCAGTACCGTGCCTTGACCATCCCTGAGCTCACCCAACAGATGTGGGACTCCAAGAACATGATGTGCGCTGCTGACCCACGCCATGGAAGGTACTTGACCGCCTCAGCCATGTTCAGGGGCAAAATGAGCACCAAAGAGGTCGATGAACAGATGATCAATGTCCAGAACAAGAACTCGTCATACTTTGTGGAATGGATCCCAAACAACGTTAAATCGAGTGTCTGTGACATTCCCCCAACTGGGTTGTCGATGTCTTCCACATTCATGGGTAACTCGACTTCGATCCAGGAAATGTTCAGGCGTGTGTCGGAGCAGTTCACTGTCATGTTCAGGAGAAAGGCTTTCTTGCATTGGTACACTGGGGAGGGCATGGATGAGATGGAGTTCACAGAGGCTGAGAGTAACATGAACGATCTGGTTTCTGAGTACCAGCAGTACCAGGATGCTGCGGCCGATGATGAAGAGGAGTACGAGGAGGAAGAGGAAGGATTCGAGAATTGAAGAGGGTAAGAAAATATGATATTTGTTTGTGCTTTGATGAACAATAAAGATGGTTATGTGATGTTCATATATTGGTGCCTTGTGAACTTGTTGAATCTCAAATTTATGTGATTGTGTTTCAGTTTTGTATTTATAAGATCACTTGAAATTGCATTGCACTACTTGGTGATTGAAATGTGATTCTAATTACCTGACTTCAAGTCCATATTAATACTGTTCTGTATTTACTATTTATTAACTATTTTTTTTTGAAACTAAGAGTATTTACTTATAAAGCAAATGGGTTCATAGCTCAGTGGTAGAGCATTTGACTGCAGATCAAGAGGTCACTGGTTCGAACCCGGTTGGGCCCTCAATTATCAAACTGCTACTTTACAATTTTCCTACTTATTTTAATATGATTTAAAACATGATCTAATATGATACTAACTTTCATTTTGTGTTCATTTATTTTTGAAGAATTATTTGCTTTAATCCCATTGTCATAGTTTTCTTTTCAAATAAAGTATGTGACTATGAATTTGAGTTCCATACAAATCTTAATCTTAAAATGTTCTGATTCAATCTTAAATTCAAACGTCTAAAATAATGTGAAAGAAAAAAACGATTCATAGCCGTTTGATCATTCGGTTGGCTTTGATTACAACCATTCGATCGGTTTTGATTATGACCGACTGAATGTATTGGTCGATAATGAATGCTTCTATAGTAATACTAATCTACTTTCAAGTATCCCAAATTTGTTTTTTCTTTTGTGTTACACTGTGTGTAAAGCTACCCTAAAATACTGGATGTCTTTAAGATAATTAAGGGAGTTAAAATTCAAGATATTTTTTTTGTTTTCACTTATTTTTTAATAATAAAATTGTCATTTTAAAACATTTTTTCATATAATGTAACAAACAAATATGAATTATCAATGAAGGCTACAACTTTGATTAAAAAAATATTATATAATCATCCCAAAATAAAACAACCCCTATATACTTGTGAGCTGTGACCTTCACTTTTGTAATTTTACTAGGCCTGCTTGAATTTAATGACCAAAAAGCATGCACAAGAAAAATAATAAATCTTCTACAAACTGTAATGAGAACAACTCATCAACAATGAAATTCTCATAAGAAAATGAGGCAACAAGAGCCAAATCCAGAAAAACACATACACACTGTACATAAAATTACAACCATGCCCCTCCAAATACAAACTACAAGAACAAACACTTTTATCTTCCTATGAATGGACAAGAACATCTTCATTATTTTCTGCTACCTGAACAATGATGCTTCAAGGTCTATATGCAAGAACAACACTACTTACACTCAATCGCCTCAATAACCATCAGGTCGGTTTTGATCTCAGAGAAGCTCTTTGTCGACCATCCTTCATGACCTTCATCGTCAATCAGTTCAGTTCCTTTCACTTTCAAGGACAGAGCCCTCCCGGAGGGCCACTTTGGCCTCGCTCTCTCTCCCGAGAGAGAATAGTGCAACGGCTTTTAAGTACGAGGCGATGTGCCAAAGCGGGGAGATTATTTGGGCCTGGACTGCGTCGTTGAGGGCTTCTTCGGGCATGTCGGTCATGAGATAGGACAGGCTGCGGCGGGCGTGGGCTGTTGGGGAAATCATCGTCCCGCCGTCGATGAACTGAAAATTACATGACAGAATTGTCAGTTGACCATAGATGTATGGGAAGGGTTAGTTGCACCGTAGCCCTTTTTCCATCAAAAATGACGAAAATGCCCTTAACCCTGATCTAAAAAGAAGACTCCTTTAACTATCCGGAATGTTTAGATTAGATGTAAAAGACTGTTGGGTAGATGTACAAAGACTCGTTAAAGATAAAGAGGAAATTACATTTCACCACCGATGTACTTTCAATTTGCCTCGATCAACTTTGTTTTTGTTTCTGTTTACCATAATGTGAGCTTTAATGACGAAAATGAGAGCTTACGTGCAATTTTTTAAAACCTAGGGTAGTTGCAAAACGAATTTGAAACTCAGATGCAACCATGTGTAACTAACCCTATAAAAATGGATGGTCCGAGGCAAAAACAATTCCTAACTTGGAACAAAATATTGTATAGTGACTAAAATTGGAACAAAAATGATGGTTAATGACGTCTAAACTAAATTGTTCATCGAAATCATAAAAGCTAAGTAATACTATTGGCGAGGATGGCCCAATTGTAGAACTGACTACAATAAATCTCGTGCAATATTCAATATAAGAGTACTAACTAGTAAAATAATTTACCTGGGTGTAGAATCCGATAGCCGCACTTAAATCTTTGTGTCGGAAAGCAACATCGCCCTTTTTCTTAGAATTCAACGTTTCTTGCATCTGGTTAGTCCACATCTGGAATGAAAGCTGCAAATAGAAAATTCAGACAATTTATCATGAACATCGATTAATTATACAGGTACTAAGTAACTGTTTAGTACACTCCATGTCCTACAATAAAGGTCATAGTTGACTTTTGTAAAAATTAAGGATGAGTAAATTATGGGTTGACTTCTACACTTTAGCATGAACAACAATATATTACAGGCACTATGTAACTGTTAAATACTCTCTCTCCATCATACAGTCAAGGTCCTGTTTGACTTTTTTTTGTAAAAAAATAAGGATGGGTATTATTATGGGTTGACTTCTACACATACCTCAGTTGCTGTTCCCTCGTCATCTTTATACCCGAGCTTTTCCAAGATCTCATGTATGGCAGTCAAATCCTTTCTCAAACAAGCATCACCGAGCGGTGATAGAGGTAAATCAGCAGCCCCGTGTGGGAGTCCCATCAGTTCATGAGAAGGAACCTGTAAAAAAGAGGAACAGAAAGGTCAATAACATCATTATAAATGAATGCAAAATGAAAAAATACCCCCTAAAATAACAAAAATATTACTTAAAGAAATTAGGAATAAATTTAATATTTGTTTTTTTATCCAAGATTTTTTTTTTGTATATTTTAGAAGATAAGTTTAGTTTTTTGTAATTTTTTCATGGGATGATTGCAAAAATACCCTGTCGTATTCGCTTTTTGCAAGTTGTAGCCCTCTTCTTTGATAATTGCAAAAAAGTGCCATGAACTTGTCTTTTGTTGCATTTTGTGTAAATTTATTTCCAAATGACTATTTCACCCTTGAAAATTAAAAATCATAATGAGAAATTTGGAATCTTGCAAATTCTAGATTTTTTCTACATATTAAACTTAAAATTTGAAGGATAAAATCGTCATTTTGAAACACATTTACACAAGGTGCAATAAGAAGACAAGTTCAGGGTACTTTTTTGCAATTATCTTGAAAGAGGGCTACAACTTGCAATTTTTTAAAAAGCCAACCAACCTCAGTGTCTTTCTGAAGAGGAATCAAAGCAGTAACTAATGACTTTGGATTTGGCCGCTCTCTAGGCTCGTATTGTAAACACCGTGAAGCTAAACGGACTAACTCTGTCCCGTCGTCATTTGAGAATTGGCCTTCCAAGCAAGAGTCTGTTAGGGACTGAATATTCCTATCCCGTATTAAATCAAGCGCCTGAGATAGACGATTAAGGTAAGTATTAAATCTCTAATCACAATTTCAGAACTTTTCACGTCAAGGTGAAGACTTACATGGCTTGGAGGAATATGCTTTCCACTGAGAAGGTCGAGCAAAAGTGTGCCAAAGCTATACGTCACACTTTCTGATGTCACTCTTCCTACAAAATAAAAAATAAAAACAAAAAACTTAAATAATAAATGACATAAATACCATCCATTTAATTTCAAAAACATGTCAACGCTACAGTAATTTCACTAAAGGGTGGTTCTTATAGTCAATGGATGTTACAACGCATCAATCAGGAGAACCTGAACTTAATTTTGCCCAAGTTTCCTAAATTGCTTCAAGGGTATTTTTGGCATTCATTAACAGAGTAAAAGTGAGAAAATTTGAAAGTCGAATGGAAATTTTTTAAAGTCAGTGTAGTCATGGTCACAGTTCAGCGTTTTTTGTGAGATTATCCCTGGCATAAAGTGTGATGCTAAATGCTCAGTTAAAACAGAGGGACATGGTATAGGCTAGTTTTACCATTTGGTCAAAAACCAGTGATTTAACATGTATCAAAACAAGTTTTTACTATAGGATAGAAGACACTAATCAATGAAGAAAAATGCAGATTTTGTGAGCATTTATCATGACTGAGTACAGATTTAGTAAGAACCTGTCCTTAGGTACTCTGGAGGAGTAAATGCAAGGTTTGTACTGTAACTTTTTCCATCTCTACTGTTCTTCATCAGACCGAAGCATGAAAGCCTAGGGTTTGCATCCTGAGAATACAAAATCACAAGAACTAGATACATCAGATCCAAAGCTTTACTTACCTCGGCTGTGTGTGTGTGTTTGATTGAGTGAGTGAGTGAGAGAGAGGGTAGTAACCTCATCAAAAAGAACTCTATAAGCGTTAAGGTCATGGTAAAGTTCTCGACCTCGGCTGGTACAATATTCTAGAGCTTGTGCTAAATATAAAGCCACCCTCAACCTCATTGCCCACTTCATGGGTTCTGTGTCCCCTGATAAAATGCATTATGTTTTTATTAACAAAAAATTGCAACTTTATACAGAAACATCGGCTTTGGTCAATCTTTGGATCAATTACGCTAATCTATGAATTTTTTTTTAAAATCATTAAACATTAAAACTTGTTAGTATGCCAAAGCTAGAGTTCAAGAACTCCAAGAAAGTAAGTAAGGTTACCAAACTTACAATGAAATAGGTGCTTTGCTAATGTATCATTTGGCATATACTCCGCAACAAGTAGCCTCTTATCACCTTCGGAGCAACAACCGATTAAATTTGCCAATCTATGATTCCGAAGCTGCCCTACAGCTTTAGCTTCTTCCTAAATTTGCAAATAACACAGTGGGCATTCAATCTATAAGTATAATTTACTCGCCAATGCAAGAACATTATTATATTACCAATCATTTATATATTCATGGGTAAATTGCACATAACTACCTTTATGAAGTGCCCACAAATCCCATATGACTTCATAGTAAAGTTTCCACATAACTACCCTTATGAATTTTTGTGTGTCCCCGTCATAAAATAGACGGTAACTAACAACTTTTTTGAATTTTTCGACACATGAATCCAAAATTTTATAATATCCCAAAACAACTTATTCCCATCTTTTAATCTTCTCATTTCAATATGATTCCGTGAAGAATTTAGAGAACGAAATCAAATTGAAATCGGAAGAGTAAAGCGTGGCAGTGATTAGCTCTAGGATATTTTAAAATGTACACATGAAAATTCATAAGGGTAGTTATGTATTTGTGGAAACTTTACTATGGAGTCATTTGGTGTTTGTGGGCAATTCATAAAGGTAGTTATGTGCAATATACCCTATATTCAATCAAGAATATTAGCTTCAATAACCATATAACTATATGGAACTATATCAATGACATTTAGAGTATCATTGTGAATTTTGACTGAACCAAGATATGCTTCATTGCAAGTAAATACAATATAAGAATGATGCATACCAGAAACTGTCGAGCATCGGGCCAAGCCGTTCTATTAAAGCATTTGACTGCAATTTCACGCTGGTTATCGAGCTTCCCTTTATAAACCACATTTGGTGCCTTTTCTCCATGCTCAGAAACTATGTTCTCTACAGAAAAACCCGATGTAGCCACTCTTAGCTGCTCAACTGTGTACTCACGAAATGCAGGCAAATTATCAACTCCGCTCTTTTCATTCTCTGCCAACAAATACAAAACCCAAAGATTGTCATTAAACTCAATCCCTAAAAGGAGGCCAATAGAAAAAAGAGAGTCATTTACCGGCACTGTGGGCCTCGGGCGATTCTTCATTATCTTGCGGACCCGAACAACACAGAGAGAGCTTGGAGCATCCACAACCCATCTCAATTACTTGAATCTAACAGCAAGAACAATAGAGCTTAAGTTTTGAAGCCTCAAATTAGCTAGTACAGCTCAGCCACTCCCTCAAACTCCACAGAGCAATCCAAATTGGTAAGTCCTTTTAATTAACAAAACCCCTCGGATTACTCAGGATAAAGTTCATAACTTCGAGATAAACTCAAGATACCCAAATCAAATCCAGCCTCATTCAATAATTCTTAAGAGACCCAAATCAGCAAATCATCATCTCAAGTGACCAAACAGCTCAATTCAGATAAATTTTCACTATTTCCATACAAAGAAAGGGATAGATCAATCATGAATCAAAACCAACTAACAATAGCAAAACTTCCCATAAAACAAACACTACCAATAATAGCCCAATTTGATGTAAACTGAAAGCAACCCACTACCAAATTAGCAATCAACAATGAAAACAGTACCTCAAAAGCTCCGAGTCAACTCACACCAGCTCGAAACACAAATCGAATTCAAATCCAGCTTTTTTCACTGATTATCCCCCAAAAGCTCCTTTTCTAGAACACCAAAATGTCCCAATCCCAAAATCGACACAAACCCGAAACCACGCGTGCGACCTAGAGCCAATCAAAACTCAACCCAAAACCCTTTGATCGAAACCCGATACTACCTCACGAACAGCAGCAAAAACACCGATTTGTGTGCAATTACGTGCATCGTCGTCGTCTCGATCGAATTGCAGCGAAACCCAGTTGGGCGAAACAGAAATCGAGGAGCGAGAGAGCTCTGATCGATACCTGAAACGAGCCGAGCGATGATTCTTCGTCCTCGATTCGGTCAACAGGCACGAAACCAAGTTCCTATTTTTTTCCCCTTTCGTTTTTATATACAATTGCTCTAGCTGTCTCTAGCGTCAACAGAGCTCCTTCTTTTGCTTCGCTTCTCTCTAATTTTTCTTTTATCTGTTTTGTGTTTGGGAGTGAAGAAAGTTAACTTCAGGAAGTGAAAACGAAGCTATGGTGGAACAAATGAGTGGAAATGAATTTGATTTTAGCACAATTTCATTTACTTTTGTATTTATAATTAATTAAAAGATAACGTTTGAAGGGTTAAATATAAAAACTTACTCTTAAATATTGGTCACGAACACTACTCTACTCAACGTTTCAGAATGACAAATATACTACATTAAGTATTGACCACGCTATTTTTTGTAATAAAAATAGACGGAATATTTCATTCCGTTAGTCATATGACCTCAAATGTCATATAATGGATGATAAAATGACGTTTTTCTTTCTTAGGTATTTAACCTCTATATATTTTATAAGAAACAATAATGAAGGTACAATGGTTATGTTCCTTATAAAATGTATAGAAGTCAAATAATTAAGGGAAAACGTCATTTTATCATCCGTTATACGACACGTGAGGTCATATGACTAACGGAATGGAATATTCCGTCCATTTTACTAACAAAATCTCGTGGCTGATATTTAAGGCAATGCATTTGTCATTTTGAAAAGTTGGGTATTGTAGTGTTCTTGACCAATACTTAAAAATAAGTTTCGATATTTAACTCATGTTTAAAATACAATCCACATATAATTGGTTTTAAACTTCAATTGTGGAAACCATTTAATTCTTAATTTATAATCGAAAACTCGACTCAGTTGCAAAAATTGTTGGTATATGAATCATATAATTCCCTTACACCTTGCCTAGTTCATCTAAGGGATACTCGGTGGTCCCCACCACCATCGGGATGGATAGTGGTAAATATGGACGGGTAGTTTTTCGGATACAGACCATATGACATGGAGCATGATATGTCGGGACGATCATGGTTTGGAAGTAGATGAGAAGAACGGGCTCCTCCCAAACATGCAACCGATCAAGTTTGTAGAAGCTTCCACCATCCAAGAGGCATTCAAATGGATAATGGTTGCGGGTGCAACTCGGGTCATCATAAGGAGCAATACCCAGTATCTAGTGGGCCTCGTTGATGGCATCGTTCGATCACACTCGACGGTAAATCGAATTATAGAATAATACCATGTCATTTAGATTTATCTCGATGATATCAAACTCGAATATATGTCGTTAGGACAACAAACCAGACACCTCACTGGTCAGCCACGGAGACTCGTCCGATGTATTTCGAAAGTCCTCGAGTAAAACCCTCCCTCCGTTTTAAGAAATAATTATATCCAGATTTCTTAAAATTAGTATTAAAATAATAAAATGTAGGTGTGGGCGTGCGTGTGTTTGTGTTTACATCTAAACAGGCCCAATTTCCACCGACAGGTCCCATTTTGTTTGGTACAAGTGGTCCAACTTGTTACTATAATAATCATGTTTTAAGAAAGATTTGTCCTAAACAGACATAAATAAAAACAAAAACAGGTCATAGTACTATTAATGCTTAAGACAAAAGATGTAACAACCTTTTAAACCACCTGATTTTAAGGAAATAATTGTTAAACTACTTATTTATTCTACATTACTTTTGGATAAAATGGTTTTGTATTTTTGTAATCTCGTTCTAAAATTTTAATTTATCGTCATTTTTCCTGTTGTTTTCCTTGCTTGATGAATAACAATTATGGGGCCGCTTTATAATCTCGATACAAAAATACTTATTTTGATATCTATAAGTTTTGGATATAAGTTACTGGTACATGAATGATATACACGAAGATGAAAAAAAACATTAATATTACCCGAGTTTAGAAGGATGTGACTTTAACATTTATGAACAGAATAAAATAAAATGACAAATTTAGAAGAATGTGACATTAACATTTATGAAGAGAATAGAATAAAATATAATTGTAGAAACATATTTTGAACTTGTATTTCCGTTACGTTTTGTATAAACTCATTTAAAAATTAAAATAGTATGTTTAAAATTTAAAAAATTTGAGAATAATAAATAAAAATGAACTATGTTTTTTTAAATTATACAAAATTACACAAATAGAAACAATAAAAAAGAGATTAAGTTGCATTTATACGATCATAAAAAAATGAATCAAACTTACAAAACATAAATAAAATTTACCATTATTGAAAATATTTAAGAAGAGAATGATGTACAAATACAGTAGTTCTAACAATATCTTATTCAATATAACTCCGTTGGGAGCTATTATTGATGCATGTAAGGGGTAACTTCGGGAGTTACCGGGATTTAGGGTGTCACACGTTTGCTGAGATACAAATAGTGTGGCAAATCGTTTAGATAGACGAGTCTATAATTGGGTTGATTTTGTTTGGACGTTTGATAGGCTACTATAACCCGTTCTAACGATTCCGAGTAATGAAATTCTCACTTTTCTTCAAAAAAAAGAATACAATGACTTAATAATAATTATTTTTGAGAAAAAATGACTAATAATTATTAATTTTTAAATACATTAAGTTTTGTAATGCCCAAACAAAAATGCATGTGGCTTGGGCCAAAGCAAAACTTACTTGGGCCGATCTAATCAACAATATGAAAAGAAAGAAACGGGCCTAATTCATCTTCAACACAAGCCCAAATAGCCTTCTCCGATCCAATGAAACGGCGCCGTTTCCTTCAGTAAAGAGACTGAAGAGAAGTGAATGTGCACACCTAACACATAAATTTTGTTCTGTTCCTCTCACAGTTGAGCTCTCTGCACTTCCACAGAGTCCTCAGTGCATTAAATTCCTAATTTACTCATCAATCATCATGATGGGTCATGAAGATCTATCTATATACCAACGAAACAATCTATAAACTTATAATGATAGTGATGATTTAGTGGGATAATTGAATGAAAAAGGATTAAATGCAAAAACTTACCCTAAGTATTGGTAACACACAACTTGTTATTCTAAAGTATTGGTCATTATTAGAGGCATGTAAATGATTTGTAACCAATTCATAACACATGCAAAAGATATGTGGTCAATTCATAGAGCTGTGTAAATGATCTGTGGCCGATTCATAAGGTACGTAAATGATATTTGACCAATTCATACAAACATGTAAATGACCTCCAAAGGCCATGTTTGGCACGACATGATATACGTGGTTCTTATTAAACAAAATTTACATGGTATTAGAGTAAGTACGGCTCACGGCCCGTTATCCCCTCTACTATATGGTTTTCGATCCATATACAGATGTTCAGTTTTGTCATGATCCACTTGTAGATGCCCAATCCACATGTGAGTTGAGTATTAAAGTTGAACTCACATAAAAAAATATCAAAATGAAAATCAATTTATAAAAAAAATATGATCATACCCAACTAAGATCATCCACAATGTTGGTGGGGAAGCCGCCAGTAAGGCGCCGGCGATGAGAAAACGTCGACGTTGAGTTGGCGGAGAGCCGATGTTTCATCGCTGGCGGTGAGAGTTGGTGGTCAGCTCACCATCGGTACGAACTGCCATTGGTTGAAAATTGGGAAGAAAATGATACGAATAACCAGCACCAACAAGCTAATATTGAAGGTTGTTGACTGTTAGGGTTGACGGGTGGTTGAAAATTTACTAAAATATTATTGCTGGTGAGATGAATAAAAAACTATTTTTTTTGGCTTATAGCCAGCACTCCCAGCCAGCGAGCTACAATGGTAAAACCTTTTTGCTGGCTATAACAGTCCTTTTTACTCACATTTTTGCTCCCCGCCAGCGATAAGTGCCGACCTTAAGCTCCCAGCCAGCACTCCTCGCCTGCTCCTCGCCAGCTCCCCGCTTCCTCCTCGCCGGCGTTTTCTCCTCGCCAGCGTTTTCTCCTCGCCAACGACATCTCACCCACGACTGTGGATGCTCTAACAAAATTATCTGTTTAGTTATTGAAGTCTGATTCAATATAAATGATCGATTTTAAAATCAAATTTACACAATGGACATGAGTTTTGTTTGTTTCTCCCCCAGACATTGCAAAAGCCAGAGAGGGCTCAATGGAGAGATTGACTCAGTGTATACATGAGAATGGTAAAGAAGAGACCAGCAAGGTATTGTCATGGACTCATGGAGAGAGAGAGACTCTCTGCCCTATGAAATAGCAAGACCCTGACAAGGACTTGTAGGGTTTTGGTACTTTTGTAGGCCACACACTGTCCTTCCATTTCCAATACCAATACCAATCTCACTCTGACTCCTATACCATTAAAGCAAAAGCTCTTTACTTCATGCCACACCCCACCTTTAATTCAAAAGCTCTTGCTATTTTTCAATTCATTTTTCCTCTCAACAGTCTCAACTCAACCCCTCTCTCTGTCCTTTTCCTCCCCCTCCTTGCCCTCCTGCATTCTCCTCTCAAAACCCTAGATTCCAATCTAGGGTTTTGTTTTGCAAGTTCTGTGACTGGTCTGGTTGTGGTTCTGTGATTTGGGTCCTCACATTTGGTCATGAGAGTGAAGAATGTCAAGGGTTTAGCTTCATTTCCCTCTCAAGCTTTCTGGGTAAGAAGA
This sequence comes from Erodium maritimum, assembly GCA_963921825.1. Lineage (NCBI taxonomy): Eukaryota > Viridiplantae > Streptophyta > Magnoliopsida > Geraniales > Geraniaceae > Erodium > Erodium maritimum. The sequence continues at coordinate 73,527,341 of OY997592.1, read as the reverse complement.
AAATGAAGGTTTTGTAGAGCTATTCTCTTTGTTTCTATACTTAAAGGAGCCACCTTTGTAATGAAGTTGAAACCTTTCTCTGAAATCTCTCTGTGGTAGTGGTAGTGTCTTGTTATGATTTAGGGCCAAAAGGGTTTGTTGGGTTTTGATTTTGGAAGCTGCCCAGGTTGAAGAAACTGTAGGACTTTGTGTTCAGATACTAAAAATCAAATCTTTTTGAGTGGCAATTTCAATTTTAATCTCAATCTCTCTTAGTAAATGCATGGATGGGAGAGAAGCAATGTCAATGTCTGGTGGGTCAGGTCAATACTATATGCATAGAGGCTCTGTTGGTGGGTCTGGCTCTCAAACTCAGGCCGGTGGGTTCCATTCCCCACCTGGGTTCAGAGGCATTTCCGGTCATAACTCCGGCCAGGCTCAGGCCAATGTCCGGGGAGGCTCTGTTGGACCAACATTTCCTATGGAGCCATCTCATGGTCACTCCAATTTTGCTCAGACCATGAGCATGGTTGTGTCCTCTGGAGTGCCACAGAGTGAGCCTGTGATGAAGAAGAAGAGAGGGAGGCCGAGGAAGTATGCGCCTGATGGGTCGGGCTCAATGTCGTTGAGATTGTCTCCCATGTCAGCTCCTAACCCTTCTTCAACCTTGAGCTCACCAACTCCTAAGAGGAGCAGAGGAAGGCCTCCGGGGACGGGGAGGAAGCAGCAATTGGCTGCTCTTGGTTAGTTTCCTTTCAGGTTTTCGTATGTTCATTTGTTATGGAAGTGCTCTTCATGTGAATATGTTGTGATTGCATTATGTTTGAAGTAGTATCGATTGTATCGAATTTTAAGCATATCCTAGAATTTGAAAATGTTCCATAAACTATAACAAAAACTAGAATTTGAAGTAGTATTTGAAAACTTAGGAATTAGGATTATGTTGGAACATTTCCACGATGATGACAAGCTTAAAGTTTGGTTCTTTATTTGTTAAGTTTTTCGATATTTTACATAAATTATGTTTGAGCTCTTTTAAATTGTAGGGATAATTGCAAAGTAGTATCCCGAGGTATTCACTTTTTTTTGCAAATCGCAAAAAAATGCCTTGAAAATAATAAATTTGTTGTTTGTATAAATTTGTTTCAAAGCGATGATTATACCCTTGAAAATTTAAGTTTAAGAAATAATAAATGAAGAACAAAAAATATGTCTTGCTCTTTGTACGGTACAAAGAGGAAGAAAATCAGGGTACTCTTTTTTGATTTTTTTTGAAAATCAGGGTACAAAGATATGGAAATTTGATTTTTTTTTTTGTATTTTACTCGTTAATTTTTAAATATAATTTGTAAAGGATCTTCATTTTACAAATTGTAACAAAAAGACAAATTCAGGGTACTCTTTTGCAACTATCAAAGAAGAGGGCTACAAGTTGCAAAAAATGAATACATTGGGTACTTTTTTTTTGCAATTATCTCTAAATAGTATTGGATGTTAAACATTCCCAGTTGCCTTACAATGCCATTTGATGAACTAAAACTTAAGAGCTTTGTCTATCTTCTTAGGTAACTTTCTGAATAATGTTGTGTTACACAAATGTTAATCTATTGACCCTCAAAACCCGTTTTAATGACATCATCAATCTTCGACTTTGCATTGCTAGTACTTGTTTGATGTGATTTTTCTTTTAAATCGAAATGTACTTTGTGCTTTCCTAGGGGAATGGATGAACAGTTCAGCTGGAATCGCCTTTGCGCCACACGTTGTCCACGCTGCGCCAGGAGAGGTTTGCTTTTATATTGATCTTGATATGGGGATGGATTAGCATAATTGTGTAATTAAGGGATTGATTAACGATCCATTAATGAAGGGGTAAACATGCCTTTTCACATCACTCGCTCATTTTTCAGGATATCGCCGCGAAGATTTTATCGTTTGCACAACAGAGGCCAAGGGCATTATGCATTTTGTCAGGCAGTGGAACTGTTTCATCTGTAACGTTAAAACAGCCTACATCTTCTGGTGGCAATATAACATACCAGGTTCTAAAACTCAATACTATACTCTGTTTTTTGAAGTTTTTTCCTGAAAAATTATCAGGGATAATTACGAAAAAGTACCTTTTAAAATGACAAAAAAACCCTTAACTTGTCTGTTTGTTGCAATCCGCATAAAATGACAAGTGTTACCCTTACAATTATGAAATTTAAGGATATGGAAATTGTGTATCTTTTTGTTCTTCAATTATTGTTTTAAAATTTAATTTTCCAGGGGTAAAAATATCATTTTGAAACAAATTTATACAAAGTGTAACAACAGGACAAGTTAAGGGCACTTTTTTGCTATTACCAAAGAAGAGGGCTACTAATTGTAAAAAGTGGATACCTCAGTACTTTTTTTTACAGTTATCCCAAATTATTATTACATCATTATGTCTAGGTTCCCGATTTCATATTTATCTATGTTATTGATAATTTCAGGTTTTAGAAATGTGATTTGCTGGCCTAATTAGTCTTCTTTAAGTTCATAGCAGGTCCAAAATATTGTATTTTTGTGCTTATAATGGCATTTTCATAAATATCACCGTCCTTAGATGTTAATCTGCATAGTTAATTCATAGAAGAAGGTATAAACTCATAGAGATAGAGAACCTTAGATGTTAATCTGCATAGTTTTTTTTTGAAATGGGGTTAATCTGCATAGTTAATTCATAGAAGAAGGTATAAACTCATAGAGATAGAGAATAATCTGAAGCTTGGCTAAATTAGATAGATTACTTATGATTGAAGTTGTGACAGTGACTATATTTGAGTCATGTTCTTCAATTTATATTTGTAGTTTGGGACTCGGATATTGAATATTTTGCTTCTGCAGGGTCAGTTCGATATATTATGCTTGTCCGGTTCCTACTTAGTTGCCGAAGAAGGCGGACCCCGCAACCGAACGGGCGGTGTTAGTGTCTCTCTTTCTGGTCCAGAAGGGCACGTCGTTGGTGGTGCGGTTGACATGCTTATCGCTTCAAGCCCAGTTCAGGTACACACTCTTGGTGTTTGCGCTCGACTTTTCAATTCTGAAAGGCAAAATCATCCTTTTTTGAGTTCGACGCGTTTTTTTATACAAGGATAATCTCACAAAAATACCATAAACTTGTCACATTTGTCAATTATACTTGACTTAAGATTTCCTCACCTAACTACATTAAACTTTCAAATGTTCTCACTATTCTAAATTTTATAGTAAATGACAAAAATATCCCTCTAACAATGACTTTTAGTGTAGTTTAGGTGCACACCATGCTTGTTTGTGCTCAAGTATTTTGAAGGGCAAAATCATAATTTTGTACATGTGTGGCCCGTTTTTATTTAGGGTTAATTGTCAAAAACTACTCTAAAGTATTGTCCACAAACGAAAAACTATCTAAAGTATTGTCCACAAACGAAAAACTATCTAAAGTTTTGTCCATGCTTTTAGGCTATATTAAAGTGATGAATGTTCATAACGAATGGCATGGGCAGTTCTTCGCGGATTCAATAGATTTGTGGGTAATACATATCCATTCTAAAGTTGTATGGGCAATACTTTAGTGTAGTTTTTTACAATTAACATGTTATGTTTCTAATGGAAGTCGGTGGACAAAACGTTTTTCGTTTGTGGACAATACTTGGGGGTAGTTTTTGACAATTAACTCTTTTATATATACATGTAGCTACATGTTTTTATCTATACATGTAGTCATTTGCAATTAACCCTTTCCAACACAGGTGGTGTTGTGCACATTCGTATACGGCAATGCCAAGAACAAAACCAAACAACTCGTCGAGCCCAACAGTGAAAAGAGCTCGGAGCCTCAGCCCGCTAAACCGGATTCACCTACACCAGCCCAAAACTTCACTCACTCTGCGATGAACGCTTGGTCGGGCTTGCAATCAGGCGATCAGAGGGGCCCACACGCCGGTATTGACTTGACGCGTGGATGATGAGTTACGGTACATACGTGTTTCGTTGTAAATGTACTGAAATCGAGTTTCGGAAGCCTGTGCTAACAGTTGAAGGTCTGGAGTTAGTAACTACGAAAAATCTTTAGAAACAATTGATCCAATGTAAACTAATTATTCTTAGCAGAAGACAAGGTTAAGGTCTGTGTCTAGATTGTGTTTGTCTCTTCTCTCTAGTATGTGCAAAATTATAGACAATGTGATGATGATTTCTTAGTTGGATGACCTTATTCTAGTCAACCCATTTTCATGTTCTGCTTTTTGTTTCTGAAGGGTAAGGGTATTTTTGTCATTTCACATGCAAAACCAAAATTTTAACATACGGAACCGTTTTTTTATCAGCGAAAAAGTTTATAAATAATGTAAAAGTTACGGATCAAAAACCCAAAATCTAAAAAGAACATTGAAAAGAGGACAATCGAATAACCTTAAGGGGCTAGACACTTTGTCGCTCTAGTGAGGACTCAATGTTGCTTCAACTTTCTTGAAGCCTTCGTTGTCACCCGTCCTAATAGCGGACTCCCAAACTTTCAGCGAATCTCGCCAGTATATGAGTGATACTCTCACCGTTCATCCATCAAATCAGCGGCGAAGAAAATTCAGAAAAAGCATCCTGAGGGGGCACCTTGCCACTGTCGATCTAGAGCGGCTTAAGGGACTGATCAGAGAGAGGAATGATAGCTTGAAGCGGCTACAACGAGGCAAACCCTGAGGGGGAGGGCAACCAAACCATTAACCTGAAGAAAAATGCGATGAACGACCTGCAAGTGGAACGAGGACACTATTGAGACCAACGTACAACTCCATAGCAGAGGTCAAGTCATCGGCGAAATCCAACTCCACATGGCGGAAGCCCCAGCAGGTAACTTGTCTTTATTTCATAGTAGGTTATCATTTACTTTTTGGTACTAGTAGCTAAAATCAGTGAAACTAACAGAAGAACACTTGATCCAACATTCTTTACTGTTCTGTTTTTGGTTTTAATTAGTTAAATATTCCCTTAAATTTTTATCCTGTTATAAACGATATTTGGTAACTAAATAAAACCAAAATACATGATACCTTGTATCATTTTGTTCATTAATAATTTTGACTCCTACAGTAAATTTAGACTAAAAAAATTCAGCAAAAACAAAATTAAGGCCTTAAATATATTAAATAATAACCTATAGAACAACAACCAGAAGCAATTACTTATAGAAATGGAGGCTTATATTATCACATGAACTATATCATCAGAAGATACACAAGGAAAAAAAACATCCAACTTCAGCAAACACACTTAAACAAAAACATCTTCATCAACATGAAGATGCTTTATTTATCGTAAACAGAAGATGCTTATTTATTGTAATATCCATACTCATATGCTGGTATTTTTCATGTAGCAACTTCAAGTCCTCATGCAATCCCCAGCAACTTCTTTACATCCTTCTGCAGAAGATCAAAATCACAACACAACTGAGTCACAAATTCGACAAAAAAACAACTCTTGATATCGTGTTAAAACTTATCCAGAAACAAACGAGTTTATATCAACTCTGATATCAGATTAAACTTACTCTAACCAAAGGCTTAAGCAAATAAAAGACTCGGTTTGTTGCAACTTGTACCGATTTCACCCTCACGATTCATGTTTAAGGAATAGTAAGTGAAACACAAAATATCCATATTTTCTTGTCCTTACATTTTCTTCCATACAAAAAATAAGAAACTCAAGGATATGGAAATTTGGATCTCCTGAATTTAATTTCTTAGGGTAAAATCATTACTTTGCAAAGTATGACAAAAGGACACGTTCAGAAAACTTGAAACTTTTATGTAACTATCAAAGAAGAGGGGTACAATTTGCAAAAAAAGTGAACACCTCGGGGTACTTTTTTACTATCAATGATTTGGATGGATTTTTATTTTACCTCAATACTAAGAGGAGAAGTGGTAGGAGCATAACGATCCACAACTTCACCATCTTTGTTCACCAAGAACTTGGCAAAGTTCCACTTGATACTGTCTCCAAAGAGCCCTCCCTTGCTTGATTTCAAGAACTTGTACAGTGGAGCAGCACTATCTCCATTCACATCAACCTAGACAAGAATCATAGTTCAATGACCGGACACATCCAAAAAAACGATAGTGTATCGAAGAATCATGGCTGGTTCTTGACCGAACCAAGAGAGTTTGAAGCGAGTTTTGGGTCGAGCTTTACCTTGTCAAAGATGGGATATTCGGCTTTGAAGCGAGTACAAGCAAATTCTACTATCTCCTCATTACTACCCGGCTCCTGAGCTCCAAACTGATTGCATGGGAATGCCAAAATCTCCAACCCTGCATCAATTTGGAACAAATTTGAACCTACTTCTAGAAACTTATGGACAAGAACCAAAAAGTGTGTCCTGGAACGAAGGTCAATCTTGAAATATCTATGGTATCCTAAGTTTTTCTCTTGTTTTCAGACAATGATGTTCTTACCAACATTCATAAACTAGAAAACTACAACAATATAAGGTATATACATTTTTGTACCATCAACTTACTGAGAAAGAAAATAGCTAACCTTGGTTTTTGTACTTCTCATAAATCTGACTCAGCTCAGTGTAGTTCGAATTAGTCAAGCCACTGCATTAGAAATTGAAGGTTAAGTAACAATCCGACTCATTACACGAGTAAGTGAGAAGATAAACATGGTTACGAGCTAGCTTGACATGCATATCATATTGGAACGATATAAACATTCCCCCTTGATAATATTGGAATCGATATAAACACACTAGTCCTTGGGAGGGAAGATTCATTTATTCTGAGGGGATTGTTCCCATTCTGTATAGTCTAGGCAAATTTTCTAGTCTACAAATAGGAAAACTTCGAGAAAGCGGGGAAATCCTACTCTAGCCTAGCCTAATCCCTAGCCTAACCTTCACCCGAGCCTGCTTCCAAGCAGATGTGCCCACTAGGGTTCAAACCTCTCACCTCAAAGAGGCGAGGGGTCTCTGACCACCAGGTCAACCCAAGTGGTGGAAAACTTCCATTCTTCCCGACAAGACAGGAACTTTCCAGTCTAGATACTTAGAGAATGTGATACAAAACCAGAGGACAAACTAGCTTGAAACATGATTTGTATAACACTAAACCAAAGTCATTTCAACAAGCATCAAATAGTGAGTAGACAAAGACAAACAAGAGATTAGTTACGAACACATACCATTGTGATGCAACATTGACAATCAAGAGGACCTTCCCTTTGTACTGGCCAAGATCAACATCATTTCCTTTAGCATCCTGAAATTAATTGAACACACACTTCACATCTGAACAACAGTAATTTTCGTAGACAATGCTTCAAATTAAGCCATCAACAATACACACATTCATACAGCATTTTCAAAGAGCAATTTTCTCTCTTCACCCTCTCATTTTCCTAAGAACCAAACAAGGCTTCCATGGAAATAAGTTTAATTTTAGCTTCACATAAATATTTAACGAAACAAGCAAAAACCCAATTCTTCTTCAAATTAAGCCATTAACAATAAACAGTCATAAACCATTTCCAAGGAGCTATTTTTCCTCTTTCCCCTCATTTTCCTAAGAACCAAACAGGGCTTCCTTGGCAATAAGTTCCATTTTAACTTCACAAAAACCCAATTCTTCGAATTAAGCCATTAACAACACACACTCATAAACCATTTTGAAGGAGCTATTTTCCACTTACCCCTTCATTTTCCTAAGAACCAAACAGTGCTTACTTGGCAATAAGTTCCATTTAGCTTCACAAAAACCCAATTCTTCAAATTAAGCCATAAACAGTACACATCCATAAACCATTTCCAATGAGCTATTTTCCCTCTTTTCCCTCATTTTCCTAAGAATCAAACAGGGCTTTCTTGGCAAAAAGTTCTATTTCAGCTTCACAAAACCCCAATTCTTCAAATTAAGCCATTAACAATACACACCCATAAACCATTTCCAATGAGCTATTTTCCCTCTTTGCCCTCATTTTCCTAAGAACCAAACAGGGTTTCATCGACGATAAATTTTACTTCACCTCCACATACAAATTGAACCAAACAAGCAAGAACCCAATTCCCAATTCCCAACTCGCAAACCCAAATCATAAAAATCGAAAAAGGAATCAAACAAACGATTAGAACCCAGTAAAATCAAACCTTAACAGTGAAGTCGTAGATCGACGTCGCGCTAGATTGTCCGGCCATTGCACGATCCGATCTCAAAGCAAACGGCTTTACTGAAGAACACAACGGCCCGATTCCGATCGACGGAGAAATCGCCGGAATTCGCGAAAAGGAGAAAAGGGTCCGCTTCGATGGGAAGTATTTTCCGGAGAAACGAGAGGCAGATACGGCGGCGACGGGGAGGTTTCTGACGGCGAGAGCGCGAACTGAAGAACAGAGCATTGAAGATTCAGAAGATATATAGAGGCTTCGATTTTGGGCTTTTAGCTGCAGAAGATATATACCAGAGTGAAGATGCTTGTCCGCGTGGCTTATCGGTGACCACGTGTCGGCTCCAGAGTGATCCAAATGTACGGCTCAGATTTCTTCTTCGTTGGATTTGTCATAGATTTGATTATTGAACGGTGGTGATGTGGTACTTCACCGGATGTGACGTGGGGACTCGAGTGAACTTGAAGAATGTTCTAAAGTTAAATGGTTTTGTGATTTTTTTTGTTTATTTTTCTAGTTCTAGTTTAATTCAATTTTGAAGTTAAATTTCAAAACAACAATGTTATGATTTGATTTTGATTAAATAATTTTATTGTACTAAAGATCATATAGTATAATAAATCGGAGAGTACATTAAGAAGAATCGTTTTGACAACATACAAATAAAGTAAGAACAAACTTCATCAATAATTGACGGGAGAATTTCGCTTGATGTTTAACAAACCAAAATTATACTCCTCGAGACAAGATAAATAGACAAAAAACCATGAGTAATGAGTCTCATGCAATAAGAGAACGAGCAATGTGCCTATAACAACTTCATCACTAAAAGTGTGTGTGTGTGATCCACAGAATTGAGGCTCATTTGGGACTCCCCAGGACCGTTGTACCTCCCCAGAAAGGGTATCGCATCCATCTCCGTCGATCCGGATAACGATAAATGCGGATGGAGCTATATTTGCTGATACGACCCATATAAGATGAGGCTGGATCTGTAGATCTGACCAAGGCTATGTACTAGAAAGCCGAAGGGGTACAGTTCAGGGTCACTTAGGAGCAGAATTTGCCGAATCACAAGCCATCTTGCATGCCCTTTAGTGGGCTGGTGATCATGATCGGTCAAGGGTGCTGGGGCGGAGAGATGCACAATACGCGGTGCACATGATCCAGGGGAATACCCTTCCATTATCCCCTCTGGGTTAGCTCATTGAAGAGTGTATGTCCATATTACTTTCTCTCGAAGATGTTAAAGTCTAGTATATTTTTAGGACAACGAACGACTCCCTGATTAACTCGGGAGGCCCGTTTTGTGTATGTCCAATCATGATCTGAATTTTTTACTCGAAATATACTTGATTGTATTTTGAAACAATTCAAATAATAAATCTACAATCTCTTTAAAAAAAAGTCACATACTAAGTTATGGGAACTTTTTCTTTCTTTTCAAAATAGCTATAGGAACTCTTATTCATCATTATATAAGCAAAAACATCACATCCTAAAGGCACACTAAAATGCCAATAAAGACATCAACCAATTATCGGTTTGATGTTCATGTAGAAAATTAACTTCAATAATAACATTAAAATTGTCAAAACAATTGTTCAAAGCATACAATCCGTCCTCGCCGGCAGCCGCCGGAAGAAGTTGACGGGCACCGACGGCAGGCGGTGCCGGAACCTCGGGTGCCGCATCGAATAAAACCCCGCCAGCGCCGCCACCACCTGGAACGGCGTCACGTACATCACAAGCGCCGCCACAAGACAAAACGTGACGAACAAGCTAGTAGCCCTCGGATCCCTCCAGCTCAGCAAAGCATGTACCCTCTCCCCCTGCGTCGCCACGTCACCAACCACCGTCTGGATCCTGCCGGCGACGCTCCTCAGGCGGTCGTACCTCATCCTCACCAGCTCCGGGCTCCGGCTCGTCGGGAAAGTGTCGAACTCCTCGTCGAGCTCGTCGGGGTGCACCGCCTCCGCCTGAGAGATCCTGGTGTTCATGTGGGGAGGGTATCTTGGCCGGTACCGGAAGTTCCATACTCCGATGAGGAACATGTAGAGGAACATTGTGGGGAGGATTAGCTCCGGGAAGCATACTAGCATTAGGAAGAGGACGTGGACTAGGACGGTGGTGATCGGGTTTTTCCACAGGCAGATGTCGGTGAACCACCGCCCCACGGCGAAAACTCCCCCGAAAACCGTCATTAGTCGGAAGAAGTTCGCCTTGCTCCGCCGCATGCTCCAGAGATGGGAGTCCACGTCCGACATGTACTCAACTACCTGTTAATAAATTCACATCAGGAAAATATTAGAATTATGAGCGGTTTGTATAGTCACAATTCCGTTCAATTATTAACAAGATCAACTTTTAATTGTGGAAATCTAACCAAGTTATTTGTGAATTATCTTCAAATAAGACCTTTTTATTAACTAATCTTAAAATTGGAATTCTTTACAAAAAAAATGAATTTCGGTTTTATCTCTAATGAATATCTGGTCCGATGATCAGATATTTTCATTACAGATAAAAACGTAATTTCATATAAAAGAAGTAAAAGGTCTATTGCAAGAAAGATTCAAGGTTGTTTTACAAATTTATACAAATCTGACACAATATAAGTGACTCATACCTCTTTCCTTAACCGTGGATCATGTTAAGTAATCTTAAAATTGGAGTTTTTTTTTACGAAGTTAAATTTCGGTTTTAAACCTAATGAAAATATTCTATCAGATGGGTCTTATCCGATCAAATATTTTCATCAAAGATAAAATCATAATTTCATAAAAAATGAAGATATGTTGCAAAAAAGATTCAAAGCTATTTTTACAGATTTATACAAACCCGACACGATGTAATTGACACGTACCTCTTTTCTTAAAGGCGGCTCGGCCCGGCCCAACCGGGTGGCTACGATGTTGACGGCTTGGTGACGTAACATATCGAGCTGCATGACGCTGAAAGGCCTCACGTAGTGCATTTTGGGCAACAAAGGCTTTGAGTATTTGTACATCATGTTCACAAAGGAAACGCACGTGAACCGTATCGCAAGGTGAACCTCTCCCATTTTTTTGACTCCGGTTGGGTGAAGAACCAGCAACGGGTACGAATGAGTGTAGATCCGGCCCGTTTCTAGTGTCGAGATCCGAATCCGGACCTTTCCGATCTTGAGATCCTTACCGCCTTTTTCCCCGAGCTGCCCGTTATCGAATACCCCGACGGTTAAGACTGTGGCCGGGTCGAAAACCTCCCAAGTGTATTGTTCGTTGTACTTCGGGTTTAGGTTATCCACTAGGGTTCGGGTCCTGACCCATTTCCGACCATACTTTGCTACGCAGTACGTGTCTGAGGTTCCTCTCCCGTCGCGTGTTTTCATCGGGTGGAGCCCGACGGCGTTAAGGACACCGAGCTCGAGAATCCCGATCGGCGGCCGCCACAACGGCCTAGCCGACGGTCGGAGGTCGCTACTGTAGTGTGTCGACTCGTCGAGAACATGGTAACCTCCTTCCAGGCAGACCCGGAGATGGATCCGGCTCGAGAACTTCTCGCGCTTGATCTGATCAACATCTACGGCCACGAGCTTCTCAAGATTAAACCAACGCGAATGGATCATTCGATCGTCAGCACGCTTCTCCACCGAATTCAACGGTATGATCACCCTCCCAATAATCTCATCCTTCCCTGGCCCAACCCGGTCCTCGACCGTCACAATCAAATGATCCTCAAACGGCTCGGCCGCCACCAGCATCAAATCCTCATTCCAGAACGGGCTAAAATTCCGAGACTGAACCGGTTTAGTCTTCAGCACCTGGTTACCGATCTGAACCCGGGCGTACGCGTCCGGGAACCGGTTCTTCTCCGTCGGGATCAAATCCTGCGCCTCCACGATATTAACCCGCACGTACCACAACGGCGGCGCATGGTACACCTTCGACCGGATCATCGTCGAGGCGGCCGGGGTACTATCGACCGGCGTGGCCGCGTCGGAATGCCAGGCGTCCGAGAAGGCCTCGTCGGCTTGTGTACCGATCCATACCGCTAACATAAGCTCCCCTTTTATCTTCTCCCCGTTCTTGTTCTCCAGCCGGTACCACTCCGGCGCCAGGGGGCTGTCCGGCGGGACCCGGAGCGGTACCTCGTTGATGTCGAATCGGACGATTCCGACGAAATCGTCCTTGATCAAATCCTTATCCTTGACGACGACTTGGAGCACCGAAGCTTGCATACGTTCCTTGGAGAAGGCGAAGACTTGCTTCCACTCTGGGTTTTGATTTTTCTCATAATGCTTAGTGATTCCTCTGTAATTTCCGATTCGGACTTCAACGAAGGGATCGATACTTCCGGTGAGATCCATCGCCGGAAGCTCCCGAGCTTTCATGACTCTTACATATAAGAAGTGCATCTTCTCGACGAGATCGTAAGTGCTCGCCGTTTTGTCCTTGTGAAGTACTTTGCCTCCGACGACTCTGCCTCCTCCGAGGAAAGGGCTTGTTTCTTTGAGGGCGTAATCGACCGGTTGGGCCGAGGAGGCCGAGTGCATCCGGACCAGCTGAGCCGGTTGTGCCGGTCCGGGTTTCATAGCCATGTGATGCCCGACCGGATCGGCCGGGTGATGCTGGTGGAGGTGCTCGTGGTGCTGATGCTCCTCGTGATGATGATGATGATGATCATGATCGTGATGGTCGTGGTGCATCGGGTTCGGGAGGTGTCGGAAGCTGTGCCTGGCCTCGTTCTTCTGATCCCGTAACGGGCCAGACACGCCTTCGGTTAAAACCGGACCGTTATCCATCTGAACCGTCTCAGCCGGAACCGGCATGGACGACTTTATAGACATGTCGTTCGTGACGTACACCTTCAGCCCCAGCTCGCCTCTGACCCTCGAGAAAATCCCCCGTCGTTCCAGCGGGTAATGCAGGACGACCGCGTCAGAGTGAGGGACGAACGAGTTCCCCGTCAGCGAGACCTTCCCCAAAAAAGCCCTCGAATTCGTGGACTTGACGTTGTTGTAGACATAGGCATCGAGCGTGAGGTAGTGAAGATTCGAGGGATCAGATATGTTGAAGTAGAAGCTCTCGTTCCAAACCGGGTTCAAATCCTTCTCCTTGATCGTGGACCGGAACTTCTGGCCGTCGAAGAAGAGCTCGACGTACGCGCTCGACGATCCTAGACCGTCTTTGGGCAAGAGGTTGTGTGCTCCGACCACATCAACCCCTAGCTTAAGGTTGTTCATCATCTGACCAACTCAGCCTCGTACCTTAAACAAAACGAAACAACATATACTCAGTTACAATGATCATCAACATGTCCTAAACAGACAGGTTCATAACTACACAAGTACTTACTTATTGTCCGAACAGAACAGCCTAAGATAAAACAAAGAGTTGTGTCCTAAGATCTTATTTTTTCTGCAAATCGCAATCATCAATTGAAGTCAAAGTTGCTTGCTTAGAGCCCTCAAAAGTGTTTTTTAAGGTCAATATTGGGACAGATCCACGTGCTAATCTAGATTCGGACACAATTATCAAAAATACATGTGTTGGAGTTGAAGATCCTTAAAGTACGCTACGGACACATGGTCTGAAGAACTGAATCTGTGTAATAAAAAAAAGGAGGGCTCCAATCTTCATGCTGATTTCGGTTGCTTCACTAACACTAAACTAATAGATATTATTAAAAAAATAGATATTATAGTAAAACCTAAACATAATAATAATGAGGTAATTATTTACATTCTTACAATTTTTTTAATATAAATGCAAGTGTCATGAACTCGTTTTTTCTTGTATGTTGTATAAATTAATTTTAAGATGACAAATTTTCATCGTTAAAAATAATAATTTGTATTTATTATTTTTTCTTTTTTTTGGATGCACATAGAGAATAAAATTAAGAGAGATATTATTTTGTTATTTATTTATTATTTTTAAATGATAAAATCGTTATTTTAAAACAAAATCACACGATACAACAAAAGACACAAAAAAAATATACAGATGATCACAATTACAAATTTATTTTTTGCAATCATTTGTAAAATATACAAGAAAATTTGTCTTCCTTTTCCTTCAGCTTTCTCAGTACCCAAACAGATGTTAACAATTCCAAATTAGAAATCTTCATCACACATTCACACCAAAAACAGAAGCACAAAATTGAAAGAAAAAAAAACACAAACAGCACAACAATATAACACTTATTTCACAAGTTAATGATCAATAACCAACAGGAAAAAAATTAAATTTTAAAAATGAGTTGCACTGAAACAGAAGAACAAACCCAGAAAAAAAAATCAGTTTTTGCAGAAATGGTAAGCAGAACAGATCAGAACAAGGTTGTGAAGAAGAAGAGATGAATCAATAAAGGAACATATATATGTACTAGGTTGAGGAGAAAAAATCACCTGGTAATAAATTTGAGCTGTCCGAAGAAAATTAGATATTGAGCATTTTTGAGCAAATGAAGAAGATGAAGATGTTCTTCAATGGAGACTTCTATTGGAGAGCAAGGAGTGGAGTGAAGTTGGGTGGTGTGTTTTGAAGACAAAATATATGATCCTGTGTGCTAGAGTTTATAGTAACACTGTGGGCCCTTACACTGATTGATTATAGTATAAGATTCACACAATTAATATTTTACAAATGAGGTGTTGATATTTGGGGTGTGCAACAGTCAATTTTGTATCATTTTAAACCCGAAGTTCGGTATTAGGCAAGGGCGGAATCAGAAAAAAAGTTCAGGGGTAGCCAAGGTATAAACAAAAAAATCTCAGGATGTTTTCGTGGTGATTCGAACTCATGTTCTTTTGTAAATATCCAAAATCCCAAGATGTTCCCGTGGTGAATCTATATACTAGGGTGTTCCATGGAACACGCTAAAGTCTATATGGTTCCGCCCCTGATATTAAGTCTGGTTTTCGAACAGAAAAAGAATGGAAAACGACGATTATATCTGGACAAAAACCAAAAAATATAAATGAAATATCAATTTTTTTACTCATTTAATATTTTTAAAATTAAATAAATATGATTGTATTTTATTAAAAAGGGATTATTGTTCAAAAATAGGTTGAAAAAATAAAACGGACTTGATAAAAACATAGGTTTAACATAGAAAAATGAGATTAACAAAAAAATTATCGATTTCAAGCCCAACTTAAAAGATGATCAATTTTTGATCCACAAAAATTGACTAAAATCACTGTTTTTTGTTCGATTTAAAGATTTTTTGTTTGTTTGGCCCTAATCAATATTGTGCATATACAATCCAAAACAAGTGCTAAGTCTTCTATTATGATGCAAATTAAATTGCTAACCTTAGCATGGATTGTCATAATTTTATTTTTATAAAATATACATATTTTATTAATAATAAATATTAAGGCATGGTGTAACATTACTTTAATTAAATAGTTCAGATATTTAAGAGGAATGGGCTCAACATGTGAAGGTAGCATTGGATTATTCAGTTGAATTCAGAAATGATATATTTATGATACAAATTAAATGAATCTGAAATTGGAGCCATAACGTGTCATTGACTGAATGGGCCACGACGGCAGCTGATAGATCCTCACATTATGTACCATGGACCATACCGCACGAGAACAGAACTCCTATTTATTACAGATCCAATGCCCATTGGGCCTGGAGATACGGTCTCCGACGGACGAGGGCCTCGATCACGTGGGCCCATGTGACTCTTGGATTGATCGAAGATCAAATCAACGGTATTTAAGCATGTACAACATAAATGCTCGGATTAAGAGTTCGGGTGTTAAATCAATAAAATTATGGTTATTAGCCCCTTAAATTAATAGTGTTCTACAGTGATGAGGATCAAATAGGGCTCGGGTTGGGGCTCAGGTTGTGAGTGGATCAATCCTATTTACTTTAAATCAAATTTTATGTATTAAAAAACGAAAAACTACGAGTCGTGGCGTGAGGAACTGGCGCGCGAACAGCGATCCACGAACCAGCGAATCGAAATAACCGTTCGTGACCACAAATATTACGCTCCACAACATGCGGCCCGTGACCCGCGAACCGTTAAATCAAAAGTCCCTGGTTCGGTTCGTGTAGTGCTGGTGGGTAGTGTTCTACGACTCGATTCAAACGACCCGTGATACCGGAGTACGAGTCACTCGTCGCATACCAGACCGCGTTTTAGAGATTCACGGATCGCATAACCGAGGCTTCACACTGCATCGACCCGCGACTCGGAAACCATTCCCGATATAGTTCGACCGAATGTACATACTCTTAAAATAAAGCGCCCTTTTTAAGTAGTTGACATTTATATCTTTGACCTTTTGGCATCTTCTTCCTCGGCTTGCGTTCGCAATGACGATAGCGACCGTCTCGAACAATATGGTCACGGCTCTTTGTGGCTCTAATTCAGAGGCACCGATTGAAATTGAGCTTAAATTGATTTGGGTGGATCATAGCAATCACCTAAACATCACAGATCGAAGAAGAAGACCCAGAAACGATGCTGAAAGTTTTCGTAGATCGCTTGTCCCAGCCTTCTCGGGCCATTATCATCTTCTGCAAGTACTTGATTCTCTCTCAATTCCAGTTAATTTTTGGTTGATTATGTGAAATTGAAGGTTATTTGGTGCTGATTTTTTGTTGGTTTTATTTGAAGGGCTAATGGGATTGAGTTTGAGGAAGTCAAGGTTGATTTATCCAAACGTGAACAACTGTCTCCTGAATTTAAAGGTATATATAGTTGTTTATGAACTGGGTTTAGCTCAAGGTTCGATTTTTTCTCATGGGTTGGCTTTGGATATGTTTGTTAGGTTTGTGGCATGTCTCAAAAAGCCAATTTCTTAGAAAAATGAATGAACACTGAGATGATGATTAGGACACTGATTAGGTTTTGGTAATTTAGCAGACTTCAGTGAATCAGTGGTAAGTTTGAAACTGTGATCTTGAAGATAACCCGATTGGAGTAGCTTGACAAGGAAGTGAATTTGAAATTTGATGTTTCTCTGTTCTCAAATCATTTGGGTTCTTGCAGATGAGCGGTTATCAGTAACCCACTGTTACCTTTCGTTATTAATCAATAAAACCGGATTGACATAGAACAGGTGATGGTTTTATCAGGAACACACTGTCACCTTTCTCATTTATCAGTGTCTTTTTGGAACAAAATGACCCAAATCAGGGTGTTTTTGATGCTAAATGAGAGGTGAGAGTGTGTTACCGATAAACCCTCACCTATACAGTGTGCTTTTGAGAATCAAAGATCGTCAGGGGTGTGTTAGCGAAGTTACCCCTATATACTTTCATGATCCCAAAACAATAATGTCCCACTTTCGTAAAATGATGTCAATTTCATTTTTAGGTGGTGAATTAGTCACAATCTCATAGACTATCAATGGTATTTCCTCATAAGTTAGTTATAACGACTTTGAGTGGTGTGTACATGAGAGCACATGAGGGTAAGAGTGGAAAGTCAAAAGCTAAAGAACGAATACATAATTATAATAAACAATCAAATGGGACTCTTATATTGGGACTGAGTAATTAGGAAAACAAATTGGATTTTGAGTAAAACCATAAACCAGATTTGTTGGTATATATATGATTGTGTATTGATCTCGTTGATGTGCTCTCTCAGATGTTAACCCGATGAAGAAAGTTCCAGCTATCACTGATGGAAGCTTTAATCTGTTTGAGAGGTATCCGATTAACTTATTTAAGTATACGTTTCTTCTGTCTTTCCTAGCTATGAGTCAGAGGTAGCATTTTGTTTATACTGATAATGCTTTTAAGGGAGGCTAGTGTCTCTAATTTGTTGTTTATTGCAGTCATGCGATCTTGATCTATCTGGCTTCTGCATATCCCGGTGTAGCCGACAACTGGTAAATCGAGTGTACACTCTATTTTACATCTATAATCATCTTGAAATGTGTGATGGTGAAACACCCGTCTTATGTAAGACCTGAACATGTGTTACTATGCACAGATTATTATGTCAGTTAGATTCACATGCACTCCGTCATGTAAGCCAAAATGAGTCTCTCCAGCCTTCTTTTTAGTTAGTTAATTAGGCATGTGTTATTATTAATATGGATAATCGCACAAAAGTACACTAATCTTGTCACTTGTCTCACTTAACTACAGTCTTTTAAGTATTCTCACCCAACTGCACTAAACTTCCAAATTTTCTCACTTTACTATGTTTTGGTAATAAATGACAAAAGTACCTATGTAACATTTTGGGGAGCTTGAGCAAAATTTACTGTAGTAGTGTCATTTAAAAAAAAAGTGAAAATTAATGAAGGGTATTTGTGTCCTTAATTACATAATAGAGTAAAGGGAGAAGATAGGTTCAGTGTAGTTATATGAGTAATGTGACAAGGTTAGTGTAATTGTGTGAGATAGACTCTTATTAATATTCTTTTAAGTTAGTTATAATAACTTTAAGGACTACATGAGAGTAAAGGATGAAAAGTCAAACCACTAAAATTTGAGTTCTTAATTCTTGCAAATAGTCAAATGTGAAACTTAAGGAGTACTTAGTTTCAGGATTAGTTGTAAGTCAAGAGTTTATTGAACTACTTTATTATGATCATGCTTTAAGGTACCCGTCTGATCTCAAGAAGAGAGCTAAAATCCACTCGGTGTTGGATTGGCATCACTCGAATGTACGCGCCGGAGCAGGTAAATACTAAGGGTGGGTGGGGTGAAAATTTTGGATTCTTCGTTTTTTATCTAAAACTTCAAGGGTATAATCATCATTTTGAAACTAATTGATACATAATGTGTTTTTTTCCTTCTCAGAAATTGTTTTGTTGGTAACACATACACCTTAATATCAATTTTCCCGTTATAATGTCTAATTTCTTGTTCGACGATTTCAGCTCCGTTTGTGGTACATACTACACTGGCGCCTCTGTTGGGCATTCCCCAGAGCCCACAAGCTGCTGCAGAGGCTGAGAAGCTTTTGTGCAAGTCCTTGTCGTTCATCGAGTCCTATTGGCTCAATGATGGGGAATTCTTAACAGGAGGATCTCAACCGTCCATTGCAGATCTCAGTTTGGTGTGTGAACTCATGCAATTAGAGGTAAGCAGAGTTTTATTTATTTTATTTTTTTATCAATGCAAATAAGAATAATCTCACAGAAGTACACCATACTTGTCACTGAACTACAGTAAGCTTTTAATTTTTCTAACATTACTCTATTTTAGTGGTAAATGACAAAAAATAACCCTATAACAACTGAGGAAACTAATTTGGAACCTAAATCGTTCTGAATTCAGTGTAGCTGAAAGAGAAACGTGACTAGATTAGTGTGTTTTTCTGAGATCATCCCATGCAAATACCAAAGTTTCTTGCATAATTGTGATTACTTTTTTCCATTAGCTTGTGCCTGATGAGGACCGTGAACGAATCCTTGGACCGTACAAGAAAGTTGGGAAGTGGATGGAAAGTACTAAGAAAGCGATAGCTCCTCACTTTGAGGAAGTGCATGAACTGCTCTTTGGACTCAAGGCAAAGCTTCGCGGACAGTGAAAGGAAAAATGTAAGATCTGTGAAGACTATGCAAGAGGTTGTAAGAACTGTACCGTTTATGTTTGTTGTGTAATCCGAGGATGTAAGAACTGTATTGTTTATGTTTGTGTGTAGTCCGAGGATGTAAGAACTGTGTTGTTTATGTTTGGTATGTAATCTGAACTTGGAACCTTGTTGTGATTATGTTCAAATAATGAGATCTTTAGGAAATTGTGCCCCTAGAAGGAACTATCATCTTGGGAGTTTCTCTTAATTGGGTTTTTGGTTGGTAGGTTGAAAGGTGGGTTGATGTTCAACATCTTTTGGAAGCCGTCTAGTTGATATGTGTTGTCCGGGTTGACTTCCTCCAGCATGTAATCTTCGGCTTCCGGTGAAGACGCACGTTGAGTCTCTTCGTCAGAAATTTTTGATCGTATCTTTTGAGAGAGAAAGATGGTGTGGGTCGTAAACCACTAACGTGAGTCGCGGGTCGCGAACCATGACCCACGTTTAGTGAGTCGGAACAACAAAAGTCACATGTCAGCCTGTGTGACTTGCAGTTCCGACCCACTAAACAGTGGGTCGTGGATATGGGTCGCACGCTGTAAATGGTCCAACGGATCTAAAGCTCATTGGGGCCAAGGTGACTGACGTGACTTGTAGGGTCGACTGGGCAAGGCCCAATTAATGTTTAGGTTTGTAGCAGTCTTGTGCTGGTAGTGATGTGTGATAGTATATACTTGCTTTGTCCCACTCCCACATGAAATTGACATATGTTCGAGACATCTGGAATCGAATTTGCGGTTTACCTCCCAAAAAGCTTTAAGTAGTCGATGCCTCAAGAGTCTAGCATTTTAATACACTCCTAGGCCACACTAACCCAACAAATTTAACTACAATCAATACACACACCTAACCCTTGACGAACAGATATAGAATAAGTCTCTCTTCCGTCTTCATCGGTATTGGTGGGAGAATTCAATAAATACACACACTCAACCCCCTCTTCTTTCCTCCTCCTAATCACATAGAAGAGGGTCCTCGCTCATGGACCCAAGACTGCTTGAAGCTTGTATAAGTGGTGATCAACAGCAACTCGCACAAAACGACCCGTTGATTCTTGACAGGGCCGTCACTTGCAGCGGATAAACTCCATTGCACGTGGCCGTCATACGCGGCCACCCTGGCTTCGTCAGAGCACTCCTCGGCCTCAAACGGGAGCTGGCCTCCGAAAGGGACGCATCAGGTTGCGTCCCCCTTCACTTGGCTTCCGCCAAGGGGAGCGTAGAAATCGTGCGGGAGCTGATGAGTTCGGATACTGAGCTCTGTAGCGCCCGCGATCATGATGGGAGGACTCCACTCCACTTAGCCGTCATGAAAGGACGATTAGATGTGGTCAGAGAGTTTATTCGAGTTTGTCCCCAGTCGGCCTCAGAGAGGCTCGACCGGGGAGAGACGGTTTTTCACTTATCCATCAAGTACGGCCGTTTGGAGACCCTGAAGTTGTTGGTGGAACTACTCAAGGATCAATATCCGCAACTGCTTGTGGCTACCGATAATGAAGGCAACACTGTCTTGCAATTAGCTGAATTCTTGAAACAAATTCAGGTATTCATTTCAACTACTTATAAGTAGATAATGACAGGATGATGGTGCATCAATATAATAAAATAGACAAGTGATTGTATTAATGTGTTTGTTTTTGGATGATAAACACAAAATATCAAATTTCTAAATGAGAAAACTCCGGAAAACAATGGTCATTTAACTTCCTAGTTCAAATTGGAACTGTTGATTATTTTATCGTCCAGTAAACAACTGTACAGAAACGTAATATCCAAAAACCAACATTTACCGTCCCATTTAACAACAAACGTTTGTTACTTTTTTGTTAATGACAATAATGCCCTTACAATTATTCTCAAATTATAACAGTTCAACTTTTGTCTACAGTTATGATTTGAAAAAAATGAAAGTATAGTTTAGAGGGCAATTTCGACATTTTGAAGTGGCGGTTAACTGTCCGTTTAAAATTTTGACGGAAAATGTTGGTTTTTGCTAATTACTTTTCTGTACAGTTGTATCCTGGACGATAAAATAGTCAACAGTTCCAATTTGAAATAGGAAGTTAAATGACCGTTGTTTTCTGGAGTTTCCCCTTTCTGAATTGATAATAGTCTTGAACACTAAATAACTGAAGTAGAACTAATTTTTTCTTATACTAACAAATTAAAATATCTAATTAATAGAAAATAACATATTATAAAACAACATTAAAAAAATCTTATACATACTAAGAGAGGCGTGCCCCCTAAATCTTCTGTACCCCGACACAAGGTTTTAAAAATCGTTAGGCGTTAGTCGGAAGGTTAGGGATTTTGGGCGATTAATCCGAGACTAATCGAGTCGGCCAACAAGAAAATAACACCTAAACGGGGCTTGGTCGGGATTTTTAGAACATTACCCCGGTCAATACTACACTCGGACTCGCTCCCTCCTAAGTCTAAGCGAAAAAATAAGCGGGTTCGTAAAGAACGTCTTAAGCTTTTAAGGGCTCTCAATGACGGCCGCCCCTCTCGCTCCCTTCGCATGAAGTCTGAAGTTAAGCAAGCAGTGGCTCTTCGCAACTTTTTGGACCTTGCTTCCGCTTTAGGCGAGAAGTTCACTATCAAATAGTTTGATAGGGTCAGCTTTTTTCTCTTAGCCTCTTCGCTTTTTCTCTCTTTTCCCTCTTCTTCCCTTTTTGTAATGCTCCTTTGGAGTCTTTGCTCGGGTTGAATAAAATCGTTTTTTTTTGCTGATCAAAAAAAAATTATATAGTTATTAACTGTTTAGGTGGGTTTATGGCTCAAATAAAACAACAACCAAACTGTTAATCCATAAACCCGAAGTATATCTTAGAGTTTTTGTTGAACTAATAGGAACACAAGATCAAAACAACGGAAATAAATACAAGTTACTTGCTTGAAGCCATAAGAGATCACTTGATGATGATGAACACGGTTATAAATCTTCCAATGGAGTATACTTGCTCCATAGATTCTAACTATCAGATGGGGGTGAAAAGAAATAGAAGAGGAAGCCAAAAGGTTTCCAATTGCCAAGTATTTTTATTGGGGAGCACAACCTCTTATTTATAGATTATAGATGACCAATGTTTAGTTGACTAATTATTTGTAATTTCAATTCGGCCTCTCAACAAAAAGAAATTACAACTTGGTATCTACACTTTTAACTTTTCATGACACTTTTTTTTTACTAAAAGATGCAGTATTATTAATTAGGAAATGCAATTACAACTGAGTCCATCAGAGATTCTTTAGCCACGAAGAACAGACAAAGAACAATAATGTTCGATATTCTTTTCATAATATAACTGTCTATGACGGTATTGGAATGGGCGCCATATAGGCAAGGTAAAACTAAACTAAGGCGAAGCTGACTACGGCTGTTCAAAGTATTGCCAAAACGTTGCATGTTCTGTAGAGTACGACCGAACCTGCTATCATCCACTTCTAAGGGAAGCAGAGCTCTTCCCAGTGACCCCTCCCGAGCCTAGTCCCTAGAGCACTGAATCCCTTTCATTCCTTCACGCGGGAATGCTTTCCCGTCCTTTCTTGGTCATCTAGGGGTTCACCAGCAGACCCCGTTTCACTCCCCCAGCTCCTGCTCCAATCCCAGACCCAGATCCAGCTCCAAGTCCACTTCTATCTATGTGCCCAAGTAGGGCCGGAGTGTCAGGCTTCTAGCTATCAGATAGCTGGTCGGCCATCAGATTTTTCCAGCCCACATCCATCAAGCTGTTCTGGGTGACTCCTTAATGATACCTTCCATGACACCTTAATAATACTATGACACCTTAATGATACTTATTAGATACATATCTTAATTGATCATTTTTAAATATATAACCATACTAATAACATGTACACTGAATACATATTTACCCGCCAAAAGATTTTTAATCCAACAATATTATCAGAGTATCATATCAAGTTATATTAATACGAGTAGTATTCATGTTACTCCAAACTCAAATCTAACAACAAAAAACTATTCTTATCCATAATAAATCCACCGGTGAATAGTGTTCTTTTAAACCAGATTCAAGATATAGCAAACAATGTTTACTAACAGAAACGGACACATCCCCTCTCCACTTTCCACTTACAACTCACTAATTTTCATGTACAGGCAGTAAAATACTTGGTATCTTTAGAAGAAGTCAACGTAATTGGAAACACAACCCATACAGCGATCGAAGTCATGGACAAAAATCTAAGAGACTTCAATACATTTGAAATCGGGGAAACACCTACCCAAGCTCTAATAATCCGAGAAATAAGAGAGCTTCTTCAAGGTCGACCGCAAACGACCCCAAACTCCACGCACGCGGACTCCAGTGCAGGACATCGTCGACTGCAAACGACCCCAAACTCCGCGCACACGGACACCAATGTAAGACATATGAGGTTAGTATATCAACGAATACATAAATTCAAATAAATAATAGAAATTGTAAAACAAAATTAGAGATAGCATTTACCAAATCAGCTAACTTATGGATTAGGATTAAGGAAATTGGATGCATAATCGAGGCATGGTAATCCATTTTCTTAAGACACTTACTGTCTTGTATAGGCAACGGTATTTCAGGATATAACGACAAAATTAATAGTTAGCGAACTCAAAACCGTCAAGAAAATCACCATGAACATAGGAATAGAGAGAAAGCATGAAGGAAGACCATTTGAGAGATATTTTGATGTGTGTTAAAATAAGACTAACCGTTGAAGTGTAAGTCCCACATCGAAAATGTGTGGATAAATTAACCCCTTGATATGCATCTTGGTGCTTCCACCCATTAGTTTGAATTTTTGGGTTGGATATGGCTCTAACATGGTATCAGAGATGGTGTGTAAGTCACACATCGAAAGTGTGTGGATAAATTGACCCCTTGATGCTTCCACCCACTAATTCGAACTTTTGTGTTGGATAGGGCTTAAACACTAACGATGCGAGTGCGAATACTCATAGCTCTTTGAGAAGGTCAAACTTGAAAATTTACAGGGTGATAAATCCCATAAATTTCTCCTAAAACTATTTTTCAATCAATTTCAAAACTCACATTTAATTAGTCTTAAAGTTTGAATATAAATCAGAATTTTAACACGATATTAACTATCATATTTTTCATTTTCATCCAACAACCAGTATGCAGATTCTGGAGGAGAGGTGGCTTCGTCCCGCGACAGAGTACCTTACAAGTAAATACAAAACGGGCTGGATAACAGAAACGTTCGGGAACCTGATGGTGGTTGCAACTGTGATTGCCGGCATGTCTTTTCAAGCTGGACTGAGCCCGCCCGGAGGAGTTTGGCAGGCGGACACAGTAGACCGTCATAATTGTACTAGAACGGCCGTCCTCAAGGATGCAAAGGGGTTCAACGAATTCTGCTCGCGCAACGGTTGCGCCCTTCTGGCAGCTGTTGTTGTCGTATTGCTGCAATTCGGGGGATATCCCGTCAAGAACAAGCTTGGCACCTGGCTCTTGACATTTATCGCGTGGGCAACGTTGAATAACTTATTGGCGGCGTACGCATTTTCGACCGCTATGGTGGTGAAGCCTTGTAAAGAGGATAAAAGGTTGTTGCACAATAGTTATGCTTGGAGGTGGATGCTTTCATTTATTCTGATAATTCACTCTATGCACATTTGGCATTGGTTATTGTATGAAAGGATAAGGTCGCCGGGGGGATGTAGGAGACGAGTGGCTTACTTCGTTGGAGCTGGAGGTACGGGTGGCCTGGTTATGTTTCTCGTGCGTTTGACAGGATCAAAGTGATGGGTTGTACACCATCTTCGCTCTCGTTTCTATTTATTTGTTTGGGTTTCGTTAGTTGTATGCCTGGTACTCTACTTTAGGTTATACTCGTTCCCTTCGATTTAGGGATAACGTTGTTTTCAAACCTTTCTAAACGTTTCATTATCACATCCTAACCGAGGCAAACGTTTCGTTACAATTCCTAACTCAAAAGGTTTGTTTTTTACAATTTCTAACCCAAAGGTGGTACGATACTACAAAAAGTATTTGTTTTTTCGCAGTTAGGAATTGTAAAAAAATACCACCTTTGGATTAGGAATTGTAAAAAACAAACCCTTTGAGTTAGGAAATGTAACGAAACGTTTGCCTCGGTTAAGATGTGATAATGAAACGTTTGAAAAGATTTGGAAACAACGTTATCCCTTGGATTTACTTCCCTATTTTACTTTTTGTGGACAAAAATTATGTTTAACATTAATCGATTGTTGGATTTACCTTTGAGATAAGGGAGGTCTTGAGCTTGATTACGAGAAAATAATTGCGTTATTTGCAGGTATTTTGCGTTATTTGTAGGTGTTTTGAGCACGTTGTTGTACTGTTTGTGTGTATTAAGTTGTGTTGTTTACTCTATCCGAATATGGACATTTTTTTCTCCCTTTTCTCTTGATAAAACAGAAGAATCCTAGGTGGAATTTTCTTTGTTTGCTGTCGTCGACGATTCCCTTGGCCACCTGGCCTGGTGAGCCGTCCACAACCTCTCCTTTCTTTCTTTCTTCCTTCCTTTTGCCCTCTGTTCCGCGAACCCTTTGTTCCCTGGTGAAACAATGTCCTCCTGGTTGGTTCACGTCCTTTACATGGGTTTGTGGTGACTACTGGTTGGTCGACGAAGTCGTTCATCGTGGAAGGCTTGTTTGCGATGGCCGAGATCTAAATCTCTTGTTCTGCGCGAGTCCGTGTCCACCGGTTGTTCCGTTTCTCCTCCAGCCCTTCTTCTCGTTCTGCACTCTATCGTCGTCTACCTCCGACCTCACTTTGCGTCGCCTTCATTAGGCAGATCTGAGGCAGGGGAAGGTCGTGTTTCTCCGGGTCTTGATTGTTGAAGTTGATCCAAATTCAAGCTACATTGTGACTTGGTTACCAAGCAACTAATTTAAGGAATTGTCTTGACTTGATTAGAAAGTAACCAATATAGGAAATCTTATTATGTCTTGTTGTCAAAGTAACAGATATTAGGAAACTGAGTCTTAATTGTAGAGATTCTTTATTTCCCTAGTGTGTAAGAAGTATCTATACACCACCCTTATAAATACCACATGTAAGCCGCCATGAAGGAGTGTAAATCCCTGACGTTGCGTAAACACTCTCTATATACTGAAGTTTTGTTGGTCGGCGCCCGTGATTTTTTCCTCTCCGTTATTTGGAGGGGTTTTCCACGTTATATCGTTGTGTTCTCTGTGTTTTGGTTTTTGATCTATTTGGTTTTATTGCCTATCGTTTTATAACAAGTGGTATTAGAGCCGTGTTGCTCAATCTAGGTTTTCTGACGATATGACATCATGAAATTCAATCTACCGTTGCTGGACTACATCACACGATTTTCCCTGTGGCAAGTAAAGATGTGGGCCGTTCTAGCGCATCCTAACTTTGATGATGTGCTGGATGGATTCAACAAGAAGGATCCGAAGACGTGGACCAATGAGAAGAAGCGTAAAAATCTTAAGGCTCAATCTCCGATTCATCTTCATCTATCAAATAATATTTTGCAGGAACTACTGTTGGAGAAAACTACGGCAGTACTTAGTATTGTGGTTAGTTGGTTAGTTAAAACCGATAATTGACCAACAAGTATTTTGATAGGATTATCGAAAACCAGTACTTCGAGTTGGAGTAATGGTCAGCTAACCAACCATCGCCACCCTGACCCTACGAACTTTACTACAATCAATGCACACAACTAATTACCTAGCAGAACAAGTGTAAAATAAGTCGCTCTTATGTCTTCATCTGTATTGGTTGGATAACACAATCAATACACACACTTAACCCTAGCATATTGCATAAAACAGATCGGGGACTGTCGCGTCGTTGTTCCTGAAACAAAGAAGGAAAAAAATTATCATGGACACAAAATTGCTTGAAGCGTGTATGAGCGGTGATGAACAAGTCCTCCAGAAACTCATACGACACGACCCGCTGATTCTTGACAGGGCCGTCATCACTTGCTGCGAAGATCCACCATTACACGTGGCCGTCTTACGCGGCCACCTTAGCTTCGTGAAAGCACTCCTCGGCCTTCAGCGGGAGCTGGCCTCGGAAAGGGACGCATCAGGTTGCGTCCCGCTTCACTTGGCTTCCGCTAAGGGGAGTGTAGGACTCGTGCGGGAGCTGTTGAGTGCGGACGCTGAGCTCTGTCGTGCTCGCGACAATGATGGGAGGACTCCACTGCACTTAGCCGTCTTGAAAGGACGATCAGAGGTGGTGAGAGAGTTTATTCGAGTTTGTCCCAGATCGGCCTCGGAGAGGCTTGACAACGGAGAGACTGTTTTTCACTTGTCCATCAAGAATGGTAGTTTGGAGGCTCTGAAAGTGTTAGTGGATCTACTGTCGGATTATCGCCAACTGCTTGCGGCTACCGATGAGAAAGGCAACACTGTCTTGCACTGCGCTGCATTCTACAAACAAATTCAGGTATTTTATCGGGGATAAATATATTTTCTAGTCCTAAACTTTATTTTATTTTCACGACATAGATGTGTTTTACTTTTGATTTCACTTCCAAATTGTGATTTTTCAAAAAAATATACAACCTAACATAAAAGTGACAAAATTCGACTGACTTTACGGATGTGTTTATATAAGTAGCCCAACCTCTAAAATGCACTCGTGAATGCATAAGTTTTCGGTAGTTTATGAAAGAAAATGTTAACCGTAGCTAGGAAGTGCAAATTGTATAGAAGTGAAGGATAGGAAATGACGTTAAATCTCACTTTTACGCTAGGTTCTACAAAATTTTTAAAAATTATAGTTAGGAAGTGAATCCAAAGGTGAAGCACATTTAGAACGTGAAAATAACTTAACGTTCAAGGGTAGGAAATATATTTAACCTTATTTTATTTCTCATTTAAATGACAAAAGGTGAATTTTAACTTTTTCATACAAGACTGCTGGTACCTTCTATGTAAGGAGTTGTACCTTATACACAAGGTGGTGATATTTTATATACAAAATAGATGTGGGTACCTTACAACCAAACTAAAGATCAAACAAAACATAATAAGAGGAGAGTAAGACATATAGACCTAACACCAAACAAGCAAAAATCACCCCCGAATTTTCTTAGAGGACCAAACAAACCAACCTCAGGTCATGGACCGTCTAACATCTTCAACCAAAACAACGGTTAAAGATCCATCGGTAGCCAACAAAGTCTCTATTGAATAGGAACTATTTTATTTATCAGCGAGGTAAATATTTAAATTAAAACTTCTCGTGAGGTAAAAGAGCAGTACATGATGAAGTTGGTCTAGCTACAGGCCTAAAAGAGGGCATTGGCATAATAGTTCTGCCTCATGACAGTCCGAACAAGAGGAGAAACCTGATACATGAAAGAACATTCCTATACAAGGAACCTCGATATCCCAACATGGGAGCAAATTAGACAAAGAATGTCTAAATAATCAAATATGACCACCATGAAGCTCAAAACAAGTAAAAGAAATGGGTCTTATCACCCGGATTTTGCAACCATGAAGCGTACAAAAAGGGTCTATAACCCTTATTTTCTAACCAATAAGCACAAGAGGAACCAGACAAACCACGAAAAGTAGGTAGAGCACCTCCACAACGATCCACACCTGATAGCATGAAGAAACGCGTCCCATGACCAAAGCTGAAACTAAACACCTCCAAAGACCAGAGAGACGCTCCTCGATCAAGACCGCAAGGGACGGATCAGACGAAGGAGCATGTACTCTGCCCTCCGAAACCTAATTCCGATCAACACCGGGAGAAGGCCCAACGGAGGAGGACCGGTATTTCTACTGAGTACGAGCTCAGATCTCCAAGTCGGCAGCATCAAGACATCACTTCCAAATTCCGAGGATGGAACACTAGCTGAGCGTTCTGAAACCGTAACCAATAACCCCTCGCCGGCCAACACCAAGCGAGGATCCGAAGGGGAATGCATGTACTTGTAACCGGTAACCCCTCTACTTGAAACAACGCCAATTGAAGACTCCGGCGAAAGATGCACAAGTAACGACAATTCAAACAGAGAACCGAAGAATTGAACAGATCACCGGCGTCCTCCACATCCACACCACCGAGCTCTTTGCACCCAAAAAGGATCCCCTGCCATAGGGGCCACCCCAAAAGCCCACTTCACCAAATCACCACAGCATGTCAGCTTCGGTGATGCTCTGGAGACGAGAAGTGACCCCCACACCTGATCCGAGCTCCGGTTAGAAAGGGCTCGGGAAAACCCAACCCCACCAGCAAACAAGGACCCGACCCACTAGCAACTCCAATAACCCAACCCCCACCAGCAAATCCATGGCCCGGGAGCTTGATGATCGACCAGATTAAACTCCGGAGGAGACGCCGGGAAGAAGAGATGGACTCTGGCGAGCCGAACTGGAGGAAAAACTCTGATTGGCGTCGAACTGAACGGTAGAAGAGAGAGGGCAAATGGAGAAAGAAGGGGGGAGTGTAGTCCTAACATTTATAAGTAACTTTTTATTCTTATATTTAATCGATATGAGTTCATACTTCAACATATTTTTATATATTTTTTTCTCGTTAAAGTCAATCAGTTATCAAATTGATCTTTTACTACGGTTTACATCCCTCTATCTATTTTTGTCTTACGTTTGTGTTTACGTTTACAGATGGTAAGGTTCTTGATACGTTTCGAAGAAGTTAGAGAAATTGTAGATAAAACCAACAACGATGGCCACACAGCCCTGGACGTCGTGCAGGACCGTCCAAGAGACCTCAATAGCTCTAAAATCGTGAAAATACTTACCCGTAGAGGTTTAACCTCTCACCATACGGACACCCGTAACAATATACTTGTACGGATAAAAGGGTTTTCAGATAAGGTGATATGGTACTTCATGCAGAGTTACCAAATGGATTGGATAGCAGATGCGCACGGGAACCTGATGGTGGTAGCGACTGTGATTGCAAGCATCGCTTTTCAAGCTGGACTCAACCCGCCCGGGGGAGTCTGGCAGGAAGACACAATAGACAATCATACTTGTACTAAACCGGATATGTGCAGAGCTGGAACGGCCGTCTTCAAGGACGCAAAGGGGTTCGACAACTTCTACTCGCACAACTCCTGGGCCCTCATAGCAGCGGTTAGTGTGGTGTTGGTGTATTTCGGGGGATTACCCCTCAAGAACAAGGTGTGCACCTGGGTCATGACAATAACGACGTGCCTCATGTTGCATAACATAATGGAGGCGTACGTATCTTCTATGTGTATGGTGGTTCAGCCGTCGGGAGACGATAAAACGTTGTTGATCGTCGGTCTGGTTTGGAGGGGCATGTTTTTGATTATCGTGTACATGCACACCCTCCGAATGTGGTACTGGTTACTGTATACGAAGCTACCGTTGATCGTATCCGGTAGCGGCAAATCATGTATGAGAGTGAGAGGACTCGTTTACTATCTTGGAGTTGTTGCTACGCCTTTGGTGCTGATAGTGTTCGTATTTTTGAGTGGTGGGCGTACTCGTAACTCATGTTTCACACCTTGTTGTGATTATGCTGTTTAAATAGTGAATTTATGCTCTATATTTTGTATTAAATCTTTAGTCATAGCGATTAAATCAAAATAGAGGGATTATGATAATGTTAATTTCATCTCACTATCGTAAAGATTATTGATTGTCGTAAAGATTATTGATTTTCATCTCACTATCCTAACTATTATGGTGGCACTTCACTACATTTTTTTAATAAGCTTGAAAATTTATTAATGACCGATTCCAAAAAAAGAATCAGAATGCCCTAATACAAGAATAAACACGGTGGCTACCAACGATCACAAAGAGGCTCCAGCAAAGGAAGCCAAAAGGTCAAGTCTTTTCTTAAAAAGAAACAAGAAACAAAAACAGGAACAGAAAAACCCGTCAATCCTTACCTCCGAGGATAACGATGAATCGTCGCATCCTTTTTTTTGGCATCCAACTCACGAAGTGTAGTCATGTGTTGGTGCCATGTGACGAAGCTATGACTTGAGTTTTTCCATTTCGGACTTGCTCAACCTGTTTCCTAATGTCGACGGGATGAACATATTTTTCCCGATCCGAGACATTTGGTTTACACATCATAGTGTAGAATTCTTGTTAAATGCTTAGGAGGGCGACTCACTCGCTTCTTGATGAGGGCGTCCTTCCACGGAAATTCCATCTGCTGCGAGGGTTGACCTGTGGACACATCAACAATTGCTCCAACAACATCAGACGGATCCAACAGCTATGACACGGGCTGGATTGAAACGGACTGAGCTTGAACGAGCCCAGATGAAACAGGAGTCAATCCATAAACAGCGCAATCATCCTGAACTCTATCATGGTCTCCGGAATCAGCATAGTCATCGTGATCCTCGGAATCAATAACACGATCACTGGAATCACGATTACCATCCGCAGTATCATCATCGTGCACAGCTAACTCCGGCGAGTCTCCGGGAAGGCCTGTAGACGCCCCAACATTCCCCTGCACTTGAGAGGTCAGGACGTCCTCATCCTCTGCTGATGAAACGAGATCAACCAAATTCTTCCCAAGGTTACTCTATGTCTGAACCCTAGAAAAATTGTCAACCTTCTGAGTTGCAGAGCTTGATTTCAGCTCCAATTCCGACCAGCGACGCCACGCCACAACGACAAATAAAATATACCCATCAATTTTAAAAGCATTTAAAACCTCAACCGTTTTAGCCGTTGCTCCTTTGGAATCAAAACGAATGAAACCAAAATATCTCCCATTTCGGCTCGATCGTTTAGGCACTTTACTACCTTAGAATGCATTTTTTTTCATTTTCATACCCGCCGTCAATTTTCCATCCATTTTTAAACAAAAAGTGGTCATGTGTCTTCTACCAACCCTATGTTTGTTTTATATTGCAGTCCAAACAAAGTCATTTTAGTAGTAACTCACCCAGGACACCCTGACACTGCCACAATCAATGCACAATACAATCAATACACACACTTACCTATAGCAGAACAAAGTAGGAGAAGTCCCTATTCAGTCTTCTTTTCTCTTAGTTGCAGAAAACATAAAAAAAATGGTTATGGACAGAAAATTGCTTGAAGCTTGTATGAGTGGTGATGAACAAGCTCTCCAGGAACTCATACAACATGACCCGCTGATTCTCGACAGGGCCGTAACTCGGTGCGAAGAAGAAACTCTTTTGCACGTCGCAGTCTTACGCCACAACCTTACCTTGGTCAGATTACTCCTCGGCCACGAACCGGAGCTGGCCTCCGAAAGAGACTCTTGGGGCTGCGTTCCGCTCCACCTGGCCTCCGCAAAGGGCAGTGTAGAAATTGTACGGGAGCTGCTGAGCGTTGACGCTGAGCTATGCCGCGCCCGCGACCATGGTGGGGGGACTCCCCTGCATTTAGCCGTCATGAAAGGACGATTAGATGTGGTGAGAGAGTTGATTCGTGTTTGTCCAGGATCGGCCTCAGAGAGGCTTGACCGGGGAGAGACTGTTTTTCACTTGTCCGTCAGGTGCTGTCGTTTGGAGGTGCTGAAGTTGTTGGTGGAACTGCTCAAGGATGATCATCGTCAGCTGCTTCTGGCTACCGATGATGAAGGCAACACTGTCTTGCATTTCGCTACAATCTTTAAACAAACCGAGGTATTGATTTCAGAGATAATTACATGACTTGCCGCCTTGATGACTTTTCGTCTCAAAAACTTGTCCGTCATAACCTTTGTTTTTACATACATCCTGGTCCGAAGGTCAAACCCTGTGTAATTACCTCTTTCATTTATTTTTGGGACAAAAAACTCCCCTAAATTGATGGTTATCTTTCATATATACCTGTATTTTTGATAATTTATTGTCCCAAAATAAACAAAAGGAATAATTTCACCTTACTAAATCTTTTATATTTTATTTAGAGTACCATGTTGTAACACAAATATGCAAAAACACTTAACTGATTGAACTGGAAAGACAATAGAAACACAAGATGTGTTTTGTAAATTGTTCTGCATAATAATCTATTGCCGTATATTAAGACAAGGTTACCTAACATACCCTAATTTTTTTATGCCATCTCAATACTCTAAATTTTTATTAATTCATTCAGAGTACTCTAAATCTTTTTGTGTCACCTCAGTACCCTAAACTTTTATTAATTCCATTTTAATATCTAGCGTTAGCTTTACCTTAAATTTGGTTGTTAGTGAAGAGTATTATGGTCATTTTACCTATTTTTGATGGAAAATCAGATGAAAAGTCAACAGTGAGTACTAAAATGGAATTAACGAAAGTTTAGGGTACTGAAGTGACACAAAAAAGATTTAAGGTAGTCTAAATGAATTAATGAAAGTTTAGGTTACTAAGATGACACAAAAAAAGATTTAGGGTATTCTATATGAAATATCAAAAATTTAAGATACTGAAGTAAAAATACTTCTAAATAAAAGGGTTAAATGTTGAAACTTACCCTTATGTATTGGTCACGAACACTATGTTACCCTCCTTTTCAAAATCACATTTGCGGTACCTTATCTATTGGTCACGCGATTCCGTTAGGAAAAATGGACGGTAAAATGCCGTTTTTTCCATTCCGTTAGTCATATGACCTCAAGTGTCATATAATGGATGGTAAAATGACGTTTTTTTCCTTAAGCATTTGACCTCTATATATTTTATAAGGAACAACAACAAGGGTGCAATGGTAATGTTCCTTATAAAATGTATAAAAGTCAAATAATTAAGGAAAAAACGGCATTTTCCATCCGTTATATGCCACTTGAGGTCATATGACTAACGGAATGGAGAAAACGACATTTTACCGTCTATTTTTCCTAACGGAATCGCGTTACCAATAGATAAGGTACCGCAAATGTGACTTTAAAAAGGAGGGTAGCATAGTGTTTGTGACCAATACATAAAGGTAAGTTTCAACAATTAACCCTAAATAAAATGGATAAGTATAAAATGTTTGACTTTCAACCGAGTATATATATGGGGAAACAAAGATTACGGCGAGTCAATTTTTGACTTAATAACCTTTCTATGACCAGTTATAGTTTCACTTACCCCATGATTTTAGGGGAAACTCTGGTTTCTAACCTTTTTGAACGTTTCATTATCACATCCTAACCCAAGACAACATTTCGTTCCAGTTCCATACACGAAAGGTTGGAACTTTTACAAAATCCGATATAAACCGTTTAAATTAACGATTTCGTTAACAGGGGAAGTGAAAAGTCAAAACTATTGTTCTATTTACGTTAACCTTTCAGCTCCTCTTTCCCAAAATAATGCATTATTTTGAAATTCAGTGTTGAAAAATTGTTAGATATGTATACTAAGTGTTCTAATTGCATGTCGAACAGGTATGGGGAGGTAAAAGGTTAACATGAATGGAGGGGTAGTTTCGACTTTTCACTTCCCATGTTAACGAAATCGCTAATTTAAACGGTTCATATCAGGTTTTGTAAAAGTTCCAACCTTTCGTGTATGGAACTGGAACGAAACGTTAGCTTGGATTAGAACGTGATAATGAAACGTTCAAGATAATTAGGAACCAGAGTTTCCCCATGATTTTACGTACTTGTTAGTTAATGCTACTACGATCAATTACGTATGTCTTTTGCAATGACCAATTATAATCGTTACATACACACCTTTCCCCACTTTTGGCAGACAATAAGTTACTTGCTATCTCTAGAAGAAGTCAAAGAAATTGCAAATGATACCAATGGCAATGGTCATATGGAAACATTTACCCAAGTTGATCTCCGAGAAGGGAGAGACCAATCTAATATTTCAACTATTCTTATTCATTCTCCACCGACGACCCCAAACTCTACGCACATAGACACCACCGGTATGATGGCACGGATCGGACAGTACCTTTGTTGGCCAGTATACATCACACACGCCATTATGATGTCACCGGTCGGACGGTTTCTTCGCTGGACAGGATACCTCGGACAGTGGTATCTTGCCCGGAGAAAAGACCTTTTGCAAAAATACCAAATAGAATGGATAGTAGATGCGCAAGGGAACAGGATGGTGGTAGCAACCGTGATTGCAAGCATGTCTTTTCAAGCTGGGATCAACCCGCCCGGGGGAGTCTGGCAGGCAGACACGATTGACAATACCACTTGTAGTAAACCAGGTATGTGCAGAGCTGGAACGGCCGTCCTCAAGAACGAGGAGTGGTTCGGGGACTTCTACTCGAACAATAGTTGGGCCCTCATTGTGTC
Source organism: Erodium maritimum (assembly GCA_963921825.1). NCBI lineage: Eukaryota > Viridiplantae > Streptophyta > Magnoliopsida > Geraniales > Geraniaceae > Erodium > Erodium maritimum. The sequence goes on along the minus strand of OY997592.1, from coordinate 73,491,402 downwards.
CCTGGGGGTCGTGTTGCTGACCTTCATGGGAGTTCCCCTGAAGAACAAGGTCGGGACATGGTTCGTAACGTTGATCACGTGCCTCATGTTGGATAACATATTCGGGGCGTACGCTTATTCTACCGCTATGGTAGTTGCGCCCTCCGGGAGAGGAAATGTGACATTGTTGCACATCCGTTATGTTTGGGGGTACATGCTTCAGCTTATAGTGATTATTCACTCCATTCGCATTTGGTATTGGTTATTACTTGATAAGGTAAAGTCGTTCGTGGTCCGGTCGGGCCACACACTTTTTGGCTGCGGATGGATTATAACAATGGTTATAACGGTGGTTTACTACATTGGACTGTTCATTATGGGTTTCTTGGTGCGTATATATATGTAGATGTGGATTAATGGGATGTATTTAGAACATATACGGTATTGCAGTTCATATAATGGTAAACTACAAATGCATATTCTGAAGTTAAAATATATATATATAACAAAATTAATTTTTAAATAATTTTTTTAACATAATTATTGCAGTGTAGTTGAGGGCATTCTCGTCATTTAAGTTGACGGAGGGGTTTTGAGTTGCAACTCGTAACTTCAGGGTATGCATCAGTTAACTTTAAACTTCAGGGTAATCATCGGTTAAACGTGACAACTTCAAAATATGCATTAGTAGTTTACCCTTCATATAAAAAAGTTCAGTTTTGCTCTACTGAATCTGTTTTGCACAGGGACATTTCCTCAACGTGGGATTCATAACATAGATTCATTAGAGATTCTTTATCTACTGATTGTATAATAATAATATTGTTTTTTTAATTATGTTTTTTTTCGTTTTCTCGATTCGAAGTATAACTCAATGTTTTTTTTGTGATCAAAGACATTAAATGAAGACTATAAGCTTGTAATTTATGGACATCGTTCGCATAAAGTCGGGTCTAGATTCATTAGCAACTGAACTAAAATGTAGTCGCTATTGAAACCGAGTTTGCGCCTTCCCATGCATTGAGACGTTCAGAAGCTAACGATGCGGTAGCGTCGCAAGACACAAATACAACAGAACCGAACTTGGAGTTAGGACAGAGCCTGCCGTTTCCGGGGTATTACTATGGAGGACTGAGAACTCTCTCGGGTTGTCACGTGCGTCGTCCTCCCTGAAATGATAGAGTGGAGCTCCAAAAACGCGAGAATGTTGGCATTTGAGATGGTAGGAGAGCATCGTACCAGAACTTAGTGGAACCACTGCCACCTTATGTCCATTGAGGCGGTGTTGCTGGCCGACCCACCAATATTGCACCACGACCTCCTCATTGAGCGAGGCGAGGGTGCTTAACCACCCCCCACCGTCGTTGTACGATATGCCCCATTGGTGCATGATGAGCCCTCCGACTCTAGGTCTTAGGTGTCCTCTCACATACGCTTCATCCCAATTGGAAGAAAACAAATTACCCGCTCGCGAGGTCCCCCCGACTGCACCTCCGCCCGGCTTCGTGGAAAGGAGTTGGAGGATACCCAGGGTTGGTCCCTAACAACCTGAGGTCCATTTCCTCGTGAGGAGGATTCCCCCAAGAAACTCGAGTGTTTCCCCCCTAACGGGAAATGACCTGACTTGTGGTCCAAGTTCCCAGGTCTGGTGGACATGTTTGACAGGAAACAAAATGGCTCGTCCAGAGGGCAAATTGTCCTCCTCCACTACCACCCCCTTCCCTTTTCGATCCCCATTATAGGGGGGGCGATAGGGGAAAAAGAAGGGGTAGTTCGACTCGAGGATCCCTCTAAGTAGGACCAATTGGTCCCCTAGAGTTGGTCTGCCAAGTCTGGCCCTAAAACCTGGCGGTCTGAAGTCTGTTGGGGATCACAGAGAAGGTCTCTTTTCCTTTTCCCCGCATGACAGAACGACATCAACTGTCCGACACAACTATAGTTAAACAATGGTCCAAGTCTCGCTCTTTTGTTTCCCGTCATGAAAAAAAAAAATTATGATTTAATTTGACCTTTGGACTTGATCCTCATCTGGGTACAATGGTCCGCACTGCATCTGAATACAACTTCTATTTCTCACATATTTAAAGCCCATTGGGCCCAAAGGACGGGCTCCGACTGCCGTAACTCGCATGGATCAATCAGTATAGGCCCAATAGCTGTTGACCCAAAATCGTTGACAATTCCCATTATCTTCAACAATGGCATTTCACGATGACGGTTGAGACCGAGACTTGACTGCACGGTACAGTCCTCACCAGAGCGAAGACGAAGAAGACGACCCAGAAAGGATGCTGAAGGTTTTCGCTGATCGGATGTCCCAGCCCTCTCGTGCTGTTATCATCTTCTGCAAGTACTTTTTTTGATTGATTTTGATCGGTTCTGTGAAATTGCAAGCTAATTGGGTGTTTTTGATGTACTGAGATTTTTGTTTGTTTGATTGATTCATAGGGTAAATGGAATTGAATTCGAGGAAATCAAGGTAGATCTAGCTAAACGTCAACACCTCTCTCCTGAGTTCAAAGGTACTATTTCTATGAACTGGGTTTTGAGATTTTTGGTCGTTTTGTTCTTGGCTGAGGTGAATTGGTCCGATTGAGCTTCAGCTTAGCTCAAGGTTCAATTTTGTTTCATGGGTGTGTTTTGGTTTGGATATTTCCGTCTGGGTTTGTGGCATGCATAAAAAAAGCTGAAGGTGTCAAGTTTTGAGATGATTTAATGGTGATTGAGATGGTTGTTGAGAACATTGGGTATGGTTTTGCAATTTTTAATCATTTGCAAAGAAGAAAGATCATTGAATTGAACAAATGAAAACTCTGATGATTGACAAGTAGAAATACATGTTGTCTTCCTAGAATTGAACCATGACTCTTACATAGGTTGAGATTTTTGGTCATTTTGTTCTTGGCTTAGGTGAATTGGTTTGATTGAGCTTCAGTTAAGCTCAAGGTTCAATTCTGTTTCATGGGTTTGTTTTGGATACTGTTGTTTGGGTTTGAGGCATGCATGAAAAAGCTGAAGATGTCAAGTTTTGAGATGATTTAATGGGGATTGAGATGGTTGTTGAGAACATTGGGGATGGTTTTGCAATTTTAGCACTTCCACAATCAACATGATTATGTTTTAATCACTTGCAAAGAAGAAAGATTATTGAACAAATGAAAACTCCGATGATCGATAAGTAGAAATATATGTTGTCTTCATAGAAATGAACCATGATTCTTACATACGTTATGTAGGCGATGTGTGATAATATGTACTTTCTCTGCCCCACATTAAGTGTTGAATTTGAATATTTGTGAAGATTGATAGCATTTTTAGTATTTGGCTTTTAGTGTAAGGTCAAATTCTGCAAGTTCGGTGTTTTTTTTTGTGTAAGAACATCAACTGGGTTTTAATTATACAAATATAATAGATGTATTGATCTATATTTTTGTAACATTGTTGTACTCTCAGGTATAAATCCCCTGAGGAAAGTTCCGGCTATTGCCGATGGAAGATTTAATCTGTTTGAGAGGTACCCGAAGAACTCATCTATGTTGACTTCACTAGCTATGAGTCAAAAGCATCATTTTATTTTATCAGTATCGATAATGCTTGTAAGAGATACAGGTATCGATTTATTTTATCAATATCGAACTTATTGATAATGCTTATTCATTGCAGTCACGCGATCTTGATCTATCTGGCTTGTGCATTTCCCGGAGTAGCTGATAATTGGTAAGTCTAGTTTATTTTCTATGTTATATAGTGTGTAAATACCCGTCTCAGGGGGATATAAAATAGGACCATATATTTTATATTATTATCAAAAATATGTTTGAGGACAATTTATAATTAAGTTGTCTTGGTCGTACATTTAAGGTACCCGGCTGATCTCAGCAGGAGAGCGAAAATTCACTCGGTTTTGGATTGGCATCACTCGAACTTACGTTCTGGAGCAGGTGCTTCATGTTTTGAAAAATTTAGAATTATTGAAGGGCAGAGTGAGAAATTTTTAAAGTTTGTGTCCTTAACTGAGAAACGTGACATTATCTCTATTTTATACCACATTTTTTTTTTCTGTTATAACGGGTCTTACTAGACTGGATATTTTTCTCTGTTATAACAAGTTTCAATCATTGTCTTGTTTTGTCTCAGCTCCATTTGTGTTACACACTACATTGGCACCGGCCCTTGGCCGTCCCCTGAACCCAAAAGCCGCTGCAGAGGCTGAGAAGGTTTTGATCTCATCACTTTCAACGATAGAATCCTTTTGGCTCAAGGGGAGCGGGAAATTCTTGGCCGGTGGATCTCAACCATCCATAGCGGATCTCAGCTTAGTATGTGAAATCATGCAATTAGAGGTAAGCTAAGCAGATCTTAGCCCCAAGCTCGTTTACATTAGTATCAATTCGAACACTCGAGTTAACGTATGATTAATTTTGTTCGTTCGATATAGCTCGTGAATGAGGAGGATCGCAATCGAATCCTGAGTCCGTACAAGAAAGTTGAGCAGTGGATTGAGAACACTAAAAAAGCAACAATGCCTCACTTTGATGAAGTGCATAAAGTCCTCTTTAATGTTAAGGGGAAACTTCAGAAGCAAAGGTCTCTGAAAGCAAGGATGTAACCTAAATAAGATTGTTGTTTATTTTGTAATGTAATCAAAGAATAAGAAACTGTGAACTCTATTATTATGTAATTAGAAGAGATCATGTTCGATCCGTTCGAGTTTTTATGTTAGTGAACGTTAATATGTTATCAGAGGCTGATTTATCTCACTTACACTTCACTAGGTTATGTATTTTGGGTCAACGTTTCGCGGTCAGTCCAAATTAGGGGTGATGACCAGTCAGTTAACCGGTATCGACGAGAATTTTCATAACCGGACTGGAACATTCCGTAAAAAAGTTTATGGATAATTGTCCCTAACTTTTTTACAAACGGGTGTGAGAGAGAGGATAGTTTAAGACATGGATTTACGAGAAGAGTAGGAGGCACAGAGCGCCTGGTGTCCTACGGGAGGCCGGGACTTATTCTGTTCTCAAGACTTTCGGTCCACCACTTATAATGGTTACCCATCATTTATAATGCATTTTCTACGTGTTTCAAAAAAATCATATGCAGGGGTATTTTCGATAAAGACCATTTTTAAATACAAACTAAAACTCATTTGGGTTTTTGTGTGGTCTGTGGGATCTACAAAGCTACTTTAAGACATCCAAAAATGGAAAGTGTCCCCACCTTCCACATTGCCAATTCTGGAGCAGTTTTTGGTCATCGATATGACGTTGGATCACTCGATTTGTAGTTGTGTTTACGTTTTGCTTTCCTTTATGCCCAGGAATTTCTCCATAAAAAATGGGTCATTTTTTTCCATTAGGCGGTTTAATAGATTAATCTTTCGAGTCAAGTGTGATGATCAATATGTGCTCTACTGGCTTCCGTCGGGTGCTCCTCTTTCGATAAGACCCGGTTCTTCTTAACAAATTGGTATCAGCATCCTAATTTTCAAACGTTCATATCTTGTTTATTTTCTGAAAAGATTTAGTTGCAAAATGAAGAATGCAGAAAGTAGGGTACTTGGAAACTCTGTAAGTTTACCAACTATATCATCGAGTTACATCAGAATGAAGGAAGAGAGGACAATCACATATTTGTATTTATAATTTAAGTTCATCTCTAGGACACAAGAGATGAATGCGGAGCGGAAAGACATGAACAATGGGTCGGAACAGTGGGGTTTTCAGCAAGGTTGGAGTGCGTAGTGAGTATCTCTGCTTTCTGGGATGATTTCTTATTCATGTGTTCAGAGGCGTATTTAGAGGGGTATAGAGTATTCCATGGCATACCCTTGTCCATAAGGTTATATGAAATCGTAGAGCTCTCAGTTACCTTCGATTTGATATCTTACGGACCTAAATCGGAGTTCGTATGAAAAAGTTATGTTTGTTTTAAGATCTGACATGCACGTAATTTGCACGTAGTCTGCATGTGAGATTAGTTTGCATTTAATTTTCTATCACATTTAGTAATAGTCGATGGCATACCCTAAATTATATTCTTGGATTCACCTCTGTATGTGCTGGGATCGGAGGCTACACATTGTCGATTGATAGACATTTCGTGGTCGGTGATATATTAAGAATGTCGGTGTTGAAACTTTCATCACCGAACTTTCAATACCAACGTCTGCTAAAAACCATGTGTTCAAAATTTAACAAATTGAGGTATTGAAAGTTTCAATACCGACGGACTGCTTCTATAGTCGGGGTCAAATGACTTCCTCGTGTGTGTGGTGTTGGGCCAAACAAGTAGAGAGACATTGAACTCTGATCCAATTTTTGATGGGGAAGGGATGCATGGTTAAGGGGTTGAAGTTGATAAAGTAGAGGAATTTTTGTTTTTACCCTTGATGAAATCTCGACCGAGTTGGGTCGAGACTTCATCGAGGGTAAAATCGGGAATACTTTTAAAAGGAAGGAATTGTATTTTAGGATTTACTCCTTGTCGTTGTTAGGATGGTTGGAGAGGAGGGGAGTGTTGAAAATGTCGGCTTGGTGATGTGTTGTAATGGTAGGGATGATAACGGGACGGGTATGAAGCGGGTTTTATGATACCCGCCCCTGCCCTGCTCTTTCCCGTTTAGGTCAGGGGTTCGTGGATATTGAAAAATACTCGTTATGGAAGACATCAAAATTAAAATTTAGACTATAATAAACTTTAGTAAAAGTAGGCAACATTTATAATGAATGGAATTTCTTTTATTAAAGTATAAAGTTGGATGGGCCTAAATTGAGACCTTTAAATCAATTTTTAATGAATAATTTTACTGTCTAGAGAAGCAATATATAAATTTAGAGGAAAAACAAGCAAAAACACAAAGCAAAGATTAGACTTAAGTTTATCCCATTAAGTTTGTATGTGTTTTATGATCTCAAATAAAAATGAACGGAGCTATAGGTACTCGATCTTGTTTGTAGGGTTATTTTGTCGGGTGCCTCTTGTTACAGGTAGTGCTCTTCAGCACTACATGTTCAGTCGTTGGCCCGCGCACACCTTATGGGGTCGCGGAGTCGGATTTGGCACCTTCTTCGATGTTAGGATTAGACCCGCGCAACCCTCATAGGATTGCGTGCACTCCTCTTCTTGTGCCAGGAGTCGACCCATATATTCCTTTGTGGGTTATACACCCTCTTACACCTCTGACGTCAGGGGAGCTTCATGTTGTCGTGTTCGTACTGGGTACGATTCTATTCACTTTAATCCTCGTACCGGTCGCAATCTGGTGGATGAGGAGATGCGCGCATCATCAGGCGACCACGTCCATCCCAACGTTCCTACCTCTCACGCATTTCCAACGGCTCCCACTTTACATGCCACCACTTTTCAGAGCGTTTCGTCATGCGGACACGGAGCACAACGAGACCGGAAGGACATGCCCCTGATATGCTATGACGATCTTGATGAGGGGACCACCGTCGTCTTTATGCAGTGTTGCATGTACGGCCCCATGCACCTAGATCAAATTGATCATACAATTGTAAAAATGATTGGAGAGGACGAGATAAATTTCTGGTGACAGTCGGAACACCAATCTTATACCAAGATACCTAGTATTACCAGGGAATAATTTAGGGGTAGGTCTCTATTCTCTCGGTTCGACCTCCACCCGCTGTCCACGGTCTGAGCTCCCTCCGCCGTGCACGGTTCGACCTCAATCCGTCGTCCACGGTCCGAGCTCCCACCGTCCGTAATATTTTCGGCAAATGTCATCTCAGCAAAAGTTCCTAGCGGGCAAGCAGGACTACATTGATGCCTTAGACTCCCCGCAAGAGTCGGGTGTTGATGTCACGCCCATGGAGAAGGATAACTTGGAGATCGAGTCCATCATCACACATATGGGTAAGTCTCAGGGACGATTCCAGTCTGGAATCGGGAAGAAACGCTCGGTAAAGGGGATCAAGATCGGGTCCAGTTCTGCGTTCGTTGAATCCATTCAAAGCATGGAGCGTCTAACCCGTCTTATTGAGGTTCAACATCAACGACTTTCTCAATATGACGAGGAAAAGGAGCAGCAAAAGATCACCTAACAAAAGTCCCAAAAAACGTAAAAGGACTTGACAGCCAAAGTAGAAGCGCTGATGGAATGTTTGTGAAAGCAGGGGCACAACGTTGATGTCAACCTTGAAGAGTAATGAACTTTATTTGAACAACTTTGATGTGTAATGAACTTTGTTTGAACAACTTTGATGTGTAATGATGAATTTCAATTTCTGGATCAGCCAGACTGTGTTGCTTATATTCATATGCAGGTTTATTTGATTATATTACACATTTGGGTGCATATTTTTGGAATGTTTTTTTTAACCTGACTCAATCTTACCCGACTCAATCAATAGGCCGATATTGAAATTTAACAACGACTTAGTAATTAGGTCGGTAATGAATTCCATTCCCGACTTAATTAATGGGTCGGTAATGAATTTCATTCCCGACCGATTAAGTAAGTCGGTCATGAAAATCATTACCGACCTATTAATTAAGTCGGGAATAAAATTCATTACTGACCCATTTATTTGCTGATCAAAAAAAAAAATCAAGACTACTCAACTTTTTTCTTCAAAGTTGTAAAACACATGAATATCTATATAATTTAATTTTGACGACCGAATAGTCATTATTGAAGTCCGATATTTATTTGAATAAAAGCTAATAATGAAAAATCAGATCATATCGGAACTCCTAAAACTCAGCTTGGTTAAATTAACTAAGCTCTCTCATTGTTTGAGAGGTCATAAACAAGAGGAAACAAATATTATTATAGCACTTGCAATTAAACCGAGCGATTTGCTAGCACCGGACGAAGATGATCCAAGAAAGGTATTATTACTCAAGTTAGGATTCTCAATCCTGTGAAATGAAGGTATTGGCCCGGTGAGATTGTTGTAGGACAAATCCAGAGAATAGAGATCGATGGTAGTGAGGCTACGAGGTATGTGACCAGTGAGGTTATTGCGGGAGAGATTGACATCCCGCAAGTAGGGGAAGGAACCGAAGATGTTCGGTAAAGAGCCCGTGAGGCTGGCGTTCGCGGCGTACTAGATGGTGAGGCTCGGGGACTCGGTGAGGTCGGTGGGGATCGACCAGGGAGGCAGGTTCTGGTTACCCGACAAGCCAAGAAATTGCAAGCTGGTGAGTCCCTTTAGGAAGCCAGGTGGCGCGGAATCAAATCTGTTTTTTTTTTATCAGAGAGAAATAAATACATTAAGAAAAAGATAATGCGGGTCCTAGGATAGGAACCACAATTTTCCTGACTAAGGAACACAAACAAACAAAAGAAAGAATCGAACCTGTTGTCGTCCAAGAAGGCTTCCTGGAGGGTAGCGAGGCCGGAGAGGGAAGGTATGGCGCCGGAGAAGGCGTTGTGCCGGACAAGGAGGTTTTGGAGATTTGAGAGCTTGTTGAGGTTCGTAGGGAGAGTGCCGCGGAGAGACTTGTTGTCCAGATTGATGGTCGTCACGCGTTTAGAAGCATCACACTTGATGCCGGTCCATTGGCAGTACGGGGTGCTCCCGGACCAATTAGATGGAGGGGACGAGAGGCCGGAGAGTAGGGCGGTCATGACGGCTTCATCGTCGGTAATAACTATGACGGAAAAAAGGAGAAGAAGGAACGGGGCGGCGGAGAGACGGAAGAGGACTTGGCGAGCCATTGTTAAGGGACGGAGGATGGTTTGGGAGCTTTTATAGCAAACGAAGAAAGAGATATAAAATTAGGGAATTTTAGTCACTTCCATTTTTTGGTGGTTGAATTTTAGGAAGATTTTATTTGCTGTGTAAATAAGATTTTTTTTTTTTATTGAAGTTCAAAAAGCAAGTAATAAGAGATTATTCTAGTCTTAGATTAAGGAATATTACGATCTTAAATTAATAAATGGTAATTGAAAAATGTAAAATTACCTAATACAATTTTACATTAACATATCACTTTTTTTTTGTAAATTAGGTTGTGAGATAATTTAGTTTAACGAAATCAAGGGTGGGAAATACGTTGGGGGTCTGTCAAGCGGTAGACGTGGATAAGTCGGGTCTCTGCTGGGGAAACTTTATGAAGATAATGATTAGGGCTGACATCAGGATCCCATTGCAAAGCCAAATATGGTTTCGGCTATCGGAATCACAGGTACGTACTCTTCTCTATGTGTCTTATGAACACCTTTCGGACCATTGTTTTGGCTACAGTTGTACGGGCCATCTATTCCCGGTCTATCCGGTAGCTAGGGGTGTTCGGGGACCATCGTTACGAGCCCGGCGGACCCGAGGTCAGCCATGGAAAAGGTGAAACATGGGAAGGCTACCCCGAAGACAAATTGGACATATATGGGTGGAACCATTGGAGGGGCGAGTAAACCCGATAGACCAACGACACCTCCACATGGTCAGGAAGGGAGGAAGTATAAGGGTCAGGTGGACTGTTAGGAGGAGGTACCAGCAGGGTGGCATCCTAGGGATCCTACATTGTCTCTGTCGGGGAAGAAAAAGCTGGAAAGGGACGGGGAGCTTGAGGAGTCAGAGGGTTCGACGGCATCCGATGGGGCTTCACACGTAGCGGCGGGGGGCTACAAGCACCCCCGCCTCCAGGAATGAGTCCTTGGGAGTCTAATGAGGGGTCGGTCGGCTGTACCACCTCCCTGGTCGTATGGCGGCGACGGTTCCGTCAACCGACAACGGGATTATCCCCTACCAGTTCGGGGTCAGCACATCCGCGTTTAGGATCCCCACCAGTATCAGTCAAGGGAGGACGACGCACGCTGATTTTTCGGGGATGTATCGGTCCCAACATCCACATGTGGGTACTTTGGAAAAGGTGGAAGTGACTATGCGGGGCTCCCATTGGTTTGGCTATGCTCTCCTTCTGCACACCCATGCCATCTTCATGGGCCTCATTATCCATATCACAGGTTTTTACGATCTCGCATGTCTCATATAACGATCTAAGATGCGCCTACTAAAGTCCTAGAGTCACCCCCTCATGACACTCCTTAGACAAATCATAGTTCTTCGAAACAGGATCCCCTGCCCTAAGAAGTGTCGGAAAACCCGGGGGAGGGAGAGGATTCCTACTTCCCCTCAAGTTGTCCCCCTCGGCCTCCAAGGTAAGAGAGGTCATCAGTTATCAACCTGGAGCACCCGTTGTTCCTGGGGCGCCCCCACTCCGTTTTGAGAAGCTGCTCCGTGTTAAGTCCCATCAAGACTCGAAGTGAATCATCGTACTAGGCCTCCTCCCGTACCACTTACAAGATACGAGTCTGGTAGGCTCCAGTCCGATTGTTGAGCCTCACACAACATATAAGAACCTTGATAGTCTTTCATATTAGAGACCTATAGTCGTGGGCTACGTGTGACCTAGGAAGAGGAGGCGGATCCGCCGACGAAGTGGCCTATCGACGTCCAGTCTAACCCAGAGCGAAAGGTAACGATCCCACCAGTGAAGTACCGACAAGGGCGCTAAGAGCACCTCGGTGCCCAGAATATAGGCCAAGAGGGATCAGATGGGGGCGTTACGAGCATCTCCTGGGATATTGTACGCTTGCACCCCGATTTCCATGAATCGAAAGGAGATAGTACTCAGTTGAATGCAAGGTAGAAGGGGTACTAGAATCATTGGGTATCCGCTATATCCCCACGGGCCCCGATGACGGACGCTCTTCATCACTTTGCTGGTCAGAAAATGGAACGCTGCAACCTCCAAGCCCCGAAACTTCCATCGTTGGGTCATGACACCACAGAGAGCTCTCGGGTTGCATGCGAGGTCTGCCATAATCCGTTCGGCCAGCGAGTGACTGTATCGGCCATCGGATGCTAACGGGACGACTTTGGTAGGGATAACCACCACAACATCCTCGTCGTCTACATCATCCTCGAGGGAGAAGGTTCCAAATTGGCCCGGAGGCCAAGGAAACGACCTAGAGCAGCTGTCCCGACCTTGAGATGGCCCGCTATTGAACTGGAGAATGAAGGGGCGATGCATAGGGCTACTGGAGCGTGGACCAGGCCGGACGTTGGTCGGTGGGGGTTGTTTTCCCTGTGAGGTCGGCGGAGAGTGTTGCGACGATGATCCCGTCCAGGATTTCGGTGGTGGTACTCGAGAGAGGACGGGACTGCCTCTTCGCACGAAAGAGGTACATACAGGCAGGCTGGTGAGCGACGTGGTGGATTTCTTCTTTGTGGTGGAGGCCGAATGTCCACCACAAAGAATTCTATTGATTACGGGGTTTAAAAATTCCCGAATGTCCTATTTTTTTTTTTGAGAAGAACATGTAATATTATTACTGGAAAAGGAAATAGAATGATGAGCACATACCTGTACTCATCGTACAAGATAGAATCCAACTGAAAAACATAAAGCAATAACAGAAATCTAAAAGTTGCTCGATGCATAGGGACGGTTGAAGGGGAAATTTGCGGTAGCATCCAGGGAAACCATGGATACCGATACAGCATACTTCTACCAATTGGCACTGGGCGAGCAAGCCGAGTGAAAAGGGATTCCGTTTGGACATAAATCGACTCTGAGGTGCGCTCCAGTAGAGTACTGAGTCCTTAGAGTGACGTCCCGGACAGTCCTGTAACCAGGAACTGAAATGGCTCAGATGGACATTGCATTCTCCCGAGGAATCAGCAGACGTCGTCCCCCCTCGGATGATAATGAGGGCCTTTAAAAACGTATAATTGCTGGTTCCTGATCTGATTGAAGAATGTCGCGCCGGTATTTGGTGGAATCGATGCCACCCTACGTCTAGTGAGGCGGTATTACCGGCAAACACCCCACTGGACCACGAAGGACTCATTGATCTAGGCGAGGGTGCGTTTTGCCCCTCGCCGTTTGTGGTTTTCCTCCATTTCCTGGGCCCCGATCTCGACCCGAAACCCGACCCGGGACCCTGCCCCTGTCCGCTCCGCAACCCAGGTTGCCTTCAACTTGGGTCTGTCCAGACCTGACCCGGTCCAATCCAACCCGACCCAGTCCACCCAAATCGGGTTCCTTCCCAACCCAGACTGGGTCCGACCCGGCCCAGCCAGCCCGACCCGGCCCGTAATCCAAGCCCATCTCGGCCCAAGACCACCGAACCCTAGGTTCCCTTGCCTGCAGCACCGTCAACCAATCTCTCGGAACCCTAGCCACCGCCGACTTCTTCTTTAACGCCGCCATCTTTTCCTGCCGGCCGCCGGACTCCTTCACGGCCCCAGACAACATGCTCGGAACCTTAGCCTCCCGTTCCTCTTTCCCCTGCAGCGCCCCCGCCCTCTCCCGTCGACCGCCAGACTCAGACTCCACAATCACCACACGCATCGCCAATATCGGTGGTGGCCATGGTTCACGTACCACCCGCTCCCATGCCGTGAACGCCATCAGATCAGCCCCACCTCGCGGTTTCAGCGCCGCCGCCCTCACCGCCTCATCTCGCGGCTTCAGCGCCGCCGCTGCACCCGATGAGATTGGTTGCCGCGAGAGAGTTTTCTCCGGCACCGATCCCATCAAAACCAGACCAAGAGGATTGTCATCCTCATGATCTGCCTCACCTCCATCGTTGCCTCCTGAGAACATTGCCGGAAAAGATGGAAGAGAAATCACAAAAAAAAAACAAATCTCAAACCCTAGGGTTTAGAGAACTTGGCTCTGCGACAAGCGTGGTTTTTCCCGAATGTCCTATAGGTTTTACGAAATAAACAAGATAAAAATAACATTTCGATTTTATTGATTGAAACATAAACTTACGAACATAGACATAAATAAAAGAAAGAGAATCAATTTAATATGGTCCGCCATAGAAAAAAGTGACCCCATCGATGGCTGTTTTGAAAAGGGTTCCGATTTTATATGGACTGTCCGCAGAAGTACCTATTTGATCAAGAAGTGGACTCTCTAATTCACCATTTTTGTTTTGGAACTTAATCCCACTAATAAAAGCGGTATACGTAGAGTTTTCTATAAATTCTTTGTATCCGCTTCCCATCGCGGGGGTACCGCCCGATTTACTGAAAACTTCACCGCCCCATTGGGCGTCGGTCGCCGGTTCCCTTAATCCGGCCTCCGTAAATATATCCTTCGGCCAATACCCGACTTGCATATTGCTTTCTTTTTGTCCGATTTTAAGAACCCACTTCCCGCTGCTTTGCTCCTACGATTACGAGTATTTCTTATTAAAAAAATACGTATAGATTTTGGATCTGATCGACTAGATTTTGGTAATGTTAGTTGCTCACTCGAGAAATGGAAAAAGCCGTGTCGTAGGACATCCCACCTATAACAGAAGGTTCGTATGGAAACCCCAGGGGGATCTGCCCGTCTATTACGAATCCCGGACATACATCATTGAAACAAGAATTAGTTTCGTCCACCTGCGTCAAATAAATGTGTGTAATACGATCAAATTGATTCATAGTTCTTTCTTCACAAAATAATAATATAGCTAAATCTTGTTTTCTTCTTTCTCCTCTAAAGAGGATTTATAAAACTTTCAATATACTTTGTCGATAAAAAAAATAATATGAAAGAAATTATGGGAACTTACGTATGTATAGACAAACAATCTAGTGCGATGGTCGGAAAACAATGAAGGATTTACCTGTTAATATCAAGTTAGACATATAATTGATTACAATCAAACCAATATTATAAATGATCTCCCTCCCTTACTTTAAGCGGTTTTAGACAGTTGGCATTTTTTGGGTTTTATTTATGTTTTATCTTTGGTTTTAATTCATGTTTTAGTTATATTTGTTGTCTTAGCTTTGTTTGCTATAACCGCTTCCTATTGGAACGGTTCGTTTCTGAGGGTTATTTTATCGCTATCGCTACAAGGGTAATTATCATTGTAATGACTCTAATTTCTGTTTAATGAAATCTATTTCTTATTCTAAAAAAAAGTAGGTTGTTGGATCACTTATTAAAAAACACAAATGAGTTTTAGTTTGTACTTAAAGTGGTGTTTACTGAATAATGGTGTGTCCATGGATCGGGCTCCAGCCCCATGACCAAATTTTGGAACCGGTCCAAAGTGATTGGGTTAAAAAATTTTAACCCACTCTAAATCCAAAAAAATAGACCTTTGAACCGGTCCGTCCAGATTATATGCGGGTTCATTGGGTTGGACCAATCCATCCGAATTCGTTAAATACTGATCACATTAGTAGTGAGTAGTAACACATTATTTTCAAATATTTTTTTCATTGGCCAAAAAACTATTAAACGTCGAGCATGAGTAGTCGGCACACGACTCTTCCTCCTTTGTTGCTGAATTGATTACTAAATGGGCTTTAATCATCTAATTGGGCTTGTGGGCTCCTTGGGCCTTGGACTTATAGCATATTCGGGTAGTCCGGGTTATATAGAAAATCAGGTCACAAAACCGTCATTCAGACCGCTCATTCCGGATTTGATATTCTGAACTCGAACCCGTCGTCGTAACCCATGGGACAAACCCACAGAGTCCGGATAGGTCGGATGGATTGGATTGTGGGCTAATTTTAGACACCCCTACCGAATAAACCCTTACATATAATATAGGGAAAACTACCAAGACCTACCCAAAACCATGCCGTTTTAACTGATGTTTACCCTGAAGTTTAAAGTTAACCGATAAATACCCTAAAGTTTCAATATGTAACCAAAACCCCTTCCGTCAATCAGCTCAGTCAGTTTACTGTTCACTTTTCAAAAATGTCCATAATACCCTTAACCCATATATACAAATACATTAATCTTACCATCACGCCGGTTTGTATCAAATTCAGTCCGGCGGAAACCCTCATCATAGCCGAACTATATTCATTATCATCTACGGTAGGATTGTACAAACTTGGGTGCATGACGATTCCATGGAAGATACGGTCACTAAAGGTTACATTATTTTTAGCTACTGCTCTCTGTCAAAAAGTATTAATAACTATGTTAATTTTTCGTCAACATAAAACAAATAGGATAAACTACAAATACCTACCTCAAACTTGTAGCGTTTAATTGATAGTTACTCTAAAATATTTTACTAACTGATACCTACTAAGATGTTTAGTTATATAACAAATAGCCCACGTTGTTAGCTAAAATGACGAAAATGCCCTCAGTGATTTTTTAAATATTTTTTTAAAATAAAGCTGAAGTGACTTTTTAAATAAAGCTGAGGTGATTTAATATGTAAATATATATATATATATATATATATATATATATATATTACAAAAATATTTTTTAAAATAATTAGTGAAGAGTATGTTAAGGGTATTTTCGTCATTTTAGCTAACGGTTTGAGCTATTTGTTGTAAAACTAAACATCTTAGTAGGTATTAGTTAAAAAAAACTTTAGGGTAAGTATCAGTTAAACGCTACAAGTTTGGGGTAGGTATTTGTAATTTACCCAAACAAATATTTCGATTTAAAATGATGATTAAATAGTTATTTACTCACATAATATTGAGAACTCGCATCATTAGTCGACGTACCCTGAGAGATCTTTAAATTTAAAGCGTGGATTTTAGTAATCCTTATGGCTTTGATTAAATCATCTTTTGTGTATCTCTTTATAGGAACCGTACCGCTGGGGCAACCTTTGCCATTCGCCCATATTTTAGCAGCCCAAAGATTTTGGGAAGGTGTCGAATTAGGGCTCATCTAATTCCAACAAAGTAACACATGTGATTCAGTACGGTCGATACATATGCATGTTTTAAATCACGAACGTATCCGTTTACATACCTTGAATTCGAAAGTACGATTTCGTAATTTGGGATGATCGAAAGCAGGTTGTTCGTAGAAATTTATGCAATTATATTCCTCCCCGTATCTGGTCTGGAGAACAAAAAAAACAAAAGGACAATGTTGATCATCACATGCAATTTGATTTAATTAAGGGTTCATTTCATCTCACTACCCTAAAAAATCTTGATTTCCATCTCACTATCCGAACTATTTTTTGTGACATATTACTACCCTAGAATATATTTTATTTTTTCACTTTCATACCCGCCGTCAATTTTCCATCTATTTTTGGACGGAAAATGGTTATATGACCCTATTTTTTCTATATAAAAAATACCTAAACTACCCTTTACCTCCCTCTCTTACCCACTTCATTTTCATTAAAACCCTAAACAACCCTTTTTTGATGTCGGGTTGTTCAGGGTTTTAATGAAAGTGAAGTGGGTAAGAGAGGGAGGTAAAAGATAGTCATTTTCCATCCAAAAATAAATGGAAAATTGATCGCGGGTATGGAAGTGAAAAAATGCATTATAGGGTAGATAGTGAGGTACCACAAAAAATAGTTAGCGTAATGAGATGAAAATCAAAATTTTTTAAGGTGGAGATGAAATTAACCCTTTATTTAATGAGGCTCTCTTAACACTCACGAGATATGGATCAATAAAATCATTGTATTTTTATGTAATTAACAAAGATAATCACCTTGATGACCGTTACAACGGGCTTTCGGTGGAATTCTAGTATCCTCTGTACTTCTATATCTTCATGCTCCGATAGAGACTCAAACCCGATCACATATCGAGCACAACAAAACATCCCAAGAAGCAATAAAACTACTCGTCCGCTCATTTTTTTTTTATGATTGTTGTCGATAGTCAGTGTCATGAATAATTAGTATTTAACTCTCAATGACTCAGACAATTAAAGTAATTTTTTTGACCATTTATTACCTGTAGAGAACAAAAATAAATAAATTCTATACACATGATCATCATTCATCAATCAAACATGTCCAAAATTAAAATGTTTTTAAAATTCTGAAATATTTTTCCATTCTTGAATTTAATCACCATTAATAATCATTCAAATAGAGATTATAGGTTCATTGATATCATTTCATATATTCAAAATAAACTAGATTCATGAATTCGATCTCGAATTTCCAATATAAGTTTAGATTCATGATTCATTTTGAATCTCTAAAATTAATTTTTTCCCTAAACCTGTGTGACAATAATTAAATTACATACTTTGAAGGTTTTGGCATATTAGATGACTATTTATTTATTTATTTTTATCACTGTGTTGCATTGCGCATTGTGCATTACTAACAATTGTACGTTGCAATGAAAATAGTTCTGTTTTTTCTAACGGAAGTATAAATATATTGAAGATCGACAATCAAAGTATACCTACATTGTGGACTAAATATTAGAGTATTAAACTACCAATCTAAGTAACATTACCTACACATAGAGACTGTGAGGCGTTGCTCCGAGAGATCGACTTGTTGGATGACGAAATTATGGAAACTCATCGTCGTTTAAATAAATAATCTAGTGCGACGGTCGTGAAACAACAAAGAATTTACCTGTCAATACTGAGTGTTGAAGTTTGAGTCCCACATCGAAAGTGTGTGGATAAATTGACCAATTAATATACATCTTGATCGAAAGTGTGGATAAATTGACCAATTGATATACATCTTGATGTCTCCACCCATCGGTTCGAGCTTTTGAGTTGGATTGGGCTTTAACATCAAGTCACACATACAATTGATTACTAACGTACCAATATTCAACTTTTTAAAAGTCGTTAGACACTAGTCGGACGGTTAGAGCCATCAGGGATTAATTGGGGAGGATTTGTATTTTTCTTTCCCAACAAGTACCGGCACAATACTCTTTTACTAAATCTGGAGCCAACACTTTCTCGTTCTTGGAGCCCTACAATATCAATCAAGGTAGGGCGACGTACGCTGGATCCCCGAAGGAGTACTTAGTCTGCCTTGACCCCATTCTTTCGAAAAAAGGTCTCGTTCTGTCCTAGTTCACTGTTTAAATAGTTGTACCGATTGCCTCGACCGCTATCGCATTATCCTTTTCCCAACACCTACCCTGGAGCATTTCGGAAAATTAACATTTTTTTACTACCCGTTCAATCCTAAGATGTTTGGACTTTACAATTATTTATCATTATATTGTTTTTGGTTTCAGTACTGTCTGGTTCACCTTTTTATAAAAAAAAATCTATTACTTGTCCACTCATTTTTTATGGCCTCAATCTTTGGGGCATAAAACGTTGTTCTCAGTTTTTTGTTTCAAAAACTTACTTTTAGCTTTCGATTATTATCAGAAAACGACGGTTTTCGTTAATTTTCAAAAAAACTCATGTCAATTTGGATGAGAAATCCCTAAAATACCCTACCGCCTAACCCACTTATTTTTCTCTTTCAATATGTGATTGTCCACTCTTCGTTCATTCTGATGCAACTCGATGACGGAGCTTGTAAACTTACATTGTATCCAGGTGCCCTATTTTCCGCGTTCGACATTTTGTAACTTCACTTTTTTTTTTGGAAACAAACAAGACATGGTCATTTGAAAATAACATTACGGTTTTATTAAGAGTTAATTACATTCACCTACCCCGAACTGTACACTTCTAATGGATACCTACCCCGAACTAACAGTTAACAACATCCTCCATTCTATCAATTTTTCCGTCAATTTATTGTTCATTTTTTTAGAAAATCCGAAACTACCCGTAGTGTTACAGTCCTAAAACCAACCTCAACCCTAAATCGAACCCTAAATCTCTCTCCAAACCTAAATCTAACCCTAAAAATGGATGAAAAAATGGATGGGAGGGGAGATGTTGTTACAAACTGTTAGCTCGGGGTATGTATTCGTTACGAAATAACATTAAGATATTTATCCGTTAAAAGTATATAATACGGGATAGGTGAACTTAATTAACCCTTTTATTAATCGGCATACAAACTCAGAAACATAGATATAAATAAAAGTAGAGAATGATCTTAATATGGTCCACCATAGAAAAAAGACACCCCTAACTGGTCTGTTTTGAAAATTGTACCGGTTCGATATGGACTCCGTGCATCAGTAGCCAAGATATCAAGCATTGGATCTTCTAATACACCTTCTTCGTATCGGACCTTAAGCCCGGTGATACCAGCCGTATATTTAGAGTCTTCTTTGAATTCTTTGTTTCCGCTTCCCATGACGGGGTTTCCACCTGATTCACTGAAAACTTCACCGCCCCACTCGAGGACCTGCCCCGGTCCCCGTAATCCATCCTCCGTAAATACATCCCTCGGCCAATACCCGACTGACGCATCACCTCTTGTTGCCCCGATTTTAAGAACCCAGTTCCCGCTACTTGCTTCCTGCAATTACAATCACCAAGTATTGGTCACGCGGTTCTGTTAGTGAAAATGGACAGAATATTCCATTCTGTTAGTCATGTGACAGTTAGTTGAGAGTAAAATGACGATTTTGACCTTACTCATATCAACCTTATGACTTTAATACACGAAATTACCATTTTACCCTTATCTTATAATAAGTAAGGTTATTAGATTTTGGTAATGTTAGTTGCTCACTCGGTAAACGTCAAAGCACGTGCTGTAGGATTCCACACTGATGACAGAAGTGGTGTACGCAAAACCCAGGGGGATCTGCCCGTCTCTTACGAATCCCGGACATATATCATTGAAACAATGATTCTTTCCCATCTGCATCAAGTAAATGTATGTAATACGTACTAATTGATTCATAATTATTCAATATAAAAGAAACTACGGAAACTTACCTCCGTATAAATAAATAATCTAGTGCGACGGTCGTGAAACAAAGAAGGATTTACCTGTCAATATCAAGTCACCGATGTAAGTGATTACCATCAGACCAATATTTTAATCGATTCCCCTCTAAAATTACACTCATTCAAAAACCTAAACGATTTCAATTTGTACTTAAAAACGGTCTTTACCGAATATACCCCTATATATAACATATGATTAAATATATTTTAGTATCGTTATGTTCGGTCCACAGATATTAAGGTCTCATATGTTTGGGAACGACTATTTTAGATTTTTCATGGTGAGGGGTATTTTGGACTAAAATCAAATATATATAAACATTTAAAATTTTGAAAATGAATGAAGGACAATTTTGACATTTCATGGTGAGGGGTATTTTGGAATTTTTACAATATTTGGATAGGAAAAATAACATAAAGTTAACGGCTAGGTACCAAACTATCGTTAAATGTTTGACCTGGTATTATATTGCAAAAAAAAAGTATGCCAGCGTATTATCTTGCAAATAAATATTTGGCAAGGTATTATATCATAAAAAAAAGTAGGGTCAAATATTGAAACGTACTCTGAAGTATTTGCCACGAACACTTCACTACCCAACGTTTCAAAATGACAAATGCACCCCCTTAAGTATTGGTCATGCGATTTTGTTAGTAAAAATGGACGGAATATTCCATTCCGTTAGTCGTATGACCTCAAGTGTCATATAATGGGTGGTAAATCGACGTTTTCCCTTAATTATTTGACATCTATACATTTTATAAGGAACATTACCATTGTACCCGTCTGTATCGTATCTGATCCATACGAAATCTTCATCATAGCTGAACTATACTCATTATCTTCTACTCTAGGATTGTACAAATATGGGTGCATGAGGATTCCGTAGTAGGAAGGCTCACCCCAGAGAGTACTAAAATAAGCCATCGCTTTCTGTCGAATAGTGTTAACAACCATGTTAATTTTGTGTCAACATAAACAAATATTTCGATTTGAAATGTAGACTAAAGAGATATTTACTCACGTGATAGTGAAACTCATCGTCATTAGTCGGCGTACCTCGAGAGATATTTAAATTTAAAGCGCGGATTTTAGTAATCCTTATCGCTTTAATTAAATCGTCCTTTGTATATCTCTTTATAGGAACCGTACCACGGGGGCAACCTTTGCCATTCGCCCATATTTTTGCAGCCCAGAGATCTTGGGAATGTGTTGAACTAGGGCTCATCTGATACCGACAAAATAACAGGTGTTCGGTATGTCGATACGTTTGTATATTTAAAATCACGAATGTAATTGTTTATATACCTTGAATTCGAAAGTTCGATTTCGTAATTTGGGATGATCGAAAGCAGGTTGGTTGTAGAAATCTATGCAATTATACTTTTCCCCGTGTCTGGTCTAGAAAAAACAAAACAAAAGAACAACGTTTATGATCAAATGTGATTTGATTTATTTAATGAGAATCTCGTAACACTCGCGAGGCAAACTTGAACTTTAAGATGGATCGGAATATCACCTTAATAACCGTTACAACGGGCTTTCGGTGGAGCTTAAGTATTTTTTGTAATTCCATGTCTTCGTCGGTCGAAAGAGACTCAAACCCGATCACATATTGAACACAACAAAACACCCCAAGAAGCCATAAAACTATTCGCCAGTTCATGTCTGACGATTTTTGTCAATAGTCAGTGTCGTGAACTCGAATGTGAGGTCTATATATAGATCTTATCACTAATCAGTATTTATTCATCAATGGCTCAGATAATTAATGTAATTATTGTGACCACGTACATGATCATCAATAGAACACGTAAAAAATTAAATGTTTTGAAAACTCTGAATAGTTGTTTTGTTGGTGTAAAATATTTTCCATTTTTTAATTCAATCACCATAAATAATCATCCAAATAGAGATTATTGGTTCATGGATAGCATTTCGAATCTTCAAAATAAATTAGATCCATGAATTTAATAACTAATTTCCAAAATAAGCTTAGATTCATGAATCACTTCAAATCTCTAAAATTATTATTTTTTTTGAAAGGAAATCATCGAGGGATTGCATTAAAGCTTTACGCGTACGAACCGGTACAATTTTCGAACTAAAAGCCCTGAGATCAGAATATGTCCAAGACTCCCTTAGGACATTAATCTATATCTATATTATTATATATTAAAAGAGAATAACACCGTACATCACGCGCCTACTTAATATCCTCCACTCGCAGGGTCACGCGCCTCACTCCCTCTCGGACGTTCTCCTCCCGAATCACATCCCATCTACCTTAGATAAGCCCGGAAAAAAAATTTGGGCCCTGGAAAAAAAAATTGGCCCTTTCATTTTGGGCCTGGAAAAAAAATTGGCCCTTTCATTTTGGGCCTGGAAAAAAATTGGGCCTTTCATTGATCATGCCCTATATCATGTGGTTCTTTGAACCCTAGACATGTCGGCTCTCCAGCACTGCTTCCTGTTGCCTGAGTTAGGAGATCGATGGTGTCTGTAAGTGGGTTTCTTCCTTCTGTAACAAATTTGAAGCCTTGATTATTGGGTTTTCATGTGGTTGATTCATTTTGTGAGAAGCTTTATATTGACGGTACATAAGTATCAAATCAAATGGTTCATGTTGATTTTTTGGGGTTTATTAGAAAGGTTGGAGGTAGGTTTGTTGATTCCCATGACTGTAACGTGAGAAAAATGATTAGTAGTGTCTTGTACCGTTTTTAAAATACTGTATTGAACCTTTGTCCCAAAAGAACTCCAAAAAATTCCAATTCTACAGGATCATGAATCTGATATGTGGGTGAGAGAAACAGGAACAATGCAATTGACTTGAATATGTGGAGATGGAATTTCTGTTTCTTCCCCAAATGGGTTGAGAAGAAACATGCAAATATGGTTTTAGCCAAAACAGATTCTTTCGGGTGCATATTCGTTTTGCTTTAGAGTAATTTGGGTATTAAAAGTAAACGAAAAATCTCGATCCTGCTACTGGTGTAGTGAATGTCAATTGAAAGTTGAAACATACTGTGGAATGATGTTTATTTACATTGGCACTTATAATCTTCATTGAATAAAAGGGTATTTATTTGTATCCACGTAGATCATGATAGACTTTCTAACACTCTCTTTATGTTTCCGTTGCGGCTTTTTTTTGAGGGAAAATCTAATATTCCACTAATCATTTCCAACTCACAACAATGTAAATCATTAAGATTATAAGTGCCAATGTAAACAATGGATATACCATTTTCAATTTCTCTGTATCTCCTTTTATAATTAGTGTCTTGCAAAATTGAAGCCTTTAGCCCTTGCAGTGTAGTTAGTGTATGTAAATGTGTGTAAAGATGAAGCCTTTAGTATTTGTTGTTTTGTTAGTGTAAACACCCTGAAACTCTTATTAATGAATGGCCATAAATTGAGCTTTAGATTACTGGGAGAAATTGGGTTTGGGAGGTCCAAAGTAATGTGAAATTGAAATAATAATTGCAGGCTTACTTATTAGGAGGTTGTGATGTAGGTTTTTGCTATGAGGACACAGGAGGTCATTAAAATGTCTCATGAAAGATCAAGGTTTAGTAAATGAAGGTATGGTGTATATACTAC
Organism: Erodium maritimum; assembly: GCA_963921825.1. Classification (NCBI taxonomy): domain Eukaryota; kingdom Viridiplantae; phylum Streptophyta; class Magnoliopsida; order Geraniales; family Geraniaceae; genus Erodium; species Erodium maritimum. The sequence goes on along the minus strand of OY997592.1, from coordinate 73,467,230 downwards.
TTGACTGGAAGCTTAACATTGAATGTATGATACTTTGATATTCTGGGTTCGTTTTTTTATAGGTTTGATGATCATATTTAAGTAAAAGATGTCAAAATTGATTGACTGAGTAACCTAAGGTGAGAAAAGGGTCTGGATTGAATTAATTGTGTGTTGAGTAAAGATAACAAGAGACAAAGGAAGTTATTAATGATGCCGAAATGGGTTTTTGTTGAATCTGTTTCTCCAATCTGTTATTGTCTAGCATAAGGTATGTGGTTTTTTTGCTGCATCTTTGTTGGTCTATTATGGGTTTGGTTGTATCTGTTGTTGGCCAAAACCAGCAATACAATATTTGGGGCTCTCACGATCTTCAAATTGGAGGTGAAAACAACAATAAAAATGTCATCTTTTGAAGGCTTTTATTTTTTTGACCGAGTTTGTGCTTAAATTTGCAGGATTTTAACGTTAATGTGGAGTAATATGGGGCACCTTTTTTGGTGGAATGGAATTTGGATAATCCGAGAACGCACAACATATTGGAGCGGATAATGGTTTGTGCATACAAATTTTGGATTTTGGATTCTTGGTAGCATCCATTTAATTTCGTTTTCATAATTTTTTTATTTTTCAAGCCTTTCACATTTGTGTTCCCCTTTTGCATTTTTTCTCTCTTCAAAAAGTTTTAATAAAAGAGATCGATGTACAACACCGGACTCTACGATTCGCTGGAGGAGTCTCATACAAAATTCAATTATTGAATTCATCATACTGTGTGATACACATACACTCGTGGTTTTAATCCTAGAAATTTAACTACTTTTATACCTCATCTCTATCAAATGCACTACTGATGGTGGGTAGTGATGTGGGGTCTCAAATTTAAATCAAACAATCTTTACAAGCCTCATAGTCTGATGTAGAGCTGAATTCTGCTTACTTCCCACAATGGGTACGTCAGCATTCCCATCGAGTGGCAAATGATTGAATCTCATCCACAGTATTGTAAATTTATGATGTTTCACATTGAGCCTAGATCATTAATTTTGTGTTCTAATATGTTGCATTTGAGATTAATTTGTAGGTGCTGATATCGAGGGTGCCTCCCCTTTAAAGCCTCAGGCCAAATCTACTGGATCAGTGTTGCCATATGTTGGGGTTGCTTGTCTTGGAGCTATTTTGTTTGGTTATCATCTAGGGTATGGCCTAATATAACTTCCTCATGATGATGCTCTATTTCCTGAACAATTTTGTGTAACAAGTACCACGCAAAATTTTATTTTGGTATGAAACCGCCTATCATATTTTAGAACTGGGTGACATTGTGTTGTACTTTTTTTCCCACTTCAGGGTGGTAAATGGAGCTCTCGAGTACCTTGCGAAGGATCTTGGTATCACTGAAAACACTGTCATACAAGGCAAGTGTTGTCTTTTCCTTGGTTGACTATAATCTTCAACTATCCTTTCTTTTCCCTATTTAGTTTATCTCTTATGGAGCATGCGTCATGACCATACAAATTCAGCATCTCTATCTCATCTGGGCACTAGATAGTCAAACATAATGTATGTTCACGTGTTATTATATATACTGATAGGAAATTTAGGAAAGTAATGCACTGATCTGTTGGAAAACTTCATTCGGATAGATAATTGCCACTCATGCACTTTTGATTTCTTCATGGTTTGTTATTTTTCAAAACTAAAATACTTACGTTCTGCTACTTTTGTTCTAATTTTTATGGTTGGCTTATAGATCTCCCGTGTAATATCTTGAATAGGATTTGTCGTATTGATCAAATCTCACAAAATTTATAATTAACACCACTTGTAAAGATCAACATGTTCTTAAATAGAGTAGTACTTGAAAGAATTTTTTGCAAGTAATTTTGGTTCTTGCGGTTTTGTGTTGTTTGGTTTACTCTATGGTTGTAGTTTTGTCGCATTGATCAAATCTCACAAACTTTATAATTAAGAGTTATTTCTTTCCTGTTATTGTCCATTCTGTTTTCATGGGATATGCAGGGCATGAGAGATTGTTGTGACAACCTCCTTTCTACAACAACTGCAACTACAAACAATGCATATAGTACATTGAAAAACTTAATTTAAATTATGTGGTCATATTCTTTGTTTCTAGAGTTCTCTAAGTGACTAAAAGAAATGGGTTCTTTTAACTAATGGAGAAAAGTAGGTTACATGATAAAAAATAAAGTGGTAAGCATAATTGATGTTTCAACATCTAGGTTGTGAGATATATAATTATTAAAGGCATGTTTACAACATTATGGGTAGCTTAGTTAAAATATGGAAGCTTTAAGAATCTGAAAAGTTTCTCAAAATGGCTACTAATTGATTTTTGATTTGGCCCCAATTCATATGTAATAAATATCGGTCATTTTATTTGGGTAGACTGCATAATAATTTGGTTTGAGTAAAATGAAGTTGTGGAATGAGATGTCCATAAGAAGCCATCAAACCTATTCTAATTAATCATTAGTTGGTTGGAAATTTTTAATTTGTCGATTATATTCTCTATACCTTCTTCAAGTACATAATATGTTTTTTCTAGCAAGAGAACAACGTGGGTTTGGTTTGCTTTTGCTTGTGCTGTTAATTGTGACCATACACCAGCGATGAGCTCTTTTTATTGTTCATTTATTTGGTTTCTTTTCATAATCAAAATGTAGGATGTGTGCAGGTCACTAATATTCTAATGTCATGATTCAGATTATGAAGCTACAATTGAAAGCTTGGGTTCTTCACACAAACATGAACATTTTGATAGGTTCAAAGGAACTTTACTTCAACATTCAAAATTTGTTGATTATTGATAGGTATCATTGAGAGGGGAAAGTGATAAGGAAATTAGAAGAGATGCATTTCTTGCCAAGGTCTCCCAAGAGAGAGAATTGAGCAATTATGCTAGACGAGCTTCAGCAGCTCGAAGTAAGTAACTTTACATTTGGCCTCCAGTCATCTTTGTTGAAAGAAAGATAGGGAAGGCGGTGTATATGCGACGAAGAATGGGTCACCACAGTGAAATATCATGACGGATTGGTTACAGCAACATGGATCCTCAATAGCGTCTTGCTGCTATACCTTTTATTTTCTTCACTACTTATTCAGTTTGTGTAGGAAGTTTTACTGGTGGGTTGTAAATTCTACTGAGTGAGGATATGTGTACGTAGTTTTACTGGTGCGTTGAAAACATAGATTTTAATGGGATATTATATTAATGGTGGGTTTGTAATTATTCATAATAATTTATTTACTTTCCTTATTGAATATATTAGTAATAACACATGTGTTGAAGTAACATAAAATTAGTACCTGTTATCAAAGATTATAGGTGGTTATGAATTAGTTTTTATTGCATTTTTTTGTAAAAAAACAAAAACAAATCCGAGACGTATGCGTATATCGAATGCAAAGATAATCCTAGAAATAAGATTTATAATACAATTAGTATCGTGCGATAGCGCCGTGCAATCACCTAGTGTAAGTTATTAGCAGTTATTATCATCAAGTATGATTATAGTTATGCTAAGTTACGTCATCAATCATTGTAACTATTCAGTCTCTATATATTACCAATGACAATGCCTGATATGGCAAGAGATTATATTATCTAAAATAAGTTTAATACAAATAAAGCACATCGTGCCGTTCACCATACATAAATGAATACAGATCCTAGACAGGGGCATCTGGTGAGGTCGCCTCGATCGAAGGGGGGATCGGTAACATGAGTCCGCGACTCTGTGGACAGGCGCCGCGCAACCCTATCACCCACTTCTCTAGGCAATCTGGGTGCATGGGGTCGTACGTGCAACACTGTGTAAAGACGACGGTGGTCCCCTCCTCGAGATCGTCATAGCAGATCAGGCATGTCCCCTCGGTCTCGCTGTGCTCCGTGTCCGCCTGACGAAACGTCCTGGAAGTGAGCTCCAAGCTCTGAAAAGTGGGAGCCGCTGGCAGTGGCGTGACAGGTAGGGACGTCGGGATGGACGTGGTCGCCTGATGATGCGCGCATCTCCTCATCCACCAGATCGCGACCGATACGAGGAATAAAATGAATAGAGTCGCACCCAGTACAATCGCGACAACATGCAGCTCCTCTGTAGTCGGAGGTGTAGGAGGGCGTATACCCCAAGAAGAAATATGTGGGTCGACTCCTGCCACAAGAGGAGGAGTGCGCGCAACCCCATGAGGGTTGCGCGGGTCGAATCCTGACATCGAAGATGGTGCCAAGTCCGACACCGCGACCCCATCAGGTGTGCGCGTGCCAACGACAGGACAGGTAGTGCTGAAGAGCACTACCTGTAACAGTAGGCACCCGACAAAATAACCCTATCGAACAATAAATTATAAACATTAATTTACAACAAAGCATCACATTCAACCCATTAGAGCAAATCACCTACCCGGACACTTTCTAACACTGTGGACATGCAAAGGCCCGATATTCAGGCCCATACATTCAAGCCCACATGTAGACATGCATGGGCCTGATTGTCAGGCCCAAACATGCCAGATTTGCGGGCTTAAAATCTTAATTTTAATACGGGTTGGTAAGCGGGATTAAAACGGTACAAGATAGAAGAAACTAAAACATTTAGCATATAATGATCTGTGGAATTAAAACGAATCGATGATCAAGTTCAATCCATTTCCACTCGATTTTTTTTATTTCATTCTTATTTATATATTATTTTTAATATTTAAATATATCTAACCTAGTGTTTATTTAGAACATTTCTCGAATCACATATTTTTTTTGCATACCTGGCATGTCCACCTATGCCCGACCATAGCTCCGGTGAGAACTCCAACCGCTCTATAACAAAATACAAGAGACGAACAAAATGGCATTGGTTAAACTAGAATATGAAGATCTAAATTGAACATGAAGAATTATTGAAAGATGAAATAAAATGATATTTTTAAACTAAAGGTTTAATTTTGATATTTTATTCTGATCAATTATATAGATTTTTATAGAATATCCTCTGGGATCGATTCTATCAAACTTTGATATAATTAATCACAAAATTAATGATTTATTTTCACATATATACATTGTTAATTTAAAGATGCTGTAATATACACATACATAAATCATTCATGGATAATAAAATACCAAAACATGGTAATTTTTTTTCGACTGAAAAAATCAGCTCCACACTTTTACTGAAACAACAAATTTATTTCAAAGAGCTAAAATAATCAAAAGACTCTTAGCTCAACGTAAAACACTCCTCTGAGCTTGGTAATGCCTGGGTTCGAATCCCATTGCCTTTAAAGGCATCATTTTATTTAAAATTAGAGACGGCCCAGAAGTCAAGCCCAAAAAATTGGCCCGTTGTCTGTCTATGACCCAAATAAATTTGGTTATATAGATTCACAGTCCTACTAACAACATAAAGAACACACAGCCTAGTGGCAAAGCACTTGATGAGTCAACCCAGCCCTGGGTTCGAATCCCTGCGGTTTTTTTTTTATATATCCGAAACGTCAAAACGACGTCTCACCCATTGATATATGGGAAATTTGATTTTTTATGCCTAATAATAGATCATATTTTTTTACTATGCTTGTATAGTTTGAAATTGGAAATATATGCTTTTTAGTAATATTAAGACAAAATTACCCTTGTTGTAGTTTGATCAAATTGAAACAAACTTTTTTTCTTTCTTATTCCATCTTCTTCTTCAGTAATTATCAGTCGGCACTCTCCCAACTTCGAATATACAAGTATTTTTTTTTGGATAAGCGATTTTTTATTGAACAGGATTCAAGGTGAATGCCTGTAAGCGAAAGCATAAAAAAACAGGAAACCAAAGGAAATAAGATTACAAAAACCCAACAGCAATAGAAAGTGTCTGTAAATTGGCTAAAGGCGGAGTCCCAGTCAATCAGAAAACCACAGCTTCTCAGAATAAAGGGTTAAATCTCTTCTCTTTTAGTTTCCTGAAACAAAACCATAACGGGGTGTTGTTTCGACAGAGCCACCCTAATGCACCATCTCTTCTGGACGGCATTCATCCCCCTCACATTCCAGGAGATGAACTTCACCATAGCTTCTGGTTAAAAAGGTAAGGAAGTAGGGAGAGAATCCCCCACTTCTTCCCCGTCACTAGAACCAAGGTCGTCAGAATCTTCCTGAAACTCTGGATCAACAGAGTCTCCTAGCTCAAAATCTAGAGCTTCGATTTGGTCTGCCGTTTCTGGATGCCCTGAAAGAAGTTTCTGACTGGCCTTGATTAATTTCCACTTCCTCTCTCGATCAGCATATTCTTTGTCAACTGGGATTCTACGTGCTGCATATGATCGGAAGACGTGTGTGGGCGTGTTTGGTTGGAGAAGATCCCTGGCCGAAGCCCTAGCCCGAGAAGAGTGAGGCCCACGCAAAGTACTAACTGGGCTCGAAGTAGAAGACTCAGGGACCTTACTCACCGGAGTCGAAAGATGCAGAGTACCCTTGCCCTTCACTGTAGACATCTGAATCGGGGTGTCTGCGGTAGCCAAAACCGCTCCTTTATAATCACTAATTCTGTCGACCCCCCGGAGTTCAGTTGATGCGATTCTCGACAAGCATACCTGAAAATTCTTGCCCTCTATCTCCAAAGCTCGATTAACAATAGCCTCCTGCAAAGTCGAATGTAACAGGAGGAAGTTGCAGTCAAGTGACGAAGAAGTTTCATCTCTCAGGGCCAACAAGAATGAACCGCACGAAGTCCCAATGTCACGGAATGTCGGCATGCACCAGCCTGAGAGCGGGACACCCGTAACCTTCCACCAAGCGAAACAGCCTGCACCATTGAGTCATCCTTGAGCTCGATCAAACATCAATGCTTCAGAGCACCATTTCCACTTCGAGTTCAATACATCTGTCAAAGTTTCTTGGTCTGAGGACAGAAAAAGGAAGATCTTGTTGCCCAAATATCGGAACTGCAAGTCAGGTGAATCTTCTGAATTAATTAGCTCACGCAAAGCACCTAAGGACAGTTCTTCCTTGACCAAACCCATAATGCTAGCTGCAATCCATTGAGACCTGGTGCCCCTAATTTTCTGAGGCTCGGGGGAGAACCTCAAACTCGGTATCGCTCTGTTCTGGTCCTCGGGTACAATCTCTCCTTTTGGTCTCCATACCATGTTAGCTTGTGAGCCACCCTGACGTGCCAATCTTTTGGTCATCCTTTCCGGCCAGGCCACAGACATGAAGATCTTAAAGCCCTCCCACACAAAACCATTACAGGCTTTCGATAAAATTGAAGCGTCTTCCTTGGACTTGACTGTTACGAACCCAAAAAAATCTACCCCCGGCGTTCTTCCGTTTGCAAACAAAAACTCTGGAAACCGGCATCAATTCCTCAAGCCAAACCCTCAATTTAGTTCTAGTGGCTGCAGACGGAAGGTTACAGACAAAAAGTTTGCAATGTTCCATTGAATTAACCTTCCTTTTCACCCTAGAAACCATTGGACTCGAGACTTCCACCTTGGAACTCGGTTGCTGTCGCGCCTCAGACAAAAACAAAGGCAACATACCTTTGGAGCTCGCTGGTTGACGTCCTTCGGACTTCGGCGATTTACCAGTCCGGCGACTGATAGAGTGTTCAGCTGAAACACGAGCAGACTCCTCCTCCAGCCTACAAATCATTGAAGCAACTTTCGGGACCCTAACCACTTTCCCCTCTACCAGTTTCTCATAATACTCTGCGTCACGACTTCGCGACATGGATCGCTGTTCAGATCCCTTTTGCGCCGACTGATGGATCCACAAGACCGACTCGTTCAGCAACATATATGCCTTGGAGCAGGCCGGGAACTTCTGCCGGACCGCCCGTCGTGGATACGCCGAAGAGAACGGAACCCTAGTCGGTTTTTGTGAGATCGCCAAAATCGCATACACGCGCAGCGACGGAGCAGTGGTACAGAGTTCAAGTTGTTCTCTACCGTCACCACTCCTATGCTCAACCCCTTTATCACCCCACTTGTGAACCTGGTTTTGAATCTCTGGTAATGAATATGGTCAAGTTGCCATGTTCCAATTGATTCACCAGCAAACCCCCTGCTACAGAATGGCACGGTTTGGATCAGAAGCTTACCCCGACTACGCAAGGACACGCCGGCAAGGATTAATCCGGCGACGCCCCCACCTCTTCCACGGCCGGTTTCAAACGGAGATCTAAACACGACGGCAGCCCGGCTCCCACGAAACGATACCTACCGGCACAACACTCCGACTGGAACAGCCCCGGAGAAGAAAACCAGCGGCAACGCGTGGGGCGCGTAAGTGACAAAGAATTGAAGCCACAATTTCATATTATTCTCCATTCAAACCTCTACGTAAATTTTTGTGTTTAATCGTGATGGGTACGTAATTGGGACATTACCTGAATGTAGACAACTAGGAGGACGATGGAGACGAACCACCAGTTGAAGAAGGAGCTCTTGACGACCTTGTCCTCCTCCGTCTGCTCCTCAAATTGATCCGCTGCGACCTCCTTCCCCAACTGCCACTATGTATCTACGTTTGAGAATTGTGTGACCCACTCACTAACCATGATATAGTGTTGAAAGAATAGGTAAACACGAAACCAGTTCATTGAGTACTTAGGGATTTCCATTTTTGTTGTTTCTTGATGGCAACCAGTTCATCTAATCGAAATTAGAAACTTTAATGACTAGGTCCGAGTATTGTTGTTTGTTTTTGTATATTAAAAAAAAACTTATTCTATACTTCTATAATTTTTAATCTTTTATTTCTAATTAGTTTATAAAAGTCTATTATTATTTAAAATATTGTTTACGTTAACTTAAGTTTTGAGTATTAGTTCAAGTTCGAAGGATCTTAGCAAGTGCCGCCTCTGATATTGCTCTCTAGCAAAACCCTAGGTTCGGAAAAACGAGAAGATGGTGAGATCGGCGGCCAAGCTATCAAGCGTCTCGGGTGATCCTTCCCTGTGGCGTGATCCGGCAGAGGAGACGGTGGATGGGGAAGGGATCGTTGTGGGTATGGGTTTGGCACTCGGGGTTTCGGCCGGTGCAGATCCGGAGGAAGTCGATCATCCTGGGTTGGTCGACGCGGTGCAGGTCGACGCCGGCGATGTGGGGCGGAGATCGGGCGTGAACGAGGAGCGTCGTCGGGCGAGGGACATGGTCATGTCGGCGTCGGACGGCGAGACGGAGGAGGGAGCCACCGTGCCGGTATTGGCACGGGGCCTGACACCACCGGAGGAAAGGGCTCCGGTCATGGAGTTCTCTGCGGTCCGGCGTCCTACTGATGTCGGCGGTGGCGGAAGTGCGAGGGTTAGGCAGGGATCGGGTCGTGATCCAGTGCCGGTGAGGGGTGTGTGTTCCCGGGCTCGCCGGGGAGCACACTACAGGCCCCCGGGGATTCTGCATGCCGACGGGAGGGAGGCCTTCACGCCGGTCCTAATCCCGTCGGACTCGGAGGAGGGGCAACCAGAATCCCAGGCAGCGCAGGAGCGACGACGAGCGAAGGGCAACGCGGTGGCTGCGGTAGGGCACCATCCTGGTGCACCCGAGCCGGATGTGGAGCGATGGCGAGAACCGGGAAGCGGAGGATCCTTCATGGGAGATGCCCGTCGTGGGGGTCGTGGGGATAGTAACTGGATCCCTCGGGCGGGTCGTGGCGGTAGAGATGGACCGGCCGAGCAAGGAGATGTGGACAAATGGGCGGCTCGGTATGGCTCGGGTAGGTCGGGTGAGGCTGATCGGGCCTCGGGGGACAGGGACCAATCTGGGCCCGCAGCTGTCCTCGATGCGAATCACGGAGGTGGTAGTTCCAACTAAGGACGTTGGTCAGGCTACAGCGCAATTCCGTTTTGCGCTGGCAGCAAAAGTGTTGACATCGAAGCGTTTCTTCTGGAGATCCCTGGTTGAAAGAATGGAGGACCTGTGAGGGATGAAGGTGGATGCTAGACCTCTGGAATGGGGACTAGTAGGCTTCTTCTTTCGCACGGCGCGGGAACGGGATAGGGTTCTCGCGGGGGAACCCTGGGCGTTTTGGGAGTCTCTGGTCCTGTTTACTGACCTGAGGGCCCATATGCAGGTGGGCGAGCTGAGCTTTCACCAGTTCTCGGTATGGGCTAGGATCTCCAACCTGCCTGTGGGGGCCTGGAACAGGGCAGTAGGTTTCCGCATTGGGAGTGCTTTGGGAGTATGCCAGGCTGTGGATGTGGATACTGCTGACCGCTGCTCGGGGGACTTCATGAGGGTCCGGATTCGGGCCGATATCCGCCTTCCTTTGCAGAGCCAGATTTGGTTCCGCCTGTCGGAATCACAGGTACATACATTACTCTCTGCGTCGTATGAGCATTTACCGGACCACTGTTATGGATGTAGCTGTGCGGGGCACCGGTTTCCGTCATGCCCGGTTGCGGGAGGAACACGGGGCCACTCGCTCCGTGCCCCGGCGGACCCGCGATCGGCTTTTGAAAAAGCCAAGCACGGGAAGGCGATCCCGGGAACGAACTGGACCTATCTGGAGGCTAGGAACACGGCTCGGGGCAGTCCCCGTACCCCGGCCATGGACGAGGACCCCAGAATGGACCAGGTGGACACTGATGAAGCAGGCTCAGAGGACACCCCAACTGGATGGGTGGCGAAGGAAGGAAGCCCCTCGTTGTCTGGGAAGAAGCGACTGGACAGGGAGGAGGACCAGGATGAGTCGAACGGCTCGACAGAGGCAGATGGGGAATCACCTGCAGCGGTGGGGGGCGTCAAGCACCCCCGCCTACAGGAATGAGGCCTAGGAGGCCCGGGGAGGGGTTGGTCAACTTTGCCCCCTTCCCGGCGGATGGATGGAGACGACACCATCACCAGTTGAGTTTTATCTCCCCTGCCAGTCTGAAGTCAGCAATCCCGCGTTCAGGAGCCCTATCATCATCAGTCCAGGGAGGACGACGCACGCTGACACACCGGGGGAGATGTAGGTCCACCAGTATTCCCCTAAACTTGGTTGGCTCTCCCCGTCCCATGTTGGAAGAAGCGTGTTGTATCGGTGTCACCAGACGCTACCGCAGATATCCCCTTCGTCCGCAAAACCCATTACCAGAGCCGGTTTTATTGCTTTCAGTTCATTTCTACTTTTTAGTTGGATTGTTATGTAGGTGGGGTACACTTCAGTACCTACCAAACTCTTTTATCATGCTTTAATACAAATTGCAATATTTATTCTCAAAAAAAAAAACTTAAAGTTTTGAGTTTAATTCTCTCCAAAATTATTCCAGCCATGAAGAAATATTTCAAAAAAATCTGACTTCATCAATTATAACGAGAAAAATGAAAAAATCTACAAAATTAGATAGCGGACTTTTTGAGAAAAGTGAAAAGGATCGAATAAGTAAAAGTCTTTTACTTGGTCTTTCGCCAAATACACCTAGAATTGTCGTCACTCACCCGACACTGTTCGTCAAACAGAAAATTACTTGTTTTTCTATTGGCACTTCGGCCATTAGGGTTTCCATTTCAATTCATTATGTTTTATTTTATGTCTTTTTGGATTAGGGAAGGCAATGGGCAGGGTATGGGTCGGGTTTTGTGATACCCGTACCCTACCCGATTTTCACATCCAATACCCGTACCCTACCCATATCCGGTCAATACCCAGTCAATACTCTACCCGATCTCTACCCATTTGGGTCAGGTATCACAAAACCCGACTTCTTCATATGATATGTTGATTATAAGACAAACAAATTGGGAACTAAGTAACCATTCCATTTAAATTTAAGTAGCCAAAAATATAAATTTTTCCACATCTCAAGTCTCAACATACAATAATCCTAAAATCAAGTAGAAACCAAGAAAAAGTAATCATTTTCAAGTTTTTCTTTTCGATGATCAATGAACTCAAATGAATTGTATGGTATTATGGACTTATGAGTTATGACCGTACAAATTTGTAATTGTAATTGACTTATTATTAGGTTTATAATTGTGGACTTAATATATTTACTTATATATACATATAAGATCGGGTAGGGTTCGGGGCGGGTAAGGTAAAACCCGAACCCTACCCTTACCCGGTCAACAGGTAATACCCTACCCGATTAAAAAAAAATACTCGGTCAATACCCTACCCGATCGGGTAGGATACGCCGGGTACCCGTCTAGTTCAGGTTATTTTGCCATCCCTATTCTGGATTTTCCACGTAGTCTTTGATCCTCCTTATAGTCTTTGGGAAACTTTATTTGTCACGCCCCAAATCCGGTTTTGACCGGACTCGAGACGTGGACATGAACAATAAATAATTTAAGTAAAACAATTAAAATGAGCATTAAACGAAACTCTGAAAATAATAAACTGTAATTCGGAAAACGAGTAGAAGCAATGTTTAGTCTAAAATACACAGTACGTCTCTAGACCTACTAGACAAGACCCTCGCCAGCTCCCAAGCTCAGCTGTAGCCTGCTAGCACAAATCCCGCTCAATACCTGAAATACAACAAAGTAAGGGGGTGAGCTTTCGCTCAGTAGGAAAAGTAGTTAAGGTAATGAACATCGGTTCACCACCACAAGTAACCGTCCAATTAGGGCATACTAGTACATCACAACTAACTGCCAAACCGGGGTTCATAGCCAAATTTACGACACACTCAAGCGACCACTCACGCACAATAAAACGAAACCAAACAGCAACCGTATCACACACAAAGTATTCAGCACACATCCACAACCGCAGTTCCCGAACTCCATCATATCATACTGGAGAGTCATCGTATCATCTCGGATAGCCCCTCGGTCCAGGGGAGACACATGCGTCTTGGTGACCGGAAACGTTCCCTAGAAACGCATCTCATCGGAGGGCCCGGAAATGTCCCCAAAGGATCATAGATCATCGGGGTAGAAACACGACCCGTAGGCCCAACCACGACCCGTAGGCCCAACACGACCCGCATGCCCAATCACGACCCGTAGGCCCAACACGACCCGTAGGCCCAATACGACCCGTTCCATTTATATCGTACCGGAACACGAAGCCTCGGTCCCGACATCTTCCCGTCACGTAGAATCAGGGTAACATCCCAGACCGGAAATCCCTCAGTCGGACGTCTTCCTGTCACGTAGAATCAGGGCCTCACGCATACTGGACCGACACATACCTCGGTCGTACGCCTTCCCGTCACGGAGAATCGGGGTATCAATTACGCCATCCTTGGCCTCGATACACTACACCGGAACTATCCCTCGATGCAAGTACCACTCCTGGTTACACCTTTTCTTGGAACACACATCAAGAGTATAACACGCATCACAATGCTATAGTTGACCTCGGTATACCGACCGGACAATTCACCAAAACACATAATCGATCTATCACTCACCCGATCATATCACAATCAAAGAATCACCTCATATCAAACACGACACACTTGCCCACACACAGTCACAACATGCTACACCGAGTATAATCTTATTTAGACTCTCACACAGCGATTATAACACGCATCATGCATCTCAATCAGTCCTAAGGCTCGACATGGCCATTCTACCAGCACGACAATTTCCCAGAATATTGAAAGCGGCTAACACTAGTGAATCACATCCTACATGTTACTAAGACTCGTCCGGTTATTATATATTATTAAACGATCGCTCTAGTTTTATTATTACCTAGCATGCATACTAGTAACTTTTCGTAATTAAAGCGGTATTCGCTACTTTCCCTACCTCAAGACGATCACAACAACTGCGTCTCCTAGCTGCTGACGTCATGGCCTAACTCCGGTCTTCTCGGGCGAAGTCCAAGTCTGGGTTTAACAGGTACAAAGTCCAATCAGTCCCGGTAGTCCAAAAGTCCTCGGATTTGTCCAATTAGTCCTTTAATTAACCATTTTAACTCATTCAAATTAAATTAATTAATTTTTAAAATTGTCCGACCCGGTCCAAAAACCAGACCCGACCGGATCCAGAACCGACCTAGACCGGCTTCAGACCCGACCAAGACCCGAGTCCAGAACCTGAGTAAGACCCAGTCAGAGACTTGGGCCTGGCCCAAGGCTCGAGTCTTGGCCCAAGACCGACTGGCCCAAAGCTCAGCCTGGCCCAAGGCCCGCTCAGGCTCGAGTCCGAGCTGGATCCAACTCCGGCGAGGGTAGGGTTGTCCGGCCGCCGTCGACGGCGTCAGGCGAGCTCGTAGGGGGAGAAATGAGGGCGGAGACGGGCGTCAGGTTCACGGCGAGGCCGTGGCCGTGTCGGCGGTGGCTCGAGCGCGAACCCACGCTCGCTCCCGTCTCAAATCTGGCGAGCCCGAGCTTCGTCAGCGATGGTTCCGGCTGAATTTGCTCGAATCGAGCTCAGGAAGACGCGTTTTCAGGCGAGGAGAGCTGTGGAAGAAGGAAAAAGGGGCGAGGGGCACGAACCCTCGTCGTTCCTCCGGCGACGTCGCTGAATCGAGCTCGGTGTCGAACCAGAAAGGATTTTTCCGGCGATGGCTCGATCCCGTGCAGGGTGGGGGCTCGGTTGCTCTCAGAAGGGAAGGAGATGAGGGCGAGGTAAGGCGATGGCGAGGTCTGAGGGGGAGAAGGAGATCAAGAGGGAGAAGATGAGAACGAGAGAGAAGAGAGGGAGAGCGGCGCGATCTGTCTCGGGACGCGTGCACGTGCGTGGAAGAAGAAGAGAAGCGCGCTAGGGTTGGGCCTCGCGTCTCGTGGGCTTGGGCGCGCGTGCTGGGCCTTGCCCGTGCGATCGAGCTGGGCCCAAGCCTGGCCCAGGTTCCAGTCCAGTCCAACTCCTCTCTTTTCCCTTTTTTTATTTTCTTTTTAAAACAAACACTCGTTCCAAATTTCCACCCCGACGTTTCAAACATTAATATTTAAATATTTGTAGGTTTAACCGGAGCGGTCTTCACAATATTTTATTAGGGTTAATTACCTTTAGTACCCCTTATGTATTGGTAACACACTGGATAAAATTTCGGTCAAGTTTAGGCCATTTTGACGACATGTGACCAATTCATAAGGCGTGTAATTCTCCGGTGCTAAAGGGTGCTAAAGGTATGTTACCAATAGAAAAGGGGTACAAAAGGTAATTAACCATTTTTATTAGGGATAATATCATAAAACTACCCTTAAATTTAATCCATTTTCAAAAAATTACACTTAACTTTAAAAAGTAACAAAACGATACCTTAACTTATAATTTTGCTCAAACTAGTCAACGGCGTTAACTTTTCATCCAAAAAAACATGAAAAGTCTAAAATACCCCTCATATAGAATTAAATTTTCAAACATTTGCCCTTCAAGACACAAATAAAGAAATGACTAAAATGTCCTTCAATAATCATCAAATTTTCAAAAAATACCATTTCAACTAATTCTTTTCATTTTCATTAATTTTATTTATTTTAATTTATTTATTCATCTTTTATTTTTTTAATTAATTTTATTTTTCAAAAAAATAAATTATCTATTTTCGTTGATTTATTTATATAAAAATCAGACTTTAATTTTAAAAAATATATAAATATATATATACATACATATCAGATTTAATTTTTAATCACATTAATATATTTTTTATTATTAAATTTTTTCTCTTTGATTAATTTTTTCCTTTTAAAATGATTAATTTCATATTCCCTTCATAATTATTTAATTTTCAGAAGAAATTTTTTTTATTAATCCTTTTTTATACATTTATCAGTTTCACTAAAACAAAAACCATTTTTATTATTATTTTCGGTGATACTTCTCTTTTACCAAAAGAGAACAACAACTTCAAATCCAGAATTGGAAACACCATTTTGGGATGAGTTTCTAAAAAATACAAAAAACCATCCAATACAAAGTCTTCCTTCCTCTCAGAACTTAATTTCTCAATCCCAGCAAAACACGCCAACCCAAAAGTCATTAAAAATGACTAAGTCACAACTAAGAATACACCAACCCCTATTTTCCGTTAAAAAATAGACGGTGTTGACTATTTTGATCATAATTGAAAATTAAGGTATCGTTTTGGTACTTTTGAGAGTTTAGTGTAACTATGTGAAAAGAACTGAAAGTTAAGGGTAATTTTGTGATATCATCCCTTTTTATTAATATTACGTTTACCCTGAGAAAACTTAAATAAATTATTAGAAAAATATATAATTTAAACAAAATAACAACAATTTTAAAAAACTAAAACAAAATTATATTAAATTAAAAATTGGATGGAAAATACTATTTTTTTTCTATTGAACAACTGTGGTGTAGCGTCCCCACTTCAACTCGTCTTTGACTAGATTTTACTATTTTTATGGAACAATGCTCCATATTGTTGAAACCCAGTCATAAGTTTAGTTTATATTGTACACATAGAGAAAAAGAATGAGAGAATTCAAAAAGGAAGAGAGAGAAATGAATATAAAATTGCTGGTTAGGAGTGCTGGCTGTTAGCTTATCACCAGTACTTGTTGCCGGCTGGGAGTGCTGGCTATAAGCCAAAAAAAATTATTTTTAATTCATCTCGCCAGCTGCCGGCGAGATGACTGTGGGTGCTCTAACAGGTAAGGAATTAAACTCCAACAATAGCATCGTTGTATCGTCATCATCACAGGCGAAACCACGCTCCTATCACGAGGGCTCGTCGGAAAAGGTGTTGTTGTAGCGCTGCGACACGCAACTGGGAGGCACCATCGATGTGACCCCAATGACTAGTCGCCGGCTCAATGACGCGGCGACACGTGTCCCACCAAATTTCGAAAAACATTCCCCAATTTTCTGTAATTCACTACCTACCTCAAATTAAAATCACACCTCTTCTTTTCCATCGAACTCATTCTGTATCTTTACAAGCTTCCTTCTATAGCCGACAACAACGACGTACGAATTAATCCTCGAAAATATGGAGTTGAATAAGCCCGAGAATGAAGAAGAGATTCACTCTCGAAAATGTAGAGTTGAACGAGTCATTAGTGCGACAGAGCACGATTATGAACTCAAATACGAGAAATTTACTAAACACGCTTGGTGGATAGTGGACTGGGCCTATGTCATATGGGCCGGTTCAGGCCCATATTCTATCAATAAAGCCTAATACTATAGGGCCCGTCTGATTGGATAGTGGACTGTTCTGTTGCTTTACTTGTACTAGAAGAAAATGAAACATACTCTCAGGCCTTTCTTTTAAAATTGCTAGATTCTAAATTTAAAAGACTTGATTTGATTGTATTTTGATAAATGCATTAACATCTTTCACTATTAGTTTAAAATTAAATTAAGTTTTAATATAGTATTAAATTTAACTTTTTTAGATCTATATCGATATTTTGCAAATATTTGAATGATGAACTCGTTATATTCTAGATATTGAGGCATAGACTTTGACTAATCAATACTGCATTCGAGTATTTTTATCGACTTTAGAGCATCTTCGATGGAGGAGAATAGAGTTGGACGAATTTTCTTTTTGGAGCCATTTGTCAAATCGGTAGAAAAACCCAAAAATTTAAACCAATTTTCAATTTTTTTTATCAAAGGTTCATGTCCGGTGATGGATGAAAATTGTCGCCGAGACTGATTAACCAGCCGTTCATCACCCCTAATGTGGACTGACCGCAAACCGTTGACCTGAAACATATAACACAGTGAAGTGTAAGTGAGAGATAAATCAACCTCTGATAACATATTAACGTTCACTAGCATAAAAACTCGAACTGATCGAACATGATCTCGTCTGATTACATAGCAATAGAGCTCATAGTTTCTTATTCTTTGATTACATTACAAAATAAATAACAATCTTATTTAGATTACAATTTCATACGAACTTCGATTTAGACCTGTAAGATATGAAATCGAATGTAATTGAAAGCTCTAGGTAAGATTTCGAACAGTATGCGTATCAAAAGGAAATGGGTTTGTTGAAAGAATCATAGGAGGACCGGGAGATCGATGCTGACTGATCTTCTTACATCCCACATATATTTGAACCTATATTGACTCTTAAACCCACGTTTGAACTACAAATTGAAGGATGGGTAATGTATGATAACAAAGTACAAAGAAAGTGTGTGATGAGAATATATACCGGTAAGGAAGTGTTGATCGAATGCTCGAGAGCGACATTGGATCGGTAGTGTGAGCCAGAAAAACTTGAGGATGTCGGAGAGTTCCTTCTCCGGTTGGCTCTTTGCGGAGAGCAAATGGACGACGAAAATGATCACAACTACAAAAAAAAATGAGCAATTTTTGTAGTGGTGATCATATGATCCCACCAAGCCCATAAATGATGCCTTATTGCACATTGAGAGAAAGAACTTGTATTGTAAACTTACTAGATATTAAATTTTAATATTGTCTATTTGGGTCTAGCTACATGACCTGGCTATGAGTTTTTGAAATTGACCGTTCTATCTTTCTTTTTTTTAAAAAGACAAATGTATTAGTGATATCCCAAGACTTTAAAAAAAAGTCAAGTGAAGGAAGTTGAAATCCTCTTATACAAACAACATCCCAATCAATGGGTAAACAAAGGTATAATACCCGAATTTTAAAAACTAGAAGCAAACAAGGAAAATAACTCAACAAGGGGTGAACAAAATGATTACAAACACAACAAGTGGTCTAAAACCGGCATTAAACAATAATAGCAACAGGAAAACATCCAAAACTACACTGTTGGGCTTGAAACCAGGCCCAACCAAAGCCGAAACCCTAATACCCTCTACGATCTTCACCCCAAACGCACCAGCAGCCACACCCGCGAGGTCAACGAGAAGACGAACCCGCAAACCTCCGAACCTACAGACCCAAATCAAACAAGGGTGGCCTCCACCGGCACACCACGAACTCCGACAAACCCAAATCGAAAAAGAAGAAATCCCAACCGGAAACGAGTGAGAAACGAACTCACCGAAGAGAACCCTGAGCCAGCACGCCACCGATCTGCTACGGATCTCCGCCTCCACCATCTGAACACCGAGATGATGAACCCCATGGCCAACACCGACAAGATAGACAGGACCTCCAAAAAAAGCTTGACACCGAAAGTCAAGTGTAGATCTGGAGAGCCGAGCGGAGAAAAACACAAAGATCGAGGCCAGAGATCCAGGAACAACCGAACCCCCAAGGAATCCTCCATCCAACCCCCAAACGCACTGCTCAGCTACCCACTGGTAACCCACCGGAGCCAACACACACGATGATCACGAAGGAGAGTTCGACCCGATTTTCTCATATCTCCACCGGAAAGAAGAAAAGAGAAGAGATTCGAGTCGAAACGAGAAGGGGATGAGGAGAAATCCCAAGAGCAAAAGTCGTCAGATCGCCACCGGGTGAAAAGGATAAGAGACATCAAGGGTAAAGAGAAACGTGGGGGAGCCGCCGGCCACCACAAGGACATAAGGCCGAGGGGCGGCCGGTGAAAACGAAGAAGGAAGGAGGAGGGCTCGATGTTGAAAGGGCTAGGGTTTCTAGAGGGAGGGCAGACGCTCTCTCTCTAGAACTATTCCGAGAAACAAATTTCACTACTAGACCATTCTATCTTTGATGTTGCTAAACACTGAAAATGTCTCGATGGCCTTAGGGACGGTAAGAAACTTTGCACGTACGGAGCACATGGAACTGATCGAAGGACGAAACCTTCTAAAATGGTCACACAAGACTGACGGGACAGTATGATGACGACGAATACCCTTCCGATCGGAACGGAACGGGAATATCTTGTTGATCGACACACGAACACAACAAGAACAAATGGTACTGCAGAGATCACAACGGTTACCCAAGGCATGAGGATCGAACAATTTTTTAGAAGAGACGACAACGCTATGTAGACTGAGCGGTATGTAGAGACTGAAAGATTGCAACGGAAAGAGTGTACTACGATGGCTCTTTGCTCGGAATAGAGCAGCAACACAAACTTGGAACGCCGGTCGGAACGACGGTAATGGCTCCCCAGTCAGATGGAGCAATAACAAGAACTTGAAAATGGCCGGTCGGAACGGCTCAAATAGCTCTTCGGTTGGAACGGAGCATCAATACGAAAATAGCCGGTCGGAACGACGGAAAATAGCTCTCTGATCGGAATGGTTCAAATAGATCTCTAATCTGAACGGAGTAGCAACACAAACTTGGATCGTTGGTCGAAACAGCGACAATGGCTCTCCGGTCGGAATGGAGCAACAACACAAAATGGTCGGTCGGGACGGCGAATAGCTCTCTGATTGGAATGGTTCAAATAGATCCCCAATCGGAACGGAGTAGCAACACGAACTTGGAATGCTGGTCGGAACAACGACAATGGCTCTCCGGTCGGAACGAAGCAACAACACAAAATGGCCGATCGGGACGGCTCAAATAGCTCTCTGGTCGAAACAGAGCAACAACACAAGAACGGCCAGTTGAAACGACTTGAATCTCCGGTCGGAACGGAGCAACAACACAAAATGGCCGATCAGGACGGCTCAAATAGCTCTCTGGTCGGAACAGAGCAACAACACAAGAACGACCGGTTGAAACGGCTTGAATCTCTGGTCGGAACGGAGCAACAACACGAAATAGTCGGTCGGAATTGCAACAACACGATGTCTCCGAGGATGAGTGAAAACCCGTCAAAACACCAGGGTTCGTTCTGTTGAACCCGGTCCTTGGCCGCATGCGAACCAAGATAGAAACCAAAAATCCTAGGTCCGAGGTCTTTAATCACTAGTCCTGAGGCCAAGCGTCCCCATGCTTTCGAGATGCCCATCATGAGGTCCTTCTGATACGATTGGGGCGTGAGCACCCTGCCTATCATGCCATATTGACGGCAACCAAGGACTATTGGATCAATCGGGGTAAACGGGACGTCAATGACGACGACCTCATCCTCGATGATAGAACAGGACAAGAAGTCCTCTTGAAGAATCGCAACAGACGGCGGGGTAGCAGACGGAGCTGGAGCTACCGATCTAGGGTTCAGGGCTTGGGTCTGGAGTGTCATTCATTGATGGGATCTCCGTTGCCTCAATCTGTGCTGAGGGTTCAAGACCACACCCAACCGAACCTAACAAAAAGGTTCCCTACGATGTAGACACAACCGGAAAAACCACGACCGCGACTTGGGGCTTCTGCCACCTCTTTGGTTTGGAAAGTTGAGTACCCTCCACCACGGAGGATGACATGATACCTCTAGAGAATAATTATACAGGCAAGAGATATTGTTAATTAATTTATGATATGTTAATGTGAAACTGAAATAGGTAATTTTGGATTTCTTAGTTAGCATTTATTAATTTAAGATTTATTCATCTAAGACTTCAATAATCTCGTATTTCTTTCCTTTTTGTACTTCTATAAAAAAAAAATTCTTATTTACACGCCAAAGAAAATCTTCCTAAATTTCAATCACCAAACAATGGAAGTGACTAAAATTCCCTAATTTGACATCTATTCTTCGTTTGTTATAAAAGCTCCCAAACCATCCTCGTCTCCCTTCAATCTCAACAATGGTTCGCCAACACCACTACCAATTCCTATTCCTTCTCTTCCTTTTCGTCTCCGTTACCGCCGATGATGAAGCCGTCATGACCGCCCTCCTCTCCGGCCTCTCGTCCCCTCCCTCTAATTGGTCCGGGAGCACCCCGTACTGCCAATGGACCGGGGTCACGTGCGACAAGTCCAAACGCGTGACAGCCATCAACCTAGACAACATGTCTCTTCTCGGCACTCTCCCCGCCGACCTCAACAAGCTCTCGAATCTCCAAATCCTCCTTGTCCGGAACAACGCCTTCTCGGGCGCCTTACCTTCCCTCTCCGGCCTCGCTTCCCTCCAGGAAGCCTTCTTGGACGACAACAGGTTCGATTCTTTCTTTTGTTTGTGTTCCTTAGTCAGGGAAACTATGGTTCCTATCTCGGGACCCACATTATCTTTTAATTAATGCATTTATTTCTCTCTAATAAAAAAAAACAGGTTTGATTCCGCGCCACCTAGCTTCCTGAAGGGACTCACCGGCTTGCAATTTCTTGGCTTGTCGGATAACCATAACCTGCCTCCTTGGTCGATCCCCACCGACCTCACCGAGTCCCCGAGCCTCACCATCTTCAACGCCGCGAACGCTAGCCTCACGGGCTCTTTACCGGACATCTTCGGTTCCTTCCCCTACTTGAGGGATGTCAATCTCTCCCGCAACAACCTCACTGGTCACATACCTCGTAGCCTCACTACCATCGATCTCTATTCTCTGGATTTGTCCTACAACAATCTCACCGGGCCAATACCTTCACTTCACAAGATTGAGAATCCGAACTTGAGTAATAATACCTTCCTTGGAGCATCTTCGTCCGGTTCTAGCAAATCGATAGGCTTGATTGCGGGTGTTGTAATAATATTATTGACAATGAGAGAGGTAATTTAATTAGTCGGTTTCGATATGATCTGATTTTTCATTATCAGCTTTTATTCCAATAAATATCAGACACTACTTGGTCGTCAAAATTAGACTATAAAATTAGATATTTATGTGTTTTACGACTTTCGAGACAAAATTGAGAGTCTTTTGGACTCGACTCTCGAGTAACCTTATTTACCACCTCTAGGTGTAAGTCTCTCTTGTGAGTTGTGATGCAAGCTATAAAGACTTGTGATTCAAGCTACAAACGCTGGCAGGGAGAAAATGTTGGTGTTTCGTTAGTGTTTGGGTGCTGGCGGTGAGGACCGGTGGTAAGCTCATCATCGGTACGAACCGCTAACGGATAGAAATTTTTGAAGAAAATAGCACGAATAGTTAGCAAGAACAAACTGACACTGGAGGTTGTTGACTGTTAATATTGACTGTTGGTTTAGAAATGGTTGAAATAATTTTTTTTAATCGAACATGCAACACCAACATGTTAGTGTTGTGGATGCTCTAAAGTTGTGTTGGAAACTTACTCACATGTCATTAAGACAGTGTTCATAATACTTTGCAACACCACTTCCAATAATTTGTAATATTTTCTAACGCAATGTACAATTATCTTCCATAACTAGCAATTTACACCTTTAAAATTTTTATGTTTTATTGGGGTGAGCACATGTGACCGTTTTTTGGCAACCGGGCAAGTACTTTTAGTCACTGGCGGAGTCAATTTTTCCCTGATTGAAAGTGCTAGAATGAAGGGGGTTCAACTGGAGTACCCCGGGAAGATCAAGCGAGGACTGGTAACCAGTCTCTCCAAGAGGAATAAACGAACATCATGGCTTCGGAAACCTGCCTTGGGAGGGGTCCTTAATAAAAACCTTTCCTCCCTCTATTACTGATGAAGTCAGGTTCGGTTTTTAATCAGACGAAACGAGTCCTCTTCATATGATCAAGCAGCGCTTAGGCCCCACCTTGAGCAGTCTTCATCAGTTTCGCCAATTTTGTAACTTTATTTCTATTTGCCTCTATGGCTTTTATAAAACTGTGATAGACGGTTCCATGTCTCAAAGTTATTGTTCTGCTCTTCAAAGATTTCATACATACGATAACTCTTTCAAGCATTAATGAAATCCGTACATTTCGTTCAAAAAGAACCACGCATATAACTTACACAGCCAATGGGCCCGATCCTGAACAAGATTGTTTTAATAATACCCAGCCCATATATTTGAGCCCGTGGACCATCTGCTCGGCCCATGCACTACGACGAAAGTTTACGTTTACTTTTATTTATAATTATATATTTTAATTGGGCATTTAGTGTGCCATAACTTATTTTGGAAACTCCAGATTAATGTTTAGTTTCATTTATAACCCAAAAAATATATATTAGTTGGCATTCAGTGTACCAAAACTTTTCCACATCAAATTCATGAATACAATTTATTTCAGAGTTTTTAACTGATATTGAAAATTTATAAAAGAAGCAATTCAACTTATAATCATATATAGAAATTATTCAACTCGAACTGTATATTTGTATATATACCTAACACGCATAGTTGAAGTCCACACCATTAACAACAATCGTACAACATGGTCGGGCGAGTAATTTTATGGCTTCTTGTCGTGTCTTGGTGCGCCCAACATGTGATCGGTCTTAAAACTCTGTCGAAGGACGAAGATATGGAATTACAGAAGATGCTTAAACTCCATCGTAAGCCCGTCGTAGCTATTATTAAGGTGATTTTATTACTTTCAATGATTTTGCGAATCCATATGTCTAAAAGTTCAAATTTATCTCGTAAAAAATAAGGCATATCATATTTGACGATAATACATTGTTTTTTTGTTCTCTAGACCAAATATGGGGATGAATTTAATTGTATAGATTTCTATAAACAACCTGCTTTCGATCATCCCATGTTACGAAATCGTATATCTGAGTTCAAGGTATGTAAACAATTACACTGTTAATTCTAGGGAAAATATCAGATTGGTACCCTTAACTATATGTTTTTAACACATTGGTACCCTTAACTAATTTAATCACTAAAAAGGTACCTTAAGTTTTCAATCAGTAACACTTAGTGTTTTCCGTCCATTTTGGACGGAAAATGGTCATGGTGGTGGAGATGAAGGCTGGGGAAGAAACAAAATGAAGGAGAAACAGAATGAATGAGGCGTATGTATGAAATAAAATGGGGAGATGAAGGTTGCGTACGAGAAATAAGGTAAAAGAATAATTAAGGTTTGAACTTAAAGGGTATTTTTGTCATTTTTTGAAAGTTTAAGGTCATGTGCATTGCACATGACCATTTTCCGTCCAAAAATGGACGGAAAACACAAACGTGTTACTGATTGGAAACTTAAGATACATTTTTAGTGATTAAATTAGTTAAGGATACTAATATGTTAAAAACGTATAGTTAAGAGTATCAATCTGATATTGTCCCTTAATTTTTAAATATACTTCCGTATAAATCATATCGAACACTCATAACTTTGTTCGTACTAGATGACACTTGGTTCAACACCTTTTCAAGATCTTTGGGCCTCTAAAATATGGGTGAATGGCAAAGGTTGTCCCAATGGTACGGTTCCTATAAAGAGATATACGAAGGATGATTTAATTAAAGCTATAAGGATTGCTAAAATCCATGCTTTTAATTTAAATCTGTTTCGTAATATATCGACGAGTGCTACAAATACTCAGTACCATGTGAGTAAATAACTCTATTAATCATCGTTTGAAATTGATTTATTTGTTTCATGTTGACGTAAAATTAAGGGTTAATTCTATCTCACTATCCTGCAAAATTACTACCCTAAGTCTTTTTTCATTCTCGCTATCCTGCAGTTTCTTTATCAAAATTTAGTATCCGATGTTAATTTTTCCGTCAAAACACGTAAAAATATGATAATACCGCTTACTAACAGTCAAATTTCCAAAAACTTGTTATTGAAGAGAAATATAAGTTAAATTTCCGAAACCAAGAAAAAGAAGGATGAGTATTAGAGTTTGAACCTTTAAAGGCATTTTGGACATTAAAAAAAAGTAAATATCAAAAAGTCACATACAAGTAAACACGATTATCGCTTTACTACACA
This sequence comes from Erodium maritimum, assembly GCA_963921825.1. Classification (NCBI taxonomy): domain Eukaryota; kingdom Viridiplantae; phylum Streptophyta; class Magnoliopsida; order Geraniales; family Geraniaceae; genus Erodium; species Erodium maritimum. Next base: position 73,441,803 of record OY997592.1, on the reverse strand, counting down.
AATGTAAAAATGTTTCATATGGCCCCCCCAAACTTTTCGAATTTACATCAAAAAGCCCCATACAAGTATGTTAAAACTGATGTAAATTCGAAAAGTTTGGGCGGACGTATGAAACATTTTTACATTTGTGTAGTAAAATGATAACCGCTTATGCCTGTGTGGGGCTTTTTGATATTTACCCTTAAAAAAATTAGGGCCATGTGTAGTGTACATGATCATTTTTCGTTCAAAAATAGACAAAAGATACTAACTCGAAAGATTTGAAACTCCATAATAACGATAAGAAAAAATCGTTTACAGGTATTAATTTTAAAATCCCATAGTTACGGGACAGTGAGATGGAATTATCCCTAAAATTTATATAGTTTTTAATATTATTTGATAGGATGCGGTAGCTAAAAAAACTGGAAGCTACAGTGGAATCGTCACGCGCACAAGTTTGTGGGCTCCAAGAGTACAAGATAATGAATATAGTTCGGCTATGATGAAGATTTCTGCTGAGTTGGATGAAATTCAAACTGGTGTAACGGTAAGATTAATATATTTATACTAGGGTAAACTACAAATGACTACCCTTAAGTTGGCACGTTGAAACCGATGCTTACCCTAAAGTTTAAAAATTATTGATGCATACCCTGAAGTTACAACTTGTAACTAGAAACCCCTCTGTCAACTAAAATGACGAAAATACCCTCAACTACACTTCAATAATTATTTTTAAAAAATTATTTAAAAATCACTTTTGCTATATATATACATATTTACTTATTAAATGACTTCATTTTTATTTAAAAATTCACTTCAGTATTATTTAAAAAATATATTTAAAAAATCACATATGATATTTTTGTCATTTTAACTGACGAAAGGGGATTCTAGTTACAAGTTGTAACTTCAGGGTATGCATCAATAGTTTTTGAACTTCAGGGTAATCATCTGTTAAACGTGTCAACTTCAGTATATGCATTTGTAGTTTACCCTTCATACTGTATGTAGAAAAAAAACATTTTTAGTACAAACTACAATTTATCTAGTTTTTGAAACAATGGATCCAACGACCCGTGATTTCGGAAGGTTTAATTATAATAATGATTAAATAACAATCAATTATGCGTGACTTGATATTGACAGGTGAACCCTTCATTGTTTCACGACCATCGCACTAGATTGTTTATTTTTACAGTGGTGAGTTTTCGTAATGTCTATCATATTATTATGGGATAACGTCGAATCCTAGCAGTCTTAGAAAGGTCATTTGTAAGTCTTAATTACGCTCCATCTTTTGTCACATATCATAGCAAAAATGTGGTACACGTTTATAAAAAGTAACAATCACGTGTAAAATAATTATGAAAAAAAAGTGTTGTTCCTTACAAGAAAATACTACCTTTATGTTACTTTTTGTAATAAAATACCACATTTGTTTCAGAATTTGTGACAAAAGGTAAAGCGTAGTTAGGACCTGCGAATAACTTTTCTGAATAGATAGGATTCGCGTTTTCCCTATTATTATCACGCAAGGAAAGAATTCTGAATCAATATGTTTGTATTACACACATTTATTTAATGTAGATGAATGAAACGTTCTGTTTCAATGATTTATGTCCGGGATTTGTGAGAGATGGTCAAATCCCCCTGGGTGTTCCATATGACACTTCTGTCGCAGGTCATGAATCCTACGACACGGGTTTTTCTGTTTCTCGAGTGAGTAAATAACATTACCGAAATTTACTCGATTTGATTCAAACATCTGTGTATTTTTGTATTAAAAAAATACATTTTTTCGTTGTTGTAGGAGCAAAGAAGCGGGAACTGGGATCTTAGAATCGGAACGGAAGAAATTTATATACGAGTCGGGTATTGGCCGAAGAGTGTATTTACAGAGTCGGGATTGGGGAATCTGGCGACGGACGTCGAATGGGGCGGGGAAATCTACACCCAAACGAACGGTGACGTTTTGCCTGAAATGGGAAGTGGATACCCTAAATTTATAAAAGATTCCTTCTATACAGCTCATAATAGAGGGCTTCAGATACCGAACACAATTGGTCAAGTGGAGAATGCACCTCTTGATATGGATACTTATGCAGACAGTCCATATCGAATCAGTAATATTTTCACAGATGATGAGGATATGGTGTCTTTTTTCTATGGGGGACCCATACTAGAATAATATTTGAATTTTATTTATATCTATGTTATTGAGCTTATATTTCAATTAATAAAATTGTTTCGAATCAATATGTGATATTTTTTAAGTAGGGGTGGGCAAAAAAAAAACGAAACCGTTTAAATCAACCGCAAACCGCACCGGAAAACCCGAAACCGGAAAGTTAACGGTTGGTTGCGGGTTCTTGACAATCGAACCGGAAAGTTAACGGTTGGTTGTCGGTTCTTGAAACGCCAAACCATCGGTCAACTAACCAAACTGGTACTGTTCATCATATACATGTGGCTTCATAATAACCACTGATCTGATACAGATGAATTACTCATGGGCACTCTTTTGTGTCACACGGATTGCTAACATAGAGCACGATGACTTATATGTAATTTTTCTTTTGTTTTGGAGAATGTAGTAATATGTTTTGGCTTGAAATAGAAATATGTGTATGGTTATTGGTATCTAAATTTGTACTTACATGTGGTAAAGTGGTTGGTTGGTTAAAACCACTAACAAACCGATTAGTGAACTGGCTGGTTTCACTGTAAAAAATTGTTTTTTGGGTTAAACCTGATTCCAAGATATGTCAAATCGATAATATCAGATTGGGTTCGTAAAAGGTTCCATTGGGTGGTTAACCAACCAATGTCCACCCATATCTTCACTAACAGTTAATTTTTCCAAATCAACACTCTAAACCAAATGAAACTTGATAGGTCACAGTGAGCCTTGTATTGGGCCTTCACTACAGATTTTGATTAATTAACTTTTGCTAGAACAGAGATGATGCACATGTGACTTGGCTTTTTATAGGTTAGGACCTACAAATCTTCATGGACATATATAGCATGCATTTATAATGGATATATATAAATATGTATTGCAGCTAGATTCTTTGCTCAACCATAATTGGCTACTTTTATTTTAGCCGTTCAGGATGATAACTATAAACTACTACGGCGATATATTGTCGTATAGAAGCCTACTTCTGCGACTATACAGTAGGAAGACTTATTATGCGACTATATTGTGTACGTTCGCATTAATAAGCCTACTTTTATATGGAACAGAGGACGAGAGAGACTGATGCAAAGTGCGGAGCGAAAGACGAATTCTTTATCGAATTCTCGTTTTTTTTATGTTTATTGCATAAAATGTGAATTACAATGAGGAATAACAAGGGCTTAAATAGAAAAACTAGTACCCAAAGTCCTAATACAATAAAGAAATTACTATCCAAAACCCTAATTCGAAATAAAGGAAATACCAAAAATAGGAAATAATGACCCGGACTCTAAAATGTCAGTTTCGCCTCTCTAAACGATCTCGGATGGCCAAAAAATGTTGTACCACATGGCAAAGCCATGAGTTTTGCTCAGGAGCCCGTTTCGACCCGAAAAATGCTAAGGTTTCGTCAATTTCGGACACTGTTGCATTTTCGGGTTTTCTTGCCGATTTGTCAAAACATCTTCAATATGCACTGCATTAGACACCATGGCCCTAATGGAGGGAAGGATGGACAAGAGGACTCGAAAACTATAATCCGAAGAAGGATCATCAAGGAAGAAAATGTGGGCGCCCCAAGGTCATGGGGATGGGAACGAACATTTGATGTGAGTTTACTTTGTAGAGCAACTAGCGTACAGGGAGCAGTTGTTCATGTGTCAATTTCCCAGATGCGGCCTCGGGAATGCTCTTCGCCTATTTCTCGTTCTAGGTCCGCATATCCAACCTGTTGGTGGGACCTTGGAACCGGGTATAGGTTTACGGCTGAGGGGCGCTCTGATCACTTGTTCGACTGTAGACGTCGATGCGGACGAGATGAGCTTAGGGGGACTTTATACGAGTCCATGTACAGTTGGACGTACGACTGCCCCTACATAGTCAATGGTTCTTCCGTCTCTGTACTGATTCTCCTTCACCTCACTTATGAACATCTTTCAAGCCACTACTTTTTTTGTAGTTGTGTCGGACAGATGGCCCCGGCATGCCCTATAGGACAAGGACATAGGGGTCTTACCCTGCGATCTCCTGTTGTCCTTCAGTCTGTTCGGTTCCGTGCTCTACATGGACGGGGAATTTTGAGGATGAATTGGTCTCATTCTAGGGGGCCTCAGTCCATCAGACATCGAACTTCGCATAAATGGCCCTGAGACAAGGCGAATAGAAGGGGAAAGAGAAGATGGTGGATGAAAAGGCAAAATCTCCCGACCATGTCCGATGTTTTCTCGTCAGAGTTAAACATCCGACTCGGGGCCCCTGACCACGAGTTAAATCTTTTCTTGTCATGGGCCTCACCCGGACTTTCTCGGTGATTCCTCATTGCGAGGAAGAAGAACTTTTACACTTCCGACATTGTCCAAAGGTCAGACCCACTCATTCCCGAGGAGTCGTACAGAGGAAAGACCGAAGGGTGCTCGGGGACTAACTACGAATTCCCTCTCAACGGGATAGGCAACGTCTGGTTGAGGAGATCCAAGGCTCATAATTATGTACTTTTACGCGTATATTTGAATTATTAGTACAAAATGAGTAGTCATGGCCCGTCTTTAGTAATTGGCTTGTGTCATGGACCACAACTCCCCCAAAGTCATACCCTATAGGTTCTATAGGTTCATTTATATATATTCAAATACCCATTAATTTATTAATGTTGCCGATCATAATAGATATGATTCAGGGATAACTTTGTTTCCTAACCTTTATAAACGTTTCATTATCAGATCCTAACTCAGGCCAACGTTTGGTCTCAATTCCTAACATAATAGGTTTGGAATTTCTCAGAAACTATAAAAAACCGTCTAAACTCACGATTCCGTCAACTCATCCAAGCGTTGTTGTTGTTGGCGTACATTACCCATGGTGATTTCCTCGACGTTGAACTTATCCTCGTTCTCAAGCAACCGAACCCAATGCTCGACGAGTTGACGGAATCATGAGTTTGGACGGCTTTTTATAGTTTCTGAGAAATTCCAAACCTATCATGTTAGGAATTGAGACCAAAAGTTGGCCTGGGTTAGGGTCTGATAATGAAACGTTTGTAAAGGTTAGGAAACAGAGTTTTCCCTATGATTAATTACTACCTATAAATAAACACACTATCGCACCCAATTTATTATGGTCCCGTCACTGCCTCCCCCGCTCATCGCCTCGCACAAGATCGTGCGCTCACCGCCTCCCCCGCTCACCGGCCCACGCACCCCGTACAGGATCGTGTGCCCATCACCGCCTCCCCCTCCTCCTCCGATCGATTCGGCACTCCCGCAATGGCCAAGGGAATGATGAACGTCGTGATTATCATCTTTTGGTTGCTCTGACGGCACATACGGCGCTTAGTCCGATCACTGTAGCCCCACCGGTTGTGTAGTCTCAGTAGATGATAATCACGTGTTAGAAGAAGTTCATGTATGTGTCGGGTAAACTATAAAAGTAGCTACGTGTAGTTTGCCCCCCAAATAAAATTGATGGATACATATTTATGAAACTTATAAGACCATATGCAGTGGGGTCTCGTGCTCGTTTAATTTGGCGTCGAATCAGCCCAAAAAAGCGTCGAAAATACGTCTATTCTATTTCTGTGCGTCGAATCGGGGAGGAGAGAGAATAGATAGGCTGCCAATCCATCGATGTCGACCAAGATCGAGACGACGAATGATGACCTATGAGGAATCGGCTGGGAATGTGGTAAAGACGAGGGCTACACAATAACGTTTTCGAATCCTAGCTGCGCTTGACTTTTGATGACAATATCTAAATGTGATCTTTGAACAATTTGTAGAACTTAGCGTAAAAGTGGCGAAATTTGCTCGGTTTCACGGGTATGTTTGTTTGAGTACCCCAAACTATAAAATGTATATTTTTTGAGATACTATGAGACTTTATTTAAATATCGTTAATGATGATGTTTTGAAGAGGCTCGGGGACATGATCCCCTTGTCAATTCCAGACAGGGTTAGAACAAGCCGCCCTGGCAAGCCAATGAGCTGCTTTGTTCGCTGTTCATTTTACAAATTTGAGCTGCACGCACTCGGGTGTAGATAAAAGGGAATTACAATTTGTGACGGTTGTTCCCAGAGAAGAGAGCAACCTCCCTCCTCGTCTGATCATATCCACTATGACCTTGCAGTCGCTTAAGTTTTTGGTAGTTTATACAACAAAAGATCGATCGTAGTTACGATGTGCGAATAAGGTAAAAACGAGAGCTACAAAATGACGTTAATCCTCACATTTACGCTAATAACTCCATTTTTTTTTAAAAAAGTTGTTATAAAAAATCAAACCCAACTAAAAATTTAAGATTCGAAAATAAGCCATAATACAGGGTTAGGTTACCAGTTTAATTACTCCAAACGGTTGGAATTTGACCACAACTTCCCCAAATATTTATCGTCTGAACTGGATTTGCATTGATCCAGTTCATCCAGTTGGGCTCCAAAACGCGGGCCTGTATGAACTGGATCATCTATGGGCCTGACTGATCTGAATCAACCATGGGCCTGTTTGCATTTTATCCGACCCATAATGGTCCATAACACCAAGTCTCGATGGCAAAACAGTAGTTTCCGAGAAATGAAAGGGCCATTTAGTCTTTCACCGAACTTTCGTAAAATCCCCTAACAGTAATTGGCGGGTCGGGTCGAGAGTGAGAGAGAGCTTGTCGAGCGAGAGACCAGAAGATGAGTGTTAATTTGGGAAGTGGAATATGAAAAAGAATTTGTGTTGATTGTTATACACTATGAGGGAACTACGTAGTCAAAGAAGACAGAGAGGTTTGTAGGTTATAGTTATGAGCTACGATCAAAGGAGGTGGAGAATTTTCGATGAGCTAAGGTGTACAAAGTCAAGGATATCAACCTTGGAAATCTATGTATGATTTCTATGTTTTCTAACACGCCCCTTTCAAACTCAATATGGTTATGAACCAAAACTGAGTTTGAATGATCTGGAACTGGAAGCGAATTCTGAAACTAAAATTGGCTTTGCACTTTACTTGAGTCTTGATAAACGGATATAGAGCTTGCCTGAGTGTTGCGATTGACGAAAATGAAAAATGGATGAGTAATCTGATGCTTCATGAAAGTTGAGATCTACTTGCTAGACACTGAAAATGTCTCAATGGTCTTAGCGACGTTTAGAAACTCTGCATGTACGGAGCATATGGAACTGCTCGAAATACAAAACCTTCTAAAATGGTCACACATAGACTAACAGAACAATATGTTGACGACGAATACCCTTCCGATCGGAACGAAACAGGAATATCTTGTTGATCGGCACACGCACACAACAAGAACAAATGGTACTGCAGAGATCACAACGGTTAGCCAAGACACGAAGACCGAACAATTGTTTAGAAGAGACAACAACCCTATGTAGACTGAGCGACATCTGAAGACTGGAGGATTGCAACGGAAAGGGTAGACTACGGTGGCTCTCCGGTCGAAACAGAGCAGTAATACAAACTTGGGATGCCGGTTGGAAAGGCTCCCCCGTTAGGACATAGTAGAAACACGAATTTGGAACGGTGGTCAAAACGGCGACTAAGACTCTCCTATTGGAACAAAGTAGTAACACAAAAATAGAACGTCGATCGAAACGACGGAAAATAGCTCTTTGATCGGAACGGTTCAAATAGATCCCTGGCCGGAACGGAGTAGCAACTTAAGAATATCCAGTCAAAACGGCTCAAATAGCTCTCTGGTTGGAACGGAACATCAACACAAAAATAGTCGGTTGGAACGACGGTAAATAGCTCTCCGATCGGAACGGTTCAAATAGATCCTCAGTCGGCACGGAGTAGCAACACAAGAACAACAGATTGGAACGGCTTAAATCTCGGGTCGGAACGGCTCGAACAGCTCACTGGTCGAAACAGAGCAGCAACACGATCTTGGAACGCCGATCGGAACGACGATAACGGCCTTCCTGTCGGGACGGAGCAACACACGAACTTGGAAGGCCGATCAGAACGACGACAATGGCTCTCCAATCAAAACGAAACAGCTACACAAACTTAGAACGTCGATCGAAACAACGAGAATGACTCTCCAACGGCTCGGAGGAAAATCATATGGAAACTTGAAACGACTTTTTTTTCCTTTCAAAACCGCTTGGAGGCGTGTGCGGCCGAGTGTCATTTATTGGCGCGTGCTCGGTTGCTGAACATCGATTGTGCAGAATGCGTGTTTGCTCTGCATAATTGCTTCATTGACTTGTCTTCTCAGCTCTGTCTTTGGCTGTCTTAACAACACATTTATTACCTTGCAACATTTATTACTGCTCATTCAATTTCACTTGTACCTCCAACCAAACCAATACTTTGCAGATCACAATTCTTTGCTCATCTTTTCTGTAACTGCTGAAATTTTGGTTTCACAAACCAAGCTTCCTTATCTTTTTCTCTCAAAAATGGAGTTTCAGCAGCAACGGATGAAACCCCAACGGTTGTAAGAGCACAAAAGATATCGGTACTCTCTCTCTCTCTATGATACATATATCTGCTTGTTTCGTGATTTGATAAACTTGCTACTGGCTTAATAAGAATTGGGTTGGTGTGTTTCAAAGATGAATGTATCATCTTTGAATTGGGTGTCTCTTACATAACTGTTCTTGTCTGTACAGTACACAACTTGGGTACTGGACAAGGTAGATCTGTGTTTGAAATGATTGCTGCTTTTGAGAAAGTCTCTGGCTAGGTCATCTCTCTCACACACACACATGAATCCCCCGACGATGAGGTCGTGATGAGCGCCATCCTCACCGGCCTCTCGTCCCGTCCCTCAGGTTGTTCTAAGACCAACCCGTACTGTCGATGGAAAGGTGTGACGTGCGACGCTTCCAAGCGCGTGACGAAGATAAACCTCGATCACAAGTTTCATTGGGGCGTTCTTCCCCCTTACCTCGGCCGTCTCTCTCACCTCCAAGGTCTCTACCTGCGCCAGAACGCACTCTCGGGACCGTTTCCTTTCCTGGCCAGGTTGGACCAGTTACGCGAAGTCTACATGGAAGGCAAAGCCTTTGATTCGGCGCCGCCAGAGTTCCTCGACGGACTCACCGACCTTGATGTCCTAGGTCTCAACAACAACTCGAAGCTGCCTCCCTGGTCGCTACCCAACCTCAATCAGTCAAGTAGACTCGTATTCTTGTTTGCCGTCAATTCCAGCCTCATAGGCCCTTTGGGGGACATGTTCGGTTCCTTACCGGAGTTGCAGTATGTCAATCTCTCCGGGAATCGCCTGTCAGTCGGATCCCAGGAAAGATCGACATACTGCAACTCCAGTAAGGAACCGAACATGTCCCCCAAAGGGCCGGTGAGGCTGAAGTTGGCGGCAAACAAGAATACGAGTCTACTTGACTGATTGAGGTTGGGTAGCGACCAGGGAGGCAACTTCGAGTTGTTGTTGAGACCCAGGACATCAAGGTCGGTGAATCCGTCGAGGAACCCCGGCGGCGCCGAATCAAAGGCGTTGCCTTCCATGTAGACTTCGCGTAACTGGTCCAACCTGGCCAGGAAAGGAAACGGTCCTGAGAGTGCGTTCTGGCGCAGGTAGAGCCCTTGGAGGTGAGAGAGACGGTCGAGGTAAGGGGGAAGAACGCCCAGAGGAACTTGTGGTCGGGGTTTATCTTTGTCACGCGCTGGGAAGCGCCGCACGTCACACCTTTCCATCGGCAGTACGAGTTGGTGTTGGACCAACCAGAGGTACGGGGTGAGGAGGGCGTTCATCACAGGCTTCATGGTCGACAGTGGCGGTAAGGAGGAGAAAAAATGCGGCAGCAGGTGGTGGAGGTCCATTGTTGAGACTCAGTTTCAGACTGACATTGGACTTGAGAGGAGGAGGGTTTTGGGGCAGAGAAAGAAGATGAGGGAAAGAGAAATGTTACTGTACTCTGCGTGCATATGAAACATGTCCCCTCCACGACCATAAAATAAATCAGCCAAGAAGATTTTGAGTTTTGATTATGTGCTATAACACTATCCTTGCTACCTTCTTACAAAGAAGTTACTTTGTTCAATAGTCAGCCTCATGTAACTTGATTTGTCTTAAAATCCATTAGCTGATACATAAATATACAAGATTGGTATGCTAATAAGAGGCTGTTACATTTCAAAGTAACAGTAGTGGCCTGTTATGACTTATGAGTGCTAGCTGCATCAAGAAAGGAATGAAAAATGACTAAAGAGCGAATTGTATGGGAAATACTTTAGGAAGTTATGTAGGGACATCCTGTATTGCTGAATAGGGCACCGACTTTGCATAGATTAGGCATACAGGTCTTCCAACCCATTTTAGTGGAAGGGCGCGCTATTTGTTTACATCCACTCGTTTGTAAAGGATTCAATGTAGACTTAGATGGGGATCAAATGGTTGTTCATGTACCTCTATCCTTGGAGGCTTGAGCGGAGGCTCGTTTACTTATGATTTCTCATATGAATCTCTTGGCTCCGTCTATTGGGGATCTCATTTGCATACCATCTCAAGATATGTTTATCGGGCTCTATATCTTAACAAGCGGGAATCGCCCAGGAATTTGTGTAAGTAGGTATAATTTGTGGAATCGTAGAAACTGCCAAACTGAGAGAATTGACGACAAGAACGAGAGGTATATGAAAGGAAAGGAACCCCTTTTTTGTAATTCCTATGATGCAATTGGAGCTTATCGACATAAAAGGATTCGTTTAGACAACCCCTTTTGGCTCTGGTGGCGACTCGATAAACGCCTTATTGTTTCAAGAGGAGTTCCTGTCGAAGTTCATTATGAATCTTCAGCTACCCATCATCAAATTTACGGAGAGAAGGTGCCTCCCTTGAGGTTAACAAGGCCCTGTACCGGGTAATTGACAAGTCTAAATCTCTTCTAGGCTAGGCTTAACCATGTCCAGTCCCATAACCTAGCTCTATTTGGACCACCATATACAAATGACAATCATATTCTTCTCAGAACAAGTTGTGTTGAGACAATTACTGGTCATGTCACAAAGGTTCAAACAATATTCGGCTTATACTTTTGTGTTGCATAGGCTTGGTCTTTTTTTTTTTATCAGCAACACATAAATAAAATTGCTCTTTAGAGCACCATTGCTCTGCTTTGAAGCCTTTAGTTAGAGGGGTCTGGGTTCGTGAGTTCCATTGGGCTACTTTTGGTTCTGTCTCCGCCATCTGTGCGGTGTCGGCTGCCGGCTTCCGGTAAAGTCTCCTTCTCTTTGTTTAGAAGGGGATTGGTTTATTGAGCAGGGAGTGTGGGTTCCTCCTAGAGTTAGAGGGGTGAATTCTCTTTATTGAGCAGGGAGTATGGGGGTTCCTCCTAGGGTTAAAGGGGTGAATTCTCTGGGTTGGGCCTTGAGCTTTGGGAGTCTGTGTTTAATGGTAGTAAAATTTGGGTTGTTCAGTCGTTAGTTTTTTTATTTGCTATTCGTGGTTGTCAATTTCAGTTTCATTCTCAGACTGTTGAGGTTTCATGAGATTCCCGTTGTGGAATGCTTGTATTTGTACACTTTCATAGGCTTGGACTTTTTGAATAAACTTTGGGATTGCATCTGTCTAAGCTTTCAAGTTGGGTTGGATTTAAGCAAACAAAACCACATAAAAGATAACATGTGTTAGTGGCAAGGATAATTCAGTCCAAATTGACAAAATAGCCTAGATTAACCCGTCATTCACACCTTAACTAGTGATCCTTTCCAAGATTTATCAGAAGTAAAAATATTGAATCTCATAAACAAATGACAGAGGAAAGAAGTCATATTTCACAATTCTCTATCCTCTGCCCAGAAAGCGAGACACTTACCTCAAAAAGATGACTATCATCGAATACTAACTACTTTCAGCCAAGGTACAAGCCACTGCCTTCTGTTGCCTCTTCTTGTTCCCACATCATCACTCTCTCCGCAATGGACAAGCCATTGCCTTCTGCTACCTCTTCTTCTTGACGAGTGGGATTCCACTTCTCCACAAAGGGACTTAAGACATTCACAACATAACCCATGTTTGGCCTTTGTTCGGGGACGCTGGTGGTGCATAATAAAGCCAACTCAAAAACGGATGTGATGCTCTCCATGGTGTCCTCGTCAGTCTCGAGACTTTGGCCTATTTCCCTTTCCTTTGGGATCTTTTCATTATCAGCCTTTCTGTTGGCATCTTTTCCTTATCAGCCTTCCGACCAGAGAGTCGATTTCAGGAGAGATCGACATACTGCAACTCCGGTAAGGAACCGAACATGTCCCCTGAAGCCAGGGTCGGCCGAATGATATTTGGGGCGTTAGCGAGAATTTGATCGATATCTTTTTTTCCTATGAAATTTATAATAAGAAAATAAGTAAATTTGTTCATACAAGTATTATTCTAGATCATATTGAGAAAATAAGCATCAACGTCTATTTATAACACGAAAAAATCTAAAATAGGTGATAGAGATTAATTTCTAACAAGACACCCTCGATGGATAAGATTTAATGTTTAGAATTCTATATATAAAAAAACTCAAATATTCAATATATTTTCATATCAAGTTTAGATATGATAGCTTCCAATAATTCTAGAAAATTATACCAAATTATGCTAGTTTATATGTGAACTCGTGTATACATATTTACTTTCTTCATCTTCTAGACTCTAACTATTATTAATCATATATAACCAAAGATAAGAAAACCGCCAGAATTAACATTAACGACACAAGATTCTATCTATGTGAGAATTTTCAAGCACAAAGGACATTCGGTATCGAAACCCACCAGTTAACCAATACAAACAAAATATGACAAGACCAACACATTCTCTCGGTTACCTCATGATATATGTCCAAGTTCATTTAACTATTGTTTCTCTTTAAAGCTTAAAGAAGCTTAAAAACAAACTCGTGCCTATCGATCCTTTTGATTTGTGACTAAAAAATCACAAACAAACAATCGTTCATATTCATGCCTTTTTGTCTGTCCTCTTTGTTGATCATTTCTGTTTTCTATGTGTAATACTCTCAGTTGAGCATCTCTATGTTCATTATTGGTAAGCATCTCAATCTTTTATGAGTAAATCATTTTCTCTAGAGCCTGAGCAATACAACTCTATATTATATGTATATAAAGTCATCTATACTATTTGTATTCTTTAATCATGAAATGAAACTTACATACTTATTGCATTAATTTTTTTAAGGGTTTCTTTTTATTTTGACTTGTATTTTAGTTAAGTTAGTCTTGGTTTCTTACACAACCTTTACCGTTTGTAATGTATATTAGTACCCCCGAGTTTTAATACTGTTAAACCTAACGAGACTCATGCTTCTAGTCCATTAATTCCATAGATTATTCTTTGATAAATGATCTTATTTTTTTACTAAACATTTTAGGACAAAGTTATGACATTCTAGCACAAGTTATTAATTATGTCATGTTTCTCTTCCAATAAGATAATATTGATATTATTTAAGACCCATCTTTAGATACATATCTACATTTGAATGTCTAATAACTTTATTTATAAAGAGTATCAAAGAAGTATGATATATCAAATCAACACTTATTGAATTTCAAGACAATTTCATATCATTTCGTCCTGGTGATTTTATACCATTTTGGATTGGAAACGTCCCTAAACAAGTTAATATTTACTTTAGAAAGGACATTTTAGTCGGAGACTCGATCCACTCGAGGATGCTAAATTACTGGTCAGCCGCTCTCGGGCTGGAAAGGGGCCTCTACTGAACCCTAGCAAGAAGAATGTTCGGTTTGATGATAGCGGGTTCGAAGAAGACGCGTCGATTGTGCTCTAACCATATTTGCCAGAGACACAGAAACCGATACCTACCCATTCTACCCCGATATACTTGAACTACTCAACAACTCCATAATTAAAATTTAACGCGCTCCTTAACTCTAATAATCCCGATCATTCGATTCCAATAATGAGTTAAGCTCTAGGAAAGTAGCTCGTTGACATCTGAAATACTACTATAAACAACATACATATCAGTACCAACCAAATCCTTGTCCATAAAAGCTCCATGAAATCCACAGTCCCTTTGACCCAAGTAATGAGCCCGTCCCATAACTGTTCATAGTCATTGTTGAATGGTTTGATTACAAATAATTCCCGATCAGTCCATAAAATTTAAGACCACCTATAATTGGATAAAACTGAATCAGTCTAATCTCGATCTAAATAAATCGTTTTTAGGGGAAATTAGTGTTAATTTTTTCATGGTTTGCGAGTCAAAGGTAAATTTCGCCACAATGATAATTAGACCGATTCGGTCTAATCAAGGTCCAATTGAAAAAAAAACTAATTTTTAATACAATATTAATAAATAATACACTAACCAAAGGAAATAAAACAATACAAATTTAAACAGAATTATAAATAAAACAAATAACGATTTTTTTTTTGAAAACGAGCAAGAAAAAAATATTAAATTAGTATAATCTTAAAAATAATCTTAAATTTTAATATCAAATCGGTTTAGACTCAAATTTTAGGCTTTTAATACGGATTAAACCCACTAATTAGGCTTAAGTATGGTAAAACCTCTCTGGTGGTAGAATAGGGGAAGGCGTCTCGGTTGTGGGAGGGTGTGTGCTTTTCTTTCGCCGCAGACTCGTGAACCTGTACTTCCTACCGTATGATGCTTCGTCTCAAGTGGTACGGATCGGCGTTCATGAGGTGGAGATCGGCTTGACAGCGTACAAGTGTGTAGGCCCTACGGCAGAGGGATGGGCAATGGTGATGCACGGAGACGCGACAGCTAAGGGACATGGCGACGCCGGGCGAGGTGGGGATCCGCTGGTTAGGGTGGTCTTGGCGGTCCCGGCTGTGGCGGAGGTTAAGGGGCTGATGACGGAGGATCGTGACAGCGGAGGGGGTCAGTGTGAGATCTTTCCGACGAAGTTCGTCAAGGCGTCTCTGGGCTCGGCGTGTGGCGGGATGAGGAGGTGTTCGGGTGGCCGGTCATCGATGGTGACAAGCTCTACAGAACATCGGGATGTCTTTGGTTGTGGCTATGTCTGGGTGATCTCAGGCGAGCAAGACAACGACGATAACAGTGGCGAGGGACAATGTAGAAACATCGAGAGTAGGCGGTCAGTGTTTCGGTCCACAACTGTTGTTCGCTTAACTGAAGAGGGCATATGTACCGTAGGGACCTTGTTCTCAGGCGGCAACGGGTTGTACCTGTCTGCTATAAGTGCTCGGATGATATCTAATCCGATACGAACTCTGAGCACTGGCTTAGAGGGACCGGTGGGATTCAATAGATTGACAGTCCAACCAGCGATGGGCGAAACACACCCTCGCCTCAATAAATGAGGACTTCGTGGTTCAGTGGGGGGTTTGCCAGTAATACCGCCTCACTAGACGTAGGGTGGCATCAATTCCACCAAGTACCGACACAACATTCTTCAATCAGACCGGGAACCAGCAATTTTACGTTTTTAAAGGCCCTCATTATCATTAGAGGAGGGACGACGTCTATTGGCTCCTCGGGAGGATGCACAGTCCAATTGAGTCATTTCAGTCCCTGATTACAGGGTTGTCCGGGGCATCACTCTTGGGTTTTCATGATTCTACTGGAGTACAATTCAGAGTCGATTTATGCCTGATCGGAGCAAAAATCCTCAACACTAGGCCTGCTCGGCCCATGCCACTCAGTTTGGAGCCGCTGCATCGGTGATTGAAAGACGATGTCGTAGTAGTACCCTCGAGACAAGTTCCGACTCTATTAGAGCAATTTTATTTTATGTTCCATTGTCAGTTTCAAGTTCCGACTCTATTAGAGCAATTTTGTAAACACGTTTAATTTATAATATCGTCTCGTTTTACTAAAAAGAAAATGGCTGAAACCTCTCTTATCCTTCCCAATTCCCGCTCCTTTTCTTCATCACTCCATCGAGGAGTGTATCGATAGCCGCCATGCAAGCTCCGAGCAACAACAGAGAAGAGCTCTGGGGATGCATCCCTAGATTCTTCTCTAGGCGACCGAACATTCTACATCTACCAAGCGACGTCGTGACGGAGATCCTCAGCAGATTGCCCATCAAAACCCTAGCCGCCGCCAAGTGCGTCTGCAAATCGTGGCTCGATCTCGTCTCCGGCGACACCCACTTAGCCAAATTGCACCGCCACAGATCCGCCGGCGCCGGCGCCACCGGGCTCCTCCTCCGATCCGCCTCCGCCTCCGCCTCCCCAACACTCTACTTCGGTAACATCCACGATTCTTATTATTCGAAGCACAGTTTCATATTTAAATTCCCTGAAATGGATTTCTCTAGCAATAGCGACCTTAAATTTGTCAATTCGTGCAATGGGTTGGTCTGCTTTCATAGTTTTGATTCGAGTAAAGCTGTGATAATCAATCCCATTACTGGGGAGTTCGTAGCTGTTCCTCTGAGTACAAAATGGAACAGGGAGATCACCCCAGATGTTAATTATAGGTTAGGTTTTAACGAGAAGGAAAGTCGATTTAGCCTCTTGCAAGTAATGTATAGACCCAATTCGTCTGAAATGTTTGCTGAGATATGCACATTCGAGAAAGGGTCTGAATGGAGAGGCATCGGGGATTGCCCTTACCAGATTCTCGGAAGAAATGCGCAAACAGAATCAGTATTCCTAGAACGTATTCTTCATTTAGATTCTGTGTGTTCTGGTGAGATTGTTAGTGGTATAGCTTGTTTCGATTTCGAGAAGGAACGGTTTGGACTAGTACCAATCCCGTCACACTACTGTAATGCTTTGAGGAAAGACTCTTCATTTGGAGTTTGCCGGGGTCGTCTTTTTGTATGCTGCCGACGAACAGATTATCATGAGGTGTGGGTGATGAAGGAATATTGTGTTGAAGACTCTTGGGAGAAAATGTTTTTTATTCCTAGTTACAATGGGGCTCTTGTACCTTTCGCGCAACTTGAAAATGGTCATATACTCATGTTGTTGAAGCAGCAATGTATCGTTGGGTATGACCCGAATCCAGATAAGCGTGTATATAGATGGAGTAAGTGGTTTGACGTATTTTTTGAAGTGAGTGCTTATAGTCCAACTCTTCTTCGGCTCAAGGATGCTTTGGCGGGATATGAAGCTTGCATTCACGATGCGCATTCAAGGTAAAGTGTATTTTGTTAAAAAATGCGTGCTTGTTTTGTATGTGCTTACATAGTATCATCAATATTTTTTTTTGATCGGAATAGTATCATCAATATTATTCTTTGTCTATGATCTGTTATATATTTAGATGGCTTTTAATTCTTGTATCTTTGAAAAAGATTGGAAATGTTTTTGCTCTATCCTTCGAAGTGGATGCATTTGTACTGTCTGAGTTTTCTGTATGCTTGATTAGTCTGATTACGGTTTCATTTGGAAATTGAGTTTATTCAAATGGACTTGAATCTCTTGATACAGGAGGAGAAACTCGACGCAGAGTCACCAAGACAAGGGTCCGAGTGGACGTGGAGCGAGAAGTTTGTTTAATAAATATTGGTTAAAGTTGAGCGGATGGAGTAAGAACCGTTCTTAGATCAGATGGAAATAAAGGTCAGGTAAATTGAGCAAGAAGTCCAAAAACATTGTTCAAAGTCTTAAATATATTGTTTGAAGTTTTAGTTATTTCCCATACGAATCAACAGGTTTAGGTTTTCGAATTATCTAAGGTAATTTTTTTTTTCATCAGGAAAGGATATAATTTAGGTAATATCATTTTTAGTTATATAGAATAATTTATGTAAGATCTTGTTTATCTTTCATGTTACGACAACTTGAAAACAATGAAATGTCGGTCTTGTTGTCTCAGACTTTCAACCTTGGATCTCCATGAGCCGCCATGGAAGAGAACCTGTCGAATCTTAGTTTTTTTTGTTAAAATCACTCAAAAAATGGATCATATATTTTTCCTCCATTTTAACATAGCAGAATTATAATTAACAAACTAAATTGCCGATTTATTTTAAAAGATAATGAGAGAAATATGTTGTGTACTTTAATTTGGCTATTTCTGTCTAACCTCAAACTTTGTGCTCTTCATGAACAACTATCATATCATCTTCTGGTTGGATCTGGTTTAATAACAAATGTTGGGGTTGACTTGGGTGTCAAGTAACTCTCTCTGAACTCTGAAGAGGTCTGGAGTTCGAATCTTAGATAAACAATTAAGATTCAAACACCATACCTCTCCTCTTCCTATGAAATCCTTGACGAATGCAGACATACTTTGAATTTGGAGAGAGACTGGGCAAGGATCGGATTCTGGAAAGGTAAGGTTCAGAGAGATAGATAATCGAAGAAGAGAAGTCGATACTGATTGGAGATTTTTTTTTAAATTTTGTGGTTGATATTCGGAGTTTTTAAGAAAGTGACCGGTCATGTTGGCGATAATGGACTTGTTGTGTGTACACGAGTCTGCTACCTTTCTTCTCATTGTTTATTTTTAAGAACTCGTTTGTACTTTGTAACCTACAGATTATATCCTGATCTCGGGAGAGGTTGTTCACTATCTATGTTCAGGGAAACAGGGTGGTAATGGGCTCATAGCGAAGGTAGATATGAGCAAGGCATATGACAAGGTCGAATGAACAACCGTGTTCTATACCACGTGATTATAGACCAAAAGTGTGTATTTTTATTAATTAAAAAATAAAAGTCACTTTCCCTCCACTAATATAAACCAAACTTCGACACTAACATGTTTCTAATCTAACCTAAAGATTTTAGCTCTCCTGCTCGTGTTGAGATTGACTGTCCCCAACACGACGATTCATGTAACTTTTATAAAGAACATAAGCCAAAATAAAAACAAACATAAAAACAGCACCGGCGATTAAACCGATAATTACACCGTGTGGGAGTGATTTGCGAAAACCGGAGGGAGCTCGGAATACAAGCACGAGTAAGGGATTGTTGCCAAAGTCCTTCTTGATCATCTCATTGGGAAGTTCGGGTATGGTACCGGTGAGATTGTTGTGGGACAAATCCAGAGAATAGATTCTGGGGAGGACAGCAAGGGTGTGAGGTATGGGACCAGTAAGGTTATTGCGGGAGAGATCGAGATACCGTAAGTCGGGGAAGGAACCGAAAATGTCCGGCAAAGGGCCCGTCAGGCCGGCGTTCGAGGCATTGAATTCGGCGAGGCTCCGAGACTCGGAGAGATCGCCGGGGAACGACCAGGGGGGTAGGTTCGGGTTATCTGTCAGGTTGAGAAACCGCAAGCTGGTGAGTCCCTTGAGGAAGCCAGGTGGCGCAGAATCAAACCTGTTTTTTTTATCAGAGAAAAAAAATGTATTAAAAAAAATGTATGTCTCCGGATGGAAACCACGTACCACTAAACCAAAGTCTAACAAAGAAAGAAAGAATCGAACCGGTTGCCGTCCAAGTAGGCTTCCTCGAGGGAAGCGAGGCCGGAGAGAGAAGGGAAGGCGCCGGAGAAAACGTTTTGGCTGAGGTAGAGGGTTTTGAGCTCCGAGAGCTTGTTGAGGTCGGCGGGGAGAGTGCCGCGGAGGTGCATGTCGTAGAGGTCGAGGGATGTGACGCGGTTGGACGCGTCGCACTTGACGCCGGTCCATTGGCAGTACGGGGTGCTCTCGGACCAACCGGAGGGATGGGACGAGAGGCCGGATAGGAGGGCGCTCATGACGACTTTATCGTCGGCGGTAGCGGCCGAAAGGAGGAGAAGAAAGAATGCGGCGGCATAGTAGTGTCGAGTCATTGTTAAGGGACGGAGAAGGTTTGAGAGCCTTTATAGCAAAGGAAGAAAGAGATTTTATTTCATGGGTAAACAAGAAAGAACGTATATAAAGGAAAAAAATCTGAAATTATTCTAGTCCTACATTAGTAAATCTTAGATTAATAAATTTTAAATTACAAAACCCAAAATTACCTAATCTTATTAAGTGTCTCCTGTTTCTTTCTCGAAAGTTATTCGGGCAACAGATTAATGTACAGAAGTTCTCGATTTTTTTAGCCCTAACACACTACTTGAGAGGCGAGGAGGTATCGAGGATATATTGGGGATGACTCGGGTTGTGGATGTTGGTACGTACTTGGGGCTCCTAGCAGTGGTGGGAAGGAGCGGATACAAGGCGTTTGAGTACGTCAAGAACAAAGTCGTATGTAGGCTGAGTAGGGAAAGAGGTGTTACTGAAATCTATCATTCAGGCTCTTCCAACATTTACCATGAGTGTCCATTTACTCCCTTTAACATTAATTCGAGAGATCGAGATCATAACGAACAGATTCGGGTGGTCTCACAACAATACGATAGGTTCTCATATTAAATGGCGAAGATGGGGCTCCCTTTGTGATCACAAGTTACATGGGGCTCGAGTTTCAAGCATTTGTATGATTTTTCCCCGCAAACGCCAACCTCATGGGCTCTTTGCTGGACATGTTCAGCCAACACCGTCCCGACTATGGACGACGCTCGTTATTGCTTTGCTCTCGCAGGCCGACTTCTTGCAGCAAAACTTGTAAGGCCTAGAACCTTGGTGGCTTTATAGCCAATACTCCGTGGGTTTGGGGACTCATATCAACCTTTCACGAACAAGATTATCGCTTTCTACTTCTCATCCCAAGCTACGCAGGGTGGTATTCGAGCTAAGGAACCATGGTCCTTCTATAGGACCGTGCTCCTCTCCTTACTCCCTTACCACTTCGCACTCAACTGGACACGTTAATCTTCCGACATATTCGTATATCGGCAAGAGCCTACGACATTCCGGTTGAAATTAAGACGTCCCAAATGAGAGCTTTCATAGTTTTAAACTTGGAAAAGAAAACTGGGATGCGAAAACCGATAGTCCGACTCCACCAAAGAGGGGATATTTTTGAACAAGATTTTTTTTTATTCTACTTTCTTACAAGGTACACAAAATTCACTACAATACACACAAACACAACCAAATTATAGTATGAGACAACTAGTGTCACTACTGAACTCTTATTTCACTTATTACAAGGTTGTCAAGTTTCTTAGGTCTCTTGTAGTACCTCAACAACAAAGAGCAACAAACAACACTGATCGATGACGCCGCCATCGCCGCTCCGGCGACCCACGGCGGCAACCGGAATCCGGTGGACGGGAAGAGGGCTCCGGCGGCGATCGGAATGCCGAGCACATTATACCCAAATGCCCAAACATAGTTCATCCGAATCCGGGAAAATGTTTTCCGGGAAAGGTCTATGGCAGTTATCACATCTTCCAAGTTGCTCTTCATCAGAACAATGTCGGCCGCTTCGATTGCAATGTCGGTGCCGGCTCCGATAGCCATCCCGACGTCGGCCGCCACCAGTGCCGGCGAGTCGTTGATGCCGTCACCGACCATTGCAACCACATAGCCTGAAGCCTGTAACAAGATGTAACAAGACATAGTTCAATTAGCTTGAGAAATGTCATAGTTACTAAGATCATTAGGAGCAAGGTTAGTGGATACTATTCTCGAACCCTAATCCAAAAATAAATAAATAAATAAAACTATTAGACTTTTCATAATAGAGGTCGAAAGAATTGTTGAAAGTAACTAATAAAAGGAATTGTTGACGTTTCGGTTATGATTATCTCTTTTGATGGCGAATCAACGCCCTCTGAGTCTACCAATTCATCGACCGTCGTTTCTCTCATCCGACTCACTCTTCCCTCACGATTCTATGTTCCCTCTGTCTCTCTCCTTCCTCACGATTCTCTCTCTTCACTCAACGAATCTTCTTCTTACGTGTACGATTTTGGTCGGATTTGACCATCCGCTTCCGATATTCCATTGTAGAATCTGCCTAATCCGATCTGATTTAGACCCATAGATCCGACCTTAGAAACCGACGCCATTGTGGATGGTCTCACTATTTTCAAACCCTAATTCAAAATAATAGTAAAAACTATTATACTATTCTCAAACCCTAATCGAAATAGAAAAACCTTCTGATTGTCGAGAAGATAAGAAAAACCACTCAACCACTAAGTCAACCCGAGAATAGGTGCAAAATGTAAAAACCTAAGCGAATATATAGCTTCGTAGTTAATTAGGTTCAAGGCATATCTAACAGACCCGTAGCAACCCGAATCCTCGAACCCAAATCGTTATTGTTATAAATATAAAACCACTATAAGATTGAGCTTTTAGTTGCATTGATCATATAATATAAACCATTTTTAACTTAAATGTCCAATGGAACTGGTTGGTTTCGTATCAAAACTCTAATGTCTCTTAACAATGAATTTATCCATCCCCGTTAGTATTCCACATCCAACCCTATAAATAGGCTTGTCCTTAAGGGCTCGTGTTATAATATAAAATTAATATCCGCTTCTAATTGAATTGGTTCTCTAAATTATTAAGACGTCCTAACTAACGTCTTAAAATCAGAACAATCAGATTCAAGACGTATCTAACAATAACAGATCATAATTCACGACGAAAGTACCTGCAAATCCTTCACTTTCTCCGTCTTGTCCTCCGGCTTAGCCTCCGCGATCACGGTCTCGATCCCCACTTCCTCACCGATCGATCTCGCCGTCCCCCAATTATCTCCGGTCACCATAATGCTCCTAATACCCATCGACTTAAGAATCGATAACACTTCACGAGCTCCCGGTTTCAACGGATCAGAAATGGCTACAACTCCGGCGACTTCGCCGTCTACCGACACCAAGACCCCGGTTTGTGCCATACCCTCGGTTTCTGCTAACATGGTCTCGGCTTCGGAGGGGACGAGGATGTTCTGGTTCGTCATCAAGCTCTTGTTCCCGACGATCACTTCTTTGTCGAGGATTGTGGCTTTCACGCCGTGACCGGTGATTGATCGGAAGTCTCGGGCTTCCGGCCATTGCGGGTTCTCTTCGTCTTCTCGGAACTTTTTTGCGTACTCCACGACGGCCTTGGCTAGTGGATGCTCACTGTTGACCTGGAACGGGTTAGAACAAGAATATCGTGAAACGGAGTTGCAGTAAGACGTTGATTATGTTTGTATGGAATTTATGTCGCCACCTGAATATATATTTTCATGGACGAATAGTGATTTTCTGAATAAAATGTATGGCGATATAAAACTCGCAATGAACTATTTTTTTTGTAAATATTATTGATGAACTATTTCTCTTTCCAAAAAAAAATGAAAAGTAACCATCGAGCAATGTCTAAATTAAACATGTATGTATGAGAGTTACAAATTATATAACACGAGTCATATAATGGAAGGTAAAATGGTATTTTCCGTTACTTATTTGGCCTTGGCTAGTGGGACCTAAAACAGGTTAGAACAAGAATATCGTGAAACGGAGTTACAGTAAGACGTTGATTATGTTCGTAAGGAATTTATGTCGCAACCTGAATATATCGTGTTCATATTATTGGTGGACTATTTCTCTTTCCAGAACAATAGAAAGTAACCGCGGAAAAGTGTTTAAATTAAACACGTATGCATGAGAGCTACAAAAAAACTGTTATTTCCCAAAAAATTGAATCAATGGGCCTGATGTAGGAGTAATTTCGTTAAGGATAACGGATTTATAAACTGAAAATAATTGACCAATGATTTATACAAATAAAATTCACAGAACCCACATAATATATTCAACTTATATTTTTACAACTACATCTAAACTCAATATTGTAAACACATGTCTATATATATCTGCCATCTACTCTATAATCTATCCATATCAGACAAATCACATTTCACAAACTAAATTTTCCAACAACACAAACATAAACACACAACTTTGAATTACGATACTTGTTGATTATAAGGTTGAATATCGAAAATTACTCTTAAGTATTGATCACGAACACTACATTACCCGACGTTTCAAAATGACAAATGCACTACCTTAAGTATTGGTCACGCGATTTTGTTAGTAAAAATTGACGGAATATCCATTCCGTTAGTCATATGACCTCAAGTGTCATATAATGGGTGATAAAATGACGTTTTCTGTTAATTATTTGGCATCTGAACATTTTATAAGGAACATTACCATTGTACCCTCGGTATTGTTCCTTATAAAATGTATAGAGGTCATATATTTAAGGGGGGAAATGTCATTTTACCATCTATTATATGACACTTGAGGTCATATGACTAACATAATGGAATATTCCGTCTATTTAACTAACGAAATCGCGTGATCCATACTTAAAAGTAATTTATTTGTTATTTTAAAACGTTGGGTAGTATAGTGTTCGTGACAAATACTTAAGAGTAAGTTTCGATATTTAACTTTGTTACGTACCTCTGCAGCAGCAACAAGTTCATAGAACTCTCCGAGCACCATGTTCTTCTCCAAGAGTAGCGTATTCACAACCACGGGCTTCCCAATAGTAAGCGTACCCGTCTTATCAAACACAATGCAGTTGACCTACACACAAAAAAAACATCAAACCTTAAACAATGCTAAAAACAAGGTCAACACGTTATCGAAACCTTAATTTTGTCGAGCTAGGGCTTACCTTATGAGCACTCTCTAGTGCTCGGCCTCCTTTGATGAGCACGCCTTGGGTCGCACCCACTCCGGTCCCAACCATCACGGCCGTGGGCGTGGCCAAGCCGAGCGCACAAGGGCACGCTATGACCATCACCGATATACCGAACTGGAGCGCGAGCTCGAACCCGTCCATCGAGCTCGGTATCCAAGCTTCCGGGTACCGGTGGAACTTACCGGCCAGGAACCAAGCCAGCCACGTCGAGAACGAACAGATAATAACCTACGAATCACATTTATGTCAGCATCGTTAGAATCACGTATTTGTTGTCGAACAGAAGTAAATCATAACACCGGTTTAAATAACAAATCTGGGGGATTTTAGTTCGACCAAGCCTTGATATTGTCATGAAAGCCAATTAAACCCTCTATGTTAAACTAATATGAGTTCAAGCTTTTAGCTAAGTCGGAGTTTAATATGATATCAGAGTCTGAACCTGGGTTGAGCCACAACATGACATTATAATTCTCACACCTAAAGTCCTACAGTACACATGTTACCTTTCTATGTCGTTCTGATTCGGGTCAAAATAAGTCTAGACACCCACTTGCAAATTCAATTCTAGCTCGAGTTTGAGTTTTTAAGTAGGTCAGGTCTTGATCGAGTTTTAATATAATATCAAACCCTGGTTTGGACTTAATATAGTTAAGTAGGTCAGGTCTTGATCGAGTTTTAATATAATATCAAAGCCTGGTTTGGACTTAATATAATATCAAAATGTGGTTCGGGTTGTAGTATGGTATAATGCTATTAGTCCTCACTGACACCTAGTGGAGTTAAAGTCCCACAATACACATGTAAATATTTTTAGGACTAACTAAAATTTTAACAAGTTGGAGTGAACTTACGAAAGGCACGAAGTACTTAGAAATGCGGTCCGCAAACTTTTGAACCGGCGCCTTAGCCATTTGCGCGGACTCAACGAGCCTAACAATCTGCGCAAGAGCGCTCTCCGACCCAACCCTCGTCGCCTTAACGTGCAAAACCCCGTTTTCGTTCACTGTCCCTCCGATCACCCCGTCCCCCTTCCTCTTCCCCACCGGCCGCGCCTCTCCGGTGATCATGCTCTCATTAACATGGCTCTGCCCCCACACTACAAACCCATCCGAAGCCACCTTAGCCCCGGGCACGATTTTAATCACATCGTTCTTCTGAATCAAACGACTATCAATCTCCACCTCCCCGACCACGCTCCCTGTGCCATCGAGACTCAGCAACGTGGCGGTCTCGGGCGCGAGGTCCATGAGCTTGGCGATGGCCTCGGAGGTCTTGCCCTTGGCCAAGACCTCGAGGTACTTCCCTAGTAGGATGAACGAGACGAGCATCGCGCTCGTCTCGAAAAAATCCGTCCCCAGGAAGGAACGCGAAGTAGCGGCTCGGAACACGGTGTAGACCGAGTAGAAATAAGCCGCGTTGGTTCCCAAGGCGACCAAAACGTCCATGTTGGCCGAGCCACGTCTTAATGCCTTGTACGCGCCCGCGTAGAATCGTCTCCCGAAGACGAATTGGACCGGCGTGGCCAGAACCCACCTCGAAACCTCCCCGAATGTGAGCATGTTCACGATCTTCATATCTAGAGTAGCTTTGACACCTGTCAAAACATTCTTAAAATAATAAGGTTGACATTTTAGTTATAAAAATCAGACCATTAATTTTTTCATACGAGTTCAGTATGCAAACCTGGTATGTACATGAGAACCATCGACGTCAAGAACACGGGTATGGTAAAAACCCAACTCCATAACGCGTACTTGAAGTACAAATTAATCTCTTCTCTCCGACACCCATCTCTTCCTCCTCCTCCTCCTCCTTCGAATATCCCCGCCTTGAAGCAACCCGACCCAGAAGACTCAATCACCTCTATAAACCTCCTCGGGCCAGTCACGTTAGGGTTATAAGAAACCGAGAATTTATCAACACTCTCATCAATCTCCAACCCTAAAACTCCCTCTAGGGACCGAATTGCCTTCTCCACCGTACCGTGACCGTTTGTCTTGATCCCGTCGACCTTAAACACGATCTTGCTCATGTCCTCGCCCGTGCTAATGAGGACGGCCTCGAATCCGGCGCCTTCGACGACTTCTATGACTTTGTCGTGGCTTGTGATGTTAGGATCGTATCGGACCTCGGCTTCTTCGGTTGCTAAGGCTACTTGGGCTCTTTGTACACCTTGGATGGCTTGGAGAGCCGACTCGATCGTGGACGAGCATGATGTGCAACTCATGCCTTTTATGCGGATCCGACATACTTGGGTTGATTTGTCGTAGGTTGTCTCGTCCTCGAGGAGTGCGGCTTCGAAACCCGCGTCTTCGATTGTCTCTCGGATCCTCTCCTTCTGTACAATGTTATCGAAATAATTAAAATCGTGTTTATGAGAAAGGTGACAATGTGATCTAAACTAAACTCGAGTAATAAAAAACAATACTCGAATTTAGTTTAGTCATTTCTCACAAATAAGAACAAATAATTTAAAGCTCCATTTTTACCACTAGCAACAAAGATTTTTTTTTGATCGAAATGTGTAATTCATTAATTTAAATTCAAATACATCTAAGAACAGACAAAAGACACAATGGTGTCGCAGTTTTTTTTCATACTATAACCGTCCATGACGGTATTAGATGGGCTAGCTAACACCGAGCTGGGATGCCATATAGGCAAGGAAGGAAGACGGAGGTTGAGAGGGTGATACTAGAATTTCTGCTCCGAAAATTGGCCAAAGAACTCAACAGTAATAGTGGGAGACAATACATGAATCGGGGTTCCCTCCCTGAAAAAATCTCTGATTCCCTGTTTATTAGGCCAGATTTTTTTAGTAGTATATCATAAGTTAATTGTAAGAATATTTACATGTATATTACTTTAATAGCAGTTGCTACATACAATCGGATTCATAAGGCACTAAACAAGTTTTCTTATGTAAGTCAAACCCGAAAATAATTTTAAGAACGTAACCTGTGGTATTTAGATTTTGTAAATTGTATTTTGTCGCTTTGATTATCGTAAAAAACAATGTCATGAACTTCTTCTTTTTTTAACACGGATAGACTCAGTGGCGGAGTCATATGGGGCCCAGTGGGCACGTGTCCCCCTCAATTTTTTTTACAATCATGTATTATCACTGAATTTTTTTTGTGTGCCCCACTGAAAAAGCTAGCTCCGCCACTGAGTAGACTGTTATAAAATGATGAGTGTGTTGTTCAAATTTTGAAAAGAAAGCAGGAACAAAAAGTCCAGAATTTTTACCGATCACGAGTTCATAAGATCGTATGAGAAGTCTAATGATTGACATTCGAGAATACGATATGCATGTGCTTCGATCTGATTCAGTTTTATCAGTCATATTTCAAATTAATCTCATGTCATTGTGTTAACTCGATTCTTATGGTTTACCTCGATTTTGTCCCAAACTTAACGATGTTACGTGGGTTGTGTGTGAATATTTTGCCTAAATTTATTATCGAATTATGTGAAACAAAACATTGCAAATCCAACAAACACTCCTTATTCAGAATAAAAACAAACCTTGAAATCAATTCACCAAAATCCAAAAATAATTAGTTCTGACCAATTTTCAGAAGAACACTCATCCACCAAACCAACAACCCCAATAAATGAACAAACAGAGAAAAATTAAAAAAAAAAATGTCTTCATCTAGTTTCTTCATTAATCGTTCTGTTTTAACTTAGTTTCGACCTATTTCAACCAATTAAGTTATTATCATTTAATAACTATATAGCCTCTATGATTTTGACATCACAAAAGCCATCCATAGACTGAATCAAAAAAAAATTAAAAAATGTTTAAATAATGTGTAGTCAAATTCACTGCACCAGAAAGATGTTTGTCTGACTGAATATTTTGTTTGGTCGATGATGAATTTTTATTACGGAATTGATTCAGTTAGGTCGTTGTTTAAACTTTCAACACCGAAAAAAATTACTTAGTCGGTATTGAAACTTTCAATACCAACTAAACATAAATATTCCCATTCTTAGAAACCTCTTGAATTACAACGAAAATTTCCTAAAACAATCTTTAAGGAAACTAAACTATCAAGAATTAAACGATATAATTTATATATTTATTATGGAATCAGATGATATAAGAAAGATATATATGACATGATATTTTTATACAACTATGCAATAGAACATTCCTGAAGATTTAATTTGAGGTTTCAAAATTTAAGAAACTTATTTTTTTTAAAGTTATCGCTTTGTTATTATATTAACCCATATTCTAACTCTGACCCAATACCTGTTATATTATGATCACCATTTTTTCCATCCATAATCACAAGCACCGTACATCGGGTTTCCTTTGAAACCGTTAGCGAAGGCGACCATTCCTCACAAACGGCATCGATTCTTACAAACCGTTAGCGAAGGCGGCTGTTTAAGTACCGTTTTAAGCGGTTATCCTCAGTTTATTAGCTTAAATTAAATTTTTTCGAAAAGAGAGACTAATTCTCGAATTGTTAAAAAAAAACTATAAATAAAAACCATCTTACTTCGTTCTACGTCTATTCTTTAATGGTCAAGAGATTTTTTTCTCCGACCCACATCACCTTTTTTTCATTTCAGTAAGTGAACTCAAAAAAGTAAAGAAAGTGAAAACTAACTATATTTTCTCTAATTACAAACAAAAATAATTGACTTACGTGTACAAATTTCGGATAGAACGTGACTTGTGCCCGGTTGTTGAGCACGTCGACGACGGCTTCCCGGATTCCGGGAAGCCGCTTGACGGCCTTCTCGACGGAGCCGGCGCAGGCCGAGCAAGTCATGCCCATAACCAAGAACACCGCCTTCGCCTCCTTCTCCGGCGAGCCCGAACCCAAACCCGAACCCGAACCCGAGCCCGAGCCCTTCGGGTACTTGGGCATGGACGGGTAGTGCGGCCTCGGCGACACGTCCCCGCCTCCGCCGCCGGCGCAGCCGCTGACGTGGCGAATGCAGCTCACGGACAGGAACTTCGATCCCATGTTGTTGTGTTGTGACAACCTCGTACCTCTCCGATATCTCTGTCCGAAACGGCTCGGGGTTTGAATTTAAATAACGTTGGCGCTTGCTCGAATTTTATGTGATCGGTAGCGTGTAGGGGCATTATGGTAAAATGAGAAATGAATAGTATAATGGTAAAGCTTGCTTTGACATTTTGATCCACTGAGCTTTACTTTATTGTTTTGGTTGGCTGAGGTGTGGTTTAACAAAGGATAAGGTTGAAAAGGTCATTTTAATGCTCAATTATTTTTATCTGCCTTGCTTCTTTTGTGATTCCACATATGATTGTAGGGACCAGAAACATCAAATTTGTAATATATGTTTATATAAATTTGTGGTGAATTATGTATGTTTTTGGATTTTGTTCAGGTTTTGTAATTTGTAATATTTAGGTAAACGTGAATTGTACTTTGCAGAAAAAACTCCAGGTATTAAATATACCCGATTTGTACGTCTCAAGAACTTGCTGCTGACTTGTTTGTCGATCAGAAACGCACTCCTGACTTAAGGTAATTACACAAACTAACATTTTTTGTTAGAGATGACGGAGAAAGTTAGGAAAAACTCCAAGAACTAACTGCAATATGACTATTGAACTCAAAAACTAACCGTGTACTTGTAAGTTTTTGCAGCTTTTCCTAACGTTTTCCGTCATCTCTAACGGAAATGTTAGTTTGTAACGGAAAAAATTACTTTTTTAGTAAATACCTAAGTCAACCGTGAGTTTCTGATCGACAAAAAAGTCAGCAACAAGTTCTTGAGCGGCACAACTCGACAATAGTTAGTTCTTGGTTTTGTCTTTAATGGAGGCTTTCGAATTCTTACAAAAAGGATAAATTTAACCCCGATATAGAGTGGATTTGTAAAGAAAAATAATTGGGGATGTTTATATTTCACCGATAATATTTGCAAAACGTGTAAATTTTGTTCAAAGCGTATCACTTGTATTTGGTTGGGTTATCCTACGACGAGATGACATGAACAACTTTATTCTGAAGCTCCTTGCTCAAGGAATTAATCAGCCATGACTTTATCAGCGCGTTGCATTGAACCCAAAGTTGTAGGTTTGGGTCGTCCTTGTTTGGTTTTGGTAGGGATCCGTCCACGAATTTTACCTTGAACTTGCACTCAACTGCGTTGGATACTTGATGTCTCCATGTATAACAATTTTCTTCGGAGTCGGTCAATTGCTCCGTCCCGAGTGTTAATCCCGGTTGATTTGATGGGTATAGGGTGTAAGCCGATGGTGTGATTGTTTTTTAAACACCATCGCTATTTTCTGCGTCGTTTCCCATAACGGTGGGTTTTTATGTGCTCTGATACCATGAAAAAAATATAATACAATATATTATTTACTTGTTTATTAAAGAGTAGGAAGAGTCTATATATACACATGTGTGGTCAAATAATATAGAGATCAAATCTAATGTATTCTATTTAATGCTCGTATACATATACGATAAGAGATGAATTTAGGCATGTACGGTGATTTAGGGATCAAAATCGATAGCTTGATACCCATGCTAAGTTAGTTCCTAAGTTTCACAATAAATATTGTAAAAATATGAAGAAAAGTCTAAAACAAGAAATATATAAATAATATTATAAAAAAAAGAAATATATAAATACTACATTATAAAGTTGACTATTACCATAAATATTACATTATATCCATGAACTCTTAATATAAGAGGCAACATCAATATTAAGTGTTAAGTTGAATAAATATTTGTATGCTTTTATTTTGGAAAAACTTCAGGTACTAATTATTACCGACTTATACATCTCAAGAACTTGTTGCTGACTTATTTATCGATCAGAAACGCACTCTTGACTTAAGGTAATTACACAAACTAACATTTTCCGTTAGAGATGACGGATAAAGTTAGGAAAAACTCCAAGAAATAACTGAAATATGACTGTTGAACTCAAAAATTAACTGTATACTTATTAGTTTTTGCAGCTTTGCCTAACGTTTTCCGTCATCTCTAACGGAAAACGTTAGTTTGTAACGGAAAAAATTTACTTTTTAGTAAATACTTAAGTCAACTGTGAGTTTCTGGTCGACAAAAAAAGTCAGCAGCAAGTTCTTGAGCAGTATAACTCGACAATAGTTAGTTCTTGGTTTTATCAAATATTAAGTGCTAAGTTGAATATAAATATTTGTATACTTTTTTTTTTGAGTAAAAACAAGAATTGCGTTTGCTAAATATTTGTATACTTGATAATTCATGTGCTATATTCAAACACTATATTTAAATTTATTAAAATATAGAAAATATACCATACATCATTTTTTTTTAAATGAGTCGAAGTTGTATTATTTGTTCATGACTAAACTCTTATGTCTGACGTATAAATTTTCAAATACAATTTACAAAAAACAACGAATAAAATTGTTAGAAAGTGTTTTCGACGTTTGGAGTTTAAAATTGTATTTTTAAGTAAAATAGAGTTTAACACGCAACAAATCTTCAAATGATCATAACTTCTTCATACAAACTCTAATTTAAGTCCGTAAAATATCAAATCAAAAATATCTAAAAGCTCTATAATTTTATGTAACTTTTTTAGGACAAGATATACCGCGACATACTCTAAAACCCCTTAAATCCGCCCCTGATTGATGTCACATAAAATAATAAAGGTGATGCATCAATTTGTTATGAGGTCATGACAAAACCAAACAATTTGTACTGTTATTCAACGTGGCTTCGTATCTTCATTGTCTCTAAATTATATAAGAGATGGAGACACAAGCGGATACATCAGGTTCCGTGTCACTTTATTTTTATCACGTCGTATCCATCAATTTTATTCATATAAAATAGGTGATGTAAAATTAAAAATCCAACTAATCAATATTAATTATAAACATTAGATCGAACAAATCGTATCCCATCGAGTCGTAAAGATCTTCACATTAAAATGATCTAGATTATATAATCGATTAATATATATTGTAAATTCATCTTTTATATCGTGTTGTTGATGAAAAGGATGGGCGTTTGCAGAACGAAATGTTGCAGTTATGTATAATTTGGCTTTCATAACCCTTTTTAACTAACGACATACGTTATTTTTGAAATTGTTTTAAAAACTAACGAAATCCGTTTGAACCGTCGAGGCCCGTTTATTGACATGCAAAATTTCAAAGTTGTCCTTAAAAAATAAAATGCCAGGTAGGGTTTGATTTGTCTACCGATTCGCAACTCTAGCTGGCCTTTTTTGTAAGGACAAACATGTCATTTTGCATTATCAGTTAATGGACCTTAGCGTTTAGAACGGATTTTACTAGTTTTTAACCGCTCCCGATGATTACATGCAATGTTTCAAAAGAAGAAAAAGATCAACCAGAAATATGATGGTTGAAAACCACGATTATCCAAGGTTCTAAAAGTCGGTAGGCGCTAGTCGAGTGATTATGGTCTTTGGAGATTAGACGGGGAATAATCAGAGACTAATCATATTTCTATTTTTCTATTTTTTAATAGATATTAATTTTCTTATATTAAAAATGATAACAGACATTTAAAATACCTAAAAAAAATTCAAACAACTCAGAATCACAACCTCTAATATCACCAATACCAAGTAACTTTGTATAGCCATTTAATTATTTTAATATCGTCACTATAATAAAAAAAATATTATTCTAGACGTCTAGTCGGATCTGCTAAACATAAAATGACGCCTAAACAACGTCCAATCGGAATATTTAGAACGCTGCTTTTATCTACCCAGAACGTTCTATAATTGACCCTTATTTCTATATATCAATTTTTATTAAAAAGACAATTTTTCCAAACATAAAATGTTAATACTTTGCCAAAAAAAGTTCACGATATAATTAAGAAAAGACATATTGAATAGCTTGTCCATTGTTCAACTTTAGTTGGTACATAAAAGACGTTTTTACCCCTGAATAAGACTAGATCGTAAAACAAAACCTTAGGCCTGACTGGTCTTTTACATTCAAGAGGGAACAGGCACGAGTTGTGCCTCTTCGCTCGTTTACTTTCCGAAAAATATTACTTTATTGGGCCTGGCGGTGGAGTATAAAAAAGGCCCACTATGTCAAAATATATAATATCCAAGCCCACGATGAGGAATATAATGAAATAGATAAATAATTCTCAAAAGAGTAAGAAAAATCAAAGTGGATCATTGTTGTTATGTGAAACATTCCAATACATCATACGTCATATTATTGTTATATTTTGATGGCATGTTGATTATACGCTCCAATATAGATTGTTGTAATCCGAACGGGTGACGGAATGAGATATTAAAAGTAGAAATTGATAAGCTTAATATGTATTTTCATTGTGAATTACAAGACGGCGAGAAAAAGAAACGATTAGTGGAGAGGGTTAGTTGATTTATTATTGTTACAGTGTAAGGGAAATACGAGAGCAACGTCAGAGCTCTCCGAGGATAGAGGAGACCAAGGAGATGAAATCAATATAGTCGTCGATCATTATCACCATCGGTCTGTCAGCCGTCGTGTGATGTGAATGGGAGGCTGGAATGAAGACGACGTCTTTTAGGATGAGTTATTTTTATGATTTCAATAGGTTGGGTCGGATCGATAAGAATAATGGGCTTCACTTATTAAACGGGTTTTGAGTAATTTTCAATCTAACAATTCTTTTGTTTTCAAAACCCTATCTCATTTATTTTCAATCCATGTGCAAGTCTACAGAGGACATAGAATTAGAGATGTTATGTAACCTTGGAGATTTTGAAGAGACTAGAGTTGGTTTCATTGATTAATCGACGATTGTCAAGTACTAACGACGACAATCGATCACAGTCTTTTTCAGCCCTTTATTTTTTGGGTTAATTACATTCACCTACCCCGAACTATACACATATAACGGATACCTACCCCAAATAACGTATACGTACCCCGAACTAACAGTTGTAACAACATCCCCTATTCGATCCATTTTTTCGTCCATTTATTGTATATATTTTTAGAAATTCCGAATATACCCGTAGTGTTACAATGCTAAAACCAACTTCAACCCCAAATCCAACCCTAAATCTCTCTCCAAACCTATATCTAACCCTAAAAATGGATGGAGGGGGGTGTTGTTACAAACTGTTAGTTCGGGGTATGTATTCGTTACATAATAACTTTGAGGTATTTATCCGTTAAACGTGTATAGTACGAGGTAGGTGAGCGTAATTAACCCTTATTTTTTCGTGTCGATATGGTACCGCTCCTCTTCTACTTCAATGCCACTTTGTTGGGGATATATTTGTTTTGCCCAAACATGTACAATAAGTAATTTTTTTTTTTGAAGAAGTGTGGATCGTATTAGATTAAATCACCTGAAATGCTATGATACAAAACATCAGGAACGGATGAAACAGTCCCATCAACTGTATCCCACACATTAACATTTTTAACTAGAACATGCACAACCTTATTAACTGAACGATGCACAAACAGAATCTTACACCCTATCATAGACCTAAGAAGTTGCATGTACTCCTGGACTAGAGTTTGAACGGGGATAGCATGTCGGTGTCTCCATTGATCACCTCAACAATCCCTAGTACTATCCCGACCGGCCACTCCTCCTTCTTCACCCACGTCAGTGCTTCATGAACACTGAACAACTCCGCTATCTCAAGGTCCCTACAGTCCGGATAAACAACGCATTTTGCCGCTCTTAGGATACCCGTCTCGTCCCTGCACACCATACCATGTTTGGAGTAAAAGTATAGTTTAAAAGATAGTATAAGCAAGCAAATGATAATCGAACCCCATATGGGCTTGTCATTTTTATTTGGATCCCTCTTATGGGCCTATGATGGGCCTGTAAGGCCCACATCTGCTTACTCCACATGTGGCTCTTCTTAAAACGTCGTCGTAGCTCATTGGCCTTGTCTTCCAAATCCTTCTCCTCCACCATCAATGATACAGGTCTCTAGGGTTTAAGCCTCTCTCTCTCTCTCTCTCTCTAGCTCTCTCTGTCGGCGCAATCATGGAGGAGATACAGCCACCGGAACCTTCACCGGCACCAGCACCAGCACCAGCACCGGCACGTTCAGCTGGATCGTGTTGGAGCAACATAGTGAAGACAGAAGCGCCTCCGCAACCGGCCAAGGACCTGACGGCGACGAATCGGATGTTCGTGGAGAGCTGCAAGTCGAGCAAGGGCATAGCGGTGGCGGTGGTGGACGCCAACGCGCTCATCGAAGGCGGAGAGAGGCTGAGCCACGTCGCCGACAAGTTCGTCTCCGTCCCCGAAGTCAGGGACGAAATCCGCGACCCCATGTCTCGCCACCGCCTCGCCTTCATCCCCTTCACCGTCGAGCCCATGGAACCGTCTCCTGAAGCTCTCAATAAAGGTACAATATTGTCCTCCTCTCCCTTCGTTTTCGATTCCTATGTGTTTATAAGTGTTGAAATTTGATTTTGAGTTTCTCTGGTTCATTCCTCACCATGTAATTGTTGAGAAGGGTAGAATCAACTTAGGATTGCCTTGATTCATGAAAAAAATTAGTATTAATGAGGTTAATGTAACTGTTGAGAAATGATAGAATCAACTTGAGATTGCTGTGATTCATCTTCAAATGTTATAGTGTTTTAGATTGCTTGTTAGCAAATGTATTAATGAGGTTTTAAAAGGATAGAATCAACTTGGGACTAATGTGTTTCATCTCGAAAAACATTAGGGTCTTAGTTACGTGTTAGCAAAGGTATTAGTAAGGTTAATGTAGTTACTGAAAATGATAGAATTTACTTGGCATTGCTGTGTTTCATCTTGAAAAACATTGGTGTCTTCATTACTTGTTGGTAAAGGTATTATTAAGGTTTATGCTATTGTTGAAAATGATAGAATCAACTTGGTATTGCTGTGTTACATATTGAAAAATATTAGTGTTTCAATTACTTGTTAGCAAAGGTATTAGTGAGGTTAATGCTTCCATGCCCCAGTGATATTCAATGGGTTCATGTTTGGTTTGGCAGTTGTTAAATTTGCAAAAGCGACCGGTGATCTACAGACCCTTTCGGATGTTGATATCAAACTCATTGCGTTGACCTACACATTGGAGACACAGATTCACGGGACAAGCCACCTGAGAGACACCCCTCCACCAATCCATACCGTTAATGTCAAGAGGTTGCCTGAGAAGGAATTGCCCGGATGGGGTTCCAATGTGCCTAATCTGGAGGAGTGGGAAGCCTTAGAACAAGAAGGCGGGGACGTATCGGTCCCAAATTCAAGAATCCTGCCCCTGAAAGACTTGAATCTCAATGTCATCCCGTCTGATGTCCAATCTGAAGATGGGTCGGTGGGAAATAAAAGTGAAGCTCATTCTGAGAATAAAGAGGAACCCAGAAAATATTTGCCCAAGAAAAAAGAAATCAACATTGAAGGGAAAAAGATGGTGGCTGATGGAATAGATGCATCACAAGGACAGTGTGATGATAATGCTGGTGATTGGCTGCCTGCTGTTAGCCGTAGCACCCATAGAAGATTTCTCAAAAGACAAGCCAGACGTGAACATTATGATGCAATATCTAAGAAAGATGAAGAGGAAAGCTTGGATAATAACAGTCTTGAGGATGCTAAAGTCTCTGAAAAGCTTGTTGATCAGAGTGTTGAAGAAGTACATGAAGGATTAGAAGAGAATGGTGTTGGTGTTGATATTGTCAGTGAGGGATTAGACCAATTGGAGATCTCAAGCCGGGCTGATGAAAGTGTTGATGAATCATATGCAGATGACGATAGTAGTGAGCAAAGCTGGATGTTGAGATCCATGTCCGAATCAAGTGTAGCGTGTGTCACCACTGACTTTGCAATGCAGAATGTTCTTCTTCAGATGGGTTTGCGCTTGCTGGCACCTGGAGGAATGCAGATCCGCGAGCTACACAGGTATATATTTGTTACAAATAGTTACCTTCTTGATTGTCTCTTGCGTTCTTTCATCTCTATATTTACTATAATGCTTCATAGATGATTTTGAATCAATGAAACATGCCTTACATGTTCTTATCTTCGGGTGTATTGTGTAGGTGGGTACTGAGATGTCATGCCTGCTACACAGTGACTGCTGAAACTGGAAGGATCTTCTGTCCAAAGTGTGGTAATGGTGGCACTTTGCGCAAGGTAGCTGTTACAGTTGGCGAGAATGGAGTTGTTTTAGCAGCTCGCCGACCACGTATTTTATTGCGTGGAACCAAGGTAATAATCCCCTTAAACTATGATGCCAAATGTAGTTCAATTCATGGATGTATGTCTATTAGATATAAGGGATAATCTTGTAAAAGTACACTAACCTTGTCACCTTTCTCACTCAACTACACTGGCCTTCATAATTTCTCACTGAACTAACCTAAACTTACATCTTTTATCACTTCACTCTATTTGGGTGATTAATGACAAAATTACCCCTGCAAAAATTCAGTGAACTCAGGCAACATTTACTGTAGTAGTGGCATATTTTAAAATTTAATTAAGGGTATTTTTGCCATTCATCACTAAAATAGAGTAAAGTGAGAAAACATGAAAGTCTTGTATAGTTGAGTGAGAAAGTTTGAAAGTCATTGTAGTTAAGTGTGAAATGCGATCAAGTTAGTGCACTTTTGTGAGATTATCCCTAGTTTTTTTTCTCAATCAAGCCATAATGTAAAAAAATACACACTTCACTTTCATAACCGAGTCGATGAACTTGTGCGCTCCATTTCATATATCTTGACCGGTTTTTCTGTAGTTTTCACTACCTTTACCCAAAGGAGGAAGAGATGCAATTACAAAGAATGTTGTTCTACGTGAAGATCAACTCCCACAAAAGTATCTTCGTCCGAAGACAAAGAAAACAAATAACGAGGTTACTTCTAATCCTTTTTTCATTTGTTTGTAAACTTCATATATAGTTTTTGTTTTGCTTTTTCTAATCGGTATCTTTGTTTCTATTCGATATAGGGCATCGAGTTCCTCACCCAGGATAGTGTCTTCACTCACCACACCGACAAGAGAGCTCCTCTACAGCCCCCGGTAAGGCAAGCCTTGGCTGTGTTCAGCGGGAAGAGAAATCCCAACGACAATCACTACTCCCGTTCTAAGCATAAGTAAATGCAGCTGTTTTTCGTTTCCTGTTATGGTTTTACTCGGAAATATGTATCGAGTTTTTGGATTATGGGATTTTACACATTATGTTGCAACT
Organism: Erodium maritimum; assembly: GCA_963921825.1. Classification (NCBI taxonomy): domain Eukaryota; kingdom Viridiplantae; phylum Streptophyta; class Magnoliopsida; order Geraniales; family Geraniaceae; genus Erodium; species Erodium maritimum. The sequence continues at coordinate 73,403,002 of OY997592.1, read as the reverse complement.
AGAATTTGTTGGGAAGGCTTTGCTGGATCCTATAACTAGTAATTATTATTTTTGCTTGTGCCTGGGATACAATTTTAAGTTAAATCTACTGAAGTGCTTATGCTTATTGTTTTGAGACTTCGACCATTACAAGGCCTTGAGGATCATATTCGTTCACAATCTTCAGTTTATTTTAGCAGTGTGAATTCTCTCGTTGGGTCGGTCACCTATTGGGACATTAATTTTTGCAATTATAGAATAAAGAACTACAAGTTGCAAAAAAAAAAAATGAATACTCAAGGTAGTTTTTTGCAAGCATCAACAGAAAATATATTTGGAGAATTGGAGGGGTGGAAAAGTACACTTGTTTCAAATATCTACCTACTGTAGTAAATTTCAGAACTTTACTTATCAAGCCACAATAAGGTATTTTTATGTATACAAGGAGAGGTCTCCCAAAGCTATAGCCTATTCTTCCTCTTGCAACCAAATCATTTACAAAAATATCTATAATCTGCATAAGCCCAAAACAATGAGAGAAGAACATTACAATTGCGTGCATAATCCCGGTTAACCGTCGGTTTCTTATACTAAAAACCAGACCCTGAACCGGTAAGACGGGTTCACCGAATTTAGTATCGGTTATTAACCGGTTCTATCGGTTTTTCAGTTTGGTTATCCCGGTTTTTTTGCCCACCTATACATAGTATGAAGCCTTCAGCTCTACATTACGATGAGAGCGCAAGCTCAGCCCAGGCCAAAGAGGCACTGAGCTCAACCGATACAGACGTGTCGATCCTGCTCTCCAAAATGCCACACAGTTCTTCCATGGACGGCCTCTTTGCAAGGTCAGGATCAATGCAGAGACTCACCACCTCGCACACCACATTCAGATCCTCGTACTTGAAATGCTTCAGTTCGGGATCTACTATGCAAGACATTGCTTCAGGCCGTTCAATGTAGTCCTTGGCCTGCAAAACACATGTTTGTGCATGCTCAATACAGCGTGCTAGAATCTTAGGATTAATTACACACACCTCTTTCACCTGTGCATGCCTAAATGACGAAAATGTCCTTGACCCTAATCTCAAAAGACTAACTACCAAGAACATTCTGATTGCATGTAAAGATAATTGCAATTTGTAGCCTTCTTTGGTAATGGTAAAAAAAGTGCTCTGAACTCGTATCAAAATGACGATTTTACACTTTAAAATAATAAGTAAAGAACCAAAAACCAAAATTCCATATTCATTAATTTTCTTCTTTTTTTTTGTACTGTACAAAAACAGAAGTTTAAGGGATGTGAAATTTTGGATTTTTTACTTACAATTTTTTTAACTTAAATTGTCAAGGGTAAAATAATCATTTTAAAACAAATTTATACAAAGTGCAACACAAAGACAAGTTCAGAGAACTTTTTTGCAATTATCAAAGAAGAGAGCTACAACTTGCAAAAAATGAATACCTCAAGGTACTCTTTTTGCAATTATCCCATACAACTAAAATGACATTTTGTGATATCATGGACAATGGCATTTTTGTCATTTTCATCTGAGGTACACCTAAATTCCGAATTAGTTGTACAGCTACTCTATGTTTCAGAAGCACTCACAGTTCTTTTTGTCCAAAAAATGCCCTCAACCATATAAAAAGTAACATTTTTCATCTTTCTCAAAAAAAAAAAAATTATCCCTCAGTAGCCTTCTTACATCTACTTAACCGTTTTTTACATCTAACAAAAATATTTTAGGTTGTTATGAAGTCTTTTATAGGATCAGACGATATTTTTTTTTAAACTAGAGTAGTTGTAAAACGAGTTTGAAACTTAGGTAGGTGCAGCTATGTGAAAAAAGTGACAATTAAGTGTGATTAACCCAAAATCATATAATCTATCCTTACCCAATCCACCAAGCACCCGTTGTCCTTGCAGTATGGAGGCCTCCCACTGACAATCTCAAGTAAAAGCACACCAAAAGAGTACACATTGCCTTTCACATCCAAGTGGCGTCCCTCTAACGAGTTTGGAAGAACACATATAGCGCCTTGGCTCCCGATATTGCCTGAGTTCTTCTCTGATCTAGAGAGTATGCTCTTCCAGCTTTCAAAATCAACGAGCTGCACATATAGTTTAAATCTTTAGAGCGAATACCAGTATAAAGAAAAAGGAAAACGTTATTTACATGCCCACTTTGACCTCACTATCAAAAACACCCCCTATAAAGGTGAGGGGTTATCAATAACACACTGACACCTTTCGTATTAATCAAAAACACCCGGATTTACACAGAAAAGGTGATGGTTTTATCAGGAACACAGTCACCTTTCTCATTTATCAGTGGTTTATTTTGAACAAAATGACCCAAATCCGGGTGTTTTTTATGATATGAAAGATGACATTGTGTTAACCCCTCATTTTTACAGTGTATTGGAGAAACAAAGGTCAAAGGGGGTGTTAATACCCCCAAAAGATGATCTGGGTCTGGTCTATTGTTACAGAGCATGCTCTTCGAACTCTCAAAATCAACGAGCTGCACTTAAAGTTCGGATTTTTATGATTTGGATTTGCTCTAATGTTGTAACTTGATACCTTAACTATGATGTCCTTAACTTTAAAAAAAAATGATGTCCTTACATACCTTGGGAGAAAAATCTTCTGTCAGATATACAGCACCAGAGTTCAGCTCAGAGATTGTAAATGGTGGATCCAGTTCTTCGTGAAGATACTTGAGCCCACGAGCAATGCCTATACCGATCTTCATCCTTCGTGTCCAAGATAACTGACATCCCTCTCCATCTATATTTGATTCAAAAACTTTAGAACGAAAAAAACTTCAGAGCGAACGAAGAAGAACAAAGAAGCTTTTGACTTACAGTGAAGGTGTTCATAAAGTGTCCCATTCGATGCATACTCAAAAACCAACATCCTTGTAAAAGGACTGTTCTCTTTGAAATAACCCAATAACTTTGCTGTGTTCTCGTGGTTTATTCTCGCCAAATCAGCAACCTCTCTCTGGAAATAGAGCTCAAGATAGCCTGTCCAGTGCTCTTCTTTGATGCATAACGATATAACAGCAATCTCGGGCCCGCCTTTGATATTGCCTTTGTACACCAAACTATCAGGCGATGAGCCAATGATGTTGCTGAAGTCTTCACATGCTACTTCTAGTTCTTGCCTCCCGAATCTCGTTACATCTTTCAGCATTTGATCATCTGTTTATACATCAAGAATTAGTTAAGAACTTCAAAAACTGAATCGAAGAAGCTGTACTGATTGCAGAGGAAGAACAAGTACCTATATATACCGTCATGTGATGATCGTTCTGACTTGAAGATTTCTTCCAAGGGATTATGATGGAGGATTTGGTTTTGAATCTGGAAACGGTGGTAAAAACTGCAACGAGAAACAAACAACCAACCATGGTTCCTGTTGCTATCTCCAATGCTAAGAGCCAGGCGGGTTTTGAAGCTCCATGATGATCAGATCGATGATTTGGGCTCGTGCCAGCGTGGATTTGGGATGGTACAGAACTAGCTGCAAAAGTAACACTGTTTCAACATGATTCGACAAAATGAACTTTAAAAAAATTGCAAACAGCTCTTTTTCATCAAAAAAGGACGAAAACAAAAAAATACCACTTTTTCGTCCTTTAAGGAGTCTTTTTTTTACATCTACTCAACTGTTTTCTACATATAATTAAAACGTTTTTTGGTAGGTATAAACTATACTTTCTTGAGATTAGGGTCAAGGGCATTTTTTGTCATTTTCTGGTAAATAGTGTAGAGTTTCAAAGGTTTATGTAGTTGTATGCAAAACTTTAAAGTTAGGGGTAGTACAGCACTAGCTGTAAAAGTAACAGTCTCAAGATGATTCATGACAAAATACATTTCAAAAAATTGCACACCTCTTTTTCGCCAAAAAATAACGATCTCAAAATATACCATTTACATCTACTCAACCACCTTTTACATCTAATCAAAACGTTTTTGGTAGTTATGAAATCTTTTTTTGAGATCAGGGTAAAGGGTATTTTCTGACAAAGTGTAATTTTTTAAAAGTTTATGTAGTTATGTGCAAAATACGTATAAGTTTATTCAAATCGTTAATGTAGGAGGTCATAGTGTATATTACATACCACATTGTGCCTTGGGTCGTTGTTTTGGATCTTGATTTTGGAGGCAATTCCCTCTGAAGCTTGACCTGCATGATACAATACAAGAACTTGAGTACAAGTTTACATATGCAATATACAGAAAGCTATATTAACGATTAGATATCAACACTACCGAGGAAAACGATCCAAACATTTGGGTATGCTCCCGACAAAGAAGTTGTATGAGAAATCAGCAACACGCAACTGAGATAAGCTGCATAACCCAATTGATTTTAATCCCGAGGCATGCCTGAAGCAAGAGTCAACCATGAGAGAACGGCATAGGAAGTAAACATTCGATATCTGATGAGCAAAAGTATAATACGTAGCAAAAAAGTACCCTGACGTATTCATTTTTTGCTACTTGTATCCCTCTTCTTTGATAAGAGCAAAAAAGTACCCTGACTTGTATTTTTGTTGCAATTTGTATAAAAATGACGATTTTATCCTTACAAATTAAATTTAAAAAATAATAAGTAAAAAACAAATTGTCATATTCCTTAACTTTCTTCCACTCTATACTGTATAAAAAGACAGAAATTTTAGGGATACAAAATATTGGACTTTTTGCTGTTTAATTATTTTATTTTAAAAAAATTAATCTCCAAGGGTGAAATCGTCATTTTGAATTTTTTTATACAAAGTGCAGCAAAAAGACAAGCACAGGGAACTTTTTCTGTAATTATCAAAGAATAGGCTACAAGTTGCAAAAAGTGAATACGTAAGGGTACCTTTTTGCCATTATCCCTACTTACATCTCAAGTACATCCGATCCATAACTCAAATTTCCAGCACCAGGGATCGTTCCTTGAAGCCTATTTCTATCGAGTCTGAGCTCAACCATGTTTTTCAGATTGCTAAGCTCAGGAGGTAACTTCCCAGTCAGGCCATTGGACTGAAGGTTTCTGCAAGCAAAATAAGGAAGCTGAGCCTAACATTACAGTCTAATCAGTGAACTCAACTCAAGGCTATGAGCAATTCACATACAGTTTAGAGAGACTGGTTAGAGTCCATATCTCTGGAGGAATCGGACCCGCCAGCTGATTCATTCCCAAATCCAAGACCTCGAGGTTCTTAAGCAGGCCTAGTTCTTTCGGTATTGTCCCAATCAGATTGTTCCCATGTAACACTCTACAAACCAGCAATATGCAAAGATTAAACTCCTAAGTTTCAATGAAAGTAGATGAAAAAAAGTGAAGAACGGAGCATACAGTTGTTGCAGATATGTGAGCTGACCCAACTCAGGTGCAAGAAAGCCCCTCAGAGACCATCCAGAAACGTTTCTGCAGAACCCAATTCCACAAATTTGTCAAGAACATGTATGCAAAAACGATTCTCAAATGCACACCGTAGAGGTGAGGCTTATCAGCACCACACCGTCTCAAAATACCATGGATTCTCAAATTACAGCTATGTACAATATAGGGGTAGCTTTATTAACACACCTTTGGCAACCTTTTATTTTCAAATGCACACTGTAAAGGTAAGGGCTATCATGTTCACACTGTCACCTTTCGTTATTCATCAAAAAACCATGGATTCCATCCAAAAAAACACTGACAAATGAGAAAGGTGACAATGTGCTCCTGATAAAACCATCACCTATTTAATGCGAACATGGGGTTTTCGATCAATAACCAAATGTGACAGTCCCTCAACTTTAGGGAGTGTTTTTGACAATCAAAGGTCGTACATTTTCCCTACAATATACTTCTTCTGACAGAGCTATACTTACATCTTTATAACATGATCTCGAGCGGCTGAGCAGGAAATACCAGGCCAGTCACAAGAGTCACCATCTATGGCATCCCAATTCGATAAAATTAGATGTGGGTCGTCATCTATGCCTTCCTTGAAAGCACTTAGAACCAAAGCTGTGCATAAGCAAAAACACCCAATAAAGAGAATAATCTTTGGCAAAATTCCAATTCATATCCCAAATTTATTCAGCACCCAGAAATCGAATCAGCTTCAAGAACAATAATGCTAACTTGGAATGAATTAAACAACCCAAATCATGAATCTAAAGCTCCATGAATCCTGATTACATGAACTTCTTTTTTTGCCCAGAAAAGTAGGTTTCAATTCCATTCACTATGATTGAATCAAACATCCAATTTCTAACTAATTTCAACATTTTCTAAGAACCCAATTGGAACAAAACAAGCAAAAACACCCAAGATCTGAGAAATAAATAGAATCAATAGAGAAACACATACTCTCACTATCAGCAAAGGAAGCACAAATCACCAAGAGCACTCCAAAAGTAGCACCCAGAAGCTGAAACCAACCAGTTGGTTGCATTTTCTCTGCAGCAACCTTTCTACACTCTCTTCTTCTCCAACCTTCTTATGAACTCAAAACTCCACAGAGGACATGAACCCAGAAACCCCAGAAAGAAAACAAACCCCAAATTGCAATTCACTGAACTGGGTTTGCTCATGAACAAAGAAAAGATGTCTACAAACCCCCAAAAAAATCAACAAATACGAGATTTGGCAACAACCCAGAAAGCAAAATGTGAGTGGAAATGAGTAAAGAAGCTAAAAAGAAACAAACCCAGATGTGATGTGGAGAAGAAGACTTGGATTCGAAGAGAGGTTTCAACTTTCAGGTCTGTTACCAGCAAAATCAAGAGCTTAAAAAATGGAAAAGATGTATTTTTTTTCTCTGATTATTGTTGATAAAGCTCACAAATGGGTGACAAAAATCACTCGAATTTGTTACTGTGAGAGAGACGAGTTTGGGAATGTTTTTTGTTTTGTTCTGTTGATAATTATTTCTGATATTTACTAATTAAAATAAATATATATTTTGTGATTTTGATTTTGCTCTGCTAATGATTGCAAAAAAAGTCAAGCTTCTCGCGGTACGAGAACACTGAACCTCGGTCAAATTTGTTGTACTGTGAGCTGGTTCAGAGTAATCACATCCAACGGCTGAGATTTAGTGATCACATCTGAGCTATGATCTCAAACTAAAGAGTTAATTACCTTTAATATTCATTTTCTATTGATAACACTTTTTTAGTATTTTGATGTGTTGGTAACGTTTTGTACAAAATTTCGATCAAATTTATGTTATTTTAATGATTTGTGATCAATTTATAAGGGTTATTAAATGTTCTGTTATCAATACATAAGAGATATTAAATGATTTGTGACCAATTCATAAAAGGTGCTAAATAACAGTTATCAAAACGGAAGGACTATTATTAAACTTTATATAACGCAAGGGCACAGAAGATATGTTACCAATAAATAAAAAGTGTACAAAACATAATTAACCTCAAACTAAAACTCAAAATAATAGTAAGTGATAATAATGATAATATTGTTTAAATGATTCCTAATTTTCTCTCATATTTTAAGATAAATACAAACAAGACAAATAATATTATTTTCATTGACTTTTGTTATTTAATAATCTATAGAAACATTTTTAATGTTTTTTATATCTTATGTTTATCTATGAAATTAAATTAATTGATGGTACAAGATGGAATTATTTATGAGAACATTGCTCAAAAATAAAAACTCAAACACAAGATAGATTATATTGGCACAAATTTAAACCTATCAAATCCAACACTTCATGATCCTATATAAATTTTGAATTTAAATTAAGGCACTAGATTTATCCAAATATGTTTATTGGTTAAATTATTAATATTTTTCTTTAAATAAAACCACCGAAGGGCCCAAATTATTAGCGTAATTTTCGCTACTAATCATGTGCACTGGTTCCCACCCGAGCGCACGTTAGAATCTACCCCATAATTAATTCATTCATATGAATAATATTTTTTTTATATAAATCAATTTATAGATTAAATTTGTATTTTCTTAAGGTATTGTATACCTTTTATCTAGTTTGATATTATTAATCTAATACCCATTCTCTTATCCTTTTGTGTTTGGAAAAGAACAAAGGAGATTGTTTGAGAATGAAGGGTCTCCTCTTACTTGCAATCCTTCCAAGCTAGACACTATTAGTTAGACTACTTTTTAAGAGCATCTCCAACGTCAGTTGGTTTATTGGCGTTTTCTTGTTGGCGAAGAGAAAACGTTGGCGGTTCGTTGACGTTTTACAGTCGGTTTGCTGGTGGTTCGTTGTTGGCGGATAGTACAACCGATAAGCTTAACATCGATGCGAACCGTCGACGGTTGACACGAACAGTCTACCATTAGAGATGCTCTAAAAAAAGTATTATAAATTTATTACTCAATCTCTTTCCCTAAACAAAAATAATGATCAAAGTAAATTTAAACAATGAGTTAATCATCTATAATATGTAATCAAAATAATAATGATCATTCCCAAGGAACACCACAATGGTCAAAACTCAGTTGTTCATACGAGAGATCTTAAGTTCAACCTTGAATATGTGTATATTTATTACACTTTAGGTGTATATTTGTCGCACTATTTGTATGCACTGTGTTGTGTTGTATTTTGTTTCAGCATGAAGTCTATAACGTGTTGTTATTGTTTATCATATGCGTTTATCAGATATATATCTTCTGGTTGATATATAAAATTTTGACATTATTTATTCAAAAAATAATAATGATTGAATTTAAAATTTTGAAAATACATTTACATGAAAAACCCATGCTAGTTTTTTTTCACCGGAGCACTTGTGATGTAAGACATAATAAATGTGAGTTCAATGAACGTATCAACAAATAGGGTTTTATTCTAATGAATCAATCATCTTAGGGCAAGTTGATGAACTCGATTCGCTCATTTTAAGGTCACTTGTCATGCGACACCTGCCTATTCTTCTTCAAAATTAAACCACTCTAAATAAAATATAAAAAATTAAAAATATTTAAATGAAATTACCCTTTCCAAAATTAACCCTGAAAAAGGGAACATCTTGTCCTATTGAATCAACATACTTGATGGAGTTGGCTTTAAGCTAAGCTTGTTGCCTAACAAACCATCATTATTTTTGCAAAAAATAATAATTTATAGAGGCATTTAGAGTTGTTGATAATAATAAAATAAATAAAAGAAGGAAGCCACTCATGTTGGTGTTGGAATAGGAGGGTTACAAGTTGTCTAGTTGTTGCCCTCACTTGCTAAGAACCATCATCTCCTCTTTCTCTTTATTGTTTCCTTCTCAACCTCCAAAGGCTCCATGTGCTCTCATCAACTCTTTTCTAGGCTCCTTCAAATGAGTGTCAAATGACCACTTTATCCCTGAATTTTACAAATTATAAAATAAACAATTCTATTAAATCGATATATATATTTCTTGATAGATCATCGAAATTCGACGTTACTCACTTTTATTTTCTGTAAAATACCAGTCGACTCTGATAAAATGTTAATTTTATAATATTCATTTTAATACAAAGGGCAATATGGTCATTTTGGTACAATCATTTTTCACGTTGAAGGCAGTTAGGTCATTATTTTATTTATGAAGTAACGAAATTTACATACTGATATTTATTTTTTAATAAGTATTTAACTAATTGATAAGAATTAAGCCACATTGGTAAAACGTGTTATCCCTAAGTATCGGGTTTGCTGCTAAAAACACTATATCATTTGAATTTAATCCTCGTTGATGAATGATATGTAATTTCTTTTTGAATCGACATTTTCTATACGGTATTAGTATGTCTTGGAATGAAAATAAGAAGGCTTGATAACCTCAACCTAACTTGTAGGTTGGTTCCTGATGAATCTTCTTATTGAAAATTGTTGTTTGGACGTTGGGAAAGAGAGAAGGAAAGTGCAAGAAAATGCAATTAAATTGGGCCTAATAAAAATGGTTAAATAAGTATAAAATTGGCAGTGACGATCACGTGGCTTTCAATTCTGGCTACGTACGTGACAATGCCAATGCGTACGGTGCCATTAATTTCAAATTTATGTTTCAAATAGCCCAAATGATTGTTTCGTCGAAAGTCAAAGCCCAACCTGTGAAATGGCACGTAAGATCCAGGCCCAACACAAGGCCCATATATTGAGCCTTGTATTTGGTAATGAAATTATGTACATTTGTATTAGGAAAACACACAAAATAAAGAAATAATATGAGGAAAATTTCCATTGCCGAACAGGTCTATACAACCTGATACCATGAGACCCACAACCTAACGCCTCTCTCGGGTCAGCGGAAGCGTCTTGTTCAGTTTTGGTCGTGGGACGCGATTCCTCATTCTCTGAGTGTGGATCGTTGTAGAACTGGCTTGTTGTCTCTGTTGATTCGTTTGGTTGTCAAACGTTCCGTTACATATTTGGTCGTGGGACGTGGATCTCCATCCACTAGGGTGTTGATCGTTGTGGTGCTGGTATATCATCTCTTCAGCTATAGTTTTGTGTCTCCGCTTTATCCCTTTAGCGATATCTATTTGGTTCTCATCTGCTTCCTTCCACTTTAGTGGTTAGGACTTGCCAATTTAATGTGTTGGCCGTCGGTGAGTGGTTTGGCCTTTGTGTCAAACAGTTGATTACTTTCAAATTCGTCTTTGGGGTATAACGTGTCTGGGTGGGTATTACTCACCGGATCTGTCTCTGTCGCTCGCGGTGTAGGTTATCGACGTGTTAGTGTTTGTCTTCCCGTCTGTGTGACAAGTTGATGATCCTGATGATACAGAGCGTTCTACTTACTTAAGTAGTCGGTTGGAATTACTTAGGCCGTCGACGTGTTAGTGTTCTACTTACTTAAGTAGTCGAAAATATACACTTGCTTTGAAGTTCGAACATATATACAAATTTGTCTCATGTATTAATCAAGTATTGGATGGTACGTAACATGAGTGGGGGTTGCGTCAGCTTCCCATACGAGCGTGATATGATGACGTGGAGGTTAACAATGGGGGCTTTAACTTATACCATGCTGTGTCAGCCTGCAATATACTATATAATTTATGTACTTTAGTTCTCTCTTTTTGTTTTTTGACTAGTTTAATTACAAGAGAAGAATAATTTTTATTTATTTTTAATCCACACTAATAAACTAGTAATTAAGTTGCATCATTACTAAGTGCTAATCCAATGTGCTTTTTCATTTATTAGGTTTTCGGTCCAACATTCTCCCCTATCATAACATGAATATTAGCTGACCCTCTGTTTTTGTTAAGAAAAGAATTAGGGTTTCAGGCGATCAATGGAGACGATAAGGGATAAGAAACCCGATAGTGTTCATGTGTCAAATGGTGATAGGACGGGCTCCCGGACACTGAGTGTCTCCTCTCCGGCGTTTCCAACATCGCAGTCTCGTGAGGTAAGTCGGTCTCTTGGCACGCTTTCACCGGTGAATGGTGAGGTGCTGATACAAGGGAGGTTGGAGCTCGTTTTCTCCGCCAGTAGGAAGGCGGAGCATGTCTCTCAAGGGTTACACAGAGGGCAAGGAGGGCGTAGATCGTAGGGTAATCTCTTGGAGAAGCCGTGCAGGATCGTGAGGCGGACTACACCATTGGGTCCCAAACCATGCTATCGAAAGCCCGTCCATACTTCGGGAACGGTGAACCCGGTGGAGTGTGAAAACTCGTGTCCGTCCTCACCGGTTTACTTCAAGGGTCTCGGTGCTGTTGAGGGCCTTCATTTGAGGAGGATTGGTTTGAAGGAAGTGGAGACGAAGGACGGTGATACCGACCTATTGATGGGGTATGGAGGGCCAAAATCCCTTGTTCTACCGGCCTCGGACTCAAACGGGGAAGTCAACACGCATCCGAACGAGCACAAAGCCACGGCGGCGTGAAGGCAAGGAACCTTGTAGGGTTCCGAGCAGGAGATCCGGGGATGTGGGACCTTATTTTGCTGACATAGGCCGAGGCCCGATGGGATGTGGGCTTAAGGGATGGGAAGAACTGGGTTGAGCCATGAATGGGGACGACAGACCCAGTATTAGATTGGACCGAGAGGAAGGCTCGACCCAAAGAAATACGTGCCCGAGGGCTACCCGCGACCAAACCCGAGTCGTCAAGAACGGAACGCCAGTTCCAATAGGTAGCGGGGATGAGCAACGAAAGTATAAGCGGGACTGATTGAGCTGGGGTCAAGGATGGGGAGCTGGTTCCTCCCTCTGAGGTGTGTGGTAGGGGGGGCAAATTTCTCTTTTACTCTAGCAACAAAGGTTATGGCTGGAGGACAAGTGGGACATCAAAAACGTGGAAGCCTGACCTCTAGAAGAAGAGGTAGTTGCTTTTTTTTTCAAATTGGCCAGAGAACGAGCAAGGGTATAAGCGGGGGAACCTTGGGAATTTTGGAACTCGTTGGTTTAGTTGGCAGATCTCAGGCCTCATATAAGACCTGGAGATATGCTATTTACGCATTTCTCGGTCTGGGCGAGAATCTCGAATCTGTCAGTAGGTGCGTGGAATGGGGGTGTTGGATTCAGGATTGGGAGTGCTCTGGGAATTTACCTCACAGTGGACGATGATGCATATGGGATGTGTTGAGGGGACTTCATGAGGATTCATATTCGAGTCCCTCTTCAGAGTTAGCTCTAGCTTCGCCTCACGGAGTCTCAGATACATACGATGTTACACGTTTCATATGAGAGACTACCCAATCATTGTGTTTGTATGTAGTTGTGCGGGTCATCTGGTTACAGCTTTGTCCATTAGAGGGTGGGAGTAGGGGTCCCTCGTTGAGATCACCAACTGACCCTCGGTCGGTATTGGTATGATCACGACATGGAAAACCTGTCCCGGGAACAAATTGGGACTATCTAGGGGATCATCAGGACGCCAAACCTGATTATGCGCCTCGGAGACACTAAGTCAAGATAGGAGGTAAGGAAAAAACAAAAACCCGAAGCCAAATCGAGAAGCAACTGGGCGGCAACCAAGGGCCAACAGGGCTCCTAGATTTGTATCCCTTGTAATTGTTCTCTTGAATTCTATAGCTAAAAATCGGCATCTGGTCCGCCTTATTTAATTTTTGAATAGATAAGATTTATAATATTTATTTTGAGTGCATTAACTCTCTTTTTATATGATCGTCCTCCCTATTCGTCCCCATTAAAAAATGCTCTAACATTGAGTTATCAACCCACAACAAATACTCTAATGTTCGGTTATTACTTGCTACCATCTAATTGGGGATGGATTGACAATTAAACGATACTTTTCAAGGACATTTATTGACTTAAGTAACAAATATTCCATTCCTTCTCAAATATTATATAAATTTCGAGTCTTGTGGACAGAAAAATATATACTAATATATGCTAAAACAATACGATATTATTAATGTCCTTCGAGAATCTTGACATTATGTGGTTATTGCACAAATGACTATTGTATTGCATTTGCATATATTCCTCCATAAACAATTTATGGTTGAGTGTAGGAACAAATTTGATTCTCAATCTCATGGGTACTTTTTTGCAAACTGATCAAATTTAATTCTCAATCTCATGGGTGCTTTTTTGCATACTACACCATCAATAGTCTTTGTCTACTCTACCCATCTAATCAATAAACCTTGTTTAGACTTGGAATATACCATCTTTAGTTTTGATCATCTTTATTCTTCCCCTATATTAAACCAAGAGGCTAGCTAGAACCGCCCCATTTTCACAAAGAATCACTTGATTCTTATATCTCCACATATGTCTAGTACTTTTCCAGATCGGTTTTAGAGCATCTTCAATGCAGCGTGCGATTCAATCAGACGACGAATTCGAACGGATATATAACTCTGATTTAGTGTCATTTTGTCCCTCGTCCTAGAACGCTGGCAACGTTTTAACCAGACGTTCACTTGTATCACACACTGACCGATGTTTGTTTGTGTGATGATCTTCTAAGAAACCGTTGTACGGTCTGCTTTTATCTGATTTGTTCTGTTTTGCCTTTGGGTTGCGCCCCTTTTCAACTCCTTGTTAGTTGGACTATCTTGTAATTGTTTATGTGGGTTCTTTACCCCTCTAGTTCCTTTCCTCCTCGGATGGTGAACTCTTTTAATGAAAATCAGCGCTTATAAAAAACGATTTAACGAGATGAATTCGGACGAGTACACACATTGACACATACGACAAGTGGCCCAGAAGAGAGAGAATCACTCGGATTTCAGGTGAATCGAGTCTAAAACTACCAAAAACTCGTTTTTTAACGGTTCGTCATCCATTACGAATTTCGATTCAATTGTTAAGTTAATTTCATTCTCATTTGTAATCATATTATTCAACTGTAATGTCCATTTCAATAGCATTTATTACTGAAAATAATAATGACAACTATAAATTTATTCCTTTTCACTTGATTTATCCCATCTGATTGGCTAGCTAGTTGAATCAATTCTGACTTATCTTATCAAATTACTTTTGACCATATAAAAATGCACTTTTCTCAATTAAAACATGGGACTTACAAAAAAACTGAAACCATTAGGTTCATCAAAACCTAATCAGACTAATAATCTATATGGATAATGATGAAGAAAAACTGGTCAGTGTTGGTTAATTAAAAATTCACATATCCATATTTTTTTTTCTATTCTCTCTCATAGTTTAGTATAACTAAATTTTGTCCATTTTCTAAAGAGAACAATACAAGAAGAAAAAATAGAATTGTTAACCAAACTTATAAGCCCACTTGGGAGCACTTTTTTCTTTACTAAATACATCAGCAATTCAATCCTCAAACCATGGCTCTTCCTCTTATTAATAACCCTTTTCCCCAACCAAACCCTTCACCTCTCTCTCTCTCTCTCCCTCTCTCTCTCTCTCTCTCTCTCTCTCTCTCTCTCAAGCTTTGAGAACTATGAAGTTAGTAATGGCAAAGGTTCATCCTCAAGCTCCACTCAATCTCTCCTTGTCCACAATAGTTGAGAACACCAACACAAAAAGGGAAAGAGAAACATTTACAATATGGATGAAGTCACTAGTGTACCATGGATATGGGTGCACCATCTACAACTCCAAGGGTGATGTTGCTTATAGGGTTGATAACTATGGCTACAAGGGGAGCAATGAGGTTCATCTCATGGACCTCCATGGAAAAGTTCTCTTCACCATGTGTAGAAAGGTGAGCGTCTGATCTGGTCGATTATATGCGGATTTCGAAAGAAAAGTTTAAAAGTTGTAGTTTTTTCGATTGTTTGATTTGAGTTATGAACTGGGTTTTCTTAAATTCTGATGATCTTTTGTTATTCTAATTGTTTGAAGGTGTTGCAAGTTTTTGGGAATTGGTATGGGTACAAGAATGGTGCAAGAAAGGAGAGGCCTTTGTTTAGGGTTAGGAAACTATGGAGAATGTTTGTGAAGGGAGGCTGTTCAATTTGTAAAGTTCATTTGGGATGCGACGAAACCAACTCAAGCTGTTATAGGATACTGAAACAAAACGGAAAACCATCTTTTCAGATAGTGGACAGTGATGAAAACATCGTTGCAGAGGTAAAAACCCATATCAACAATTAAATCAGATTATTCATGTCGTCGATTCTTATCGATATGAAATGGGTTTTGAGTTGTGATTGATGGGTTATCTTGTGCATTTCAGGTGAAGCAAAAGAGATCATCCTCAGGAGTTGTGTTGGGAGATGATGTGTTTACATTGGTGGTGGAGCCCCAAATGGACCAAACTTTTGTGATGGCTCTTGTTACTGTCTATGGAGTCATCAATCATAAGATGTAGTTATTAATTAGCAGAAAAAAAGGTTGTCTGATCCAGACAGACCTGTAGAGCCAAGCTCCTACTTGTGAATTGCAAATAGTGGTTTTGTTTTCATTTTGTTCATGGGTTTTTGAAGACCAATGTTTGATTTGGTTTTGAAAGGTTTTTGACTGTTGAGAACATCCAAAGAGTAGGTTTGGGTATAGTTTTTATTTTTTTATTTTTTTGTGAATATTAATAAAGTTATTCTTTTGTCCTATAAGCATGCACTTTTCATATTCTGAACTAACCCCATTAGTCCAATTGCATGATTTGAAAAGGGTTGATAACTAACTCAATCGTGACGTATGTTTACTTATGAAAATTGTCGATTTCGTTTGTAAGGGGTTGTAATTGTTATAATGCGTTAATTTTGACGTGAAATCTTTAGAGAACCAACTCAACTAAAAATTTCAGCTGATATAGTTGAAGACTCTATTATAATTTTATATTTAATTAAATGCTCTCACGGATAAACCAATTTACGAGTTTGGATATAAATCATTTAAAAGGAGAGAAAATCCACTGGAAAGAGAAAAAAAGGCATAAGGCCATTTTGGGGTTAATTAGATAATAAAATATTTGATAGATAGTTGGGTTTGAACCCGTGTTTACGAGGTGCAAGCTCAGATATCATATAGAAAACTAACTCAACTAAAAATTCAAGTTAATAGTTAAATATATGATTATTAATTTATGTTCTAACAAAAATAACCGGAGTGTCCCTAACTTTTTCGTATATACTAACCCTTACTATATGACGACTTATACGAAATATGTAAGGATATTTTGGTTATTATTCCGGGTTGTAATAGTATCAATATCAAGCAAAGATTTTCGATACTTTCTTCAAACGAATGTGTATCACGGTTGGTATTTAAATAAAATGTTGACACCCTATTGAATTAAAACAATCAATATTACAATAAAATACATGAAAATATTGACTTAAACTGATTTAAACGGAAATGATCGAAGTTTACTAATCAATTCTTATACTTAAAAACTATAAAAACAAAAATAACATATAAACGTGATCGTACCAGTTCTTATTAACGTATACGTCTGTTTTCAAATCCGATCACTTAGTTTAGCAAAAACAATAATGAACAGAACCTAGTATTTATATAGAAATAAGTCTCTTTAATCCCACATAGTTGGGTGCTCTCATGCCTAATTATTTAATCCTATTATGATGATTGTTTGTGAAAACATAGTAATGATTAAGGCAATTTGGGTGTCACACGAATGTCCATCTTTTGTCATTGGGCTTTTTGGTCGGGCTCGTTGGGCCAAAAGAAAAGAATAAGATTAATTTAAATTTAAAATTCAACTAAAATAAGATTTAAATATGAATTTTAATTTAATATTTAAAAGTATATTTCCAGTAAAGTCCAGCTAGAGGTACAGCCAGGCCCAGTGCGGCCCACATGTTATATAGTGTGTACCACACCGACTCAGACAGGAGGACACAGATCACAATCATGATTCATGAACACCATCATATGATTTTGCAATTAATTTATTAATTAAAGTCAAAGCAGAAACTGTTTTTTTAATTATGCTACCAAATTATTTATGCCCGGCACGTTTGGAAAAAGCTGGGCATCTCATTTAATTGATAAAGGAAAAATGGTAAAAAGAAAAACATCTAAAGGTACTACTCATTTTGTCTTAATTATGTTATAAGTTGTAAATTTGTAATTCCTATGTGATAATGATAAAAATTATCTTGCATTTGTTTTTTTTAAATGTGTGTAAAAAAGGCTTCAGAATTCAAAATCATGGGAAGGAGAGGGTTGAGCCTGAGCCCTTAATCTATAATTCAAATATACTATTGTTAAATGATTGTCAATTTAACAATCTAAAAGGACAATTAACCCTAACCTGAGTGTTATCTGTCACCGTACGAAGAAAAGTTGTACTTATGATCACGGTCTTCGTTATAACCTATGTCATGGTTATGCTTCTCTGTTCTATATATCCTCTCCCTTATACCGCTTCTATGGGTCCTTATTGGTAGATATATTGACTCTTTGGTCAAATTCTTAGTCCACGGGATATCGTTGATGGATCTTAACCGACATATACATCCGTCAGCTAAGAATTTGGTCGACTTATCGGTCCTGTTAAGCAACGGATACCATCCATCTGTCAACTACGAATCAACAATAGTGAAAGTATCGGTCATGACTAACATGGTCCATAACAAAATACTAGACTTATAACTATAGTGCCTGACTAATCCATGCAAACAATTAGAGGATGTTCCCTATTCAGTCGGTGAGGTGCGCGAGAAATTCGGACTTCTTTTCCTGACTTAACTCGGACGAACTTGTGTTGTCTAGGGGACATGCTGATCCTTCGCATGAGACCCTTGCGTGGAGGTGAGGATGGTGCCAGGTTGTTGAGGAGGTCCCCATTAAAACGATGAGACTTGGGGTCTGATGGATTTCGATCCTGAAGGGACGGGGTATGGCTCCTCTAGAACACCCTTTATGTCCCTAATACGTTTAGTGAGCCTGACAAGGTTGTTGTGCAGGCCTCACCTCATGTCCTTCAGGGTCGTTCTCCCACTCCATTATACTTGGGTGGCTCCACACTTTTTTGTTGAGGGCCGAGTGTTGTCCCTTCATATTGCAATCCCGGTTGGGGAGCCTGATGGATGTTCCGACATGCAACCCCCTCATTCCTTCAACAAGAGAGAGGGATCGTGTCCCTTGATCATCTTCTATGGGCCTTCTTCGGCCTAGAGAGGCTACTGGGATGACTCCTTGTTACTGATGGTTGTACCTAGTGCCTTCGTTGAAACGGTATGAGTCCCTCGAGACCCGCTTGAAGTCGACTAAGAAGCAGATACGGAGAAGGAGGTATCGACAGTTCCCAAGCAGCAACGACGAAGTATCGATGGGGGAGTTCACCACATATTTCCGATGATGAATCGGCTTCCATTTTCCTTGGTCGAATTGCATCTCCCGACATACCTGGTGGCCCTTCGGGTGTAACACTAGAGGCATGTGTCCTCCTGGTGTCCGATCCCCCATTACCCCCGAGGGTCCTTGGCCCCACAGATGATCGTAGTTCACAACCCTTCCAATCGGGGATGGGATAGTGGCAACGTGATGGTGATAGGAAGACAAAAAAAACGAAATGGTTTGGAGAGAAACCCTACTAAGAGGGTAGATGGTTTTTTTTTTCAATTTCACTTGATATATATAATATATGACAAACACTTATCGTAATTTTTTAAAAAACACTCAATCCAAGATAAATATAAAATTATGTTAAATTGTTTAAACTCTATAAAATAACTCACAAACTTTATTAATATAAAATTATTTTCATAAAATTTATGTCTACCAAATTTTCTTTGTCTGGTTTAGAAACGATAAAAAGAAGATATAAAGTATCCCATATTTTATACAATCAATCAACACAATATGAATATAAAATTACATTAAACTGTTTATACTCAAAATTTTCTCATTTTTTTAGGTATTCATCACACCAAATATTGAAAAATGGGCATGTCTAAAATCTGTTTGATTTTAAATAAATATATTTATATTGCAGCTTATCTCTGTTGACCCAAACTGATCAACACAAATCCTCGAAAACAAACGTGGCATTGCCTAAGAATCAGTCCAAAATCAAATCAACAATAATCCACAATTACATTATTTATAATTATATAATCTATATGCAATCATATATTTATATTATCTTATTAGGGTTACAACTTCTGACACCAAACTTCTAGGAACATAAATGTTATGAAACCTTAGCTTCCTCGACCTCACCTTAATGGTCTCTCATTCCTCCACATCTGTCATCAATGGCAAGGTCTATCCAAAAGAACCCATTTCTTCTTCTTCTTCATCTTCTTTACATATGATCTCAAATAAAAGAGAAACATACACTTTGTGGATGAAGTCACTTGTGTGCCACACCTATGGCTGCACTGCCTTTGATTCCAAGGGTCGGGTCGTGTTTCGGGTCGAAAATTATGATACCAAGTCTAGCAATCAAGTTCACCTCATGGATCTTGCGGGTCGGGTTCTTTGTACCGTGCGTAGAAAGGTATGTATAATTGAAACTCGGGCTTGAACGTTCGATTCGTTTGTAATCTTTTTCTGCCTTTTATGATAAAAAATATCTTGAAGTATTTTTTTTTTTTGTAAATCGTAATTCTTTGTGTTATAATTGAAACTCAACCTTCCATATTTGGTTCATGTATGGTCTAATCACAGGGATAAATGTAAAAACAAACTATAATTTATTCAATTTTCTTGTAAATAGTAACCCTTTTCTTTTGATAATTACAAAAAAGGTTCTGAACATATCTTTTGCAAATTTTATTCGAAGAGGAAGAAAATTAAGGAAAGTGAAAATTATGTTATTTTTTGTTTTTTACTTTTAATATTCAATTTTGAGGTAAACTTGTCAATTTGTAACATATTTACATGTAATGAAAAGGTAAGTTCATAAGAATAATTGTAAAAAAGTATCTTGAGGCATTCATTTTTTTAAAATTGTAGCTCTATTCTTTGACAATGGTAAGAAGTGTAGTAAATTTGTCTTTTATTGCATTTTATATAAATTTGTTTCAAAATAACAATTTTACCATGGGATAGAAAATAATTTTTTTTTAAAACAAATATTCATCTCTCTTAAATTTCGTATTTTTTTTTGTAGTTATTAGATCAGTGTTATCGTCTTATGTTCTTTTTTTCTTATTATTATTCGACAGAGATTTCGAGTTTTTGGGAGGTGGGAGGGATATAGATATTGTAGCAGCAACAAGGAGAAGAAATGGTTTCAAGTTAAGAGATATTGTAGACTTGTATTGGGAGATTTGGCTTGCCAAGTGACTTTTTTGGGGAGCAATGCAAAGCACTATATTGTGAGTTCACCTTCATACACCAAATCAGCATTCAAGGTTGTAAATATTGGTGGAGACATTGTTGCTGAGGTACGGTCTTATCGAATAACAGTATCGAAAATCTCGTGCACCAGATTAGATCGTCATTTTTAGACGAATTGGATATAGAAAAGTTATTGAACTTTTTTTAGGGTTTTGTGTTTGTGCAGGTGAAGCCAAAACAATCTTTCTTGGGAGTTCCATTAGGACAAGATGTGTTGAGTTTGGTGGTGGAGCCTAATGGTGATCCCTCCTTAGTGATGGCTCTGGTGATTGTGAATGGTTTGATTAATCATGAACTGTAAGAAGATTGTGATTTGTATAGTATATTTTGAGATGGGTTCATGGAAAATGTAAAGTTAAATGAGAAAAATGTTAGTTTTTAGATAACTTGGGTGCCAAGAAAGCAATACTTTTTTTTTGACGAGAATGAGAGATTTATTAATGAATATCAGAGACCAGTAACCCAGAAATGGGTTCTGGCAAGTACGAATAATCCCACACCATAGATGTCCACTCTCGGACATTTCTAGCTAGCATATGCGCTACCTTATTTGCAGTTCTTTTAACATGTACTACAGTTACATCAGTTAAGCAATACTTGATCTTGTCATTGGAGCGTAGAGCACCTGCAATACAGGGTGAATGTAACGGGAAAATTGATGAAAAAAGTGGTTTTTCGTTGTTTGTCTGGATTCGCGTAGGTTAACCGCATCCAATGTTGTGAAAGGTTGGAAGAATCGGTCAAGAAAATGCAGTCTATGAACATGAACTCACATACACATCATCAGAAAATGCTCAAGAAACCAGATAGCTTGGCTGTCAAGAAACCAATCCTTATCTTCTCATTGCAGTCTATGAACATGAACTCACATACACATCATCAGAAAATGCTCAGCTTTCTGTTCTAATGAAGAAAAATGAAATGAATATGTATTAAATTATATTAAAAAAAAATGTCAATTACATCACAACAAGCTCTATAAGAAACTGCAAGAACACAAATTTGAGTAATAAAAAAATGCTGGGTAATTTCGATGAAAGAAAATATACATTACCGACGCTCAACTATACATAGTGTTGTATGTAGATCCTCAAGTGTTATGCTTATTTGATCCTCTTTGAGTTCTTGAGGCTTCTTACAGTCATTACCAGCCTTTGCCTTTCACCTTCAACCTCTGCAAATTTGAGACTTATTTCGGAGTACCTCTCTTGCATCTCCTTGAGCTCGCTTTCCATGGAGGCGTTCTTTTCCTTCATCGAGGCCAATTCGGTTAACAGCTCATCCTATGTCCCGATACAAAACCGTTTTGTTATAAAGTTTGAATCAGGAATGTGAAAGGTATCGAAGAAACTAGCATGAAACAACGAGGACAATGAGACTACAAAATTTGTAAGTGTTATATTTGACTTTTAGCAGAAACTAAGGATTCCACGCAAGGGGGTGTGACTCAAACGAAGGGTATTATGGTTAATTGACACGTAAATACCATCCTAAAAAGGAAATTTTAAGGATTACAAGATTCAAGTGCTAAGACTTTTCCCCACGGGCCCTGTAGTAATGAGCACAAGCAAAGCATATTATGGTAAAGTCACACGTACATAGCTTCCTAAATAGGAAAACTAAGGATTACAAGATTCAAGTGTTAAGACTTACCCACCCAGACAAAGGATAGCATGGCAAATTCACATGTAAGTAACTTCCTAAATAGGAAAGTTGACTTATTTTAGGACAATCAATATGGGAAAGTAAGACAGTTAGCGTTTCATATGACATTAAAAGCACCATCACTAACCTTTTGACATAGACTGTCACAAAAATCAGCATTGTTTTGATCGAGTTCTTCCATTCTGCTCTCCAACTCTTCAATTTTGTTCTGCAGATCCTTTTCCTTCTCCAGAAACAGATTTGAAGAGGTTTCTAAAGCAGCTTCCTTTGACATTATTTGTCCCTGTAGAAGAAAATCAGCATCGCTATAATGACTACATTGCAAACATATATCAATACAGAAATATCTATATGTGGTCATTGCAAAAAAGTACCCTGTGGTATTCATTTTTTGCAACTTGTATCCCTCTTCTTTGATAATTGCAAAAAAAGTGTCCGAAACTTTCCTTTCTGGTTCACTTTGTGTAACATTGTTTCAAAATGATGGTTTTACCAGTTTAAAAATAATAAGTAAAAAACAAAGAGTCCAGAATTTTCTTCCTCTTTTTACGTCCAAAGTAGAAGAAAAGTAAGAGAGGTGAAAATTCTGGATTTTTTTAAAAACAAAATTACACATATTCCACCAAAAGGAAAGTTCAGGGAACTTTTTTGCAATTACCAAAGAACAAAGCTACAACCTGCAAAAAGTGAATACTCAGGGTACTTTTTTGCAATCATCCCAATATGATGTAAAGTATTAATTTACCTCAAGAAACTTAATCTTCTCCCTCATATTCTCCACCTCCTTTGTGTAGCGAGGAACAGGCACAGCTTTGCTGTTTCTTAGAATAGTTCGTGTTCCGTGATAATCTTTCAATTTCTTCTCAAGAACACTTAATGCGTCACTCTTCTTCTTCAGATCATCCTTCAACTGAAACACCTGTTTTTGGAGTTTCTCTTTCTCAGTCTCATCCACAGACAAAGAACCCTTCAACTCTTTACATTGACCTTTAAGCATTTCCACCTCGGACTCCTTCTCATCCTTGAGACGGGTCACGATTTTCAACTCTTCCATTGACTTGTCCGCTTCGTTCTTCAACAAGTCAACTCTGCTGACCAGTTCCTCGATCGAACTCTTCATTTTCTCTGACAAAGCTCTCCAATTTTCTTGCTCCTCTGTGAGTTTATCGACCTCAGATTCGAGGGTCAAGATTGATTTTGAAAGAGCTTCTTTAACTTCTTCCTCGTTCTTCATTTGACTTTCTAGCTGCTTTGACTTCTCATCGATCTCTTCATGAGCTTTCTTGATCATCTCTTCGAGTTGACTTTTCTGGACACGTAGCTCACTAGCTTCCTTAAGCGCTTTCATGACAACCTTCTCGTTTTCCTCGAAAGTAGAGGCCATTTGTACAGAGAGCCTCTGAAACTCCTTCTGAAGCTTCTCTGCCATGTCTGCATTTCTACACCTTGTCTTCCTCAAGGCCTCCTCCGCCCGGATAGCTCTTTGCTCTTGCTCAACTTTGGCCAATGTCAAAGCTTCCACGTCAGCTTCGAATTCTTGAGATCGCCTCTCCAACTCTTCCTCCAAGGTAGTGATATTGGATTTGAGTTCTTCAACATTGGCCAGAGAACCCGAAATTTCTTCTGATTGCTTCTTGAGTTTGCTCTCTAAGCTCTCAACCTCGCCTTCAAGCTCTTTCACATTGGCAAGAGATCCCAAGAACTCTTCTGATCGGTTCTTGAGCTCATTTTGCAGGATCTCAACCTCTTCTGATCGATTCCTGAGCTCATCTTGCAAGAACTCAACCTCTTCTGATCGGTTCTTGAGCTCATCTTGCAAGATCTCAACCTCGCCTTCAAGTTCTTTCACAGTGCCCAAAGAGCCCAAGAGCTCTTCTGATCGGGTCTTGAGCTCACTTTGTAAGATCTTAACCTCGCCTTCAAGTTCCTTCACAGTGGCCAAAGAACTCGATAAATCTTCTGATTGCTTATTGAATTTGCTTTCTAAGCTCTCAACCTCTCCTTCAAGTTCTTTCACAGTGCCCAAAGAACCCAAGAGCTCTTCTGATCGGTTCTTGAGCTCGTTTTGCAAGATCTCAACCTCGCCTTCAAGTTCCTTCACAGTGGCCAAAGAGCCCAAGAACTCTTCAGATCGGTTCTTGAGTTCAATTTCCAAGCTCGAGCATTCACATTGCATCTTTAGTTGCTCTTGAAGCTCGCTCTGCTCCAATCTGTAAGAAAGGTCGTGATTCTCTTGCTTGAGTATCTCATAATCGAGTGCAAGCTGCTCCATCTGCGCCTCTAACTCGTCTCTATCTCTCCTGTAAATATTGATTTCTCTATAAAGATCCACAATCTTCTGCTCTTCATCTTCATTGCCATGTTCGGTTCTCTTCATTTCCTTCTCCTTCTGCTCCAACATTTCATCGAGATCTTGCACAGCAAGAATCAGCTCTGAGTTCGCCTCCTGAGTCTTCTGAAGCTGGATTCGAAGATTCGCATTCAAGCCCTTCTCGTGATCGAGTTCTTGCCTCATCTCTTCAAGAACACTGCCATCGATCTGCAACTTCTTCACACCTTTTCGATCATCTCCACGTCTCTGAGAAGCTTTGAATCTCTCAAATTCCTTCTCCAATCCATATCTCTCCTCTTTCAAAATCACGACCTCTTTGGCAAGATCTTGCCCTCTCTTGCTCTCTTTCACAATTTGCTTCCTCAGAGTCTGGAGTTCAAGTTCCGTCAGATCAGCTTGTCTTGCCATGGCAGCGAGCTCGGCCTTTAGCTTTTCGATCTCCATATCCGAAGTTTGTTGAGAAGAACTCGTTGAGTCGTCTGTGCTGAGCCCGGGATCAGAACCTTCTGACCATACCCAATGTGATGATGATCTCTGATGTTCTTCGTTGATTGTTGAAGAAGGATTTTCCGTTGCTTTGTGAGAAACAACCCGTGGAGTGTTGAGTTCAGAGCTGGTCTCGGAGCTTGACAATGTTGTTATGTCGGATCCACTGGACTCTCTGCTGTTGCCGTTTATATGAGAATTGGGCACGGGGTTGTTCGATGGCTCGTCCTGTGAAACAGAGAAACAGAGAAAAATATAAGGTCGGGCCTCCACATATAGAACTGGGGTTTTTACATGTGGACAATAGCAGGACTGAAGATCTGCATCATATGAACCAGAGGCCACTAAGTGTAGGTAACAGATGGGCCAGACATGTAGATTTTGTTAAAACAACCCACTTATATCGGGTCAGGCTTCCACAACTAAAAGGTCGCTATTGTTAGTTGGGTGTGATTTTAGCCTCTATAAGACTTTCTTTTGTCCTCTATTTTTTCGATATGGGATTTATTACTTCAGCATAAGGCTTAATCTTGACCGGTACGGGTTTTTACCCAACCGATTCTGATTAGGTGCCGTTATCCCGCTTTTTAACATTTTCAGTTATCTTTGCTAAAAAAAATGATGAAAATACCCCTAGAGCCTAATCTCAACTAATGCCCTTTGGATAACCATTGAGTCTTTTTCAGGTCAGGGTCAAGGACATTTTCGTCATTTTCTGACGAGAAAAAGCTATGTGAATTACTTTTGAACCTATAGTAGCCTCCAATTGAATTTGAAAATTAGGTGTAACTAGGTGAAAAACCTGTAAACTTAGGTGAAGCTAAGTGTAATTAACCCAGATTAGAACGAAACAATAATAAGCGACCTAGATCGGGTGAAACCTTACTTCAATAGAACTACTCTTGACGCTATCATCTGCATCGCCAATGTTGAACCTGCTCTTCAAGCTCCGATCCTGTGCCCTGAGTTTTGCACTGTCCGTTTCTTCCATCTCTCTGAAACATTCTCAAACAAGCCAAAACTCGATTAAAGATCCAAAAAAAAGCCAAAACTCAATTAAAGATATACTTTGATATCATATTTACCTTTCAATGGCAGCTTCTTGCAGCCTATGGATCGATATCTATCCACAAAACCCGATAAGAGTTAATATCACCAACCACTAAAAACAGATAGTATCGAATTAAAAACGTGTTATAGAGAGAACACTAACATGCAAAACTATATTTGAATTTGAATTCATGCTCTTAAGTGGAAGAGAGACACTCGAAGCTTTAGTAGCTTCAGCATACTCCGCTAAGTCGAGTGTGGCTTCCCCAATGACGAAACTGCCCTTTGGTGATCCCTACAAGAACCCACAAACAAGACCATGAAAACAATTCACAGGGTATTATAGACAATTCACAATGAAACGCGGGAGAAGCTCATACAGATGAGACAATGAAATGGTATGTTCTTTCATTGATCTTTCCGGTTTTGAGCTCCTTGATGAACTTAACAGTCTCATAGACCGGATTTTCCCATTTACAGGCTCTGTCTCTGACTATGGCTTTTTCTAACCTCAATGTTGGCTTACCAACATCTCCGGGGACTACTGATATCGTCAATGCATCAATACCGGGCTGTGATACCTGAAATCAAGTAATCATTTGTGTAAGAACTTGCTTAGTTCTCCAATTTAGTTACCATGTGTTTGGTTGCAGAGAAAATGAAGGGGAAAAAACAAAACAAAGAAGAAAATTATGGTCTTGTCTCAAGTCTCTAGAACCAGCATTCGAGCTGTTTGGGTACTGAGAAAATGGGAGCCAAGCTTGAATTTTAACATTTTCTAGGTGAATGGTCATGTCTGAAGTCTGGAGAGCCAAGATTCAAGCTGTTTGGTTGCTGAGAAAGAGGAAGCAAAGCATGATTTTCAGCATTTTCTATTTCATGGTCATGGTCATGGTCATGTCTCACGTCTCAAGACCCAACATTCAAGCTGTTTGGCTACTGAGAAAATGGGAGCAAATCATGATTTTCAGCACTTTCTAGGTGAATGGTCATGTCCAAAGTCTCTAGAGACCCAACATTCAAGCTGTTTGGCTGCTGAGAAAGTGGAAGCAAAGCATGATTTTCAGCCTTCACTCTCACTAGCTCATTGGTTTTGTTTAAGACAATAGTGGAGAGCTAAACTCAATGGTTATAGTAAAGTAAATCCCACAAAGTTTCATTCTTTTTTTCTGGGTCTGAGAAAACTAATAAGACCCAAATTTCCAGAAATTCACTTTCTCTCTTGCATCCCACATTTTCTCGGCAGCCAAACAGGTTTACTAGGAAAAAAAAATCAAAACCTCCAACAGGATTCGAACACAACGAACGCATTAAGGTCAATTACACAAAGTAGCATTTTAGTTTCTGGCTCTGAGAAAACTAATGAGACCCAAATTTCTAGAAATCCACTTTCTCTCCACCATCCTACATTTTCTCTGCAGCCAAACAGTCTACTAGAGAACGAAATCACAATTCGAACACAGACACGACGCGAAACCGAGACCCAGATCACAATTTTCACAAATTTACGAACGCGTAATCGAATTCACCGCCAAACCAACCGACAATCGGTACCTGAGTGGCGTGAAACTGCAATTTAAACACCTCTTTGATCCTGTTCTTCTCCCCCCTCCACCTCGCCGACTTGAACATCTTCTCCGGAGCTCCTCACCTCCTCTCCGTCGAAACTCGCCGGAGAATCACCATACCCGCCACCGCCGGCCGACCCAAATGCGGAATCGACGAAATGACCGTCGCTACCCACTGACCCAGCTCCTCAATGCGAGTCGACTCGGCGATCAACTGAGTTCCGCGGACTCGGGAGCGAGTGTAGCTCGCGAGAACCAGAAGAAATAGGACCTGAGAACAGATCTGATTATTGAGAAGCTTTCTCTTTGGCTGTGTGTGTGTGTTGTGGACTCTCTCTCTCTTTCGTATTCGTAACAGTCTCTTTTACAGAGAGATGACACATGGTTTTTATTTATTTATTTTAAATTTAAATAAATAATGAAATGGAAACTTTTCAGTTTAAGCATCTGATTTATTAAGAGGATTAATAATTAATTAATTGTCTTAAATCAAGTAACAGTAATAAATTAATAATATAAATGGATGTCTGTTTTCAGGTCAAAGTAAGGATTTTGACTGCTTAGACATTCTTGCCCTTTTTTGGACCATAGAGTTGGTGTTACTTGCAAGGAAAGTATATTTCTGTTGATTCAATTTGCCAATAGATTTAAAAAAAATCAGAGGATATGCAACGGATCGACCCTCAACCTCGGTTCGCGTTTTTGCGGGACGCGGGCCGTTCCGTTGTGGGACGGCTTTTACGCGTCCCGCGTCCCGCAAAAACGTGAGCCAGGCCGCGTCCCGCAACCACGGGGCGGGCCGAGTCCCGTGTCCTTCGGCCAACCAATGGCCACGTGCCACGCGTCCTATTTTTTTTAAAAATACGAAAAATCAGATTTAACTAAATATGATTGGTCCACTCACAATACAAGCCTCACATCCAAGCCCCACTATAAAACACCCACTATTTTGAGTCCCGAGTCCCACTATTTTGTCCAGTCAGCATACGAGTCTCACATACGAGCCTTTCCATTGTACATGCTCTAAATTTCACCTATCAATTGTTTTAAGATTTTTTTATATATATAAAAGCGAGTTTAATTTATGTGAAATATCGGAGGTATGAGATCTCGTTTAATTTTGTGTTGTAATCACATATGAGTTATTCTATAACCCTACTTTATTTGGAATTTCTTTTATACCATTACCCATAACAACATCGAGGAATGCATTTTTTAATTTATAACAATCGCATATATTATTTATACTCGATCTGGATATATATTTTACAAATATATGAATGTTTTGCTTGTATTTTTCGGTAGCACGAATATGATATTCTTATATTAGTTTAGATACATTTCGCCATTTTTTTACCATGGATTTGAATGTACTAAAAGCACCCTCAAAGGAGAGCGAATTCAGATGCGAGTCGTCTATTCTTGGCACGAATAATCGTTCGCCCGACGAACGGTCATGCACGTAGAAAAAGAGATAGAGAAAGGACCGTGGTCACATGTCATGCGACCCATAGAAGAGTCGTCTATACTCGCGTGAACTATCGCTTCCAGTATTATAGGAAGTTGGACTAATCAACCGATAAAAAATTATTGTTTGAACTAAGAAGTTAAATATGCTCTAAGAAAAAAATTAATAATGAGAGAGAATTTATATCTATCATTGGATATAGTTCCAAAGTGAGAGAATGTACAAAGTGGTCCAACTAATTTTATACAAAAATATAGGAATAAATTGATGTTGTAACTAAACTGTACTTCCATTTATTTATAATCATTAAGATAATTTCATTTCTATTTATATTTATATTCCCATGCCATCAAGTTGGGTATAAGGGTATACATGTAAAATTAACGTTTATATATAACTATTAACTAAGTAACATTACAAATGAAGACTTACTAAAATAAGAAAACGGTACCGTACGTTTACATTATTGGGCACTATTCTCGTATATTTACCTTACATTTTTCATTTCCCCAAACTGCCCTTAATGGGGTGGGACCGATTTTTTTCCTTCTACTTTATATCTTTGTTTAATGTATTAAGGACAAGAGCCTTTAAAATTGCAATAATAGATTGTAATAATTGCTTTAATAACACAACTTTTTACGATTAAATTATTTATTAAAAAATATTTTTCGTCACTATATTGTTACTTTTAAAAATAAATTGTCTTACAATGTTACAAAATTGACAACATTTGTCATGACTTTTTTTGAATAAACTGGTATTTCATTCCATTTAAAAGAGTCATTACATACTTAAATTTCTGCTGGCGTAAACAGAGAAACTATGTACTATCGTCACGTCAAAGACGTGTTGCTGATGTGTCATATTGGCGACTAAAATTGATATTTTTAAAACATAAATCCAAACTAGATAAACCAAACTAAAACAGAATTGAACTAACAACCAAATCCTAAGAACAATAAAAGTAAAAACGACTGACGAAACACTGCTCAATGTGGGGCGTAAATATCGCTGGGTTGCCCGAGGGCGACGCTCTTCTTCTACTGTAAAACCGAACATGTGATCGTCAGTGGTAAAAGACAGACCGGAGCCTGTGGGTAGAGGGTGCGGTGGTGGAGGCCAGGGAGGAGAGTATGGCATCCCGATGGATACAGGGACAGTGGTGGAGGCCAGAGAGAAGACTGGGCCTGTGGCGGGAGATTTGTCATGATAAAAATATCAAGTTTCACCTTTTTTTTTTTACATTGACACTTAATTTTAATAATTACATATACCAAAATAATTATATAATAGCAATCCTCTTGAAATTACAATAACACCCTCTTCTCAAGGATAAATCTTTGGTTCAAACATCCCCATCAACTGTGGTTGGGAATTTGGCCTCTTTGTCCATTTTCTGGTGGGGTTTGAAAAATATTAATTAAACCATTTTGTTTAATTAATATGGCTCATGAAATGTAATGACATCAGTATTTATTTTCCCAATTCTTTCTTATAAAAAAAGTAAAAGATATTTTAGTCATTAAATACGTCATCATGCTCACCAACTTGGATGAGAGAGAGAAAAGTCCAAACTAATCACACAATTAAATTAAGTATTTATAATTATTTACATTGCATATCTTTGACAAAAAAAAAGGAAAAAAAAATTGAATAACATAACAGTTTTGTATAAACCTCCACCAAATGATTCAATATTTCATTCTTATATGTTGTTTTTGGGTGTATTTATCCAAAGAGTAATAGTGTGTTCCGATTCAATTTTAGAATAATCACATTGAAATATATATAATTAGCTCGAAACACTCCATTAGCTTAGTCTCATCAAGCAAAGGTTTTCAATGATGTGAACTTGACCTCGGACGGTGATAAATGGGTCACTGATGAGGATTGATCGGTTCGGTCGTGTTCTTTTTGGTTTTTGGTTTTTTTTTGTTTCAGGTTATGTTCCCGCAGCTCCAGTTGAGAGCTCCCTTGTTATGGTTGTTGTTCGATTAAATTCTTCTTGGATTTAATCTTTCTTTGATAAATTTTTCGAGTTTATCCAAAAATAATAATTATGTCCGATTTTTGCACAATTATCCTAACACAAAAAAAAATCCTTCGGCGGTATCTTGAATTCTAAGTTTTCCACGACTGTGAGAATCTGGTACCGCTCTGATAAATTTTTTAGCTAGGATAATTATGTGAAAACCGTCCCTTCGACTTTTAATTGTCCTATCTACGAAATAGTCATGTTATATAAGTGGTCATTTATAATTAAATCTAGACTATTTTCTTCCTGAAGAAGCGTAGTAGTGAAATGGATATTGCTTGAGCTCAAGTCATAGTTGCTAGCGGTAGCTCAAGGTGGTTAACTTGGCTTCAAAGATGGCCCTGAGTTGGGCGTGATCGGGTGGGGTTTGTTAGCCGCGCCCGCCCACAGATCCACGCATGGCATGTATTAGCCTATTAGGGTTGATTTGGTAAGTAGAGAATCGACTCGATGAATTGATGTCGGTCAAATAATTTTCGTGGAGATTTATTATTGTAGAATTTCACTTAACCGATGACGGGATTATATTCATCGTTAAGGTATTGAGATATTCTCTTGGGACGGAATCTCAACTTCGGGGTAACGCTAACTACCCCTTTGCAATATTACTATGGTGTGAAAAAGATATAACATTACAGCAACATTTTCTCTCACATGACACAAGTCTGTCTATTCTGACTCTACTTCGACACAAATTTGACAAGTTGTCAAAACGGATGTTCTAATAAAATATATCGTCCGGACGAACAATTATATTATTTATTAGAAGTTACAACAAACCAATATACATGAGTAAAAGGCAGCTCTCTCCCTTTGTGCTAGGGTTAGGGTTTTACGAAAATCCCATCGTTGATAGAGATGGCCATGGCTTATGCTGGCGATCTGGACGGGGATGAGGGTGTTCTCGATGCTGAACTGTTCCGCAGATCATGTCTGCCAGATAGGGTAGAACGGGACCGTGTGGATAGTTCGGAGCCGGGAAAGGAGGCGCTGCAAGGTTCCATGGATGGGGATCTGGTGGTGTCGGGTGAGACGGTGCGAGACGGGAACGTCTCCCCGAGGCCGTTCTCGACCCAACGTACGGCGGAGGATGGGTGGGTCGTGGGGAGCCGCGTCCACCTGATGGCGAGAGGGGTGCGTCGCACCCCGGCGAAACGACCTCAGCCACGGAGGGTGGGGGGTGGTCGGGCGGGGAGAGAACGGGGACTCACCGGTGTGGGGGGGAGTCGCCTCGAGTCCACCGTGGGGGAAATTGTCTTACAACCTTGGTCGGGATCGGAGGCGACCAAGGAGGGCGTGGAGAGAGTTCTCGTTGCGATCTCATCAGACTCTGAAGCCACGGCGGTGGACTCACCGGCGGCCGTGGCGTGGAGGAGACGCAAAGGGAAAGGGTTGGCGCGGGAGGAAGGTGTTTGGCTCCCTGGGGAGCATACTACGTCGCTCTCCGAGAAGAGGAGGATAGAGCGAAAGGGGATGTATGAGGTGTCAGAGGGTCTGACAAAATCAGATGGAGCGCCAGGTACAGCAGCGGCGGGGGGGGGGGGGGGGGGGGGCACAAGCACCCCCGCCTCCAGGAATGAGTCCGAGGTGGCCCAAGGAGGGGGTGGTCGACTGTGACCCCTCCCTGGCGAACAGATGGCGAGGGTACCATTGACAGTCGTTATCTGTCTCCCCTACCAGTCCGGTGTCAGCATTCCCGCGTTCAGGAGCCCTAACATTATCAATCAAGGGAGGACGACGCACGCTGACTCACCGGGGGAGATGGCAGTCCACCAGTATTCCCCTCTCACTCGGCTGGCTCGGCCAGTGCCATATGGTAGAAGCATGCTGTATCGGTCTCCAGAGTTCCGCTGGAAGCTACCGCAGATATCCCCTTCAACCGCCATTAAACATCGAGCAACTTTTACTTTCTGTTATTGCTTTCTGTTTCTTGTTTGGAGTTTCTCCTGTAAGGTGGGTACAATTATGTACTCATCACACTATCTCTCTTTTCAGTAATAACATTACATGTTCTTATCAAAAAAAACAAAAAATACATGAGTAAAATAATTTAGGGATCATCTCAATTTCAATTTTCTTTTCCAATCAACTCTTCCATCCTTCCTAAACCCTACCACGAGGCCATTAGCAGCTCACTGCTCACATATGAACATGCCTGGTTCCGTGTGGCCCTATCACGAACCCTAATTGCAAAGTCCAATAGCTTTCAATGCTCTTACATATATACCCATAGTGTCACCAGCTCGTAAGAGCGCCCAAAATTTTGTCCACATTCGTTGAAACCGTCCAACATTTTTTTTTTGATCGATAAAACATATTGAAATTTTTTTAAATCCTCTTTTGATGTGAAAAGGGAATACAAGACACAACTACAGACCTTCAAAAGGAAACTCAAGACGCTCAAAGTCGCCTTATAAGGGAGTACAACAATACCACAACCAAGAACAAACAGAAAACAACCACGAACACATAAAGAAACCCTCACAGAAACTAAGGGAACAGGGCTAGGGAAGGAGCGGTAATGAAGGCCTAACTACAGAATATTACAACCTTGAAGCACAAATAAACCGATTAGCAAGAACGACTTCTCAATACTCAGCACACGGGAATGCCAAGAGTAACAGACCTAAACTC
The DNA here is from genome assembly GCA_963921825.1 of Erodium maritimum. Lineage (NCBI taxonomy): Eukaryota > Viridiplantae > Streptophyta > Magnoliopsida > Geraniales > Geraniaceae > Erodium > Erodium maritimum. The sequence continues at coordinate 73,369,082 of OY997592.1, read as the reverse complement.
ATAAGCCAGACGACGCAAACGAGCACTGCTCAGTCTTCACAAGGAATACCCAATCCGGACCTACACCACGGATTGACTCGAGAGGAATCGACTCCACGAACACATAAAGAAACCCTCACAGAAACTAAGGGAACAGGGCTAGGGAAGGAGCGGTAATGAAGGCCTAACTACAGAATATTACAACCTTGAAGCACAAATAAACCGATTAGCAAGAACGACTTCTCAATACTCAGCACACGGGAATGCCAAGAGTAACAGACCTAAACTCATAAGTCAGACGACGCAAATGAGCACTGCTCAGTCTTCACAAGGAATACCCAATCCGGACCTACACCACGGATCAACTCAAAAGGAATCGACTCTTTGAAAATACCGAGCACTCCGAGACAACTTCTCTCGGGCCGTCGCAATAGTCCCTGTCCCAAACAGCAAAATATGCACAATAATGTTGGTGCTCACTTAAATCCAAACTCATATTTAGTGCAACTATCTACTCGTACACATATATAGTTGAAGCCTATCGAGGCATCAACCAAACTTCATTTATTACCATCCATGCCATTATTGCTAGAGCTTGTTGCTTATCTTTAACTCTCCTACCATTTTCTCTCCCTCCCCACCTCCATTAATCTTTCTCCATAACCTAGAATTCTCCCTCTTTCATTGTTTTATGGGTATGGGTGGAGAGAAATTTTGTATTAGAACCACTTTTAAAAGATAATAGTTAGTTTTATTGATGCAATTTAGTTGTGGTCACTTGTGTGTTATCGCACAGGAAAGGGAAGAACTCGATGGAGATACGGTTTTATTAATTATACGCTAAACGGTTAATTATACGCTAAACGGATGAAAAGTGTTTGGTGTATTAGATGATCAAGTCAACTAAAATATAATGATGATGGCTTTTTTTATAAAAATCCAACCGCTTCGAAATGAAGCTGAAGGAAAAAGGCAAGCCCTCAGTACAAACAAAGAGCACTGGCCAATAACACAGCCTCGAACCAAGATCCTCAACAGGGAGAATCAAAACTAAAATAGGCTCGAAACCTAAATAAGCGTTTAACAACAAACTATAAAGATGATAGTTAAATGCTTAATTATAATTATATTCTAATACGCGTTCTGACAGATAAGCCCGTTTACGTGTATGGAGATGAATTATTTAGAAAAAGAGATAGAGAGATAAGGGTTGACCTATGTAAGGGAAAATTCGATTAATTTAGAAGAAATTAGTAATTTTTGTAGAAAATGGGTTTTGAACCCTTTTCCGTGAGGTGCCTAACTCTGTTACCATATTAGAGGACTAACTAAACTAAAAACTCAAGTTGATAGTTGAAGACCTAATTATAATTATATTCAAACACAATAAACTAATGATTTTGTTTTTATCCTTTAAATTCTAAAAAAATACAAAAAATAACTTTAAAAAAAAACTATTAGTAGGGACGGGCCATCTGGGCCGGGTGACGTGGCGAGGTGGGCAGCTCGTTATGGGTCGGGCAGGAGTGGATCAGGTGATGCTGGAGCGGATCCGGTGATACATGGTCGGAGGCCGGGTGATCCGCTCGGGTCCGGCGCCTGTGGGGACCCGGTTGGAGTGGATGGAGCGGATTTGAGGGGGGTGTCTGGGCTAGGCCACCGCCTATCGACGCTCTGTATCAGGGAGGTGGTGATCCCAACTGGGGATATCGCCAAAACAGGAGGGGCAGTTTCAGTTTGCACTTGCGGCCAAGGTCTTGACTTCGAAGCGTTTCTTTTGGAAATCCCTGGTGGACATAATGGAGGACATGTGGGGCATGAAGGTGGACGCTAGACCCCTTGAAGGGGGGCTAGGTGGGTTCTTCTTTCGCACTGCGAGAGAGCGAGCGAGAGTGCTAGCTGGTGAGCCATGGGCGTTTTGGGAGTCCCTAGTTCTGTTCACGGATCTGCGGGCTCATATGCAGGTGGGTGAGCTTAGCTTCCACCACTTCTCGATGTGGGCTAGAGTCTCCAACCTGCTTGTGGGGGCCTGGAACAGAGAGGTGGGAGTCCGGGTTGGGAATGCACTGGGTACCTGTCAGGCGGTGGATGTGGATAGCTCGGGGCGCTGCTGGGGCGACTTCATGCAGATCAGGATCCGGGCTGACATCCGGCTACCCTTGCAAAGTCAGGTTTGGTTCCGTTTGTCGGAATCGCAGGTACGCACGTTACTTCATGTGTCTTATGAACATTTACCAGATCATTGTTATGGATGTAGCTGTGCCGGCCACCTGTTCCCGTCGTGCCCGGTAGCGGGGTGGGGGGGGTCAAGGGTCACTCTCTGCGAGCCCCATAAGACCCGAGATCGGCCCTCGAGAAGGCTAAGCATGGGAAGGCGGTCCCAGGGACAAACTGGAGCTACCTGGGGACAGGGAATAAGGGGGGCAAAGATGGCCCCCGCACACCATCCCCGCGGTATGCACCACGTCGGGATCAGGACGTGTCCTATGAGACGGGGACTGAGGAAATTCCATCAGAGTGGCTGGCGAAGGAGGCAAGCCCGACACTGTCAGGGAAGAAACGTCTAGAAAGGGAGGCAGACCTAGATGAGTCAGAGGGGTCGACAACGTCAGATGGAGAATCACATGCAGCGACGGCGGGGGGCTTCAAGCACCCCCGCCTACAGGAATGAGTCTGAGGTGGCCCGGGGAGGGGTGGGTCGACTTTGGCCTCTTCCCGGCGGATGGATGGCGACGACCCCATCATCAGTCGATATCTGTCTCCCCTGCCAGTCCGGAGTCAGCACACCCGCGTTCAGGAGCCCTACCACTATCAGTCCAGGGAGGACGACGCACGCTGACACACCGGGGGAGATGTAGGTCCACCAGTATTCCCCCTTCACTCGGTTGGCTCGCCCAGTGCCTTTTGGAAGAAGCATGTTGTATTGGTGTCCTAGGATGCTACCGTAGATACCCCCTTCGACCGCCCCTAGTTCTAGAGCACAATTTATTTTTCTGCTTTTACTTTATGTTTGTTAGTTGGTTTCGACTTTGTATGATGGGTGTACTTGTGTGCCCACCAACCTATTTATATTATAATAAAATTACAACTCGTTCTTCTCAAAAAACAATTGTGTTTATCTTTTATACTTTTTTGTGCATAACCTAAAATCCTATCTTTTAATGTTTTATGGGTATGGGTGGAGAGAAAATTTATTTATGAATCATTTTTTAAATTTTGTTTAATCAACTCAATTTAGTTGTTTGCTTATGTGTTATCACATCGAAAAGAGAAGGATGTGATGGAGATATGATTTTCTTATACCCTACCTTTTATAGGTGTTAAGTGAACTAATGGTTTTGTATCTATCTTTTAAATAAAAATAAAAATAAAAACTTTAAATCAAGAAAATTGATCGGGTGAATTTAACATGATATTGAGTCGATAATAATCCCAAATACAAGGTAGTGAAATGTTATTTTTCTTATACATTATGTGATTTAAATTGATTACTATTTTCTTAGGTTTTCTATGAAAAGATTGGGGAAATGTATGTGTACTTGTCAACACAACCCATATTATCCTCTACTATTTTTGTGAAATTGCACATATCTAAGATCCATTACAAAGGCAAGGAAATGGATAATCATCATTATCTTCATATGTACTCCCAAACAAATGTGGCAATCAAAGATCTTTGATCCAATTTGATTTGCCATATAGATGGTGCTATTCAACCTTCCCAATTAACTTTAAGTAGAGTATGACACTTGAGAGGGACCCTCAATCTACTTTGTCCTAATATTATTTTGTTTTACCTTTTGGGGTAATTTTATTTTTGTATCCTAATTTTTTATATTTTATTTAAAATACCATAAATATTTTTCATGTTATCTCAGTATCTTAAGCGTTTATTAATTCATTTAAAATATCTTAAATTCTTTTTGTCGCTTTAGTACCCTAAATTTTCATTAATTCCATTTTAGTATTCATCGTTGACTTTACTCTAAATTTGCTTGTTAATAAAGAGTATTATGACCATTTTACTTGTTTTGCACGAAAAATCATATGAAAAGTTAACAGTGGGTATTAAAATAAAATTAATAAAAATTTAGAGTATTAAAGTGACAAAAAAAAATTAGATACTCTAAATGAATTAATAAAAGTTAAAAAAATTAGAATACTCTAAAAAAAAATATAAAAAATTTAAAATACTAAAATAAAATTACCCCTTACTCTTTTTAAGCTTTGTGCCACAAACTACATGGATCTATCACTCAGACACTCACTATGCCCATCTTAAGTTCATTAATTATGTCCAACAAAAATTCATTGGCAAAAGTCTTTTTAGGGCTATTATTAAGTCATTTAGCTAGAAAGATGAGGGGTCTCTATACCTTTTCTTTCACTGTAATTTTAGCCAAGGATGTTCCTAAGTAGTTTTTACTCTTATGGGTATGTTTCAATTATTGTTGATAACTAAGTACAAAAAATATCATAATCATTTATAATATGAAATATACATTTTAATAATATAATATTAAATTATACGATTTCTACAAAGAAATGAATCAACTGAAAATCACAATTTATAATGCAGACTGGAAACTCGACGATCCAGATCATTTGATTAAGTTTAATCAAATGATTCAAACTAAAAATAAAAATCATTATAAATATATAGAGCTTTGAATTTATTTTTATATTTAAATTGCTTAAAATTCATGTATCATTGGACTCACTGGATCTAGTGGTCCACATGAGTTCTTAGTTTGTATTACAAAATTGAAACTAGGTTGTTGCATTGTGATATCATAGATCTACCAACCAAGATCCATCCTAACATAAGAGCCACATCTTTGAAAACTGTGAAGTTTAATAGGAAACTTTCAAGTTAGGGCTAGGTATACCAAATATAATACTTACAAATAAATGCAAAGCAAAATAAGGTAGATAGCTTGCTATCTACTTACAATTTAGTTCATTTATTTTGTATCATAGTGGGTAATTAAATAGTCCAAGTAGCATGGTAAAGGAACAACATTTTATCCTAGTACATTTGAGATCATTAATACATTGGGAATTGGGGTCTATGCACATTTACTAACTAATAGTTATTGAGCAATATTAAGGGTCAATTACCTTTAGTATTTTTTATGTATTGATAACACACATTTAATACCCTTTATGTATTGGTAACACATTAGACCAAATTTTGTTTAAGTTTATTCTATTTTGATTATTTGTGGCTGATTCATAAGGCATGTTATTGTTCTGCTACCAATACATAAGGGGTATTAAATGATTCATGACCCATTCATAAGGGTACTAAATGTGTGTTACCAAAACGTAAGTACTCTTATTGAATGTTATAAAATTTTAAGGTACTAAATATATATTACAAATTCAAAAAGTAATTAACCCCAATATTAAAGCACAAAACAAACATGCACAAACAAATATACCATCTCTGAAGAAATATAATGGTAGCTTGAAGGTCACATATTATCTTCTCCAACTACACATGTAGCTAGGTTTTCTTTTCTTTTCTTTTCCTTGCCTTTCTTTAATCTTCTTTTCTTTTATAAGGAGTCATGTGATTGAAAAATGAAAAGAAGAATATATAGGATTTTTTTAATATTCCTCAATAACAGTGCATCATGAACATTCATATGAATATAAGAAGTTAAATTTTAATGTTATCAATTAATTATCGTGTATTTAAAATCATATCGATTTATCCAATGATTTTTAAATTTATTATAAATTGATATTTAATTAATGACGGAAATGTTATCTAAACAAACATAAAAAAAAAAATTTAAACAGGTAAAAACTATACAAGATGGAAAAGATACCCTTCTTAATTAATTTAAGATTTACATTCTTTTAAAATTTGTCTTATTTCTTTCCGGGTTTTTTTCAAGCTTGTTATTCTGTAAATGATGAACATATACTAAACTGATGATAATAGTATCAAAAGTTCACTGAAATAAGTTAATATGCTTTAAAATGCACTATAGTAAGTTGATGACAATCTAAACCAAAGGTGGTATTATAGTAAAATGCAATTTCTCCTAAATATTATGCATACCACTATTCATTCACATCCATTATAGAAAAGATGATCAATATAGAGAAAAAAAATTCTTTTCTAAGAATAGTTGTTAGCGATTGTATTTCCGTTCTATCTAGACTCGAGTATGTGCAATTCGATTTTGTTAAGCGGACAACAAACAAAGTAGCTCACTGATTTGTTAGGGCAGCCTGTTCCTCCTCTGTCTGGGAATGACGATGAAGGATTATTCCAAAACCATTCTACTATATCCTTATTACCGACATTTAATAATACTCCTCGTTTTATTAAAAAAAATGAGATCGGAAATGCGATATTTTATGAAGTCTTTATTGTTTGAATAATCTTGTTCCTTGTGGGAGGTTTAATGATCACAAAACTCACATGTTTGAGAAAGTGATGGTAAGAGAGATGGGAAGAAAAAGAAAAAGAAAAAGAATAGAGGAAATTAAAAATGAAAGTGAAGAGCTTTATGTGAAGTAATAATATGCACACACATGCATGAGAGACCATAGAAGGTGATCACGTGAAGCTCTGCCATTAATGGTCATGCTCGTGCTCATGCTCTCGACACCATATCTACATCATCATCAAACCTTCACTTTCATATGCACACATGGTGATTTTGTGCCCTAGCTAGAGGGTCACGAGATGATAATTGGAGAAGATAGTTTCATGGGTTCATCTAAAAGTTCAACCTAATGAGTAAAAGTTTGTATTTGTTATCTTACTTAATGTTATGACATTTGTTCGATAGGGGACTCCAACGTCTTTTTCACGTGTAAACGGGAATTGAACGTTAGGCTTGGTACATGAACCGTGAGACTATAAGGTGAGGACCTTGAACCTGAACGCTCTTTCATGTAACAGGTTATTGCATCGGTAGAGGCCAAGAAGGTGGATACACCGATAACGGCTTCAGAGGCGGCGATTGCTGCTCAGGGGAGGGGATCCAAGGCGGGGAGGTTGACTGATATCAAAGAGAAATCGGGGAAAACCTTTAGGGTAACAAGGGGGGACGGGAGCAGAAACCGGAGACACGTCGTTGGTGGAGAGGGGGAACAAACGACACGGTGACTAGAGGTTGCGTGAACGAAACCCTAACAGACATGAAGAGAACTTTTCCATTGATGGCCAATTGCACGACAACAACTACAAGATCAGATTACGGCATGATAAAATGTAATTTTACCCTTCACTTATCTTCCAATTTTGTATAAGTAGAATGCAAATAAACATAAAAAAAACAACAACTAGGCTTATGTGCATTTTACGGCCCACTTAAGAAAGCCCAACAAGCTCAGTCAAAGCCCGTAATGTTTCGGCCCATAATGATTAGGCCCATGTTTCGCGGGTCCACCGAATCTGCTCACTTTTATTTTATTTGATCTCGAATTAAACACAAATAAATAATGAGTAGCTAGCTACCACCATATCTGAATTATTGATGATCAACTACATTAATTAATTAATTAGTTAATTAATTAATGTTGAAGATACAGTGGCATGCATCGAGATTAATTGGGTGCATAATTGTTTAGCGTAGGCTGTAGAGAATAGATCTCAACAAACCCCACATTAATTTAATAATATGCCTAATCAGAAGTGCTTAAGCACTAATCGACTAAGTTAAGCTATTAATTTATCTTAATCAGCCCATCAATAATACTCTCTTGTCCGAGACTCAAATGGCCAACCACAAAACTAAGATCATCTAAATATCAAATTCTGATGCCACAATATGACAAAAGAAACTAAATTTTATGATATTTGAGATGATAATTAATGTTTTTGTTAATTTAATAAATGATTTTCAATTCAAGTTCTTAATATTTATTTGGACATTTCATGCTGTGAATACATAAACACTATTTACCAATCAAGTGATTACCAAGAAATGCATTTAATGTAAATAACATATACGACACGTAAAGTACGAGTACTCGTTGACGTTTTCGGTCGACGATTTTTTTAAGTATAATTTTTCTCTCTTCTTACGGCGTTAAAGATAATACCGATAGTTTGTGACGGACTGGAAAAAAAAAATTGATTCTGGTAACGTGAATTTATATACAATCGCCAAAATTCAGGACTGTAAAACTTTCTGATATTTATATATTATTTTTATTGAATTGATTGACGTAAATGACTGTATTATAAAATACTTAAACTAAAAGAAATTGGACGGATGTAGTTCAGGTTCGGTTGTTTTACCCTCCAGATGCAGCGTTTAGACACTACCTTGAGCATGACTTTCAGTTTTTTTTCCAACCTCTCACCGTTCCTTCATGCTTATGTGACGTTTCAATACCGTTTATGAGTTATGACGGTTATAGTGTTAAAAAAACTGCAAATAACTATGTTTTATGTCTATTCTTTTTTAATGATCAATGAATGATCATCCTGACGCACTTCTTTGTAGTTGGATTCTGATTTTAATAAAATCATACTTTCCGTTCAAAAAAAAGGAAATCGGACAGAAACCCCATAACTGCTAGATTCAAATAGAAATATTATAAAATGCCAAAACCCTTTGACAAAAATAAATAAATTAATTAAAGACCTAATTGTATCATCGCCGGCTCACTAGGCCGGCCGGCCGGCACCGGCCCACTCAGTCCCCAAACACTATATATGGAAATAAAATCACACCAAAAAATAAACACAAACTCAACTTCTCTCACAAAAACACCAACACCACATAAACACCGATCTTTCTATTTTAGGAAAGGATGAGACAAGCCGGCACGTATTCGGGAATACTGACCGGAGGAATCTCCGGCAAGACGGGCCCACACTCCTTGCCGTTGGCCAGGATTAAGAAGATCATGAAGAGCTCCGGCGACGACGTCAAGATGATCTCCGGCGAGGCTCCGATAGTGTTCTCCAAGGCTTGTGAGCTCTTCATAGAGGAGTTGACCCGGAGGTCGTGGGCGTTGACCTTGCAGGGCAAGAGGAGGACTCTCCACAAGGAGGATGTGGCGTCCGCCGTGATCGGTACCGATATCTTTGACTTTCTCGTCGGGTTGGTGTCGGACTCCGGTGGGTTTCCGGTGGAGACTCCTCCGGCGGCGGGAGAGCCGGAGGGGTTGGAGCGGCGGGGATTATGTTAGTGAATCACTATGATACTTCTTTTTTTTCTTTTCCGGTGACGGAATCGTCGGTCCTATAGATTTGGGAATAAACTTACTTTATGTTATCACGACGCTAACCGTCGATAAATTTTGGTAAGACTGACTGTTAGAATATTAAATTAATATTATCAGTTTTACGGTCAGTCTTACAATCAGCACCCCTGTTCGTGGTATTTTTCTTTACAAATTTCTTCCTGTCGACGGTAAGGGCCGGTTGTGAGCTTACCCCCTCCTCTTTCCCACCATCATTATTTAAATCATTGCTCTCTCTTATTTTTTACATTCCGCCGCCAGCGTAAGAGGCTAGCGTTGTGAATGCTCTTACCTCTTTTGACAATGAATTTGTTTTGAACCGTCCTGCCAAAAACGACCCTACAAATGCTTTTGATATGCATAGTCTTGGGATGATATATCTTAACTATGATGTTTTTCAACTCAACTTTTGTAAGAAGAGAAGAAAAAAAGTGTATCAATTTATCCTGATTAACAGTTATAAACTTGTATCATTACTTGAAATTAAAGAAAAATTCAATCTTTCATCGTTTGATAAAAGCTCTATATGTTCGTCGAATTCGAGATCAAAACTCGTGACATTGGTTCGAGTTTTTTTTTTGGATAAGCGATTTTTTATTAAACAGGAATCCAGCTGGAAACCTGCAACGAAAGTCTAAAAGCAAAGCAATATACAAAATACAAAGCAGGAAAACAAAAAAGAGTCAACAGTACATGACTCCCGCAGGAATTCATCGCCTTCTTCGTCTTCTAGAAATAACGACAGCAAGTCTGCAGAGACCAAAAATCTGTCCAAACGGGTTGCCTTAGAAGCGGGACCGTACCAAGTAAACTTGCTACCCACCGATGGTAAGTCACACACTGCGAGGTCAAAAATAAGATTTCTGAAAGAATCACTATCAGCCTCAGAGAAATCATTGTTAGTGCGTTCTTCTCGCACACAAACCACATTAAAATCACCGCCCACCAGTAGGCAATCATCAAAGGACGAGCTAGCCGCAGACAATTTAGACCAAAGTGTCGACCGGTCCCCACTCTCAGTTGGTACATAAACGTTCACAACGGTCAAGGGAATTGAACTAGCCGCACCCACTGAGGGAATGAAAGTCGAGTCACATCCATTCAAGAAGCCACAGCTACGAAGAATAAAAGGTTTTCTTCTCTTTTTGTTTCCTGAAACAAAACCATATCGGGGTGTTGCTTAGAAAGCGCCACCTTGATGCACCGTCTCTTCTGGACGGCATTCATCCCCCTAACGTTCCAGGAGATGAATTTCACCATATCACTTTATTAGAACGGCAAAGAGGTTGGGAGAGAATCCCCCACTTATAGTCCCTTACTAGACCCTTGGTCGTCCGAGTCTCCCTGAAAATCTTGATCAACAGAGTCCCCTAACTCAAAATCGAGAGCTTCGATTTGATCAGCCGCTTCTGGATGTCCAGCTAAGAGTTTCTGACTGGCCTTAATAAATTTCCACTTTCTCTCGCGGTCTGCATTTTCTTTGTCAATAGGAACACGACGAGCAGCATATGATCGGAATACCGAAGAAGGCTTGGTCGGTTGGAGCAGGTCAAGAGCTGAAACCCTAGCCCGAGCGCCTTGAGGCCCACGCAACGATGGGTTTGGGCTCGAGCTAGTAGAATCAGGAACTTTGCTAATTGGAGACGAAAAATTCAAAATACCTTTGCCTTTCGTGCATACCATCTGACTTTGTGAGGTAAGTAGTGCCTCTTATAATCTGCAGTTGTAACCGGCAATTGAATTTCTGACGAAGGAATTTTCTCCAACCTCACTCGGTAAGACTTGTCATCCAGCACCAAATCTCGGTTCAAAATATTCTCTCGGGCAGTGGGTTGCAATAAAACCAAACCTTTCAAGTATGGAATTGCAACGAAACGTTGGTCTGGGTTAGGACATGATAACAAAACGTTCAGAATGGTTTAGAACCAGCGTTTTCCCTATATATATATATATAAACTAAATATATTTCACACAGTCAAGAGTATGATTTTCTCCTCGGTCAGCACGTATTGAATTATGGCGAGGGTAATAATCGTGTTATTCATTGACGTACACTTGTTGTATCGTTTCTACGCATCGATCGCCCTCATCGTTTCTATACCGACATGGTTGTTAAGCGGGTAAAATCGAATAGAAATCTAAAAACCAAAACTCACAATATAGGTGTCTAATATATTGTAAACCAAATATAAAAACTGCAAATTAAACATAACCGTTAGATTACAAATTTAACAGTCAAGATATTTACAAACTTTAGGTCCGACAAGAGCACTAACTACCAAAAAGCCCCCCAAAAAAAGACCTCAGTCCCAACAACTATAAAATGTAACCGGTAAAAAAAAACTGAAAATTGACAGTTAAATTATAAATTTAATTTTGAAGATTTTCCCAAATTTCGGTTAGAAGGTTGGAAAATATTCAACCTAAAGCTTTATAGATATTCTCTTGAAATTTTCGAACATGTATCCTTTAAAGGGGACAGAATCTAAAAATTATAATTATTGACAGGATCATAATCAATTTAAATACTTTAATAATTAATATATATATAGTTTACACAAGAATTAGGAAATTACCATATTTTGTAAGATTTTTTCTTAATATCTATAAATATAGAGAAAAGTTTCCATTATAAAGATACTAAATCACTACTGTTCTTGCGCTGCAGCCATTAAAACTCACCATTCAAGGTATTTTCTTCTCTTAAACTCGTCTTTATATTCAATTTGTATACTTTATTTAATACCTTCGTCATTCAATTTCAGTTTACTACCGATCTTGTTTTTTTGTCTTTTTTTTTTTTTTTTATGTTTTTTGTTTAAACAACAATAACAATTTATGTTTTTTTGTCTTGTTTTATGGGTTTACCTTTTTAACTCAGTTTATTGTGTTACTCGATAAGATAGTTTAGTTCATTAGATGAAGATTGTTTCATAAAAGATTCAATACTTAAATCTTAGATTAACAATTGTTTGATCGAAGTAAAAAAAAAAACTCCACACAAATTCTAATTGTTTTAATTTTTGTTGTTAATTTCCTTACAATTATGTAGATGATTTGATACTTTTTGAGTTGAGAGATCGTTAGACTTGTGAACTTGACGTTGAAGATAATAATCGAGACCGAGACTACACTATATCCCCCAATCAGATGAAGACGAGACAACGAAACTTGCTTTGATCCTGCCCATTGTCACCCCTACTCGCCTTTGAGACCAAGATAGCAAATAGTAAGAGATCCCGTGTTCGAATCCTAAGCTACGACCACAAAACTATGCCTTGCATATCCCCATTGTCTTAGGTTACGAATTATCGATTAAGTACGAGTTCCAGTCTTGTATTTGTCGATTGTCTTTTCAGATGTATATTGTGTTCGAATCTTATATTATGATTTTTTTACTATTCACGACACTCAACCTTACATGTGCCCATTGTCTTTTCAGATGTATTTGATTCCAACCAATAATAACAAGAGATCCCGTGTTCGAATCCCAGATTACGAATTATCGATTAATTACGAATATTTTTCTTTGTCTGTTCAGGTCGAGACAAGATCGATATGGGAGGAAAAAGATTGAACACCGGCTTCATAGAAGACGAGAAGCAGAGAGTAGGAAACTACAAGAGAAGAACAGCCAATCTCATGAAGAAGGCCAAGGAGCTCGAAACCCTATGCGACATTCAGGTCTGCGTCATCATCTCCGGCGCCGGCCGTGACATTCCGGCGAGTATCTTCCCGCCGGAGCTCGACAGGGCACGGCAAGTGCTACAGAATTTCAAAAATGCCACTCTGAACAAGACCCACCGGAGCCTCACCTTGTCCGAAGTTTTGGGAAAGGCCAAGAGACAACCTAAGACAGCTGCTAAGAATCCCGACAATAACGGGTCTTGGTACGAGGATGTCCGAAAGTTACCGTTGCCCCAGCTGGATGCGCTTTATGGGTCTGTTACCGAGAAGCTGAAGCACGTGACCAGCTTGTGCAACTTAATGGTTCCTAGTCCCCGTGTTAATACGGATCGGGTGGATCCAACGGTCCATGATTTTTATCACCTGACGCTTCCTCGCGATTATTGTCGTCCTATGATCACGAACGACGATGATTTTGATTTTAATGCTTTATTGACGACGAAGAGTCAATTTGGTCAAACCCCTTTTTGCCCACGTGATCGTCGTCCTATGATCACAGGCGGTGATGATTTTAATCTTAGTGCTTTATCGATGACAACAGGTCAATTTGACCAAACCCCTCCTAGCCTACATGATCTTCATCCTAATTTGGCTGATCAATACTCGAATTTGATGACGTTGATGATGAGCGAAGATGACGTCAGCACACAATTCACGGAGCAGAGTCCGATTGAGAGCATCGTCAGCAGCAACAACAACAGCAACGACAACATTCCCTACAATGTTGTTCCTCGGTATGACAACAACGTTACTAATTTTATCGATTTTTCTTCGTTCGGAGTTGTGAATAATAATAGTCATTGTAATGGTTATAATAGTTGGGTTTTGAACAACCCTAGTACACCGATGTGGTGTTTTTCGACCCAGAGGGTCGACGGGGAGAGTGAAACAAGTTATGGAGGATTGAGGTTTTGATTTGCAAAGTTTAGTTAAGGTTAGTTAGGGTTATGACTTATGACTACTTTTGCTTGGGATACAAGTTATGTTTAGGGTTTTTTTAGAGTGACATGGTTATAGGTTTAGCTTTATGCATTATGGTGTTTTTTGTTTAGCTCTCAACTTTGGTTTGGTGTGTATGAGCTTACTACAACTCTTAGTATTTATTTTATAATCTGAAATCTCTTTAAAAAATTATGAATCTTTCTGATTTGATCAATTGTTTAGTTAAGTTTATAGCTTTAAGATTATGGTTTTCATCACAAGGGTGGTTTTTATTGGAGATTTTTTTTGGTCTGAACCGCTCCAACTATTAATTTAAACACTTTTGATCCTCGATATTAAATATTTTTTGGAAATGCGACCCTTCATCTAACGATTTGACAAGGGGTGGGAGAAAACCGATCACCACCGACCGAAACCACTACCAGAGAACCTGGAATCGGAGGAAGGCAATCAGCTGGTTAACAGATCCATGCCCACCCCAAGTTATGATCAGCTCCTAGATACTAAAGACTTAGCTAATAAACAATTCTGTATTTTCGAGTATAAATATAATTTAGTCTTAGACCATAAACCAAATATGTATTTTTTTGTAATGTACATTGCTGAAGTATAAATATAGTTGAAGTACGCGATCTTCACAAAACCAAGTACAAAATCCCAACAAAAAATGGGAACAAATCAGCATCTCTCACCACCATAAACAAACTCGAAATAAAAATAAATAAACCCATCAGGAAAATATATTTATCAGGAACATGTTGTGACCCGCAACATTTCAATTCAATCACTATCCTCCTTATCCTCTTTATCATGTGAGGATCCCGGTTCAGCCGGTTCGGTTTCCGGTTCGGGTGATTTCAGTTCTGGCTCAGCATGTGAAGATCCCGGTTCCGGTTCAGCGGTTTCCTTGAGTGAAGCTGTCTGGGTGAGGTGGTTGTAGCTTCCCTTCTGTTTGAAGAGCTGGGCAAAGTGGGGCTTGCAGTAAAGAATGCCGTCGAGCGCGGCGTACGAGGAAGGCGTCAACGAGCAGCCGCCATGGTGACACCTGGAGGATTTTTTTGAAGAACGGTTATACGAAAGTTCTATGAAAAGTATGTTATAAATGAATAATGAACTTATATCTGAGTTTTTCTGTTCTTCTGTTTAAATTTTAAATTTGTTTCAAAATAATGACTTTACCTAAAAAAATTAAAATAAAATATTTATAGCTTTGGGTTGCAACTAGGTATAGAAGATAGCTTTGGGTTGCAACTAGGTGTTGGCCAGTTGCTAGGTCCCCGTTTCGATTTTTGTGGGCTGAGGTTGTTGGAAGAGATTTTGGAGCTAGTAGCTTTTTCAGAACTGCTATTGGCCCGGTTTTGGAACTATCGTTGTTGAGGCTTCGTTTTTTGTTCTTCAAGGTTGAAAAATTTAGGTACTGGGACCTGTTTTCCTGAATTATTACTAGTGTTTGTTGTTGTTCTTGTTTGGTTGTTCTTCCCATTTATGGGGTTTTATATTGTGTTTGCTTCAAGGTTAACTAATCTAGGCACTTAGGTCTTTGTTCACCCATTGTGGGGTTTTGTTTTGAGGTGCCCTCATCGGCATGTTCTTGGTTGGTATTAAGAGTTTCGACTCTTGTCCTTGTTTTCGTTTCGAAAACTTGGACTATTACTAATATATTTGTCTTTCCAAAAAAAAATATGTTTAGATAGGAAGAGGATTAAGAACCGATGAAATTTAAGATTTTTATTAAAAGAACGTCAAGAACAAGTTATGATTAGGGTTCTTTTCATAGAACTTTCCAGCACGGCATACGAGGAGGGCGTCAAGGAGCAGCCGCCATGGTGACACCTGGCGGATTATTTTTTTGAAGAATAGATATAAAAAAGTTCTATGAAAAATTCATTATGGATAAGTTGTATTTTTCATATAAATACAAAAACGAATTCCGAATTTATCTGTATTTCCTTGTTGATATAGATTTGTTTCAAAATAACGATTTTACCTAAAAAATCAAAACAAAATGTGTATAGTTTTCATCTCTTATTGTATGTCTACAGAGGAAGAAAATTAAGAACCGATAAAGTTGTAGATTTTTATTAACAAAAAACGTCAAGAACAAACTCATTATTTTGAAACAAATTTACAAGAAAAACAACCACAAAATGACCCGTTTAACATATATATTTTGGGTCTGGTTTGAGTAAAAAAACAAATCTAACCGTATCTTTCGATACTGAGCTTATGGATAACCGTATCTTTCGATATTGAGCTTAGTATTTCGGTCTGATTGACCGAATATACCCAATCTTTGAATGGTTCATGACACGTTTTTACAATTATTAAAAAAGAATACTATAACTACTTCAAGTGTTTTTTTTACCTGAAGCAGTTCTTGTGGTATATCTCTCCTTCAACCGAGACCTTTTCGAGAAGGTACACTGTCTTCTTACACTTGACGCACTTGTCGAGTGTTCCCGAGAACAGCGCCGACAACTTGCTTGATGGTGCTTTTGTCTGTTTCAGACAGAAAAAAACATCACGAACGATGAAAACTATTTACTATATTTTTTTTTGAGGAAAAACTGATTTCATTACGCAGTAACCTTAAAATAGTTACTGGCAACTCATCAAAGTTTCATACATTAGAAGTCCAATCACGGGCACCTCTAGTTAAAACATTTGTTACCTCATTTGTTCTTTTCCTGACGTGAATCACCTGAACTTCTGATAAACTATTTACGGTGTTATATCATGGTTTTAGAGATTTTTAGGGCTTTATGGATTGAGATGCATACCGGTGCATGAGACTTTGCGGCGGAGGAGTCGGGGTTGGAGGTGTACCGGCCGGTCTCCTTGAAGAGTTGCTCGAAGTGTGGCTTGCAGTACAACACTCCGTCCATTGATGAGTACTTCCCCATCTGTAAATCAAGGTCAAATCTGTAAATTCAATGATAAAAAAATATGTAACCAACATATTTCGGTGAGTACATTTGTTTGAGAGTAGGTGTGGGTGGACGGTACTGACGTTAAAGTAGAATTTTCATGTTTTTATTCTATTAAAAGATGATAGTAATCAATGTATATTTCAGTGAGTACTAGATATGAATGTACGTTATTTAAGTTATAGCAGAATTTTCTTGTTTTTATTCGATTATTTAAAGATGATACATAATCAATGTATTCTCGTGAATACATTTGTTTGGGAGCGAGTATAGGTGGACAGATAGATAAGTTAGAATAGAATTTTTATATTTTCATTTGATTAGAAGATAAAAATGATACGTAGTGTTGCATGAACTTGAGTTTTCTTAGATGAGTTATACTATTGTATCTAGAAAGAGAGTTATATATACGTTTTAATGTCTTTGATTGAAATCTTGTGAGTGAAAATACATGGATCTATATGTGATTAGTGTTCTGAAAATCCCGATTAGGCTCCGCCTAAGACCCATTTTCTTGTTGACCGACCCGATTAATTCCTGATTAATTGCGTTAATCCTCGATTAATCTTCGTTTAATCCCCAAAAGACTCTCACCGTCCGACTAACGCCTAACAATTTTTAGAACCTTGTATGTGACTTTGGGATAATATGTGTGATATTTGTGGTTTGGATATGTGACCTTAAGACTAAGAACAATGATAACTAGGGTTTTAAGTTGTAAAACAACTAGCCATACACGAAATTCTAATCCACTTACGTGCTAAAATTGATCTACATATTTTTAAATACATGACTTTATAGGAATAAAGCAACGTGTTATGATGCTACGATAATTTTCGATCCACTTACAAGTAAATATTGATCTGCATGTGATATGCTATGACAAAGCTAAAACCGACACGTGGATACACGTAATCTTCATATCAAACAGTTGTACGATAATTTATTACACCGCTTTCGTATACGTTTTTAATATTCGCATATTCTAAACACGAAACTCTAAAGACGGTAACGAAAATGTACCCCAAGAATGCCATTGCATTTGGTGCACTTGAAGCAGGTCTTGTGGTAAGGAACTCCATCGGCGGTCAACATCTCGGTCACGTAGACCGTCTTGCCACAAGCCTTGCATTTCTCTTGAGTCCCTGTAAATCCCATTATTCTCTTCTAAACCCCAAATATTTTTTTCTTTTATTTATTTGGATAGGAAAAAAATATTAGGAGCTCTCAAGCTCTCCCTCAAACCAAAAATGTCAAAGGGGGTGAAGAGAAGGAACTCAAATAAAAGTTATTGCCCTTTGAGCCTTTTTATTGCACTTTGTTTTCTAAATAAATGAATGGACTTAAATTGATTAATATTGGACCATTGAGTTAATTTTGGACTCTCCAATTATAGGGTCAGTGGGGTTTCTAGAGAATAGTATTTTCTTTTTGGGGGGATATCAATATATCATATGTATATTTTATATTTATATAAAAACAATTAGACCCAAATTATATACATTCTATTGATTTAGTTAAATTGATGTGTTTGGTCTAACATGTTCATTGTAGATCAATTGGTCGGTTTGTTGGAAAATTCTTATGATAAGTATGAGGTCGTTGGTTTTAATTCCCGAAATATACATGTTTATTGTTATTATGCATGGGGAGATTTTTGGTTTTGTTTCGGTTCGTTCCAAACAGAAGGCGTATGTGTTGTCGAAAGCTTGCAATTGTAGTATGTGGGAGGGGCATAAGATCTTCATGTCTATAGCCTGGTCGGAAAGATTGAACAAAAGACTGGGTAGACAAACAATGAAACAAGTTTGGAGACCGATTAGCTTAATATTTGGTCCGTACAAAATATTGGCGAAGCTACTGGCGAACAGGATCAAAAAGGTTCTACCTGATTTAATTAATGACACTCAGAGCGGGTTCATTACAGGTAGACAACTTGAGGATGGGGTACTTATAGCCTCAGAAGTGATCCATGAAGTGAAAAAGTCCAAGAATAGAGGCAGTGATCCTGAAGCTTGATTTTGAAAAGGCATACGACAAGGTCAGTTGGTCGTATCTCTTGGATGTGATGAGCATTATGGGTTTTAATGATCAGTGGAAAATGTGGATGACGAGTCGTTTTCAGGGCTAATTTGTCAGTATTGATTAATGGGGCGCCTAGTGCGGATTTTGCACGGAAAATGGGATCCGACAGGGATGTCCTTTATCGCCTTTTCTGTTTCTTTTAGCAGCTGAAGGTCTGCATCAGATGTTGGTGGTCCGTATCCGCGGTGGTGATTTTAATGGGGTCAAGGTGGGGAGGAACGACCTAGTGGTCTCCCATTTACAGTTCGCGGACGATATTATCCTGTTTATTCGAGGGGAAGAGGTGGCGTTGCGGAATGTGAAGTATGTTTTGGATTTATATCCATTTCGGGCCTCAAGATTAATTATGCTAAATCGAAAGCGGTGCTTCTGAATGAGTCCACTTTGTCAGAGGAGCTGATTTCGTCTATTACGGGTTGTGAGGTATGTGACCTGCCTATTCCGTATTTGGGTTTCCAATTGGGTCTCAGTCATAAACGGGTCAAGAACCGGTTTTTAATCGAGTACGGAAGTATCTTAATGGTTGGAAAGCTAAAACCTTAAATATAACGGGTCAGGTGGTTCTACTTAAATCCACCTTGGTTGCTCTTCCAGTTTTCTACATGAGTATTTTTTAGGCTCCAAAGGCAGTGATCCATAAACTGGAACAGCTACGACGCCGTTTTCTTTGGTCCCATAGCGTGGCGAGGAGAATAATTCATAAAGTCAAGTGGGATAAGGTATGTCGGCCGAAGGCAGAGGGCGGATTGGGTCTCAGAAGATTGGAAGAGGTGAATTTAAGCCTTTTGGCTAAGTGGTTTTGAAGATTCGCTGAGGACGAAAAATCTCTTTGGAAGCAGCTTATGTGTGATAAATTCAGGTGGAACCCGGGTGATTGAGATCTTATGAAATTAGATAAACCGGGTAGTTCTTTCCTGTTTGGCCATATTACGAGTTTGGCCAGTGATCCGCGTTTTCTCACTCTTTTTGGAGGTCAGGGTATTCATTGGAAGGTGGAGAATGGTTTGAGGGTGAGATTTTGGGACGATGTGTGGCTCGGGGATGAAGCTTTTCGTTTCAGATTCCCGCAGTTGTTTATTGTTGCGTTTGATCAGGAAGCTTCGGTCCATGATTATTGGAGAGAAGGTCAGTGGGTGTTGTTGTTCAGGAGGGATCTTTTTTATCGTGAAATGAGGGAGGAGTTGGCGCTGAAAGTATTATTGTTTTCAGTTCGGTTAACTGATGTGCCTGACAGGTTGATCTGGGTCAAAGGCCCCCGCTTTTCGGTAGGGACGGTGTATAAATTAATTACTCCGTCTTTTGAGGTGGTAAGTTGGGCTTCTTTCTTATGGATAAAGAGTGTCCCCCAAAGTTTATTATGTTTATGTGGCTGGTCTTACACTCAACTGTCCCTTTTATGTCCTTTCTTGAGGCTCGTGGTTGCAGAATTTCGTTGAATACTATGATGTGTTATTTCTGCAAGTCATGTTTTGAGGGGTTGGATCACATGTTACTGTATTGTGTTTACTATTGGAGTCAGGGCCGGCTCCACCCCTTGACAATTTAGGCTGTCGCCTAAGGCCACAAGATGAATAAAGACCACATTTGGGAAAAAAATAGGGTCACGAGTATTTAAGCCCGGACTAAACTTTAGCTACAACCGAAACAAGCAACAATTTTGTACATCCGCAAGTCATTTTTTTATATTATTAAATTTAAACCAAGTTTTGTTTCAAAACAAGTAGAACTTTGTTTCCAAGATATAGTAGGATTTGGTTTTCAAAACAAGATTTTTCTTCTTCTTAACTCCATTAGTTTTGTATTTTTCTCTTTTTCAAATCATGTATAAATATGAGGATATTTTCGGTTTGGATTCATCTCCACGCTCTTCCATTATTTTTTTCTCCAAGTTCTTTATTGTTCTTTGTAATTTTCTTCTCAAATCCTAACTCGTTTTTTCTATAAAAAAATCATCTTTTATTTATATCTTATATTTCTTTTCTTGGTTGTGGAGAACAAAAATAGACATGAAGAACAATCTATCATACAAAGTTAATAATGTTAATAGTTAACTAATGTTCAATTTTTTTTACGAGTTAGTTAGAAACGTTATGTTTGTAGAAATAAATGATTTGATGAAAATATTATGGGTAAACTACAAATGCATACCCTTAAGTATGCACGTTTAACCGATGAATACCCTGAAGTTTAAAGTTGACTGATGCATACCCTGAAGTTACGAGTTGTAACTTAAAACCCCTCTTGTCAGCTAAAATGACACAAATACCCTCAGTGATTTTTTTTAAATAATTTTTTTAACATAATTATTAAAGTGTAGTTTATGGTATTTTCGTCATTTTAGCTGACGGAGGGGTTTTGAGTTACAACTCGTAACTTCAGGGTATGCATCAGTTAACTTTAAACTTCAGGGTATTCATCGGTTAAACGTGCATACGTAAAGGTATGCATTTGTAGTTTACCCAAATATTATTGTGAAATTTGAAAATTTAAAAGGCCCATATTTAATTTTTTTGCCTAAGACCACCAAATACATAGAGACGGTCCTGCTTGGAGTTTATGAGGAATAGTATTCTCGTGGTGGTCGGTGTTGTGGGTAGTGCCTTTTTCGATTCAGTCAGCTTATGAGGACTGGGCTTTGGAGGCTGAGATTATGAGCTCAATTAAAAGAGAAAAGAAACCTTGCACATTTCACATCAAAACGGTAAGGAGTCTGCTGGGCTTCTCCTCTCCACTCCTCTCTCTCGTAAAGTTCCAATTTTTATTACGTTGGTCGTTTCCACCCAAACAAGCTCTCCAGAAATTCAACCTCCTGCTACACATGGTTCTGCGTAACTATAGCTATATTTATTTCGAGTTTTGTTTCTCTCTGTTGATTATTACCTATTTTGTTTTGGTCGCCGGATCATGTCTGGTTTTCAGTTCTCGTCGTGTCATTTGAGCATTGATTTTGTGAATTTCATGGCTGATTGAGGATTTTCCCTGAAAAACTGATTGGATTTTCCCTGAAAAAAGGAGGAAATTAGGGTTAGCAATGCCTGTTGAATTTTGATGTTTGTCTACCATTTTCAGTAAGATTGCATTGGTGAATCTAGGGCACAAAACAACTATTGTTCGACTTTCGTTTTCATAATATAACTGTAAACTATATTATCGACCGTATTACATCGTTGGGTGAATTTTTTTTTCAAAAACCATAATCTGCCTTGACAATTTTGACGAATCGTTGGTTTTTTGGGTGTGCCATGCACGTGCGTGACACACCAAAAAAAACCAACGATTCGTCAAAATTGTCGCGTCAGATTATGGTTTTTGAAAAAAAATTCACCCAACGATGTGATATGGTCGATAATATAGTTTACAGTTATATTGTGAAAACGAAAGTCGAACAATAGTTGTTTTGTGGAGTTATCCCTATTATGATTTACTTGTGTGGTATGGATATTTGCTGGATTAGACTGTTCAGTTCATCTTATTGGACCTGTGTGTTAGTTCTATTTGTAGATACACTGAAGAACTTGTGAGGATGCACATTGACTAGGGTCAGCAACAAGTTCCGATTTTAGGGGGTTATTGAATGCTTATGTGCCATGGCCGAGGTTTCGTCCTCCCTTTCCTTGCTTCCATGGATTTGGGCTATTGAAGCCCTTGCAAGTGAGAAAGAAGTAGATGCATCGTTAATGCTCGGTATTCTTAGCACTTGAACTCAAATTTATGCTAAAAAAGCGTTTTATGGCAATGAAGGGTTGGTAATTCGGGTTTTATCTCTTCCAGATGTTATTGAAACTGCTCCTCAATTACCTGATGATTTGGGGGCAAACATGAAAGAGATGGTGGCTCTGAGATGCTTGGTCGATCTGTATGGCTCTGCTGATGGGAGCACTAACAAGGGTTCTTTAGGGCTGCATTCCAATATTAGGTTTGATCCCTCTGAAAGCTGTGAAAGTGCTCTCCGCTTCATTTTCGATAAGGTAATATCCTTTAACATCTTGTAATATAAATATTTTTCCGCTTTGTCTTTGGAAGTGATTTGTATGAGTTCGTGGCACTCGTGGCCTTGTGGGGTTAGGCTGCATATGAAAGTACTCATATTAGAAGACAGTTTCATCCTATTTTGTTATTCCTGAGTAAAGTACTTAATTGATTGAACCAATAAGTAAATTATTTTTCTTTCGTCAGGCTCCATCAAATCCGAGAGTTCCCGGTGATGAACAGTTGAAATTGGGTATCCACTCTTTTATTATGCATAAAAGAGCTTCTATGCCTAAATGCTCTTTACAACAGGTAATGAATGGCATGTTTTTTTCCTTTCCAAAATCTCCTACTGTACATGCTCATCCACTCTTTTTTTTCGTGATCGGGTTTCTGCTATTTTTACAAACAGCTTAAAGATTCAATTCTTGAAGGTACCCATGAGTGTGTGGCTACCTTGAAATGTATCAGTGGATTGGCATGTAATAATGAGTGTGAAGAAATTCCATCAGATGACGGTGATCATAATGCTGCACTTCCACACATGCATACTGCAACTCAAAGCAATGGAGAAAACAGGAACTCCATCCCTCAAACCTTTGAGGGTGGGCATAAACTGTTAGAAGTTCCACTTAACTTGAACCCAATACCCTCTAGTCGGGATAGGTTTGAGTTGGATGCTGAAAAGGTGATTGGAGACATGCCTGAAAGCGAATATGCTTCAAATTCCAAAAAGCGTAAGCACCTTGATTCTTCTGCTATTACTTCTGAAGATGAAACCCAGCAAAACATGTGTCCTGCAGACCCACAAACTTTTAGTGCTGCACCCCAAGATGGAATCGATCATGGGATACATGAGTTCAGTGGTACACCAAAGCATGGTTCCCAAATGAAAAGTCCAAATAAGGCATCCCATGATGAGTCCCGGGAGAAGGTTATTACCAATGAATCCAACGATAACATGGATCATTGTCGCGAAGCAGAAAAGCCGACTGACTGTGGCAGATATGGCAATGAGAAGATTGATGTTAATCTGATGAAGAATCAGTTTTTAAGCTCTCAGTTCACTCTCCATGATCTCAACTGGACAGAGCGGAATTTTTGTGTTAAGTGTAATGAAGGGGGTCAGTTGTTGGTTTGTAACACTCATGGTTGCTACATGGTGGTTCACGAGGACTGCTTGGGTTTCTCAGCCAGATTAGACGATAATGGAAACTTCTGCTGTCCTTTTTGCACATATTCTACTGCTATTTCAGAGTACCTTGAAGCCAAGAAAAGGGCTTCCTTGGCAAGGAAAAGACTAGCTTCATTTATTAGTCCAAACTTTGAGCACAGGTCAAATAGGCTTACTGAGGAGTTGCATATGAAAGAAGGTATTCCAAGACAAGGAGAAGATGTTGATCTTGAAGTTGTTCGTAATGGACATCTAGGCGAAACTGAAGGCAATAGAGCTAGTGGCACTGGAGACCGTAGCAATGAACTCAATGACAATCATGTTCAGCCTCACTGTAATGATGTAAATTTACCTTGTACAGAAGAGGGAAATGTAAATAGTCGTGCATGTAATATATCTTCTAAAGAACTGGGAGGAGATGTGGTGGACCAGGATTGCTCAGATGTAAGAGGAACTGGAAAAGCGAACCAAGTTCCACCAACCGACCAAATTTGTGACAATAGTAAGCTACCTTGTGAAAACAGAGAAGATGTAGTGCACCAGGGTTGCGTGGATGTAAGAACTAGAGAAGAGGACCAAGTACCACCAGCTGACCACTTATCCGTCAATGGTAAATTACCTTGTGAAAACAGAGAGGCGCTCCATGTGAATTCGAGACATATTCAAAGGAGAGGCGTGCAAAAAGAAACAATTGATTTCGACAGTAAAAATGGCATACTTGTCACTTCCGATGACTCCCACAAACGCGGAAGACAAACAATAGATTAGTAAGTTTTCCATATTTTATAATGTTTACTTAATGTCAGCTATGTTTCTCTGTTACCTCAATCTTAGATCATTTTAGCTGCATAATATATCTGCTTCATTAGTCAAGTACAGCTGTATAATTTAATTTCTCAGTAAAACAAATAATGTTAGCTCTGCAAATCATTTTCCCATCGCAACTATATTTTTTTTCTTGAAATTATATTCGTCCCTCATCATTGAAGACGAATGGAATTTCGCAGTACGTACCCTGCATTTCCTCAGCTACGACGAAATCCTTTTACAGCCGAGGAGGAAGAGATCATAAAGGTAATATTTGTTTGAATTATCTATGCTTGTTATGAATATTTCATGTACCATATAAATTTTCTGAATTCAGCATGTTATCTTGAGACTTCATTTTTATGCCTTCCTTTTACACCATATGCATGTTTTAATTATAAATGGCTTCCTTCATTTAGAATTAGTTCACGCTATGTTGAAACTTCAATATTATAATGAATTATTTTTTCTCACACGGGCTTTATGGAGACCGCGATTAGAGTTTGGGGTGTTCCACATGTGCAGTTTTTGACTAAACTGAACAACAATTTTTTTCCTTAAATTTCTCGATCAAAGGTTTTGGATATGTGAAGTTGTGATCATTGCTTTGACATTGCAGGTGGGAGTAAGCATGTTTTCAAATCATACCGAAAAATGGAAAGCAATTCTGGAGTTTGGTGCTAATGTATTTCTGAAGGGACGTAGACCGGGAGACATCAAGGACAAATGGAGGAACATGTGTAGTAAAGGAAGCCATAAATCCAAGTGAACTGTTAAGTTAATCTGGTCAGTTTTAGGCGGATTGGTCGGTAGCGGCCGGATTGGTCGGTAGCGGCCGGATTGGTCGGTTTTCGGTGGTACGAACTTTTTTGCCCACCCCTACTGTTAACATTTTGGTCAGTTTGCATATACTGATGCATGAGCATCCTTTTAGATTTACGTTGACAATCTCGCTCCTTTCTGTTGATGTTTACGTTTTTGTTTCTCAAACTCAACACTCTTGGTACCCATAAGATCATTTTATAGCTTGCCTTATCAAAGTGTAGACAATTTTTGTTTGAGTTAATTGCAAAATTTTGCGGTGAACTATATACCTCGCCGGCCACTACCAAGGCCGAAGCCAAGGTCGGTGCCCGGGGGGTTGCAGGTGGTGGCGGCTTATATTGCTTAGATTTAAATTAAAATACATTCACTTAATTAACACTAGTGCTAAATTGAAACTAAAATGCACATTGAAACATAATTATAGATTTTATGATCGTAATAAAATATTGTTAAAAAAAATATTTGGGTGTGTGTATATATATATATATATATATATTTTGCATATTAAATGTGAGATGTTGAAATTGACTTTAAGGTTAGAAAATATAAATCACAAATTATTTGGAGGATTGAAAATGGAATTGTCAAACCTAACACTCCACCTCTTTACCGACAAGGAAGCTTAAAAGAAGAGCGTTGCTTACTACGACAAGCGTCAAAAGAGCTGTTCTTTTTAAAGATTTGGTTTGACCAAACCAAGGTCAAATTGGTAATTATACTTAAACATACACATAATATATACCTTTTTTTTTCATGCTTTCGTATAGACAATAAATAAATTGAAATTTGAGAAAATTATTTGGATTTATTCATTAAATAATTAGCTGAAGTAAGAGTGATAATCAGATTTTGAAATGAAATTTATAATATTCAATAGATTTATAAACGAATTTATTAATTCTTTTATGTACATCATGTTCGTCTTAAAATAAAAAAGTTAATCTTTATAATTTGATTTCTCGAACTTTATATTTGGTTTAATTACCTTTAGTACCTTTTTTATTGGTAACACTGTTTTAGTATCCTGATGTATTGATATTTGGTAACGTTCTGGAACAAAATTTTGGTCAAGTTTACGTCATTTTGATGATTTGTGACCAATTCATAAAGAGTATTAAATGTTCTGTTATCAATGCATAAGGGGTATTAAATGATTTATGACTAATTCATAAAAAGTACCAAATGACAGTTACCAAAACAAAAGAACGGTTATTAAACGTTACATAACACAAGAATACAAAAAGTATGTTATCAATAGAAAAATGGTAAAAAAGTAATTAACACTCTATATTTAAAAAAAAAATTCAGATGTCAATATGCAGTGCAGTGCAGGTTGAGTTGAGGATGATCACACCATTCAAAATCGAAATAATCAAATCGATGTTTGAACGAATGAATAAAATGTCTTATTCGAGTGCGTGCAGTTCGAGTGCGTGCAGTCCTATTCATTGGCATGCCAGAGCGGCTTGTTCTTTCCATGTCTGAAATTGGCAAAGAGACCATATCCTGGAGCTTTTTCAAAGAATCTTTATTACATATATTTAAATAAAACCTATATTTACTCAAAAAAAAAATCAAATTCGAATCGAATTTACGTCCAATAAATATTTTTAATTTCAAGACAAGTATCATGTGTAAATAATAATTACTTTCTCTGACCAAAAAGCCCTCGATACTTTTTCTCATTTCCAAACACGCCCCTAGCCGCATATTTGCCGTTGATTCTCCTTCTTCTCTCTCTTTGCTTGCAAGTGAGAGCTCCTCCTCCGAGGGCTCGAAAATAGAAAGGCTCAAAAACCCCATAAAGCTCCCATTTTTACATCTTCCGACAAGGCTCCTCTACCTGAAACTCTGTCGTTTCTCTCGTACACGCTTGCTCTGTCTGAAATTTCTTTGTGGGTCTGTGCGAGGGAGAGAGAGGGTTTGGGGAGGAAAGCTGAAATGGGAGTTGGAACCAGCACTTTTGTGATCAGATGGATCAACTTCCTCACTATGGTAAGGTCTTTTTGGTTCTGTTTTTGTGTTTTGTGAAGTGGATTTGTGGGAGCATTGTGGTTTTGTTGAAGTGGGTTTGGGTTTGATTCTACTTTTTTTGGTTGGGTTTAGGGGAATTTGTGGTTTTATTTGTGTTTATCTTTGATGGATCAACTTTCTCACTATGGTAAGGTCTTTTTGGTTCTGTTTTTGTGGTTTGTGAAGTGGATTTGTGGGTGCATTGTGGTTTTTGTGAAGTGGGTTTGGGTTTGATTCTATTTTTTTGGTTGAATTTAAGGGAATTTGTGGTTTTATTTGTGTTTATCTTTGATGGGTTTGCTTCCATTTTTTTATCTTTGATGGGTTTTATTTGTGTTTATCTTTGATGGATCAACTTTCTCACTATGGTAAGGTCTTTTTGGTTCTGTTTTTGTGGTTTGTGAAGTGGATTTGTGGGTGCATTGTGGTTTTTGTGAAGTGGGTTTGGGTTTGATTCTGTTATTTTTGGTTGAATTTAGGGGAATTTGTGGTTTTATTTGTGTTTTTCTTTGATGGGTTTGCTTCCATTTTGCCTGATTCTGAATCTATCTGCTTTGATTTTTGTTGTTTGTTTCATGTATTGGTTAATCAACCTCTTTGCTGTGGCTTCTGGTTTTTGTTTTTGTGTTTTGTGAAGTAGATCAGTGGGAAAAACTTAAGGGGTAACTCGATGTCCGTACCCTCATCTTTCGGTTATTACTATATCCTAACCCAAGCAAATGTTCGTTTTTATGTAGTAACGTTGATCGCAACGTTTGACATTTTTCGTCTAAAAGTTTAACGACCGTTAAGTGAGTGACTGGTATTTCACGGAGTCACACTTACAGATTTTGATACATTTTGAGAATTAATTTGTCTAACTTATTACTATATAATACATTTCATACGTATGAGTTATGATTTGGTAATTGACCATATTACAATGAGGTGACATAGTGTTTCTCCAAAACTTAATTACACCCACTCGACTCGACGACCTTTGAGTTTTAGGAACCCATACAGGTGAGGGATTATCAACAGCACTCTTATCATTATTCATCAAAAACCCGTTGATTCACATTGAATAGGTGATGATTTGATTAGAAACACAGTCACATTGTCAGTGTGTTTCTGATTGAAAACCCGTATTTTCAGTGGGTTTTTGATGAATAATGAAATGTGACAGTGTGTCACTGATAACCATCGTCTATACAGCGTGTTTTTGAGAATCTGAGGGTTGTCGGGTGTGTTAATAAAGTTACTCTTAGATTAGTGGATGCATTGTGATTTGTGTTCACTCCATTTGGTGGGTGTTTTGAGTCAAAACGTTGCCTTCTATATTGGTTTGATTTTTATATGTGTTGACATGAGTTGTGTAGGATGTGATGAACAAGGCCTAAATTAAGCATAAAAATGGTAACTTTACTGAAAGTATGAATCTCAATTTTCACAAAGCGGGGGAATCCTACTCTAGCCTGATCTAATTCTTATCCTAACATCTATCCACACATGCTCCCAAGCAGATGTACGCACCCATTGGGTTCGAACCTCTGACCTCAATCACATGCTCCTAAGCGGATGCCCCGTGAGGTTAGAACCTCTAACCTCAATGAGGAAAGTATGAATCTCAATTTTCACAAAGCGGGGGAATCCTACTCTAGCCTGATCTAATTCTTATCCTAACATCGACCCACACATGCTCCCAAGCAGATGTACGCACCCATTGGGTTCGAACCTCTGACCTCAATCACATGCTCCTAAGCGGATGACCCGTGAGGGTAGAACCTCTAACCTCAATGAGGTGAGAGAGCTCTCTGATCACTCGACCAACTCAAGTGGGCATCAATTTTCAGT
The DNA here is from genome assembly GCA_963921825.1 of Erodium maritimum. Taxonomy (NCBI): domain Eukaryota; kingdom Viridiplantae; phylum Streptophyta; class Magnoliopsida; order Geraniales; family Geraniaceae; genus Erodium; species Erodium maritimum. Next base: position 73,339,619 of record OY997592.1, on the reverse strand, counting down.
TTGCTGACATAGGATTAGGGGGAATTTGTGATTTCTTTTTCATGATTGATGGGTTTGTTTCCTTTTTGCCTGATTTTGAATCTATATGCTTTGAATTTCTTATGTATTGGTTATTCTTTGTATTTTGTATAAAGTATAAACCTTTTGTAGATTTCAAAACTTGTCAGTTTAAGAGATTGCTTTAGCTCTCTGAAACTTGAAAAGAACACAAACTCTATGCCTTGTCTAAGTTAATACTCTTCAATCATAAAATAATTGTCACTTGAGCTTTGAATTAGCATTGAATTATCAATGTAATTAATTATGAACTCTACAGATTGAGTTCTTAATGCTACGCTTATTTTGGAATAGAGATTAGTTCAGTTTATATGTACTCATTTTGCTTCTTCATAATGCAGCTTCTAGCCATTGTTGTTGTAATATTCGGTGTATGGATGAGCACTCACCATGATGGTTGCCGAAAGTCCCTCACTCTCCCTGTCTTAGGCCTTGGTGCTTTCATCTTTGTGATGTAATAGACTTCACATTTTCTCGTAATTTGCAATCAATTGCTCATCATAGCCAAATTATGATCCATAATCGGGTAACGGGTTTGTTTTTTCCTTTGGTTTATAGATCCATAGTCGGGTTTCTTGGTGCAATGAAGAACAGTACCATACTGCTATGGCTTGTATCCTTTTTCAAGTCAAATCACGATTTGGAATATGTGTTGCCCTCTTTTGTATTTCCTTGACTTCTTAACTTCAGTATCTGATTATGCTATGCTTCATTCTAATCGGGATTCTTGTATTCACAGTATTGGCGTAAGTAAACTGAAATGATAATTAATAGGGGTAATTGCAAAAGAGTACCATGAGGCATTCATTTTATTGCAACTTGTATCCCTCTTCTTTGATAGCTGCAAAAAGGTACCCTGAACTTGTCATTTTGTTGCAATTCGTATAAAAATTATGACTTTACACTTACAATTTAAAATTTAAAAAATAATAAGTAAAAAACAAAAAAAAATCCAATTTTTCGTACACCTTAATTTTCTTCCTCTTTACCGTACAAAGAGTAAGAAACTTAGGGATATGAAAATTTGAATTTTTTGTTCATTAATCATTATTTTTTAAACTTAAATTTCTAAGGGTAAAATCATCATTTGAAACAAATTTATACAAAGTGCAACCAAAATGATAAGCTCATGGCCATTTTTTACAATTAGCAAAGAAGAAGGTTACAAGTTGCAAAAAGTGAATACCTCGGGGTACTTTTTTGCAATTATACCTAATAAATATGCAATAGATGATCTTTTTTATGTCATGTACACATTCTACTGCTTAAATGTTGTTCGTAATTGTTTTTTCCTTGTGTAGGTTCATTGTTACTAACAATGGCTCTGGTCATACTGTGTCTGGTTTGAGGTACAATTGTACAAATGCATACAATTCGATTTTTCGATTAATTTTTCAAAAAATCGTTTTTATATATTATTTTTCATTTTGGGTTAATTTGTCAAAACTACCCTAAAGTATTGTCCACAAACATAAAACTACCTAAAGTTTTGTCCACGCTTTTAGGGTATAATAATAAAGTTGTCCCCCGACTTCCGTTAGAAATTGTCCACGCTTTTAGGCTACAATAAAGTTTTGTCCACCGACTTCCGTTAGAAAAACGTAACACATGGCATTTGTTTGTGGACAATACTTTAGGGTAGTTTTTGACAAATTAACCCTTTCTTTTTTGTTTTTGGTTACATAAAATTTGAAATGGCTTATCATCTGGTCAGGTATAAGGAGTATCAACTTCAAGATTACAGTTACTGGTTTTTAAAACAAGTAAGTGTTCTAAATCAATATTGATATGTTTCATTGCTAACTGTTTTGTATAACGAGTTTTGTTCTCAACATTGCTCATTCTCGCTCCAGTTGAATAGCAGCGAGAACTGGAAGCATCTAAAGAGTTGTCTTGTGAAATCCAATGACTGCAATAGCCTACCGAGAAAATATAAGGTTCGATTTTCGATTTATTTTGTGATCCCTTGTCCGTTCCCCGTTACATTGATTTTAATTTTCCGTTTATTTTTTTATTGCAGACTCTCAAACAATATAAAACGGCGAAACTGACTCCTATCGAGGCCGGTTGTTGTCGACCACCGTCTGAGTACGTTCCTCGTTTTTTCATAATATATCGAGTTTTGTGCTTGTTAATACACGACTTAGTGAGTAGACGTCGATTTGATTGTAGATGCGGTTATCCTGCGGTGAATGCCTCGTACTACGACCTAAGCTTTCACCCGACTAGTTCCGATCGGGACTGCAAGCATTACAAGAACTCTCGGGCCGTCAAGTGCTACAACTGTGATTCCTGCAAGTAAGAGCGTTCGATCTTTCCCGATCCGTTTCCCCATTCCGTCGATGCTCTTCTCGTACCTGATTTGTTTTTGTCTTGATATCCCAGGGCTGGCGTCGCGCAATACATGAAGATCGAATGGCGCATCGTGGCGATCTTCAACGTCATTTTGTTTTTCGTCTTGGTAAGGCACCTCGTCTCTATAGGTCTCAAGAGCAGAGCCAGAATATTCATGCTTTTAGTTGAAGGACCAATTATAGTTTTACACTCTTAACATGTGTCCTCACATACAGACCCGTCTTTAGGTCCGGATGTGGGCCTAGATTTGAGAACAACCCTTTAGAAAGGGAATTGAAGCTTTTTGACAACAGAATATTTGGGCCCATG